>JAHFWI010000075.1:0-1200000 GCA_028554975.1 Himalopsyche kuldschensis
AACTATAAACAGTTAAATAATGGATGCTAACCGCAACCACATAACGCTTTGAGATCTTCTTTTCTTTATAAGAGTGCCATGTTTCTCCTACTCCGTCCCCAAAATCCCTCTTCCTTAGTGTCGGATAGGAGGCTCCTTCTCGATTACGAGGGAGCCGGAATAAAGGTCTTCTCAATGTATACAGTGGTGGTTGGCTTAGGTTAGGTAAGATTATGTTGGTTTATTATCTTTATTTCTTATTATTAATTATTATTTTTTCCAAAAAAATAATGAATAATTAAAAGTAGTAATTCACGAGTTACTTATGCGTTTTCTTTTTGTCCCGGAAACACTGAAACGACGGCCATGTTGGATTATACGTAAAAATAATAAGGAGGGCTAGTGAAGGAGAATACCGCGAGGTTTTATAAGCTAATCACTGCGAAGTATGTTAGATAAGTTAATAATGACAGTCTAGAAAAATGGCGAATCCAGGGGGCGGCCTTGACCAGTGGCCACCCCCCGAGAATAATTTAGAGGTAATCGCTTTGACCCCGCGCTCTTGGTTAAAACATTTCTCAAAATTGAAAAATGCTAATCGATCTGTTATAAGACTTTCATTTCAAAACAATATGTCTCTTTCATTGAACATGTTCACATATTATGAACCATTCCTAAAGTGACCAGACGTCCCGTTTTTAGGTAGCCTGTCCCGTTGTCCCCAAGTACAGCTTCGGGGCGTCGAAATGTCCCGTTTTCAAAAAGAGGGCAACACATGGTAACAATTTAAAAAAAAATGCATAAAATCGACGGTGGTGCGTAGTATAGCCGTTTCGTATAACTTTGCGGAAAAAATACTAACTTGATTTCGGTGCATATGGCTACAGTAGGTGTCTGGTGAGCCATGTGCATGCGCAATCGTCACACCCACACATTCATATTTGCTACAATTCGAAAGTTTGCTCGTTTGTGGGTACACGACTACACGTTGACAGCTGGCGCGTCTTTCTTGAAGATTGATTTTTTTTATTGGTGTCTGTTATTGTAGTCATTCTTATTTATAAGCAAACCCAGTTATACTTATGATTATGGTATTTATTACTATAATTATTAATTAAAAAATGATGTTTTAAAATATTTAACGGAGTAATGGGCCCACTAATTCAGAAGCAATAGATTTATTTATCATATCATTATAAATGAAAGATCACGTGCCTATACGATTGAGTCGTGTCTAAGAATCTACAGGTTACAGACCCAAAGATTACAAGTGAATTTAATTTTGTTTAACTGTTTGTGCAGAATAAAGAATTGTTATTTCGTCAATTTAGAATACACGAATAGACAGCCACGCCGTAGTTTTGTTTCAATTCATTTAACAGAAATGAAAAAAAATGCATATGTGTTATACATTTTTTATAGTACATATTCGTATCTATATATATATAAAAATGAATGTCTGTATGTATGTCCGCTATGGACTACTAAACCGCTCGACCGATCGATGTGAAACTTTACAAATTTATTGAGTGCACCCCCGCGATGGTTTCTGTACTACCAACCCCTCGCCCCAACCACCCCCCAACCTCAGTTAACCATTCTTTCTAGTGTTCTACTGTAATCTTTTACATTATTATAATATTTATTTTATTGTTTGGAATTTTACCATGAACTTTGTAGGTATGTGCATCGATGTACATATTTGTGTATAATATTAGGTGTATTGATGTTTTTTGGTTCCGATGAATCTTATGTAATATGAACTAACTGTGGCCGAATGAAAACTCATATACAAACAATGATCGTAACTTTTCTTCATATCTGTACCAGTAATAATTGAAATACACTCAAACCTATTTTGGGCGACTTTTTTAATGCAATTGTTTATTTTTTTGAATATGGTTTGGGAATTTTGTATGGGAAATAATGGGCACGGCAAAAAAAACACGACTCCGACTCCTGCATTGATCAAAATCCCGACTAAAAAAAGTTTAATTTCACGCTTCTTTCCTACATTTCCCATTTATGTGTATTCAATTAAATATCAACCAACCAATACGGCCAATAGCCAAATTTAACATATTATATGCATAAATAAAAAGTTTAAACATTTTAAAAAATTCGACTCGGAGTACGACTCCATCTCCGACTCCACAGCCCTGGTTTTGTTGCCAACAGTGAAATATATCTCTTAACTTGTGCGACGGGCGATAAACAAATTTATGACATATTTTTTTATCTAAAACATGCAAAAATATTGTTAGTTTCCATTTTGATTAATTTCTTTAAAGTTTGCTCAGATAGCTGTTTATTATTGCAATAATAATATTTATATCTTTTCTGTTTAAACAGCTTGTATGGCAACACAAAAGAAATTCTAACCTGACTGTTTTGTGTTAAAAAAAATATCTATAAACAAAATAATGTTAAATTTATAAATTGATATTCCATATCGAGAAAACAGATTTTCAGCTGCTAAAACATTCACGAACAAAAGATACCAAATCTGTACAGGACAACTGCATAAAAAGTGAATGAGAGATTATCTGGCTTGTATCTATAAATTAATTTCTGTAGAATTTTACTGTCATTGGCAGTCGTATCGTTTATTGAAAGCAGGGGTTCACAAAGTGTGTCCCGCTGGTCAATTGTGGCCATTTGTGGTCGAGCTTTAAGTTAAATCTGTTTTAAATCAGGGATTAATAAAAATTTTCGTCAAGAGATAATTTTTAATCAATAATATTTGGCCACCCTTTATAAAAAAATATTTCGTTGCCTGAACATTTAATTTTAACTTAACATATTTGTTATTTTTTTCCACGATGTCCGCTCCCATTGTGGAGTTGATCAACATAAATATGCTTTTCTACGAGAACTGCTTGTTACTCAGTTGCTTAGCCTATCTTTTTTGTAAAGAGTAGGGATTGAAATGACAGGAGAACTAGGATAGGGCTAGTTGTAAGCTAGCGGCATTCATAACTCAATTTCAAAATTTGCCAGTCACTGCCTTCTTCCTTGGAACGGCAGTTTCAGAAAAGTGCAGTGGTCAAGGTCGTTGTCTTCCGTGAAGGACCACTGGGTTCGATTCCCAGTACGAGCAGATTTGTTCAGTCGATAAATCGATTCTGTTAGAAGGCAATGGGTGTTTGTGTTGTTCAAAATCCCTTCACACCTTTCCTTTCCGATCCCATAAAAGCGGGGCACATAGCGAGAACGATAAGCTAACCACTTATCTTTTCCAGGCCCTCGTATTCTTTCAATACCTATTCTCTTCAAAAAAGATAGGTTTAGCAAACTGTGTCACAAGGGAGCTCTCGAAAACTCCGAGAGCAGTCCATAAGTTGGAAACAGACAAATTAAAAATAAGGGAAATATCCACTCAAAGAGTTGGACTTACGCCTAAGCGGCTAATTTTCCATGTCAAATTTTTAAATCATGGTAATCTTCGATAAACTTCAGTAAATCGTCCACTTTGCATGCTGGCGAGTGGCGGCGATGAATCTAATCTTCTCGCCTATTTCTTTAACCAGAATTAACTCGAGCAAAGCGACAAGTTCTTTGTTACAGATGCCTCCGTGTGTTTAGTTTCGAATTGAAGCATTTACTTTGTGTTGGCTATGTATATAATACTGTATGTACATAATAATTTATGGCTTCAAGTACTGTGTCAGAAACTTTTAGCTACACTACAAGTGAAGGTAAATCTTTTGTTATAGAAAATTGTATCACCAATATGTGCGTATTAATTATGTCCGCTAAGCATTTTTGACAGTTCAGTATTTTGCTATAATCACGTCGCTAGCTTTTTTGATGTTTGTATTATTAAACGTTTCGAATGCAATCAAGGTCAAGATTAGAAGAGAAGAGTCATTTTTGATAGATTTCATATGAGATTCATAAACAACAGTAATGAGTAAACAATACAATTCAGTCAAACATTGTTTAAAAAATCCGTAGCTCTTGTCTACATACAAACCACAAATCTTGATGATAAAGATTACGTAGATAAAACTGTTTTATTTTTTTTATATTGTTTAATGCAGCCAAATAGTGCTGTTCCATGGACATACTTTTGGTTTCTATTTGTAAATAATGAAATATAATATAACCATGTACCGTTATTTAATCTCAGTGTTTTCAACAGACCATGGATTACATATTAGAGTTTAATATCGTCTTGCTAATAAGTTATGTTTTGTTTTCAACTCTGCCTCAAAAAATATTCAGAGTATAAAAGAAGAAGAATCTTTCGTAAGAATATTTTTGAAAAGCGACATATTCAAATCGGATAAAATCTTGATTAGTTTCAAGGTTCGACCGACCAAAGAGGTTTGCTAAACTCTTAGCAATGATGTTTATAGATATCCGCCAAATAAAAGAATACTCGTGTATTGAATAGCATAATAATAATTATTCACACGAGAGCCATTTTGTGATAAGGACTTTGATGTTAAATGGCTCCAAAATATAAAGTTTTATATATAAAGGGTCTTTTTATAAGGACGCTTAGTTTTGAAATGTAAATAAAACAAGTTGTTTTTGAGATTTCGACTAAATTTTAATTTCATTTGTAAGTATATTTTACGGCATTAAATATGGAATATAGCATCAAATGTCTGCCAATATCCATTCATTATAAAATGGGCCATGTCGCTAAAGTTGACTTTTTTGACAATTTTGGGTAAACTTCCAACTGCTCCAGAACCCAATCAGGCGTTGTCTGTGGTCGTTTACCTGAAGTTCCTTGGTTAGTTTGATTTTATACGGGTGCAGACATAAGGCCCCATTCAAAATTCGCCAAGTTGAAGTCGCAGAAAAGCCAAGTTCTTGTGAACAACGAGAAATAAGCTGCCTTGGGTTTTCCTGTACACTTTCACACACAAAAGAAATGTTTTCACCAGATATTGTATTTTGATGACGTACAGGTAGGTGTTGGCCGATTATTTACCAAACTGGTTGACTCAAATTTGGCCACTAAACAATGAATAATCTACTCAGCAGGACAAAGTAACATATTTTGAGCGTCCCTATTGAAATACCCTTTATTTTATAATTGTGGTTAGGTCTAATTAATTCTCATTTTTACAGTTAAAAAAATATTGATACAATTAATCAATTGTTTCACACACATAAACGTGTCTTTATGTCTCAGTCAATTATTAGAGAGTGATTCCGGCTCGGGGGTCCTACTTTCCCTTCACTGCGGTAGTGAACAAGTTCATGCCGCGATTGTTTTGGTTGCGTTCGGAGCTTTAATTTCGTGAGGCAATAATGAGAGAAGACTTTGGTGCCAATAAAACTTGGCCTTCTTCCAACTTGACTTTGATAGGATCTGGTCATCTGCACGAGACGTCGTATATTCCCACAGCCCAGCCCGACTTGCAGGTTTATTCTTGCAAACGCTTTCAATCTAGGTACTGTCGTGCGACGTGCAAACACTGCGAATAATGATGATGGTTTGTGGTCGGTCCCACGTTCCACCATGGCCGAGTTGCTTTATTTCTGTTCTTCCGCGACAAGTGCGTGACAAGTAGAGACTCCAATTCGATTATCGAATACTACTATTACTCGAGTATTTAGAAAAATACTCGAGTAATAGTCGTTGACTATGCTATGCGAGACTTTCTTTTTTAGTTTTGCTTTAGGTGGTAAATTTGAAACGTTTAATTCTCTATTATAATGAAATGAAATGAGCTTATTTATTTATGACTACTAATTATTTGGTCAGTTAAAAAATATTAAATGTCATTTCATGCGCTAATTTTTCATAGAACATGTCATAAATTTGTCTCAATTCACTAGCTGTCAAACTAAAACTTCAATCATTTTTTAAAAGTAACTGGCCATTTAAATTAAATACTAACCGTTTTTTTATAAATAACTAACAATTAAAATATATTACTGACCGTTTTATTTAATAACTGACCACATTCACACTGATAACTGACCATTTATAATATTAACTGACCGAAACTTGAATTAGTTACTGACCCATTAAATACATGCCTTTATTTATTTATCATCATTTATATACTCAAATTTGAATTGATAATGTATAATTTTGTACATATGAAACTACTCGAGTATTTTAAAGTTTTACTACGCGATTCTCGAGTAGTTCAGATGTCGAGTAATTGGAGTCTCCAGTGCCAAATTAGAATTTTCTGTCAGATAACTGACAAAGGACAGAATATTAATATACATAATATGGCAATCTGACCGAAGAATCCGTAGATATTGAATTTTAATTGACTGTGTATGTAATTAAAATTTGTTTTAATTATAAGAATATTACAATATTTTGCGAGCAATATTGAAATAAAAAATTTCAACATTGCTAAAAAACGGTTAAATAATTAAAACTATTAACATATTTATAAACTATTGCAGTGATTGCCAACCGATAGTCTGCATATAAATTTAAATATGTTTGCAATTTTCATGTCAATTGAAATTTGTCATTATATTTTGATTGTTAATTTTCACAAAAATTTTTTGAATGCTTATTTCCAGCATGATGTGCTTTTATTGTAAAAAAATGAAGAAATTTATTAATATTTTATATCTATGGCTAAGTCCAGTGGTTCTCACGTAAAATTGTAGTGTGACCACAACAAAATTCTGTTTTGAGTTTTTTGTGTTAGAATTTTATCAAATGTTTGACGATTTACTACTGGTATTAATTTCATGATAAATATTTAATGTTCAGTCTTTGTTGGCAAATTAAGTTGTAAAACCACATTTTTTTAATCAAAATTTACTTTAAAGCTGTTGGTGGCCGCACATGAGAGCCACCGGTCTTGTCTAAGTACAGCACAGTGTCGCATGACTTACCCTGATGGCAATTTTCGTTAAATGCATTCGATATTTGAAAATAAATATTCATTATCTTTGTTTTGTATAACACATACTTATTTAAAATTATAAATAACTATTTTAAACATTATTTAAAATGTTACTTGTTTGTGAAAAAGATATTACATATTACTAAGCCCACAATTGAAAGAACTTAGATATTCGAAATTCGAATATTAAAAACAACGAATAAACAGAAAAGTTAGAAGCCCGATTATTAGCGCTGCGGGCCATTTACAATGGACCAATCCGATCCGTTGCACAAGTCTATTGGAACAACATAAAGACAGCTGACAAACGAAATCCTACACAGGATATTATTCAATATCTGGTAATAAATAATAATAAAACGAGCTAAAATATTCGTATCATACAGGCAGATTTTAAAAAAACGAGGTCACTTTGATTGGTATATTGTAAACAAATAACCGAAACTTCAACTCTACTGGTATTTTCCGAACATCAACATATCAACGTATATTTTCGAAAAATACATAGCGTACGTCGGTCCTGTACCCGAATCTTCGAAAGTCTAGTGCAGGGATCGGCAGGAGCGGCTCTTTTTCATAGAATAGTTTGCAGCTCCAAAGCTAGCAGAAAATTAGCTTTTGGTATCCTCACAATTTTTGGATCTACATATATATGCGAACAAACATTGTCCACAATGATCCAAATAAAAAATAAACTCAGAAGCAGAATAACGGATGAAAATTTACAATCATGTATTTAATCAAAAAGAAGTAGCTATTTGCCAGATATTCTTATCAATTTAATCCTTTTTTAAGAATACTTTTAAACTTTCTCATGTTTTAACTAAGAAGTCGGCACATATCCGATCAGTGTGAATATGCACGGAGGTTTTGATTTTCAATGTTTATAGTTGTTTACATTGTTATATCACTGATATTGGATGATAGGTTCCCAACGTTTTACGGATGGTGATCCCTTTTTATGAAAGTCATTTGACCCGCGTCCCCCTAGGCCAAATTGAAAAAGTAATTAAAAAAATCAACGAAAATGCATTAAAGTGAATATTTTTTTAGTTGACTGTTGGTGACCCCACAAAAAGCACGACGCGACGCCCTTCGGGGTCACTACCCATAGATTGGGAGCCCGTTTATTAGATTGCTTCCAATAAAGCAAACACTTGCTCATAAATGCAAAAGTTTTGCAATACACAGTTCTCTAACGCTGAAGAGTAAATTGGTCTTAAGAAAGACATTGTCGTTAAAAAATGTCCCCAATGAGAGCAGTGACGGCTGGCGACGGGGTGTTAGGCAAAGGAAGATTCAACCGTTTTTGAAAGAGTTCTTTCCTATTTATTGGATTTTAAAACACTCCTATAGCATGGACTTTCAATTCAGATGTTCGCAATACCAACTGTTTCTCTTCCGTAGTACGGAAAAATAGTTGAATCTTCCTTTTGCACCCCCCAACACTCCGTCACCACCGTCACTGAATGAGAGTCACCCCGTGTCTTAGGTAAGCGACGCGAACCGGCAAGAGAATTTAGGCGAATCCAGTCAATTTAAAACGTAGTTGATCAAAGGTCTTATGTGCCATCGCTCGGCCAGACGCAATTAACGCTCTGGTGAGCTTGGACCGTTTCATATTTTCAAGCGATTCGCGTGCGCCATGAGTGCGCACTTGAGGCGACTTGCGACATATGCCGTCCTGACCGGATCGCTTCGCCTACATATGACACTTGCATGGGCGAGGACCGTTTGATATTTTAAAACTCTGCCGCTTTCAAAGCCGCGCCGGATCGCCTCGCCCAGATTCGCCCAGCTAAGACGACCCGTAAGTCTAAGGATACTTATTAGACCTGCCGTATATATCATTTGGGGCCGCGGATTTTGCACCACTGCCGTACAGTTCGCACTGTGTTTCATAATCACTAAAGTATCCAGTTTATAGATATTGCTAGGGGTTTTCCAAAGCTAAATTTCGGTCTTATCTATTTCTGATATAAAATTTAATGATAGGAAAACGCGTTTGAGCGTTTATCTTTATTTAATCAATCGGTACCGTAGGTACTAAAATGCAAACACTGAAACTATTGATACCACAATTAATCGGATCGGAATATGTGTGTACATAGTCGTTCTCCATCATGTGTATTTACCCAAATAATTATTATTTTCTTTTACCGGTGTGGCAAAGTATCCATAAATCGACTTCGAATGGTACTTATAATTAATTGCACATGAAAATTTATCAGCAGACTATGTCGGTGTGGAAAGAAGACTGATTTTATGGTACTTCGTTGTTTTATGCCAGGCGACTAAACATGAAAAAATATCACTGAACCTAAAGGTTGCCTAAACTTTCGCTATCCATATGAAACGACACATAAATCATCAATTAGTGGCCGAATACTTGTATGTGTGTATACGTGTATTTTTTAATGTATTCCAGATAATTTAATCTTACGCCTTGCCCCTAGCAGCCAGCACTTCTCAATCATCGTGATGTTGACGCTCTATAAACTGCCAAAATTCAGCAATACCTTCTGATAACAATAAATTACCACATAAATCTCTTCTGGCTGATCCCCACATTCTCTCTACTTGCTGGGTGTTTGCAAGTGTATCGGGGTTTATAAAATTATAGTAAGTGTAAAAAATGAGCACTGATCTCCGAGTATGCACTCCAGGAACCGCTACCTACTCAGCAACCATCAGCAAAGAACACCTGGCAAACCCAGGGTGTCCTGACCTCAAATGAAGGCGTCATTAAATGTCCATTACTACACATAATCTCCCGCGGAATAATATTACGTCGCGCACTTCCCCGATTTTTTTTTATAGTTTTACATGCTTTGGGTGTTCTTATGTAACTGGCTGCAAGGATTGAATTCTTTGTTTTTATTTCAAAAATCGTCAAGTGATGCCTCCCGCCCCATGTTTATGAGGGTGCAGCGACAGGCAACCTTTAGGTTCAGTGATATTTTTTCGTGTTTAGCCGCCTGGCATAAAACAACGAAGTACCGATTTTATTTCAAATTAATACTGGGAATGAGCACACAACATAATAAATAAAATACAAAATTTATTATTTGTTGAAATGTTGAATTTACCCAACAGTCATTTATACTGTTAGCTACGTAGAAAAGGCGGATTTTCAAAAAAAAAAAAAAACTGTAACGTTATTCCATATTACACGATTATTGGGATATAAAAAAGTATCAGCGACAAGTGTAACAAGATCGCGATATTACACGGAAAGTCCCGAGGCTTAAATGTTGCAAATCCCGCGTATTTCAGTTCAATAAAAACAGGTGCGCCACCGGAATTGCAGCCCTACTTATAAATCGTCTTTCCGGTTCTCCCAAATTGCAGCATGTTGGGAATAGGAACATGACCGAGAAAAAAAATCGTTGATTTGTACATCGAATGCGGGTGGCGGTCATGTATTACACAAATTATCAACAATTTAGTTCAATTATACGTTTTGGTAAATTTTATGATTCAATTTCGATAAGTATGATCAAGTATTATTTTATTAAATACTTACCAAAGCGTTTAAACCTCTGTAAATATCTTTACATAATCGTGCAGTGCTTGAAGTATATTTAAATTACGAAGAAAAAATATTTTCCCTGAACAGATAGCGTCTTCTTTGATGATTATGCATTTCGGACAATAAATGAACTAATCCGATTGACAGATAAACAAGTTTAGTTACATAACCGAACGTTCTTCAAAAGTAAATTCGTAGAAGTGAGCTAACCAAAGTGGAGGTCTTGTTCCACGCACTTGTTACGAAACAAATGGATTATCCCATCTATAACCGTTGTATGTATATTTGTAATGGTTGATTACCTATATTGTGTGTATATATTCCATTTACCGAGACTACCTATAACGATTTAAACAAAATAACAGCACATTTATATGAGAATGTCAAACTTATTATAATTAAGTATTACCCAGCTGTCAAATTCGTAAGGATAAAATACTAGTTCTATTTTTGAAATAAGATTCACCATAGACTGAAAAGATCGGTCTCACTCACTTCGGTAGGTTTTTATCATTTTTGTTACTGTTGCGTGATTTCGGTCGGTTAAATTACGTACATAACATACGTACGATTAAAGGTGATTTTAGCAAATTATTCTACATTCTGATCTGTTCGTCGAGATATTTACGTATTTGAAGTGTCACCACAGCAGTATATTTCTTCCTATAATATGCAGTTGTATAATACACATAAACAGGTGGTAAATAATAGATGCACTCGTGCTCGTAAAATGACTCAAATTTAAGGTGTAATATTAATATTATTTATGCAATTGCTACATAAATGTTATGTAAAAGTAGACATACTGACATTATACATAACACATTGTATAATATTACTTTGTCAAATTCATCCACCTCATCGAGATGGGACTTAGGGACGATTAATTATTTATTGTGTTTGAACTGTCATATCAATATAATTACTGTTTGAATAATCCAGTGTTAATTAATTAATTCATTAGGATAGGTTAACTTCCAATAGTCATTGTTTGACGTAAAGTACACAAATATATTATTCTTTGTAATAAATATCATAAAATTGAAAGAAAAAGACATATTTACTATCATAAATCACTTTATTCAACTTCCTCCTTCCAAGTATATAAATATGCTATAATATCGGTATAAAATTAATTCTTTACGATATATTTTATATAGAGAAACACAATCATTTTGGAGAGACGTTTTATCTGTTTAGAAACTCGAAATATAATATAGTTCTGTTTAATACAATTCAAAAATATTTCATTTTAATAAAAATTTTGAGTCAGGCATGATTTTATTTACATTACATTATTAAAATATACTGGGACACAATTGCAAATAAGGCCCGCATGGGTGTTTTTAATTCACTCTAATTTGTAGGTAGGCGAAGGTGAAAAAATGCACTTAGTGTGGTAATAACATATAATAATTGTATTGCTTGCAAAATATACGTGTGACGTTTTTCTAAGAGAAATATTAAATTTTTTCACGTATTTTCTTTTGAGCCGCATGTTAAATGCATGCTAATTATTGTTTTTTTAAGTATACATGGCAGCACTGGAATATAATTCCATTACAAAAAACTCAAGTGCACCTTCATTTATACTCAAGTGTACATTATTGTACTACATAATATATGTTCATAAATTTTACGATTTATATGCAAGGTTAACTAGCTCTGATTGACTGTATCGAGAAAGGCACACATTTTAGACGGCAAAACTCGAAGGAAGTTAGACTTTATAAAATAAATATTTCTTTGGCCAAATTTATTAGCTCGTTTATAAAAGTTATAAAGTTTTCTTTAAGGCCAGCTATGTATAAAAGCATCATCTATAATAATATATATATATAGTATCTCGTTACGAAAGCATCTCAAATATATTATAAAAAAATGATAGAAAAAGCATTTTTCATATAAAAATATGTATTATTATACTACGAAAATTTACAATATAAAATAAGTAAATACAAACTATCTTATAAAAAAGGTAAACGACATTAAAAGTATTTTTACTGTATACAATACATACAAAATAACATTATGATCACATGTGCTTTTTATTTATAAAAAAAAATACTTTCACAATATTTCGTAGCGTAGAGTTTTTCTTATCATTCCGCGCTTTCTTATCGGGTTGCCAGTGTTGATATAAATAATATGTTGTTTTTAATGCTGGCGAGATTAATTCATAGCAATGTTGTCGATAACACATTGATAATGAATCGAGACACGTCAAAATTTGATGTCAACAATCTGGCGAGCGTCAAATAAGTCGGAATGATTTTTTTTATTCTCTCGCTGATAGAAAAAATATTTTTCATTCGCATCTCTTCGTTTGCGTCACATCAGTTTAAACCCTAGACAGCCCGTTGTAAATACAAAAAAAAAATGACGATTCTTCGAGAGCTGGGACTAGATGCAAAACAAAACTCAATATAAAACTTAAAAACAAAATCTCGAAATATCAACAACATATTAATTCATTCATTGTCATTATTTTAAAGGAGGCGGCCAGCGTAAAACGGGTGAAGAGACCGAACTGTTGGTAAGCGCACGGCTTCCAATGGCACATTTTTTCAAGCACGGTGATGGGGCAATCGGGATATGAAACCTCATTTAGCGCAGGAAACGGTCCGTCCGTCGGGATCGTCGCTTCTGCCGCGGGCCCCGCCGGTGATCGACGAACCGTTTCAAGGAAAACTTTTGCGGCCGTTAGAACAAAAAGTAGAATCGGACCGGGTGACCTCGAGAACTCCGAAGCGGTCGGTCCGCTCGGACACTCGGAGTCACAATATTATAAAATTTGTGTTTTCGCACCAGTCGAGTATGTTGCAACTCGTATCCGACGTTGTGAAATGGATTTAGTTTCTTTTCGGCGATAAATTTTTAGATCCACGGTTGCACACATTCACTTAACGTTATAATGGCACACCCAGCGTGCGCGCTGCGAGATTGAAACGAGAATCCTATTCAAAATTGAGCACACTCGATGCGGCAGTCCACGGTGACGCGAGACTGCGGGGTTTCAGCCCAGGCGGCATCCAAAAGGTTCACTTCACATACGATCACTGAAGGCGGTGCGGCCTCTTCGCTGTCGTATCAGAAGACGTTCGACATTATCTGGCAGCCGCTGTGCACGTGCTCCATCACTTGTTCTTTCAGCAAGCACACGTGTTCTTTGAGCTTGAGCACCACCGTGCTCAACTCGGTGTTCTCTCCTTTTAAAAGCTTAACTTTATCTTCTAGCCGCGAGATCCTTTCGAGTTTTCTCCTTCGGCACTTGGATGCGGCCACTCTATTTCGCTGTCTCTTCCTCTCCAGTTTGATTTTCTCCTGACATTCCATGTCGATGGGAGAGAGGGGAGGCGACGACCCTATACTAGGAACGGTCTGAGGTTCATCTTTGATCACGAGACTGTTGTCTCCGTTGAAGGAAGCGCCCAGAGGATAACCTTGCGAAACCGGAAGATGATCGAGGTTTGTGTAGGTTGCGTTGTTCCCTAGGGCCGTGGCTCCTTGGAGCTCCACGGGCTGGAGGGCCCCCTGGGAACTGTCACTGTGGTGGAGCTCATTGAGCGCGTCCACGAAACCTCTCGCGTACATCTCCTGCTCCTCGGTTGGAATCGACGACGGAAACAGGATCTGCGTTGTCGGGGTGGGCGTTACGAGACTGTTTTGAGCGATGATCAGTTTCTCGAGTTCGGGCGATCCCAATTTCAGCATGTTCAAGTCCGGCGACGAGAGCACGGGAGCGCCCGACATCGAAGGGTTAAATTTCTGCCTCTTCATCTGGGCCCTCGCAGGGTTCAGGTCCAAAGTCATGGACCTCTTCAGATGGTTGACGTTGTTTCCCAGCGGGTGATACGACTGCTCGTCGTAAAATGTTGTTTCCATTTTGGTGGGGGCACAGTTGCGAACCATGTAGGTGAAATAATCGGGCTGACGCCGCGACCGCTAGCTATCGATACACAGAGGCGTTTGCAATAAAATGGAGGCGCGGTTGAGAAACTCTCACTGCGGAAGGTCGAAGGCGACTGTGACCGACCGACCGAAAGCCGGGTTTAAGACGGGGATGAAAATAACAACAGAGATGACTCACTGACACAACTAGATCAATAGAATACGTTAACTGTCGGAGCTTAGCAAAAATGACACGCGACAAACACGACCTCCCTCTTTCGGAGCCTAACGAATTCTGTTTGGCGAGCTCATTGTAACACACTTTATATCTCGTGACTCACAAAATCTATTTTTAGATATGAGCTCACTTCACTACGGCGCTATTGGTCGAATATGACGACATTTTAGATTTCAACGCTCGAAGCTCGACCGCTATTGGTCGTGCGTTGCGCTGTGACGTTGTTCAATTTCACAGAATGGTAGGGATATTTTATGATATCGTGTATTTTGCACTAAGGCACACAGCTGATGAAGCCAAATTATTATTTCGAATGAAAATTCATATTCTCCGATAATACCTCCTACTTTTTATTTTGTTATCATTGACAAAAGAAAATACAGGATATTTAAAAAAACACGTAACACATTTTCATAGTAATTATTGCTATATATTTCTTCTGGACTATTCTATTTAAAATGTAATATTGTACAACCGTTCTAAAAATAAGGGAATACAATTATTTAGTTTGTAATTATACAAATACAATTTTTAAAAGGATTAGAATTGCCCAGAGATCATTTTTGTATATTAATCTAATACGAATAATTGTCTATTTAGAATAATTATTGGTTTAAGTTATTATGTAAATGCCAACAATCCAGAAAATACCAAACTGTGAGGAAAAAGGAATAGTAAAGAATTAATATATTACGTGGCCATATTATTTATTATACGACTACCTATCGTGTTGATTTTTAGCAGCAAACCACAACCGAAAAAAAATCGCTGATTTTCCGAGTTGCCTGCTTCATGGGTTTTGATATGTAAGAATGTCAAATTCAAATCAGATATTCTCCGAATGATAAAATTGGTTGTGAAGTTTGATTTAGGTCGTGGTGAAGCCAACAAATAAAATAATCGACTCACCTTTCGCATTGACTACACTAAAATAAAAAAGTATTCGTAGAAATAATTTCGTTACGAGGTCGACGCTTAAGTTTTTTTTTCTATTATTTAGTAACATTTAAAACCTACCGATTCAACGCCAAAATCTCAGATTAATCCACAAGTTTGCGAAACACGGTATGATTGTGTTTAACAAACATAAACATATTTTTTTTCAAATTATTGACTATTTTTAAATATCAAATAAACACCAGTTGGTCATTTTTCGAGGTGTACTGCCATCTAGCGATTAAACACACCCGCATTATAATGCGTTTGCATGGACATATCAATGTAAATTAATATAATTTGTTCGATTGAAAATGACAATCCGTTACAGTGACAGATGGCAGTAATATTTAATTTAAAATAAATATAGCTTCATGCCATCCTTCAAAAATAATTATTAATTACAACTTGAATTCTATTTTTTGACTATGGTAAAATGCCATCAGTTTTCAAGATTCAGTTGATCACAATTTCAGATTTTTTTCGGAGTATTTTTTCCAGGGCTGTGGAGTCGTTAAAAAAATGTTCGACGCAGACTCTGGCATTTACCAAAAACATGACTCCGATTCCAATATTGACCAAAAACACGACTCCGACTAAAAAATGTTTAATTTCGTCACATTTTTAACCTCATTCCCGAGTACGACTTCGGTCAAAACGCTGCTCCGACTACGACTCCCTAATTTTTTCACTGTCAATTCTTAAATGGCATTCTAAAAACCAATTTCATATTTTAATCCTGAATAGTAAAAGCAATGATGTGTTTTTTTGGATTTGGTGATAACTTTGTTAATAATCATTTTACATAATTATATAAAATCGATGTCTTCATTGGAATAATACTTTTTTTAACTCACAATTGACGCAAAATAATATTTACGTTAATATTGTGAATATTTTATCATAAGTTTTGACAGCCCTAGTAAACCTCTATATACTTTTTGTGAATATCTTTTAAGAAAACTATTAAAACGAAAAGTTTATAGTTATTTTGTGAGCCTTAAGAGATCTCAGATACATATTCGATGTGATAATTTGAGAAATATTATTTTTGACGGCTTAAGCATAGTTGCCCACCGGTGAGCTCTTAGCTGTCAGAGCTTTTTCTTTTGCGACACACCGGTGTGTCGTTAGCTTTAGAAATGTTAATTCATACTTAATTGATTTTTTATGTAATAGCTTGCATTGCTAAGAGGTCTTCAACATTTTAATTTTAGTCTATTTTTCTCGTATTTTGCTTCAATTTATTTGCTTAGTTGCAATACCAATTGTTTGTCATACCTTGTATTTCTTACTTAACACGTTCCGTGCCCCAAACGCGTGTGGCGCGGCATACCTATTTCATCTATCTCAGTCGTTTCGTTTGTTGTCACTCACTTTTGAGCCGGAGTACTTACGTCAATTGGTAAAATGACACACGAGGTTTCTTATCGCTACGCGACATTAACAATTAAATTTATGTCCCTTTGCTTAAACATTCTCGAAAACGCCATCAATAGACGTAACAATAATAAAAATTTGTTTTATCGCCTCGTATAAACTACTTATATAGAAATCGCCAATCTTCGGTCATCGACCTATATTTTCTTATATTATAAATATTTTCTAATATACAAAAAAACTTATATGTATTGTATAGCCAAAAGAAATGCGATATATTGATTGTATCAATCGTCTTCGATTATTGTCGATATAAATACTTTTTATGTTTCTAGTGTCTTAGCCGTTAACAATCTTAAATTATAGGTGACATACTGATATAATGAAATCTATAGTGTAAATATAAAAATAATTTTAAAGAATTTAATACATAGACTTGATGCCATCCAGAGCTTATTGTGAGCATAATTTTCCAGCCCAAAATGTTATCCGTGCACTGGCCTGATCTTTGTCCAAATGAAAATTTAAAAACAAAAAGAAGTGTAAATTTTCTTAAATGACTAAAAATATTAGAAAAGACAGTATGTCCACAATTTTTTGGTTGTCCAGGCCAGTGTTTGAGACCATCGTTCAGTTTATTCCATGAACAATAGTTTTTATATAATTTCAAAAATAATATATGTTAACTGAATATTGTTCTTTATTTATTATAGACATAGGTATAAATTGTATACATATATGTATAACTGATATTTATGGATTTTCATGATCGATATAAATTGTTGGTGATCGCTGCGTTTTCTGCTTGGCACCGATGATTGCTCTTTGAAAAAAAACAATGAACACCTGATGACGAATGGGCGAACATGAATTTTATAACATATATGAGTTTGCCACATGCTTTATTTTATCAGCTTTGTATAAATTTATCGAAAAAATGCCGGGAAGTCTACGGGTTAACTTTTGTATAAATATCACTGTTTCGTTGTATTTCTTATCAGTTAACAATGCTCGCCATGTGCGAAATCAGTCCTGATCCAATAAAATTTATGTGGAATAAATCAAAAAAATGTTTTATTATTTTTATAATAAGAATAAAGGTTTCAACATGTTTGACCAATATAAACAACTTGAACAGTTTGGACAAGATTTTGTAAATACCAGTTGGAGACAATGATTTTACTCATTGTTACACTTCTGCAAACAGGAAAATTCAACCTAATTTATGGATTATTTAATAAATCTATATATGCATATCATGAGATAAATATTCCAGACAATGGAAGGTCGGAAGATCCATACTGAGGTGATTGTATTCCATATAAGCAGGCATAGCACTCTTAGAGCCGAGAAGCTGTTAGGATATTTATGGGATTAAGTAGTCGAGAGGTTAGATATCCATGATGCATGTACGGATTCAGGGTGCTGAATGGTGAAATTTATTTAGTTGATAACGGAGGTGAAAACGTTGTATTGTATGAAACACCTCCCTCAGTCAGTGCATTAATTAGTAAGGGATAGCGACAAATAAAAAGTCCACATTAAAAAAAACATCAATTCTTTTATAGAAAATATTTACAACAAAAAAATTGACATCGAAAAAATAATAAATAACATCATTTAGACATTTTTAAACGACAATAAAAAATGGCGTATAAATTGAATTCTGATTTTTCATATTTACTTATAGACATATCATTATTGATGGTGGAGTATCTTCCATGTGTTGAAAACTTTATTATTGGTTTGTTACACTTGTATTAGCACTTAAGCCAAACCCGGTTGGGTGTTAGTCCACTGAATATCATCTACAGACAGTGTGATGGTGGTAGAAGACGCTGATAACTTCAAACTTTTAGTTCAGGGCTTTAGAGACATAATAACATCGCTTACACAATAGCTTTATTTAAAGAGGAGGATTTAAATCAGTGTAAATTAAAATAATGACAATTAATCACTTTTCACTCCTTCTCATAGAATAAACATGCGTTCAAGATGCATTCAAATCAAAGATACACAACGTGAGTGTTTCTCGAACAGATATTTTGAGGACACCGTGTTCACAAAGGCACTGTTTATTTAACTGTCACAGAAACTATCCTTATATCATCATACGGCTTATCAGTCTTCGGATTTGTTTTGATGTTGCTTATATTTTGGACGATCTCCATTCCTTTAACCACTCGGCCGAATACGGTGTGCTTGTTGTCCAACCATGGCTAGAAGAAAAAGATAAAAAAACGATTAAAATAATAATATTGGCTTCATGTCTTTTGTCGTCGTCCGATTAAGCTTGATTATTTGCAGTAATTCCACTGTTCTTTCAGATAAGACCAAATAATTAGAGCTGCATTCTGAGTCATACCTATATAACATTTGATTTTTAACTGATTCATTGAATAGCATTGAATTTATGCTCTGTTGCCACAAGAACTTTTGAACTGAATCATCGCTGTTGATACTGAAACTGTTTGCTCATTACAAGATTCCAAATCGGCTCCTTAGGAGCAGAGGAACCTTAAATATCTTCATATCGACTTTGGCTATTGATGACTCTTTGGCACATAACGTAACATACAACTTTTATCCCAAGGGACCGAAATATACCGAATATAGATATAGGATTTGAACCTATGAATGCAGCAATTGGAGCCGACGATATTGGAGACTCGGCTCAATTCAAAAAATTGTCGTGTTCAAAGGCATGGATATCTTTGCTGTAAATTGCCACTTGCTCTTTCTAAAAACAAGGTGAAGCGACAGTAATAAGTTAACAACCGATTCTTTCTGAACCCTTCTATTCTTATGCTTTCTGAAAGAGAAATGCTGTACGACTGACGAACAATCAGATAGCCAACACGGTTGAATGACAAAACAATGTCAAATTTTATTTCGTTTGATTTACATGAAATATAAATTCTACTGTGTAATATCAAGGTATGTGTATCTTACCGTTGGTGCTAATGTGACAAAGAACTGACTCCCGTTGGTGTTGGGACCAGCATTGGCCATACTCAATGTGTACGGCCTGTCATGCTTCAACGATGGTTTGAATTCGTCTTCGAATTCACCGCCCCATATACTCTCACCGCCAGTTCCGGTTCCTGAATATTGACAATAATATTATTATAAAACCAATCTAGCAATATCCAAGCACTTGAATATGTTCTATGCACAATGGCACATTGTATTTTACATGTTAGTTCTAAGTGAGCAAGCAAGTTCTCCTAACTTTTCAACCATTGAGTCAACCATTAACCCTGTCATATGTTAATTTTACTCAAGAAAACAATGCTTACTCCATTGGGTTTAAACTTGAAAGAATATTTCATTGTACGCTTCAAATGTTTGTTAACTGTAGGCTGTAGAAATCTTAATTTATAACAAATAATACACATTCAAATGGAGATCCATAAAAAATGGGTTAACAGAACTCCCTTTGTAGCATTACAATGCCAGTACATTAAATGCAGGTATTAGATTACAGGAGTAATAAATTAAAGATGAGAAATCAAAACTTTACTTTAGATTTCGATGAATATTTTTGACTAAATCTCTTTCAAGGTAGACACTTAATTTCTAACAATGTAGCTAGTGTGTAATACTTTTCTATTCAAAAGATACAATTCATTCAGCAAACGTCTGACAAACATGGCATTTAATAATATAATGAAAGTACTTTAAGGAATGGCTTTGCCTGTATGCCAAAAAAACCAATGCTGCAATTGAAATTTGTATTCAGAAAAAAAATACATAGCAAGTTGTGTGTGGTGTAATAAAACAACTTGTAGAGTGTGAACATTTTAATAACATTTTAAATGTAGGAATAATAATGGATGCTTGAATTTGAACAGAGATCGTTTCTTAGCCACGCCATACGCGTGCAAGAACCGATACTAAAACTTGAAAATATTCGAACAATTTTATATTATAATTATTAAATCATAAAGTTCAGCATAACCTATTCGGGCCCCAGGTATCACCTATGATACTCGTGATTTTAATAAAATATCAGCCCGATTGAAGAATTGAACGTACCAAAACCAAAAAGTATCATATAAAGAAGAAAACGGTCTTACCAACTGAATATATTTGAAAAATTTCATGTCAGTATAGAAGTCATTGTTGTTGAATGAAGTTGGTCCTTTTTAGCATTAAAGATGCTTCGACACTTACAATACAACAAAAATTTTCTCTACATCATACATTATTATTTAATTTATTGCTTCAATAAGGATTACTTTAACATATTGTTTATACATACAGCATGAAAAAATATTGTTTTGGTACGTTAAATTCAACAGCCGGGCTGATATTTAATAGAAACCATGAGAATCAGGTGATACCCAATAAAGGATAATAATACTATGTTAACACTCGCTTAGCCATTGAAATGAATATAATAAAGGTGAACATGATATCATGTAGATGTTTCCAAGCATTGCAAAGATTATTTATGGTTATTTTTAAGCTTCTTAAATAGGTTTTAGCAATGGTTTAAAAATGTTACTGCACGGCAACATAAGGGATATTTAGGATGACTTTTTATGGGATGAAGCAGTACCTGTGGGATCGCCAGTCTGTATCATGAACCCTTTGATGACCCTGTGGAATATATGCCCGTTGTAATAGCCGTTCCTGCTGTGAACGCTGAAGTTTTCCACAGTCTTCGGCACTTCTTTGCCAAAAAGTCTGACGTGGATGTCGCCGAGTTCCGTGTGCAGGATCGCCTTGTCGTACAGCTTCTGCACGCCTGTAGAAACACAATAATCAATTGTTATAGTATTGTATTACAAACAAGAAAAAAACACCAATACAATCAATTTATTAAAATTAAATTTTCCACACTGGGATTCAAGCCTGTGAGCACTGCAAACAATGCCTTAGTGACATGGAATAAATTATTTTTCTCACGCATTATTAAAATTTTTGTATAACACGGATAATATAATAATATTGCAGTTTTTACCGTAAAAAATATCTTAAGTACATTTTGATTCTCATTAATTGTATAAAAATACATATGTATGCATAAAATGTTGATTTATTACAATATAGAGCATTTTTTGTCTCCTGCCAAATTCCCAAAATGCTGGTTAAGATGTTTTCGCTGTTAACCATCAATGTATACATTATATATTTCGCCTCCCAAGCAACTTACTACAAAGTTTTTACTACTAGGCTACAGAGGCCGGCTAATAATATTCAACTGTTTTGTCATATCAAACATGTAAATACTGAATATTTAAGATTACTCGATTTTGATTTGAAGGATATTATAGATATGGTTGTCCTAGAAAAATTATAATTTAATTAGTATAATAAAAAGACTTAATCTTGAAAGAACATCAATTTTGAATCGTTTGAATTTTGTACTTTTCCATAAGTGGCATTGAAATTCATTTACATCAAATTTTCAATTATTTTTTTTTTAAATATTTGGTACAGCTTACGCCAATGCGCCAAATATTCTTAATTGAAAGTCATACGAGATTGCTCGATGATAAATAATGAATGTTGTGCACAAAATCAACGATAAATAACTGGCATTGTCCCCTGATCGCTAGGACAAAGCTCTTGCCACTAGACCACAGGGACCGACAATGACCTGACTACGTTAATAGCAATCTACTTTTATTTGTGTATATAAACGATACAAACTGTTTACTGCGCGTAAGTTCAAGTACATCCGTGCACTTGAAGTGCCTGAAGATGCTGAAGGGGAAACGCAATTTGATTCAAATTTGATATTGAAATCCGGTCAAGCACCCACAGTCGAAATTCTTAATTGAAAGAATGTTATTTTTAAATTGGATGGATTGTTTTCTAAATATTACAACACATTTTTAAAGTGTGCAGTTTTACTGGTGTAATGATTAAATTTATAAACAAAAACAGATTTCATAATATAGATATTTTTAAAGCCGTTTTGAAAAAAATATAATGAGACAGAAATAAAGGACAATTGTGTCTCAAACTTGTTTTCACATACTGCCCACTTAATGAGTAATAATTGTTATTCATAAAGCATCCCACAATAAAAATGAAACGTGTCTATTTTGCAAACAATAATTAAAACAATAGAGAGACATAATTGCGATGATGTATAAAAATAGTCAAGTAACATGTCTATTGAAAACAAATCGCGTGCGTACTTGGAAAATGTCTGCCTTCACAAAGGCCAATGTTTTCTTTGGTGCGTCATTAAGAAAATATGATTCTATTATCAGATAAGGTTAATCATTGCAAATATTTCTGTCGTTTCTTTGCGTAATTAGTCAGGAGTCTATGCTGACTGTACCGGCAATTGCAAAACATCGTCACCGTAATAACATCATCAGACAGTAATCTTTGCACCGAGCACAAACATCATGTATTTTAATAAAAATAATAACCAGGGCTGTGGAGTCGTAAAAAAAAGATTATGACTCCAGCATTTACCCAGCTTCGATAATTTACCAAAAAACATGTTTTAGTACTGATTCTGATAACACATTTTTAGTTGATCAGGGACCAGTTTCGCTCATGGCTACATTAACACTGATGATCAGTTGATAATGCTCGCCATGAGCGAAACCGGTCCTGATCCAATAAATTTGATGTGGAATACATAAATACTAAAAATGTGTTATAATGCCATTCCACCAAGTATTAACAGTGAACACCTTAAAAGTGACCATGTAAATATTTTATCAAATATCCAGATGCAGTTACGCTCATCATTAGCATTTTTAAACTGCGAAAATACGAATGAATGAAACCAGTACTGATCACCCCCGATAACGCAAAAATAAATATTACTTGGTCAGACTATTTTTGCAATAGTCAAGGTAATAAATTTAATCAGTTTTCTTATCAATTTACTTAAACTTTATTGCTTAACAATGCAGTAAATAAATAATAAAAACTGCCAATACTGTCACACCTAGTTTTGTAGGAATTAAAATTCTGAAATAAAACATTGGCAGCCAAAAGTTAACATTATAAAAACTCCTCAAGAAATTAAGTGTGTACCGAGTTAAAAAATTTAAACTTTACAACGAAATATTGCAATATTATACCTATTGTAAATAATGTATGTATTACGCTGATTAAAAGTAGGTAGTCACTAAAGGTGCTCAGGATTCGACATCTTGATTTGTTTTCATTTATTTTTTTGGAAATTGTTTATAGACTATCATATTCTAAAGGTGAAATTGGTTAGCATTGAAGCAGTCTATTTAAAAATCATGATTTTAAACATTTTATGAACCGATTTGTTTTTGACTATCGACAGCTTTATTGTGTTGCTATATTACAAATTTGAAAAAATATTTTTTAGAGAAATAGAGTGCAATTGGTTCCAAGCTTAGATCGCAAAACAGAATTCAGGAATATTAACCATTATACCACTTTACTTTCAGTGGATTTTTCGGTTAACTTTCTGTAAATTTATTTATGGTATATAATTAAATTTCATAACTTTGTTATTCCACTGATTGTGTTACAAAGAGTATTTTGCATACGGTAAGAAAAATAACAATGTATTTTAGTTCTATTTAGTGCTATTTCGGCTTACGCCTTTGTCAGTTCTACCAAGTAAATGCCTACTCAATCAATAGTATTTTGCATCTTCGGGAAGTCTGAAGTTGCTTCTCAAAGAGATGAAACACATGTCACTTTTTGTAACCAATCAGTGTAATAACAAGGTTATCAAATTTAATTTTGTATTAAATATTCAATGATCAATTATTCCTGAAAAAATATTTGTTTCTTTGGTTAAATATTTTACCACGGTCAATTTTTGGTATTTAAACAAATAAAACACATTTTTTTTTACGGAAAGATAAATAACAATGTATTTTAATTCTACATAAATTATTTTAAATATTTGTTGATAGCTATTTCGGCTTACGCCTTCGTCAGAACTAGTTCGTTAGTTCTGACGAAGGCGTAAGCCGAAATAGCTATCAACAAATATTTAAAATAATTTATGTAGAATTAAAATACATTGTTATTTTTCTTTCCGTATTATAATGGAGTTCTACCAAGTAAATGCCTACTCAATCAATACATTTTTTTTTACTAATTATATGTAATAACATCAGTTGAAAATTCTCATGATGAGAAAGGCAGTTCTGATCTTGACATACTATTAGTGGAAGTAGTGAAAAAAGTGTTTTCTACTTATTTAAAAACAATTACAATCAAATTAAAGCATTCAATTATCTGTAAACTAGTGAAAACCTTTAAAATAAAGGTTGGTCAACCGATTTTTGCCTACTCGACATCAATAACACTAGTCTAAAGCCCTGCGTTTTACTCAATATGGCAGTACTGTTCAATTTAAATGATTTTAAATAAGAACAGCACACAACAATATATTCACATACTTCTTTTATCGTCCTCCAGCTCATCCAGAGTTACATCCATCGTGCCCAACGTTTTACTCTTCCGACAGCAGCACATTTTAAACATCTTGCCAGTCAAGCACCCCCGACAAGACTAATACCGAGCACTATTATAACGGTGATGTGAGTGCACAATGTTCACATTAACAGAAATTCACTGAACAGGAAATATTACGCAGCCAATAGATAAAAAAAACAAGACAAAATTTCATTCTTTACAACAAGGAACGTTCACCAGTTGACAGTAGTAAAACTTGGCAGCCAAAATGTGTATCTGTGCCAAATAAATCTGACACAATTGTTAACACAACTCACAGAACAATATTGCATTGGTATAGGCAACACACAACCATGCTCTGTCCTTCTCGCAGCCGTGTTGTAATAATAATGAATTAACATTCGCTTATGATTCACTCAAGTTTTACTTTTAAGGTCGCCTGTAAGTGTGTGTAAATACTGTTTGTATTCAATTTATTTGGCTGTCATGTAACTATGGCAACCGGTTCAGTACAATCTTAAAAGTGTTGCCAGAGATTTGACATTTGTAATAGAGCTCTGATGGTTGATGAATTATTTATTATGTGGGTAGATGAAAATTTATGTTTGTAATAAATGTCATCATTTTTAAATGATGGCGAGTTGAATGAGAAATATACCAAAGAAAATGTGTGTTTATTGTGAGATATTATAAAAAATGTGCTGAAGAAATGTAATATATTTAATAACTTAAATATTAATTCTTGGCAGAAAGGAGTTATATTTCAAAAAATGAATCACATTTTTAATAAAAAGTTTGGAACCCGTTTCACTGATTCTGTTTTATTTTTTTAAATATGCATTAATGTCCACACTGAAACCTAGTTTCAAATGAGTAGAGTATTTTTGTATTTTAACTGAAAAAATGCATTAGATTTGTACACTTCTTGCTATAACAGTTTTACGAACAAATTTAAGTTAGGTTAGGTAAATTTTTCACAATTAAATATTCGGTACGTGTATCTTTTAAGGTTATGTTTATTTAATGCTAAATTTTCTTTATTTTTGCACATAGATAATTTGTTTTCAGGAAAGAGTTTTAAATTTTAGTCAATGAAATGTGTTTATGGTTGTTTGAATAAACTTGGGAAGAAAGAGACCTCAACATACAACGTTATCCATTATTTATGAGACATTATATTTCTACCTGCACTCTACTGGCACTAATAAAAAAAACCGATGAAACAGAAAATGTTAAATAAGATTTCTTGGAATCAATACACAACCCTGCAGTCCTGCACTGCCAGTGGCGGCTCGTATCTTTTCCCAAACAAATTGAGAAATGTAATTTTATGTACTTATGTAAAACCGAATCCGCGAATATATTATTATATATTGGCCCCTTAGGATAAATGAAATGTATCTAAAATTTTGTCAGTTTTGAGTTATGAATGTCATACAAAATAATATGTTACGTGTCAAAGTGTCATTTCAATAGAAGTGTATATGAAGACATTTGAATATTTGAAATGCCTTAAAACAATAAATTAGAATAAATAACTATTTTATTTTTATCTAACCAATCAGAAAGCCAAAGCATAGCATCGCCTTAAAAGATAATAATATATATGTCAAAAATATGTAAAATTGATAACTGTTTTTTTGGCTCTCCTGAAAAGTGGAAAAAAATGAGTTTGGTTTCGGTTTTGATCTCTAAGGAACCGATATACAAATAGTGTATAGTGTTTGTATCAGTAGGCAAATGCAATACGCTTATAATCAGGGCTGTGGAGCCGGAGTCGTGGAGTAGGAGCTTTTTGGACGGAGTCAGAGTCGTCGTGGCGTTTCGGCCAGAGTGGTAATCGTCGTACGAGTCGGAAATTTTGAAAATTTTGAACTTTTAATTTTTGCATATAATATGTCAAATTTGGCTATTGACAGGATTGGTATGGTTGATATTGAATTAAATACACATAAATAGGAAAATTAGGAAAAAAAGTGACGATAATAAACGTTTTTTTAGTCGGAGTCGTTTTTTTGGTCAATGTTGGAGTCGGAGTCGTGATTTTGGTAAATGCTGGAGTCGGAATCGAACTTTTTTTTAACGACTCTACAGCCCTGCATATAATTTATAAACATGTTGCTTTTGCCAGCCTGTTCACAAAGATGCAGATTCTTGTTTCCGGTATTCAGGTTTTTTGTATAACAATAGTTTTTTATTGTCAAAGCTTAATATGTTTCGAATACGGTAAGAAAAATAACAATGTATTTTAATTCTACATAAATACTTCTACAAAAAAGTTCTACATAAATAGTTCTACAAAAAGTTTATGTAGAACTAAATAACATTGTTATTTTTCTTACTGTATTATAATGGAGTTCTACCAAGTAAATGCCTACTCAATCAATAAACTTAATATGTTTCATTATTTACTAAAATAATGTCATTAAAAAAATCACGCCTTCTGACTCAAGCATTGAAAAAAAACACGTCTCCGACTCCAACAGTTACCAAAAACTCCAACTCTGACTAAAAAAAGTTTAATTTTGTCACATTTTTTTCAATTAAATATTGACCAACCAATTCGGCCAAAAGCCAAATTTAATCCATTATATGCATAAATAAAAAGTTCAAGACTCAGACTCCGACTCCACAGCCCTGATAGTTATAGAAACCAGTTTAAAAACAGTACGCCATTGGAATTACCGCACATACATTATGATTAATTAGTATTTGTGCCAGCAGCGGGTATTCCAAAAAAATATGCAAATCATTATCAATTAGACTAAATTGGTTCATGCCGCCATTTTGATATACTGGGCGAGGTAACTGAATTCTATCTAGCTAATTATACATTCCGCACAGATAGGCATCGAATTTGTTCAGCCAAAAGGGCTTAAGTGAAAATTTACAAAATGACGGGAAACAAATTGATCCAATATATTCACAACTAAATATAGTGTGAACAGAGATAATTCTGTTTTTATTCAGTCGTGTTCAATGTTGGAGTAGTGTTTGTGGTCAATGTTGGAGTTGGAGTCGTGATTTTGATCAATGCTGTAGTCGGAGTCGTGATTTTTAATGGCTACACAGCCCTTAACAAAACATTTGCTATAATTGCAGTGGCCATAATTTCCGAAAAACACCAAGGGCTGCGGAGTCGGAGTCGTGGAGTCAGGGTTTTTTGGCCGGAATCGGAGTCGTACTCGGAGTCGAAAATTTTGAAAAGTTTTAACTTTTTATTTTTGCATTTAATATGTCAAATTAGGCTACTGGCCGGATTAGTTGGTTAAAATATAATTGAAAAAGATGTGACGAAATTAAACATTTTTTTCCATTTGAGTCGGAGTCGTGTTTTTGGTCAATTTTGGAGTCGGAGTCGTGGTTTTAGGAAATGCTGGAGTCAGAGTCGTATTTTATTTAACGACTCCACAGCCCTGAAAAAACCGCATGACTTTGAAATCGCACAAAAAGAGGTTTGGTTTGAGTTTACCTCTATCAATAATTACTGTCAAATTATTGAGTCGTGTTTTTGGTAAATGTCAGTCATATTTTTTTTGAAGCCTCCACAGCCCTGATTCAACAATATATTATAATGATGGTTTGCTGTTGAAATTAAGTGCACATGAACCGAATGAGTTGATTTACGTATAATAGTGCAAAGTATTACATCATGGTATATTGACAATATTATTATTGCAGCTGCGTATACAAAATATATTATTTATGTCAATAAAGATTACATATTTGTGCGTAGAAGTTGCGAATTACAAAAGAATGACTTTTGTTGGATGAGATATGGAATTTTTATGGTATTGGTTGATTGACATACTAGCGCAGTCCTTCTCAAACTATTTCATGCCACAGACTCCGCAATTGGAATAAAATTGTCGGCAGACCCTCGATAAAAAATTAGAATTTATTTAGAACTATTAATCAGGGATTGCTTTTATTTTTGCATATAACATGTAAAATTTGGCTATTGGTCGCATTGGTAGGTTGCATTTAATTTAATACACATAAATAAGAAAAGTAGGGAAAAAAAGTGACAAAATTTAGTTGGAGTCAGCCGTGTTTTTTATTAGCAACTCCACAGCCCTGGTTATTATACTAAGATAAAAGTGAGCACTATATATAGCACAGATTCCCAACTCATGGGTTGCAACCCCAAAGTGGGTCGCGGCGGGTTTTTCTGTGTGGTCGCCAACTGACTAGTCAACTCAAAAATATATTCACTATAATGCATTTTCTTTGTTTTTTTTAATTACCTTATTAAAAATGCTTTTTTGAATTGCAAGAGGGTCGCAGGTCACATGGCTTTTATAAATAGGGGTTGCCACCGAAAAGGGTTGGGAATCTATGATATATAGTTTTCAAAAATTTTAGCAAACGGTGTTCATAATTCAATTTCAGAAATTTGGCCAATTACTGCCTTATTCCTTGGAACAGCAGTATAATAAAGGTAATCGCAATCATCCATTCAAAAAGAGAGGAATCGAGACAAAGTGGCTATGATGGTGTGTACAATGCCAAATACTCTAGAAAGAAAAAGATTGGATAGGCCAGGTACAGCATGTCATATAATACCAACATTTGATAACCTCTAAAATACTAAGATTGTAAGATTGCAATAAATTTAATTAGTTGGCATGTATTATTCTATTTATCAATTCTTGAGTAGTAAAATGAAAACTATAACCCGAATCTGGGCCAGAGTTCATATAGGTTATTAAACTCTGATTTCGATAAATGTTCTGATATAAGATATATTGAGAGATCTCCTTTGAAATTTCATGCAAAATTAAAATTATATTTAGTTCTTTTCTAAAGAACGAGTCTCATAATTGCGATTTAGTCATAGAATTCAACGATTGACTCACTATCGTAAAACCTTTAAATGAGTGAGTAAATCTATACAGAATGTAATTCAACATAATCTTGCTTTATTACTAATTAAACTTTGCGATACTAACTCTGAAGATGCAAGCGGCGAAACACATGTCACAATTAGTTAACACAATACGTGGAATAACCAAATTTAATTCATTCTACTATTTGAACCAAAAGTACGTCCATACTCCATCAAAAGTTAATGTAAATAAATAAAGGATTAACAAGATATCCATAAGATGTTTCTGATTCACAAATTTTACAGTTGACCTGGCGGGACTTACAATTCTTGTCTAAGGCAGAGTTAATATGAAGTGAAATAAATTTAAGAGCGGCAGTTTAATTATGTGTGTCGACGTTGGACATTATCGACACAGCACGATGGGTGTGTCTAGATATATCATCCAAAGACGAATAAACATGCTTATCTTAGTGTTTTTATAAATGTAAATATATACCAATAATCCGTATTTTTGGTAAAAAAATGTTTGTTTATTATTTTCATTTGATATCAGATTTTTTATCCGTGAATGAAGGTTTATGTAACAACTTCTTAATTTTTTTAAATTACATTATATTTTAAATCCATTAATGCTTCACTAGCCTTATATTGTGCTGTTTATTTTTTTTAATAAAAAAACACATTCGGAAAAATTACATTTATAAAATGAACACCAATAGGTTAGGAAGGTTAACACAAATATCACAATATTCCTACCTTGCCCCTCTGTTGCTGAAATGATATCCTCCTTGGACGGTTTCTCATTGAAGATATCTCTGTCCGCTTCGAGACTCTTCAAATCGTCGGGTCCTCGGCGAGAGAATATGTAAAACCTGTTCTTTTTGAAGGCGGTGCAGAAAAGGGTTGGATCTGGAGGAATCGCGGCCAACGCAGGATTGTCTGACGCGGCCATTTCTAGAGATAAGCTGCCTTTTGATTTGTGACCGCGACCCTAAAGAGTGAAGGGCAGTAATAGATATTTATTATAATTTATTTTATTAGTACACTAGTGATTCCGCCCGGCTTCGCGTGTTATTTGTAATATGTATTTTGAATCTAACGAAAAAAGAATATTCAACCACAATCAATCAGAAATGAATAACATACATACAACAATCTCTGGTTGTTTTTTACTATGAGAAAACTTCATTCAACATTCATCTATAATTTATAATTTCCATTGTTAGCTATGACTGTATCCCATCTATGAATCAAATAATTTATTCCATCCTAATATAATATCGTGAAATTTCCCATTTGATATTGTATTTAAACTCATATTATTTTTACATATGTTTTTAAAATAACATTAATTTATGATTCCCGTTAAGCGTCTTTTGTAAGAAGTCATATTCAAATAATTTTCAATTTGACGTACGATTAATTAGATAAACTAATTGTAATATGTCTTAAGCCGACTTTTTTTTATACCTTGTCCTTTCTGTTTCAATTTGATAAAATTAGTAACCCTGTTTCTATTTATGTCATCAGTTGAAAGTGTTCACAAACTCACTCATATCGATGGGGAATATTTTGAGATTTGAAGAACATTTTTTAAGTACTTCCCGGTGACAGGCTGATTGTAAAAGGCATTCTGAAATAAGCGTAATGTCATTAGGAGTATAAGGAGTGCGTTGACAGAACACGTGATCAAAGGTGGTACTATACCTGGAACAGTGCCAAGTGGAGCGGTCGCAAATTCTCAGGCTTTCCGATCATCTTGACACATCTGTTTGTGACCAAATTCACCAATTTGACTCCAAGCAATGTGGAGTACATAATAAAGTGCCCGCTCTCATCAAACAGTATGTTTGCTAGGTGCATCGCATCCGATTTTTCCAGATCTCTCTCCGACGCCATTCTGGAATGGAAGACCATAGAAAAGGATAAGCGATTAAATCAACGGCAATCGGTGAATATTTCTCTATCACACAGCCTGACTATTTTGTGAACAAGCAGTATAAAAGAGGCAAGTTTATTTTGTATATTAACACTTAACCCTTTGAATGCCACAAGGCTGATCTATCAGTCCCATATCTAATATGCGAAGAGTTCTAGAGGCCCCAGTTCTTTAAACACGCTTTAACGGCATTTGTTATTTTGTTCATTTGTATTTCCAAACTGTTTACTATCTGTACAATTACTACAGTATACATCATAATATGATATGACAAAAAAAATTAACACTGATAAGTAAATAGTAGCTGAGATAAATAATAGAATAGACTACCGTTTTTTGCGAAAAAGTGCCATGGGATTTTTCACAAAAACACACACATTCCAAAAAATAGTCTGGGATCTAAAGGATTAATACACAAACTACATCTAATTCACACAATAGAACAGATTTTTACTAAATTGAATTTAAATGGATGGTGCAGAATACAGATATTTATTTATACCTAGAAATAGGCAAATGAATGTTGTCAAAACACACCTTCGGCCAAATTCCATGTTGGGCAGCTGTTGTGTCTGATGCTGGAGTTCAGTGAACCTGGCCAGAGCTTCGTCGAAAACGCGCGACAGCTTCCCAGTCACGAAATTGAACACTCGAACTTTTCTGTCTACTGAAAGGGCCGCCATCTTCTTGCCGTCCGGAGAAAACGCTAAGCCGGTGGGAAACGTTTTGTTTTTTGCAAACTCAAACAGATCGGTGTCGAGTTTGGAGTCGAACGCTACGTTTCTGGGAAATTTGAATTCGTGTTTGGGGCCTGTCCAATATTCTAAGATTCCTGCCCGGTCCACAGATACGCAGACGTCGAATTTGGGATTGTATCTGATGACAGCAATCGGCTGTCGGTGCATCGTCTCGAAAACATGAAGCGGTTCATTACTACTTTGGATTCCATCGTAGATGTGTATTTTATTTGATTCTGATCTGAAATACAAAGATAAACACCAAATGTAATATGGTAAAGATTTTAGTTCAAAAAGAATATGCTATTTCGGCTTTATCAGAAATAGAAAATCTACAGTGTAAACATCTACCACAAAATAAAGGAAAACCTGAAAATATAAAAATTTGAATACTGAACAAGGTAACAATTTACAAAGCTGGCTCAAATGGATTTTTACACTACAAATTTTTAAAAATGACAATGCCACTTTGGAAACCTTATAAAAGCCACTGTGTATAAAAATAATACAAATAACAAATGTGTTTGTTCTTAGAGATTCTAACTAAGCTGTGTAAAGCAGCTATGTCCAACACGTGACCCAATTTAACGCAGAGATTTAACGCAGCAATAAAAAGACAAATCAGTGTACATGAAATTTACATATTAGCAATGTCAATTTGCGGATCATGTAGAACTCTTATGGAGCCTTTTCTCAACAGAAGATTCTCTACAAGAACTGCTGGTTACTCAGTTGCTCAACCTCTCTTTTTTCAAAGACAGTGAGGATAGAAAGATAGGGCTGCAAAAGTGGTTAGCTATTAGTTATCTTGCTTATTTTAGACACCCATGTCTTAGTACGGAATGAAACTATCCATACTGGGATTTGAACATGTAAGTACCGCAACTGAAACCAACAATGTTGACACTCAACCACGCACCAAACATCATTTCAGTTGAAAATGCGAGTGTTGTTACGGATAGCCTCCGTGTTGCACCATAATTATAACCTCTTCGGGCGCCGGGTATCACCTATGATACACAGAGTAGTTATTAAATATCAGCCCGGCTGTTGAATTGAATGTACCAAAACAATTATTTTCATGCTGTATTATAAATAATATTGTTGTATTTTTATTGTAAATGTCGAAGCATTTTTAAGCTAAAGAGGACCAACTTCCTTCAACAACAGTGACTAACATGAAATTTTTCAGATATATTCAGTTGGTAAGACCGTTTCCTTCATTATATGATACTTTTGGTTTTGGTACGTTCAATTGTACAACGGGGTGATATTTTATAAAAACCATGAGTATCATAGGTGATACCCTTATTATTATTATTGTCTCTTTTGTTAGTATTGTAAGAATAGTTATATGATATACTGATTCCAGTAAATTTATTACTTACACTGCCAAAGCATTTATAGCATCGCCGGAAGAATGAATCCATTCTGTACAGTATGGTTCATAGTCGAGTTTGATCATATTAATCATATCTGAAAATGAAAATCAGATAAAATGGATTAGACTTGAAATTCAATTTGATTTGAAAGCGCCAAGCGCGTGACTCATTCCCTAATAGAGTAATCGGCCACGGTTGTTATAGTTACAGATGACACTGCGTATGCAAAATAATTTGTAATACACTTGGGCCTCGTATAACACGGATATATAAATTGTGACATATTTTTATGCAACACGCTTTATATAACACAGTTTAAGGAAAAAATTTGAATTACAATAAACATTTGTCGTGGTATTGGTGGAGAAAGTTTTTATGACATGGCATCCAAGAAATATTGGAGGATCGTTCTTGGAAGAATTAGTCAAAATTTTGGATGAACCTACCACAATTTAGGACTCAGAAATCAGTTGCAGCGAAGAAGCATCATGTTTCAAATTAAAAACAATTATTGACGGGTTGGAATTGACTATTAATTTAGATTTTTTTTACTGAAAATGATCCTACATCAGGCGTCTCATAGGTTGAGACACCTGATTGCAGTGTGTTGTAAATTGATATTGAAAAATTGAAAGATTTATTACGAATGAAAATTTTGTCATTCAAATAGGTTTGCATTATTTGTTCTGAAGTATAAAAAAGTCAACTTAGTCATCTAGTACTGTAAAATTGCATAGAAGTAATACTGTTATCATTATTTACTACTCACCAAAGTTAATAACATCAAATATCTTGACAGATTTATCAGTTGAAGCCGTACATAAGTATGATCCATTGCAGTTGGCAGTGAGAGCGGTAATAGCCCCTAAATGGCTTCGAAAATGTTTCACGAATTCGATATTATCTTCTACCTTTTTCCAAAATTTTAAATGCCCATCACAACTTGCTGTTATTACAAAGTCAGTTTTTGTGACTACAACATGAGTAACGATGTCCCTGTGCATGTAGCTTTTCTCATATGACTCCGAAGAAGGCAAATTATCCAAATAGAGACTCTCGTATTGCAAAACTGAAATATTATAAAACAACAAGTGAGTGTTTGAATGAAAAGATGTAATTCAATTTGACGTTTGGTTTAAGGGTTACCTTTGCGCTTCTTAATCTGCGGCTGTACAGCCTCTGAAGGCATTGGGCCGACCCAGTCACCGTCGGATTCTTCTTCATCATCCGCCACAGGCTTTTTATTATCAGAATCTTCCATAATATACTCTATATTTGACAGAAACACAAATTAATTAAAGGTTAGGTTTTGAACTATCGCAGTCGTTAAATTGTTGCGGTACATTGTACACAGATGGCAGTTATTTCAAAAGTATGTACAGTAAACAATAATGCAACGCTAACAAATTGAGCCATCGATGAACAGGGCATCGCCGGATACAGTTTACATAGTGATGTACTATTATGGATGTCGATCAGTGCGGGTTCGAAAAATGTCTTCATTTATTCAACGGGATAGTCAAAAATTCATTATTTTGAAATTCACCCGCAATATCAATAAACTCCATATAAAACTGATACAATAATCAAAAACAAATGTATCCAAAAAAAATCCAAAACTTTAATGCTTGTTTTAGTAAAAAACAATTTTAATATAAATCAAATAAGTATTGAAATTTCATTAAAAAGAAAACATTCGCTCAAAATTGACAAACTGATGGTGATTCAAAAAAAATAATTCTTCTTAAAACAAATTCTTACAGATTCTGTCAAGGGCCAAACGTATTCAATTCACAATTATAATAAATACATCACATTTTTTTTAAATAATAGGAATATTTAAATAAAAAATTTACACGCGAAATTGATATCACTTCTGTTAAAGTCAGATACATTTTACAAGCACACCAATAATGTTTATTCAGGGGAAAATATGATACGCTGCCAAAATACTGATCATTCTATTTATAGATTGGATTCTTTGTGTTGAGTGAAAAATTAATCTAATGATAAATAATCTTAAATTCCACCATAAAAGTATTTACAAGGCATGCCATCAAAGTGACTAAATGATTGTAAAGCAATTTTCCAAAACGCTATTTCGATAAGCTCTTAAAGATAAGAAAAAAATCAAGTGATGCCGAAAATAGATAGCATCACTTGTTAGTATCAAAATTAGAATGACAGAAGCAGCTGATAGCTCAAATGAAACGTAAACAAACCGCAGATAGTGAAACTATGAATGAACTTGGTAGAAAAGTCGATTTATTTTTGAATATTTAGGTCGAAGGGCCATAGGGTATAATGGAATACTCGTATTCAACGGATACAACCCTAGTGTACAGTAAAATTACACTCTCGTGTTCACGGATGACACGGACAGCCATGTTTGGCGCGCATTCATATGCAGTCTTCCGTCCTTTTACGTTTTCGTAGTGGACGGTAGCAGGCGGTCTTGTGAGCAACGCGTCTTATTTTCGGTGGTGTAGTTATATTAGCACGGTTATTTAACTTTTAAACCGTTGTCTTTATTATAACACTACTAGTTCTGCCCCAGCCCGAAGAGAGTTTTCGGTAAGTGCGCCCATTTATTTGTATTTTGTGATCGGTGTTTCTCACCGGTATTTAAAACACGTGGTTCTCAATACATTTGTTAGGAACGCTTTATTTTTTGCCACGCTTCTTTCTTTTCTCAATATGGACATATCTAGTACTGTCTTGAACACTTAGGGTACTTATTGTGGTATCATTCTGGAAAAAACCGTCGATATATGCTCTACAATACGTGCGTAAACCGTGAGTCATTTCCAAGTCGCGAAGCGGTTGACCCGAGTGCATTCCTTCGCTCGCGTTTCTCGCTGTTGCATGCAGTCACCTTTTTATTTCGTTTGTGAATCCTAATGTGGATGAGCTTTCTGGACAGATTTGTCGAATAATGACTTTTTGTGATCCCGCATGTTCTCAGTTAGGTTATAACTTAGTACCAAACTGCTATTTCTCAGAACCCCGACGAAAGAAAGTCGCCTTGCAATGCTTTTTTTGTTTCGCTATAATTTAATTTTAAATTGGGTAAACGTGGAACTGATGGATTTTGATACATACCGAGAATATTTTCGAACTTACTAGTAAAAGTACCGCTGAATTATTTTGCGCAATTTTCTTATCGTATTCTCCACGGTAAAAGTAATTTTAGTTTGTTCCTTCTGCGCTTTCTAGAACCCATCTTATTGCAATGCCGGGTAATGAAAGTGTCATTTTCACAAATTCTCAATTCTAATGTAATTTCTTCGTATACTGGTTAATTATGATTATTATACTTTGAATTATTTCTTCGTGTACCGTTATTTCAATGCACATCTTTAAAAGTAGAACTATTTGTCTTCTTTTGCGCAATCGTTGATGGCAGTTGAGAATTAACTAGAAGTGCTACTTTTTTTATATGCAAGTTATTAAATGATACCTTTCACTCACGATTTTATTGTAAATGATTTTCATTCATGAGTCATTAAACACAAGATTGAATTAAACACGTTTTTTAATTATTTTTTTACTAAATTCGAATATGTTTTGGTACCAGTACCACAACCAGCATTATTCGTACATGTTTACTCTGACGACACAAAAAATTCACACGAATGAATATTTTAATATAAAAAATTAGACATGTGGTTTTCAATAATTGATATAAAATCGGCATTAATTATCTGAACTTCCCTGACTACAAAAGATTATTAAATCCGTTCCCTTTTAACTCTTCGGAATTATATTAAATGATATTTTCATTCGTTTGTGCAATTCTGAAATTTCTAACATCCCAAACTAAAGTAAAATTTCAGAGACACATCTTTATATAATTATAAAATTCATAGATTTGGTGGCAGTCGGGGGTAGTCTTTCAAATTAGTGATGTCTCGTAATTTTAACAAGAGATGTTTCTCAAGTTTACAGAGGCCCTCAAAATATCATATTCCACTCGCTTATTCTAGTTACCAGCAGCTAACTAGATGGTAAAATTTCTGAATTTCTTTCATCCAATCGTTAAGTTTATTCTTCCATGTGGGTCACTCTCATATAAGATCATTGTTTTATATGCTACCTTCTGATGCATCGTTTAAGTATACCTTTAACAAAATTGAAAACTTAGTTATTATTTTTTTTATCAGGAATCGACTCTGAATTTCTATGTCACTTGTCACAGCTACCTTTTAGAACCATTTGTAAAATCAAACAAAATTTATTTGCACAATCTTTTGTTTTAGAACACAGAAACAAAATGCGAAAAAAGAGTTTGGATTGAATGACTTGTTTGTGTAAATTATTGTAGATTTATATTTTATTTCTCTTATCTTTGCGAGTGTTTACGGTTCAAGTGGTTTTAATGAATAACAGTGAATCATCTCTACTTTTGATGCATTAAATCCAATCACTCGAGCTTGCGCTTGCTAGTTTTTATAAAAAATGATTAGGGGCGAAGAAAGTCTGATTTAGTTATAATAAATTGGCATGCGGTGATATTCGGTCAATGTGCATCTCCATGTTGAGAAAACAGGTTTTTATACTTGCACGGAACAAAGGGAAAGTAGTACACATTATAAAATGCAGCTACTACAACTTGCATTACATTAGTTGAATTTGCCAATTGGAATAATAGAACCTTCTTTACAAACAAATTCACTCCTTCATTCACTGTTTTTAGGTTAGTTTTTAATTACAATTATTTCAACTTGTGTAGCCATTTTAAACTTTAATAAAATTACATTGTTCAAAATGGTTTATAACTCAATTTTCCTTTACAATTTAAATTCTTTTAAATAGTAGATACTGGATCTGGCATTTTTTTTTTTTTTTAAATATATTGATCGCCCACATTTTATTACCGGTAGAAAATTGTAAAGTTACAGTGTCAATTCTCATTGAAGATGAAAAAACATGCGTAATGAAGAAAAATAAATAAAAAAATGTTTATTTATAGGAATTTTGGCATTCCGCCGACATGTTTTCAAAATAAGATGATTAGAGAAAACAGTGGGATAACATAGTTTGAAGTGTTTCTTATTTTACATTCAATAGTGTTCACACAATGACTTAAAAAGACAGGTTTTTAAAATCCTTCGCAAGTACAGTCTGATTTCCATATTAGACTTCTATGACACAGCGCTGCATGCGATGAGTTTAGTTTTAAAACTCAAGGTGTTGAAATAATTTTCGAGAATGCCTTTTTATACTTACTCAATTCCCCCTTTAACATTTTGAAACTGATAAACCTGGTAGATTCCGGAATAATCCTTACTTGTCGTGGCACATCTTTATTAACACATAAGCTAAAAGAAAAGCGGAATAATGTTTCTCTATGTGTTTTGATTTCACCAATAGCCAATGAGGGGTGAAAAGAATGGCGTGGGGTTTAAGTATATGCATGATATAGTATTGGCAGGTTTCGGTTACTGATGAAAGCAGGCCCGGTGTAGAAGTCAATCCATAACATGTTGATCCAGGCTGATCTAGATTGAATCATAATAACATGAAATTTGATGTCATTAGTTTTTGTTTTATATCCCATCTTAAATTTCAGTATTTTTTTTTAATTACAGACAGTTGGGGATAATCCGATATGAGTACAAGTGTTTGCTACAAGTGCGGACGTCGCGGTCATTTTGCTCGCGAGTGCTATCAAGGAGGAGTCGGTGGAGCAGGAGGTGGACGAGAGGATATGCCACGTGAACGTGATGTAGGAGGCGGCGGCGGAGGACCCCGAGGGGGTAGCGGCGGTGGTGGTGAAAGAGGAGGCGGTGGAGAAAGAGGAGGTGGTGGTGGAGGCGGCGGCGGTGGGGGCCAAGATGGAGGTTACACACGTGGCCGAGAAAAGTGCTATAAGTGCAACCGTCAGGGACACTTCGCCAGAGACTGCAAAGAAGAGGCCGACAGATGCTACAGGTAACACGCTTGTTTCACACTTTGACCATCGTTGAATTGCAAATTTACAACTGATTATGCTTTTGAATGATGGAATCTTTTTTGGAAAGAGAATAAAGTCTCAAGTTCATACATGATTATAAAAATTTTGTTTATACAACATAAATAAAGTAGCAAGGGAATTTAAAGAAATAATTATTTTATAAAATTCAATGTCTGTCCAATGAATCTTAATGCTTTTTTAAAATGTACAATTTCACAATAAATTTGTCGTATTTTCACAGCAGTGTCTGAAATTAGACTGCAGCATAGATAGGTTGATTTATATGATTTCTTTATGTGAATTCTTTACTTGAATAATCTATTCTAATCCAGATTTTCTCTTCCTCTATGCATTCTTTGTCAAGGTAATATTTGCTTTTGTATCATGAGGTTTTACTGGTGGGTGAGAGTTTGAAGAGTTTGAAGAGTTTTGTTAACTTTGAATGTCATTTTACAGATGTAACGGGACGGGTCACATTGCCCGTGACTGCACGCAGAGCGCGGACGAGCCCTCTTGCTACAACTGCAGTAAGGTGGGACACATCTCGCGTAACTGTCCCGAAGGTGGTCAAGATCGAGAAGGCGGCCGAGCCAACCTGTCGTGCTACAACTGCAACAAAGCGGGACACATCTCTCGCAACTGTCCGGACGGCACGAAGACCTGTTACAATTGCAACAAGACTGGCCACATCAGTCGCGACTGCGACCAGAACGAGCGGAACTAGCCTCCTTAACATCTGTCTGTATTATTATAGGGGTTCCGGTATTTCTTTTTTCAAAACAGATCGATTAAATTAAGTAATTGCCGTGTGCGGATGGATCGATTGTAAAATATAAAAATGTTTCCGAGAGCGGCGACGGGTGACCCGCGACGTTCCGTGAGCGAACCGTCGAAGGCTTGCGTGTCCGTATGTTGATGTCGAAGCCGAAGGTGTATCATAAGAAAATTTCAAAGTTATGTTTTTATCATATTTTTGTGAAATAGACGGAATGGAGAACTATGTTGTACATGTTGAATTGTGCACTGCCCCCCCTTGTCCTGTATATATCCGTTGCGTATTTATATATTGTATACTATGAAATTTTTTATAAACTATCTGAGGTTGAGGAGTCGATCGGTGCGTCCATGTGAGACGGGGGATATCTTTTGTTATGTTAATGAGAGACTAATAGCTTTACAATTTATAAAATTACAGAGTATATTTATATTTTGTACCGAGTTTTTTCAAAAGATAAAATCAAATTGATTTGTCTCCGACACTCGCTGTGTTTCACTCTGACGGTGGCAGGAGAGATGTTGAAAGGAGTTGTCAATGGTCCTTAGTCCGTATTGGCTCACAACCGATTTCATGCTTCCCTCACAATCCCATATTTGGAGTTTCCTATCCCGAGAGGAGGAGTCTTCACATTGTTTGGGTTTTTACCAATAATTTCATTTGATAACATCGTTCGCTTTTGATTTCTTTATTATTTGCTGAGACAGTTTCTAACTTCTAACTATTCTGTTTAACATTGAACAGGTGTCACTCTGTTGGCTCTGTTTCAATAAATATCATTTATTATTTCAATAATCGAATGCTTCAAATCAAATTCCAGCATCATCGCATAGGAAAGTATGTTAACTAAATAATATCACTTCATCACCACACTTAATGAAAGAAATTCACTTTTATTTTATTTTCTTTTTACTATCATTTTTGGCGGGAGTGCAGTTATGCTTTTTACTACATAATGAAATTTAATTACGCCAAGATTTGCCTCTTGAAGACTATAAGTAAGTATTTGAAAAGTTTTTAAAGGCAAGTATCGTGTTAGGGCACATAATTCAATAACTATTCTATTTCAAGGTGTAATATCAGTACACTTAGCTTCATCATCTTGTATCATCTCAATCAAGCCAAGTACTAATGAAATATTTTTGTAATACAAATTCTGCTAATCGACTGAATGAGTTGCTAGAAATAAGGAACAGGATTTCTGATGTTTGTGAATTTTTTTGACTACTGGGGATTAAAAATAATCTATCTGAGGGGAATTATATTGGTAACTTATTATTAATGTCTTACGATGGACATTTCTTGTTTGCTTATTAGGAAAATTCATATTGAAAAACATCTTCCCCTCGGCTGGTCAAACTGACTGATCTGTATTATCTCATATTTTTTTTCATTAGCACCATTTTATAAAAATCATCAAGAATACCTAAAATATACATACTTAAAATATACCAATGGTTTTTAAATTTTGAAAGTTATTTACATTCTGAAGAGATCAAAGTTGATTTTTTGGGTTAGGGCTTGAAATATAAGTGCTGCTGATGAGAAGCGTCTAAGACCAGGATGGATGAAACTTCTGCCACATCAATAAGTTGAGAGGTAAGCTTCTGTCCTTGGTATATTCGGACTACGTACAGAATGGCTGCAGTGACAAGCTAACCCAGGCACGGGCAAACTGCGGCCCGCCATCATAAATCCTTATTCTAAGAAAGAATATTTTTTTAAAAATTTTGAAAATCAAATAAAAACTTCAGGATATTGAGTGAGTATACAGATATTCCTTTTCAAAGTCAAATTCGATGGCTGCATTGAAAAAGTGCTTCGAAGAGTTCGGGATATAATAAATATTATAATTTTATTTTTGGAAATGTACGTTACGAACTTTCTCGGGACTGATGATTAGGAATTTGTGATTTTACATTTACTCTGGACATCGTGCCACACTTATATACTACAAACTCCGTGTTATGAACGCTCTGAATGACGATTTTACACTAAGATTTGGTGACTTCCGAAAAATTTAGATAAGTTTGGGGCTAAGCGATTCATTTTCAATAGATATTAAAACTATTGAAAGAGCTACAACTTGAGATTATTGATCTGCAACGTAACACTGATTTAGGAGAATTACACCATCGTGACAAAATCTGCAAATTATACAATGGTCTTAATTCAGACAAATTCGACCAATTTAAAAATTTGTGATCATGAACCTTAATTTAGCTTAATTCTGATTCAATCTTCTATGGCCATTCAGATCACAAGCAGAGTTAAAAAATATCAACTACAAAATGAGCACCTGAATTTAAAAAAAAATAATTTAAAATTTCATCTTTGAAACAGCTTCATTCTTTTTGAAGAAATATTTTTCCCCTAGTAGGTACAGTTACCTAGTGATTTCGATTATACGTGATTTTTTGGACGGCGCCGTGATTTATTCGGAGGTACGCGATTTTCTTTTACAGACAAAATTGTGCGCAAACTTATTCGATATCATTGGTGACACTGCCCTGAAACTTTTTTAAGCACAATGTATTTATAAAATTCGTTGAATAGCATGTTTCCCGGTTTTACATTTTATCACAAATAGAGAGGAATTTGGTCGAATTTGAAAAACAAAGTTTGTTTTTTCTTATACATATTTTGGATACTTTTTTACGCGATTTTTTATGTGTGCCACTTTTTGAAACCGATGTATCGCGTAAAAAACGATCGGGTGTATATCTAAAAATGGTATTTTAGTTGCGGCCCGCGGCTCATTTTGAATTCTTGGAATTGGCCCGCCATCCGAAAAGTTTACTTTCCCCTGCTTTAACCCGTCTCAAGCCATGCCAAAAATCTGTCGTATCCTCCCATGGGGCGCTTTCAAGAGCGCCGGCAAGCAATCTTCATAAAAGTCCATATTTTAACCCTTTCTACTACGATAAAATTTTTTAATTATTCTTTTTACGAGACTATTTAATTTTTTTAATAATATAGTGTTTCAGAAAAATAATTATTTTTCAGTAACTGTTTGGTATATTTCGATATTTTTTTTTGTATTTGAAAGATAATAGTTTGAACAACGAAATAAAGCAGGAAATTAATTGCTGGAAAACAGTAACAACTTTAGATTTAAAATTAGAAAAAAATGTGTGTTTTTTTTGGTGACAAGTGTGAAAAAAATTAAACAATACTTTGACTGAAAAATTATTTTATTCTCTTAAAGCGTACATAATATATTGTAAATGTTTTGAAAGAGGATGATTCAATATGATGCATGTTGAATCCGTTTGAACGCATTACGCGCGCATTCGGGATGTGCACCCGTCGCAATTAAATTACGTTTTTTCCAGATTTCATTACTTTATAACTATTAAAATATGGAGAATAATGTTTGACCTTTTGTTTTTCGTTAAAAAATAAATGTTAAAAATATTGCGTATCGAAATTTATCACGTGGTATCCGAATACGCACAGGAAACACGACCACGAGTGTCACACGTGATTTCAGTAGAAGGGGTTAAGCAAAAATTATTTTTTTAAATGTGTATTTGCTCATAAATATATCCTTGCTATCATTTAAACCTTTAATTTATTTTAAAATGATGGATTAAGCGCAGAAAATCATCTGGAATGAATTGCGATTATTATGTGCTTGATATTTGAATCCAGCCTCTAAATTGCAATGTCTCAGATTGTCTGCATCGACGACGTCCGTCGAAAAGCCCTAACCCATATGGCATCTTAGGCCATTATTATTATTTTTTGACCAACGGAGATGCATCGAGACCTAATATTCCCAGAACCATACAGCTGTTTGGAAAGTCCACATCATATATTTTTATTATTCCAGCTGTCGCTATATTTATTACTATTCATAAAAAGGAAAAATTTTATACCAATAATGTTTTTGGTTGATAATATAATATATAGTATTGCTACCCGGCGTCGCTCGGACTAAGGGATCAATACTTATTTAATGTTATATTATTCGACATAATCATATCACAAAATCTAACATCCAAAATAGAGTTAAAATAAAATCACAAACTTTATTTAATTTGATGACAGCCCCATTCTCGCCCATTATAAATGTCCAAATTCAAGGAAAAAATCTAATTTTCTGTCAAGGAAATGTCAAATAATACCTTCACGTAAATAAACATTATTATATTAATAAAAGCCGGGAAAAGTGCAGTAGAAGACTAATTTATTACATTTTGACTAAATGTCTTCACCGATAAAAATTCAAACATATTTTCTTTCATATTCGTTTTTATGGCAACTTAATGACCAACAATGCAAAAGGGAATTACATACCCACAGACATACATACGCCGTTTCGGTTTTATATATATAATATATATGGCAAGAGAATAGTGTTTTCGAATGGATACAATCTCGCATTTACTAATTATTTTGTTAAAATTTTAACGGCTTTGAAGAAATCGTATTTTTAATACAATTACAAATAACAATAAGTGGAAAATAGGAAAATATTTTTAATCATTGTCTGCCAGAATTAGATATTTCATTTTATTTAAATTCATCCGAGGTAAAAACATAATAAATATATTATCATTTTTACACAAAATACAATTTAACTGAGAAATTCAATTGAGGACCTATCTCTTTTTCGAATCTTACAAAATTATTTTATTGATTACGATTTGAAATATAATTTGAAATAAAACTTTACTTAATACTTTCGATGGTTTCGGCGGTAACTTTGTAGAAGTTCATTTTAATATAAAATTTAAAATAACTTTGATTTTTCCACGTATTGTGCTACTTACTGTGACATGTGTTTCGCCTAATAATTACTTAAGCAAACTTTGCGATATTAAGTCTGAAGATGCCTCTGAAAGAGGCGAAACACGTGTCACAGTAAGTAGCACAATTCCGGGAATAATCAAGGTTATTTAAAATTTTATATAAGAAATACTTAGTATCGAATAAAAAAAAGTGATTGTGTTTTAGTGCTCAAGTTTACAAAAATGAAATTTGTTTATGCTTGTGACGAAATCTTCATAGTAAACAATTTTTTAATTTGCAAATTAATTTATAACCCTTAAAAGATTAAAGAAATGGTTAAAAATATGTATTCATAATAAATGTCGTCATATCTTTGTGATAAATATAGTTTTGAGCGGCTTTTTTTTCACAAAGCTTTTAAATTTTATTGCCATTCTTTGATAATTCTCTGAAAGGTTATCCAACATTTTATTATTCTATGCTTTAAAATCTGGGAAAAGATTTGCAATAATATAGTACACGTGCGTACGAAGTATACGTGCAAACTCAAAACATGCAAATTTGAACGAAAAAACTATTTATTACATTTCTGGCATAAAAAGATTAAGTAATGACTTGAACATATTTATTTGTACACACAAACAAACTCAAAACAGTAAACGTTAAACTTTCAAGCACTGGTGTAGGTATTACTGCTAAGGCAAATGGCACATTATAAAAACACAACAATGGGATAAAGATAGGCTCGCCTTTGGTACCTTTTAAATTTACTGTAAAGTTATAAATATTTGCGCTCTCTATTCAACTTGGGATGATTTTCGGTATGTCTCTCTCTAAAGTATTTCTCATGCGTATCTTTCTAACATATTTATTTTTGCATATCTCCATCGCATCCTTAGATTTAAAGTCTGCCAAATCAATTGGAATTAGCGAAAATTAACGATTTTGCGTAAAAATCATTATATTTGTGAACTTTCTATTTTGTGTTTGAATGAATAACTATTTTTTCTGTGAATACCTTAAGTTATAAATACTTACTGACTATATTAAGTGGAATATTCAACACTTTAGTGGCTTAACCCTTTACGAGAGCCCCATGGGGAGGGAAGTGTTAAAGAAAATTAGTCTTGCTTCTTTGTTTTTGGCCCTAGTTCACAGATCATCTTGAGACCTGGTACAAAAATAAATCATAAAAATATAGAAAGTACCACCATTCACGCACACCATTCTAGTGGTGGCTCATAGATTAAATTCCTTTGGCGTTTCTTGAATAGTGAATATTATGTGAAACATTCACTAATGAGCAGAATGATTTTTGGCAACCACATGCTGGGGAAAATGGGTTTTTTAATATTGAAAAGTAGGTACGTAATAGATATATTCGAATCTTTGTGTACTTGCAGAGTTCTTTACTTAGTCTAGCCACCTTCACCCTGGTCAATCCCAGTGTGCATCAGCTGTAGTAGTCTGCATCATGTTATGGCAGATCATAGATAACACGTGGCAGATGCTGGTATACTTAATAATGGAACATGATATAAGGAGGAGCACATTGGTGGTATCTAGGGACAATAGTTTCTTGCTTGAAAAATTGTGGCTTGCCTAACTTACCAGTGTACTGCTGAACATTTCTTTGCAAATATGGTGTCAAACACGATTGAACTAAGTTTCCAACCTGGGCAGCCAGAATTAAATTATTAAAATGTTTTTAATCAAATGCAATAGTCAGCCAAATACAACTGCGGGAGCCAATTGAAACATGTCGACTGCACTGGCCAGATACAGTAACAGGGTAAAATGTATGTGCCTCAGTTCCTGTGGACTCGTAGCTGTAGGACATAGATAACATGCTGCAGGCTTCTTATATTCTGTGAAGCATTTTAGAGTGTCTTTTGGTTAGAGAAGTAGAATTTAGATAAGCACACTGTGATTGTCTTCTCAAGAGAAAGACATGGGAGGAAATTTTGAGTTGACTGCCTTTTGTACTGCAAGCATTATACAACCCGCACTCTTTATCTTAGCTTACCTTATCTTCGTTTTGTACCCCAAGGGGTACCAAGGTCGGGTTCGGAAAGCAGGAGAGCATTATTTTATGAAAATATATAAGTAGGTATCTTGAAATAAGAAATCTTTTTTTTATAAAATATATATTTGAATTGGTATTTATAACATACATTCTATACGTCTATATGATAGGGATCTGGATACCAGGTACATGAAAATACATACAGTTACAATCATTATGGTACCAGACGCCAATAATTTATTTAGAAATTCGCTTTATTATTCTTTTCTTTTGCTAAGAAAAGTTTTTAATAATCTTTAATAACCTAAAGAATAATGACAATAGTTGCCATATATATTTAAATAAAGGAATAATACGGCACGAATAAGCTTATTCTATTTTATCAACATCATTCATAAAAATAGTTCTATCTTGAAGTATTCATTTTGAATGGGCTTCAAGAGTATAAGGTATAATTTTAATTGTTACATTATCTGCGCTAGATTTTAAATCTCGGTCAGATGACGGATCATAAATACATATATTTTTCAAATACACCAAATAAATAACATTAATTTGACAAATTAATTATTTATATCAAAATACTTTTACATTACCCCTACAATAATTATCATAGATTCACAAAACTTGTACAATAAAAACACAGGGGAACATACATTGAAATATAATTCCTATGAAGTAAATAAAATAGCCCCAAGTTGTAATATTAATAACAGATTCTCTTTCGAAGTTCTTGTCGCCAATACATGCTGGAGAAGTGCTTTATTAAGATGGATTGAAAAGAATGTAGTGTAAGTGAAAATATTCACATTACTCTATCACGTTAAATGAATCTTTGGGTTTTTAACACTTAGAAAAAATCTATTGTAAAATTACAAATGAAGCAGACAGTTCAGCAATATCTACTGAAGATATAAAGAAACTTATTTTACACAATCAGTTTAAAACACTAAAACGTGTGATGGTGAGTCATATTGAAATTTTTTTGTCTTAATATTGCATAATAAAAATAGCACAGTAAATATTTCGCTTAGTTTGATTTTGAATGATAACGATAATAGAAAAAAAGATAATAGAAGATAAATTGATTGCATGGATTATAAATTCATAAGAAAACATAATAGTGTATATAGTTTTTACTTTATCGCATAAGTAGTCACAAAAAGACTTTTTTACTATACAAGAAATTTGTATAATTTTTAAATATCAATTATAACAAATTTATCTTTATATTGTATAACACCAAAACTTCTAAAAATAAGTACATCAAGTATGTAGACATAATATGTATATGAAATGATTACTACTACTACTATTATAATAATTAATGAAATAATGTGGGAAGGGTTAAATTTCTTACACAGAGTCTGGCATATTTTAATGAAAAGATTGGAAAAATACATTAAGTAAGGGACAAATATTTCACACTTCAAATTGAATTATTTTTTTATACACCATTTCTATTGGCTTCAATAAAACTGAACTGTTTTATGAACGATAACAATAGATTCGGGATAATGACAGCATTATAAGTGTAAGATCTTGTATGCTAGGCTATAAATAATTGCTTGGAGATGTCATAAAGTAAAAATTAATTTGAGCCTCTACTTTAAGTTTTCAGAAAACAAATAACATAGAATGGTCAGAATAATAATTAAACACGCTTTTTAATGGCTGAAGTATTTACTTAGTTGTTGAATAATGTTTACGGTGATTCTCATGATTACTTTTATAAAATTATGATAAATCTAGCATTCATCTTATATATAATTATTCTAAACAAAGTAAGTGAAATATTCTCCAATGGAATTCATACAAAAAGTGTTAGGTAAGTCTTCTGTATTTTATTTTTAATTATTAGTCTATGTTAAAAAGTATTCCTCTTCCTATCAAAAGCAGTTACAGGAGCAGAGGCATATTGAAGGGTTAGTGCTAACTATATTTACTTGAGATAAATCATTTATGCAAGAATTACATTCAATAACAGTGACACAGTAGGTACTTGAATTTGCCATACAAGTAGAGAGATTAATATGCTATTCGTTTGTGGTTATTAATACAGCAGTGGCAGTTTAAGGCTAGAATTATGTTGTGGGCTTTGCTATCTCTGGGATTCAGTCAAATAATATATATATTTCTATGCTATCCAGGGTTTTTAATGCCTTAAAGCCGCCTCTACATTTATTTAAAATAATAATATTAAGACCAAAACTAATGCAATTGCCGTAAATACTTTAAAACTGAAAGAAAATTTCCATTCAAAATATTGTAAAAATCGAAACATATCAATATTTTTTTGATTGAATCTATGCAGTTTAAAAGAAAACATCATTTGTAAATCTCTCATAATCATCTGTGTGAACTCTGTAACAAGTTACTTTGTTCCTTAGTTTTGGCCATTTTCGGCTTGAAAGAATCTGTCCGTATGAAAATGTATTCCAAACTGTGTAATCGTGCTTTTTTATTCTTAGATATAATAATCTGCTAATATCACAGGCAGATAAACAATTTTTCCATATAGTTTCAATGATGGACCGCAAAGTTTTCATTATTATAAGTTGTATAATTATTAACAAGAACTATATTATTATATTACAAACGTGGCTTCAAGGAAACCAATCCAAAATTTGTATCTTGAAAACAGACAATAATACATTTAGTAAGTACATTAATAATTAGAAAACAGAGGGTCATGAATGTCACTGGTCCCTTTTTGTGCTGCATTACTATTTTTGGGAAAATTTTACAGTGTTTTAAAATTGAGTACATTCTGCAAATACATTTCGTAGACTAAGTATTTTAGCATTCAATAATCTACAGACTTATATATAAATACTGGGGCTACAAAACGAACATTAATTAATTTAACTGTCACACAATGCAAACAAGTATTTAGTAAAATATTAATAATTTTTGATCGAAGAGATATTTATCGCCTTTTTAATCTCTGTCTGGTTTAAGTGTGTTTACCCATACTATTTGCTATGTCTGTTAACAATGCTTTGTACAGCTGTTGGTTGAAGTATTTTTTTTGGATGGTATGTTTAATAATAATTATGATTGAAAACTTAAAACAATAAAAAAAATAAGGCCACGAATACACGGCTTAAAGATAAAATTTATCTAAAACAGATCCAAGTGTTATCTGACACATTGTGTAAATTTATTTGCATAATGTTACTCTGTGCGGAGCCATATAAATGTGACCGATGTTTCTACAGACTGGTTTTAAACTTGGTGGCTTAATTTATATAAGTATATATTTTTACTAAAATCAAATAATTTTATAAAGGTATAGGTAAAATCCAAATAAAAATGATATACTTTGGTTCTATGCATACAACTTAGTGTTGGTGTTGAAAATTTATCGTTTTGAAATTAGTTCATTATGGTTAGAAGACAGTATCCTTGAATCATGCAATGTACGCATTTAATAAGCAGTGAGAGATTTATAGTATCTTTGAAATCAAAAATCAACAGTAAGAAATTGTAAATATAAAATAACTTTGATTTTGCTATGCTTGTGAAATGTTTGTCATGTTTGTGACATGTCACTGAAAGGGGCGAAACACGTGTCACAATTAGTAACCAAATATGTGGAACAAAGTTTTTTAAAAATTTTACATTAAAATGAACTTCCACCAAGTTATTGCCAAATCTATCAAAAGTAAAAATTTGTAGATTTTATGAAAAACACAGCTATTTTAATAAGTTCATTTCTCAAAGTGTTTAATTACACTTCGAGAAAGGTTTCTAGAAGGGTAAAAATAGTTAGATCGAACACAATAAAAATTGGTGTTTTGAAATTTTTGCACAATGCCCATAACTAAAATAATGAATTGCTAGATATTTATAATGTTCGTTTCAAAGCCTATAAAGTTTAACTAAACATCCATTTTATAGTTAATTTTTTGTTGTTGTTTTGTGTAACATCGTCAAAGGTGTTATGAGGGTTTTAATATTTATGGATTACACTTAAGAATATAAATGGCACGAGATTGAGAGAAGAGAAAAAGAAGATTATTCTCTAAAGGCCTCTGTCTGGCAAGAGAATTATGCTGGGAATTGGATGGTTTACGGTTCAAGTGTCAGCAAGGTCAATTTTTTTTTCATTTTAATACCTTGGGCATGGGTGGGTGTTCATGGTGTCTTTTTTTACACTCGAGTAACCAAAAGAACACTGAGCTTATTCAATGCAGTAAAACTGTGATTTTGATTGACAGTTTCTTTTTGGTAACAGTTAGTTAATAAAAATTAATAAAATCTATTATGATAATATGAACATATTACACTTTAAAACTGTATATATAACAAAAATAAAACTAAATCTTACTAAAAATAATCTAATATTTATAATATATTATAATCATTATAGTTATTAAAAGAATCTATATTTTTATAACAAACAATTACAGCAATCATAAATTTTACCATTGACAATAATGTAATTATATATAAAAAATAACATTAATTTATAAGATTTTATATGACACAATCAACAATTTTTTATATGTAAACGGTTCATATTTAGCTATAATGATAGATTAAATGTTAATAGATTCTATACTACGATTCTTATTATGGTAGATCATCCATTATATCTTAGCTTCTGGTAGAATTCGGGACTTAGATAGTCGATCTAGGGCTCGTAACTGTTAAACACTACAAGTGTTATAATTGTTTTTCTATCAGTGATAGGTACTGTGAAAATAAATACAATAGGCCAAATGCTTTGAAAATAGTTTTTGAGAGTATGTGGGTTATTCTAATAGTTTTTCAGTTCAATGAAGTTGAAAAGTCTCAAAAAGAATTGATAATACTAATCAAAATAGATATGGACAGGTAAAGTAATATGACAACATTGCAAACATGATGCTTCTGCCATTACTAAATGACCAATTTATAATGGTCCATCTGTAGTTTCTGTCATCACGATTCCATGTGCTTTGTTTAGACAAAGCACATGGAAAGAAATAAAAAAATAGAAAAATTCTTTGCTTTAGTAAACTAGAGAATGTAAGTATCTATTTTTATTTAATCTATTGCCTTAATAAACTTTTCAGAAGATGATCATTTTGTGTATTGTTACTTCATTAAAACATGTCATGGAGATAAATATAATATTTGGATGATAAGTTGAGTTTGCCAACAGAGTTTCATACTCCAGTACAAGATAAAAATGGATTAACTGTCTTCTAGGTATAAAATAAAAATGAAAAATGCATATATAATTAGTGTCTGTTGCGTGATAATTATTATTGAATCTTTGTTTTTCATCTGCATTCGATAATAAATGTAAGCTGCATTATCAACGGTTACATTTGATATCCATTTTGGTTTGATTACAGGAATAAAGTTTCTTCTCAAACACGTTTAGCTCTTTGACATTTCCATAACACCAGATGAATGACTGGATTATTTTGTCAAATATTGTGGAAAACTTTATCCACTCTAACATTGATTTATCATTCTTATGTGTTTGTCATTGGTATGTGTTTTCAGTAAATATTAAGTCTTCCACTCAGGATTAACGGTCAATAATGTCACATTGATTAAATACAGATGTCAAATTTTGATTGCAAAGGAAAGCACACTTACATTTCAACACTCAAACATCTGGGGGTAATACACATATGTGTTGTTAGCACAGTTTTTTTTTTGAGAGCAATATGTCATGTATACATATGGCATATTATTGACATTATAATTTTTTTGAATGCGTCTTTAAACTCACTGGCTGTTTGATAACAATATGTCAATAATCCACTGTATAATCAATATAGCCCCATTTTCATTTGACACAAGTATACATAACAGATAACAAATGAATTGTATAAATAATGAGAAGCATCTTTTAACAATAAGGTATGTTTTGGCTTATATGTGCATTATTTATGGTAACTTGCTGAGGTACTATTTATGAAAAGTACTATATTTTATTTACCAAACTAAAATTGGATCATAAGTCAGAGATACCTGTATAATAAGATATCATGATGACCTTGTATAAAATAGCTTCACTAGAAAATATAAACCTAAAATAGACCTGGAATTATTACAAACTTTCAATTACCTATATATTATTAATCCATGCAAAATGACTGTTAGTTGAAACATATTAGGGGAATGTTTCTAATTTGTTAACATTGAAAAATAATGCATAATAACCTATGTAAGTACTTTTATTTTGTTGATGTTTACCGTAATTACACCATGGAGAGAAGTTTATTTAAAACAACTTTTAAATACCTAGTTTGCATATTTAAGTAATAAGTTGCAACTGACAGCTTTATAAACAACTACTCTTTCATACGAATTCAGCCAACAATGTCAAAGAATAATTCGACCCCTTAGGATAATATAAACCTATCTCAATTTTTGCCAGAAATTTTATTTAAGAAAATTAATTTCAATGTAAAGAATTGTGTATTTTGTAGGCTGAGAAAAGTTAGTCTGGTCTTTAGATTGGGTTTGGGTAACAAGTGTGATATTATTAAGACTGGGCTAGCTCAGACCGTGTAATTTTATTTTATTTTCAATAATAGTTTGTGTAAATGTGATCTGCTACTTTTAGGAGGGAATATTTTGAGATAATCTTACCATCCATATTTCAAATATACTGAAGAATAATATTTTTTTATAAAAAAATATTGCCATATAAAATGTTTAAATACAATTATCAAAATGCAACATTCCAAAATATCAGTGTTTTCCATTGGGTCAACTTACTACACATTTCATTGGTGAAACTTTTTTTTTTTTATTCAAAAGACTTCTTTAAAACATCACACATAATAAATAAATAATTATTTTATTTGACACGTTGGGTGGTGTAATCTTATAGCGATATAATTTGAAAGTAAACAAACAAAAGAAGCATTTTACAAGATTGAATATGAACAAAACAGTTTAAGGAGAGAAATAGTCTTTCTAAGAAGTCAATATTGACTGTTATACAATAACAATCTAAAGTATGTTAGGGCTTTTTAAAATTCAAATTCACATTCAAGGTTGAGAAGGCACTACAGCAAATCTTGTTAGTCCTTGTGATTATTACTTATAATTAGCACAATGAAGATCCCTTCACACAATAATATAGTTAGTATGCAGTTAAGACTTAGTTTGGTTAGTTAAAACACTTAATAATTACATGTATAGATCACGGCTTAGATTACTAGTACTTGAATCGACGCGCATTGAGAGACTCGCCATATTACAACATACATTGAGTTTACTTACAAACCTTCTTAGCTCACATTCTCAAATACAGTGGAACCCCTATCTAACGTTCTCGTATAAACCGTTTTCCCGCATGGTTCATTAATTTTATATAGTCCCGTCCAAACACACATAAGAACAATGTTAAATCCCGCATTAATCCTTCCTCAATTTATCGTCTAAAAAATATGGTGCCGTCACAAATATTATCCCGATTGACTGTTTTTGTTGATTAATTCTCATAAGCACATTCGACCCCATCCAATCAAAAAAAAACTGAGACTGTAAGTGTGCAATTGTTTAGGATACATTGTCATAATGTTTCCGGTGATGACTCACTTACTGAGCACATGTCTCCTCTGTAGAAGAAGATGGCGAAAAACGCAATAATGCATTACATATAATGATATTTACTGAAGCGTTATTGGCCTACAAGGATACAGTTGGATCTGTTGTTCGAAAAATATGCAAATTTGAAGGGTCTTTGTTAAAATTGGGGTGCCCAACTGCAAAGAAACAACGTAATAGGACTTTTTTAATAGTTAGATGATGAATATTACAGGTATAATAACAAAGTTTTATTACATATTTTAAGCTTTCTCGCATATATCGTTTTGTGGTCCCTTTAAAAACGTAGAATTGGGGGTTTCACTGTATATCTGTTGTGAACGCAGTTATGTAGATCTAGAATCACTTATTGCAACACTAAAAGGATCTAACGCAACTCTCAGGGATTAAAAATTATAGTTCGAGCTATTGTTGGTCGTAATAAGATTGGTAATGTAACATAAAGAAGGCTCGTAAGTTACCCGATTACTTCTAAGATTCATAAATCTAAAAAAACGAGCAAAATACTTTGGGCAGTAAAAAAGGGCACTGAATAGTTAATAATATTACACCTATGGTCATACAAAATTTACAGACACCTATTATACCTACAAGCTTGTATTAAAATTGTTATCGGAATGCCACTCGCGTTAAAATAATTTTTCGGTGGCATTTATATTCATGATGAAGTATAAAATTGACCCTCATATTATATGTACAACATTTTATACGAACGTTTACCTGGTGCTTATAATATTACGGAATTAAGGTATACACAAAAGTCTTTCATATAGGATTTATATATATATCAAAGGGGAAAACATCTCGTTCTCCTGTGAACGGCTACCGTACTGGAGTCCCTAACTTTTTTAATTTTAAAAAACATCGACTTGTCTCTTTTGCCCGGCCAGCCCGGGTAAATCTACGACTTTGTCATACGGCTCTGTTACTTTGTCAAATTTATCATTGTCTAATGTTGTATGTTCGACTTTCTGAATCTCACTGTTGGTATTACTGTTACCTGACAGCTTTGCAGGGTAAAATGGTTCGAGTTTATGCATTGACGGGCGACTTGTAATAACAGCGCTCTGGTCTGGAATATTTAATGACAGATTTTTACTGCTAGGTGAATCGGATAAATTTACTGAATCCGATTTAGCTTCTAGCGGTTGTTCTATCAATGGAGAGAGCGCTCTCTCCATATAATCGAACCGGCATTCTGTATTCGTGTACTCCATGCTCAACTGATCAAATTTCTCAACAAAAATTTCTGGTATCTTATCCATGCTACCCGGTTCTTCTTCTAAAGTTGTAGAATCGCTACGCTCAGAATAATAAACAGTCTCTTCAGGATGAGATTTGTTTGCTGAAAGAGTGTCACCGCGTTTAGTTGACTCCTCTCTTGAAGAATTCCTTTCCGGAGACACAAAGACTGAATCCGAATAATAACTCTTCGAATCGAAATTAGTCGGAATTGTATAATCGGGGCTAGAAACGGAAACGAATTTACTAGTGTTTGGACTTTCGTCGTCGATTGGCCGGAAATCTAAATTAGTCAAATCGAAAACTGGTCTATTCCTGTAAACCAGATCTCGCTTAATTGATGATCGTTTCGATCGGATACCTGATGAGAAGCAAGCCTCGTACGTGTCTGATAAACTAGTTCTATCAGAGTGAGGTTCCTCGTAAAGAGTAAGATTTCTAGTTTCTGTTGCGTCTGAAGGTGAATCATCGGGATTTGACAGCTCTTCATTTTTAGATACGTTGGGAATTTCAAAAACAAACTGGGTGCCCTCCCTGTCTGGACTCAATAACGGCGCAGACTGGGAATGTTCTTTCGCGTTCAACGATTCTACAGAGTCATCGGTTTCATAATCTATTATATCGGTTATGTTGGGGGGTAATGAAAATGGAACGTCAAAACTAAAATGCGTCCTATAATGCTTTTCAATTAAGAGGCGGTTACTAGGAGACCTCAAGCAGATTTCTGTTGAGTAATCGAATTGCTTACAAGCGTGAATTCCGTCCATTTTATTTATTCCCGATGGATTTGTTTTCCTAATTGCGCCCAAGCTGGCGTGGCTGAGAGACATCTCTCTCTGAACGCAGGACGCGCTCCTTCTTCCCGGACTGCACCGTTCGTCGTGTATTATCATGCTGTTGACCTGCATCGCGAGTTGAGAAGATTCTAACGATTTGCTATAGCCGTAACTGTCTATTTCACAACAGGCATAATTGCCGTTATCATTTTCGTGACCGTACAAAGACACAAAGTCCTCAGAGCAAAATTTCTCAAAGAGCTCTTGCGAACTGAGCCTAGCCGATCCCGTCTTATTGTAAAACGCTTCAGTGGGGGACCTATCATATAGGGCGTTAGCACTGGAACGTTTTTGTTTTTCTAATTTGCTAAGTTTATAAAATTTACCCAAATGTTTTTCAAAAAGACCACCGGAGATCGCTCCTCCGGATTCACCGAGAGAGCTGACGCTCTTTTGGTCGTGTCTCTTTTTGGCTATGATCCTATCGGACGAGGTTCCTCTCATGCGCGTCGATCTGAAGGAATTGTGTTTATCGTAAATTTGTCTATCGGCTCCGTCGGCGGGCCTGGGTTCTACCGTGATCACACTGTGAGTGTCGTTAGTCGCGGACAAGCAAGATTTATCACTCTTACATCTAATGTTAGCTCGGTGGGGGTTCGCACTCATGCTCGCATCGGGACTCGAAACTGCTTCGACAGCAGGGCTCCGCGTTGGACGAGGAGGACTCCCAGAGGCTGTCTTTCCGATCGCAGCCCGATTCTGGCGTGAGCAGCTGGTTCGGGCCTTCGTCGGAGGGCTGCCTCTCCGTCGGGTAAACGGACTGATCGATGCGGATGGACTTTCTGAGCGGCGGACGCGTCCTCTGGGGCGGGCCACCCGTGAAGCGGAAGTGCGGCGGGCAGTCGACCGTCGCGCTGTGGTGGAGGGCGGCGCGGTGCGGGCGGACAGAGCGGGGCTCCAGAGAGACGCCTTGGCGCAGAGGCCGTCGCCTGCCAGCGGAGCCGCCCTCCTCCGGTGTGAGCGGCAGCGCCGCGCCGCGGCCGAACTCGATAAACCAAAGCTCGTCCTTGAGGTCGCACTCTCACTTCTTCTCTTTCATGTCCTTGTTGAGGTAATGCAGGACGTAGTGGAGGACGAGATCATAACAGTATTTGTATTCAGTCTGAAATCATTAATAACTTAATTATTTAAAAAAAAATCACATAATTATTGCAAGCTACACGGATGAAAAATGTTTGACTGCCAAATGTTTAGATATGATTTGTCTGTCTAGCAAACAAGCTTTGATATGAAATATCTTACCATATTTTCAATTAGCTGAGGCCGATGTCTTCTGACAGTTTTGACAGCCTGGAAAATGTCCACTTCCCCGTGTTGGATGACTTGTTCAATGCAGGCATTTGCTGCGCAGTACACACCAGCTCGACTGCGGCCATCACTGGAAATACAATTGCATTGAGTATTGTTGATAGATTTGGCAAGAGCTTTGTAAAATTTAATTCTGTAGCAAGCGATAAATACTCGCTAGTTCTCTTAAATTTAGACTACATGCTAAGAAACAAACTTAACTAAAATCTGCCCCAAACATTAATATTCGGTTTGTATCTTTGCTATTATTCTTTTTGCCCCCCTTTACCCCATAACCCTTTCCAAATTTAATCCCATTGTATATGAAATGTTTCTAAACTAGAGACTTTTAGTATAAATAATGTTAATAAAATAAATGAACTTACGGAGAAACCACGCACACTGGTCCGTAATCTGACCTTTGCCTCCACCTCTCTACCATATTCATCAGTTCAACCAATGAGTTAGTGGACGTTGGAACTTTGTGCCCCATTGGCCAGCAGGTCAGCTGGAAGAGTTGGACTGTCTTGGGAGGTGCCTTGACTCCTGCCATCAACTCAGTCAGGGAAACAATCTAGAAAATTCACAATAATGATTGTAATTTTATTGTATGTATTTCCGTCTTCTTGGATGACGCTTTGTTCGGAAGCAAGTAAATAATATGTAAGACAAGAATACAGTGAGTAATTTATGCATGCATGTAAAACTAGGTATAGAATTCCATTATTTCTTCTTGTTTACCTTTTTACTAATCCTGAAGACCCAAGTTTTGATATTGGTGTAATGGTTGTGTGAGACATGGTCGATTGTGAACACTGGACCGTATTTCTTCGGGTGTCTCGTGTCAGGCCAGAAAGATGGGAACGATTGCTAAAAACGGTAAAATTGCGAGAATCAGTAATTTTTAATAATTGAGAAATTGTAACCATTTAATTCTGATTATAAATAAAGACAGCACTTCGAATGCCGAACTTTTATTACTATTTTCACGATGTATGTCTGATGTTAAGCAGTAATAAAAAAGTCACTGTTTATCTGAACCAGTGATGCACAACCTGCGGCCCAGTTTGACAAAACTCAATCACCTTTTTTTCTTCAGAACTTTTCACGGACGATGGAAGAACAATATAAATTAATAAAATTTTCAATTCAATATACATTAAAAATAACAATTATTAAATCACTTTCACCCATGTGGCACTCGAACAATCTGAAAATTTATAAGCTGGCCCTTCTGCCAAAAAGGTTGTACAACACTGAGCTGAACCATCCGTCAGCCTAAATACTCGAAACAAAATATTGTATCAAGAAATGAGATTAAAACCACATTCAGGCAATTATGCGTGACATAAAAAACGTTATATTTTCGGCGATCACGCAAATACGCGTGATGCTTCTCTCGCGGAGGAAGAACGCTGCGATACCTCCTGGCGTGGTATGAAGGCTCATTAATTAGAGAGACTCTACGCCACCACCGAGCCAGACTCGCGGAAAAGAACACGCAAGTGGTCAAATGAAGCACCAAAATTATATTTCTAGAATGGGAACATGTATATAATAAAACAGTTGCATTTTGATTTATTATATTAAATACTTTCCTTAAGAAATAGTAGCAAAATTTTTGAACTTACTCCACAATTAATTAATTTAGACCAGGACCAGTATCGGTCATTGCGAAAAATTTGTGGCCCCAAGCGTGCGCCTCTTGCGCTTATTGGGTAATCCATCACTGCATGCTAATGCATATGAAGGAGGATAAAGATTCTTGAATTTGGCTGGAGACTTACTGAACTTGTTGGAGGAACGCAGAGCACAACGACAGCTGCGCATTCGTAATCATATACCAGCGACCAGAATTCACCGCATGTACTTTTCAACGGCCACTCTGTCACGATATACTCCCTGGGCTTGGTGTAACCCTGAAAAAAGAAAAAAAGAAATTAATCTGTTTTTATGACAGTTTTTACCTACGTGGTTGTAACCAAAGCAAAACACTGTTTTTTCCAGGGTTGCGGAGTCGGAGTCGTCGCGGCGTTCTGGCCGGAGTCGTACTCGGAGTCGGAAATTTTGAAAACTTTGAACTTTTTATTTTTGCATTTAATCTGTCAAATTTGGCTTGTGGCCGCATTGATAGGGTTGATATTTAATTGAATACACATAAATAGAAAAATTAGGGGAAAAAAGTGACGATATTAACCATTTTTTAGTCGGAGTTGGAGTCGAGGTTTTGTTAAATGCTGGAGTCGGAGTCGGACTTCTTTTGACCGACTCCACAGCCCTGGTTTTTTATCAGAACTTGTTTGTCGCGTAGGTCATTTCGGTCACCACTGGTGACTCACCAGTCACGAGAAATGTTCAGCTGATCAATGAACATTGAGATGGACATTTTCAGCAGTGAACTTGGTGAACCAGCAAGGTCAGATTTTTTCAATTGAAAAAGATATCTTGGGCTGGGTGTATGTAATTTATCGTTGAGTTGTTCACGACTGATTCATTATTTATCATCGAGTTAATCTCGTATGACTTTCACAATTTAAAATATTTGGCGCATTGGCATTAGCTGTGATCCCAAATATTTTTAAATTTTCAAAATAAAAATGAAACATATAACACATTAACCTATTTAGGGCTTTAATATAAATATACTTGATCACTGTGGCAAAGCTCTTGCCACTGGACCACAGAGGCTGAAATAAAAAGTTACAAAACGCTACGGGCCTACGAGCAAAATTAGAAGTGACATGGAAAATGAAATGCAAATTTTTCACACACCTAAACACTAACTAGTACAAATACATACTCACACCAAGTTACTGAATCAAATGAAGTTACTTGACTAATAAATAATTAATTATTATGCAAAAGCTTTCAGTCAGTTATTAACAACTATTGTAGAATAAACTCTACCGCCACGGCGGATTCTCAGTATACGGACACACATGATACTTGATATCACTGAAACAAAGTGGCCGAGCAAGTCACATTTTCTTTTTTTCCTCTCTATTTTTCTTTTCCTTAAGCACTTTAGTGTATGGTTAAAATATCAGTCCCGTGCAGCTCTGTATTGGGCCAACTAGGTGAGGAGTATTTTTTTTCTTTTCTTCAACGTTTCTGACATTACATGCGGCCCAATATGACAAATATCAAGCACCTTTTTTTTCGTCAGAACTTTTTACGGACGACGGAATTTTTTGAATTTTAAATACACTTAGGATATCGATTATAATCTTTTCCCCATGCGGCCCTCAAACTATCTGATAATTGACTATCAGGCCTTTCTGCCAAAAAAATTGTGCATCACTGCTATAGCGTTATAGCTGCGTACACATATTGGGAGGTGTTGGGGAAACCAACATGTTCACCCAAATATATATTATGAACTCAATTAGTGTGGCATTTGTAAACGGTTGTAATGTGTACACAGTTGCTCAATGGTTGTGTTTCACTGCTTCAACCATCTCGCTTTAGTTATTTCACATATAGATAGAACCTTACTCAAGAACTTTATCAAATTATTGCAACTTGACTGCGAATGCACGCCCACGGAGATAATTCAGAGGATGTGATAATAGAATGAAATCTGGAAACTTGAGTGAGAGTGAAAATTCTGTATTTTTAAGGAATTTATAGTGACAGTAATGTTTATTCTATGAGTTATGCGGGAACGATTCTGTTCGGATTGTATTTAGAATGATAGAACCACCCACGATTCTGTCATCATGACATAAGAAATGTTTTTGCCGTCAAAGAATCAGTAGCTTTATATCTTTAAAACAAATATTTGGATGAACGAGAAATAAAAATAGACTTAAAAGCATACAATAACAAAGAACAATACAATTGCTTGCCGATTTAGGTAAACAATTTTTATAAATGAAACGATTTAGATCAAAAGAAGTGAATTTCATTATAAATATACAAAAATAAAAGTACGAAAAATCTTAATAAATAAACTGCACATTTTTTTGAATTTGGAAATGTAAAAAAATTAAGTAGTGCACATTTTACTCACGTCAACGAAGACGGCGTTGATGTAGTCTGTGAAGTTGTTTCCCTGGAATGACGTCAAATATGGCCGAAAATTGTCAGCTGTGAATAGAAAGAATAACACAAATATTAGAATACGATAGCGACAAATTCGACGAATTAGGTTTTGGAGGATTCTTGTTAGCAAGTCGCAGGGAGTAGGAAATTTTATATGAGAACTGCTTGTTACTCAGTTGCTCTAGTTATCTTTATCGAAGAAAGTGGAGAAAGTAAAATACGACAAGTGTTAGCTACTTTCTCTCGCGACGTTTTTAGGATCGGATGGTTGTGGGAGGGGTTCTTAAGCAACACAGAATTTTTGCACGAAAACTGCTTATTGCTCATCTTCTCTCGTTCGAAGAGAGTAGTTAAATAAAACACTACGACGATTATTAGCTCATCGCTCTCGCTACGTCCGGTTTTAAGGATCAGATAGATGTGGGAGATACTAGGAGTACAGTGGTTTGACTTTGTCAGGAATACGGAGGTAAGAGAGCGGACAAACCAGCCCCTTATTACGTCCAAAATTAAAAGGCGACGATGGACCTGGCTTGGACATGTGCTGCGATTGCCCCAGGGTTAGCCTGAATCCTGCCTGCCTCTTCTATCAACCTGATGGATCCCGACGCCGCGGAAGGCCTCTGATGACCATCCATAGGATGTACTCAGGGGAGCTAAGGGACGCCGGGATGACCTGGAAAGATGCGAGGAGGTTGGCGGGAGACAGAGAATCTTGGAGGCACCGTGTGGCGGCCATATGCTCAGAATAGGGAGCGGATATGGAAAAAAAAGATGTGGAAGATATTTTTAAGCAACACAGAAATCTATATCTCGAAGCGAAAATCAATTATTTCGATTGAAAAATGAAACTGCCCAGAATGGAAAACGATCCCGTGAGATCTGCAGCCAAATCCAACGACATTTACTCTCTAGCACAGATCCGACATAGCTACATAGCTAAAATCAGCCTTTTTCTGTTTTTACAGCATGTTGATACCATGTTATGCCTGAAAGCGAAATTTCATTCCAGTTTGTTTGCGTATATGGATATGATTCATAACAAAGTACCTAACTACGCATCTTTTAGAAAATATTATGATAAAGTTCTCGAGAGTTGTACGGCGCCATTTCTCTCGTGTGCAATATTCAAATGGTAAAGTTTTTCAATTTATAACCAAGAAACCAAAACTACCTGAACATATTTCAGTCAAGTTTCCTTTCGGAACAATCCGTTGCATATCAATAATAATAATATACTTATTTAAATATAAATATATTTTTTAGTTTCCTAAATTTTCTTTAAATCAAAGTACATCTAACGATTAAGCTGTGAGCGTAAACGTTTTTTGACGGTATTGCGTCGGATGTCTACATATTTGATATGGACGTGAGTGAGTTTAGACGAGAACTATTTGTTATGTATTATGTTTATATTGACACCTCCTAGTATGGTAGGACATCAGCACTCTCTCGAACGATCTTTTGTTCGCCTCAGTCAATGAGTTTAAGATATCAGGAAATAAATTCATTCTTGTAATACGGGCGGCTCGCTCCCAAATGTCTCTGGCTGTGTCACTTCGAGTGCACGGTATCTCATATTAAGTGCAATAACCCATAAATAAAATTGCTTATCTCTTGACGCCCGACAATGCATGTGCTTCATAAAAAGTTCGTAAGGCGATAAATAATCCCTTATTGTTTTTTCTTTCTAAAGTAACCGTTTGTTTTCATACAGCAGTGAGTGATTGGACGGCATTGAGAATGCACGCGCCTAATCCTCTCCCTAAGAATTTAATTCGAGTCAAATTCCTGATATCTTCTTCGCTATCGTAAGATTTGCGTGTTGTATAACGTCTGTGTAAACTATAAACAATTAAATAATGGATGCTAACCGCAACCACATAACGCTTTGAGATCGTCTTTTCTTTATAAGAGTACCATGTTTCTCCTACTCCGTCCCCAAAATCCCTCTTCCTGAGTGTCGGATAGGAGGCTCCTCGATTTACGAGGGAGCCGGAATAAAGGTCTTCTCAATATGTATAGTTGATCTCACTCGGTTGACTACTATGCCAATTTTCAATGTTATTCTTTTTCTTTTCATTCTTTCGTTTTCTTTATCTTTTTTCAAATTGCAAAAACCAATAAACTTATATTTTGTGATTTTCGCAATTTACAGTACCATATTAATGTTAAAAATATATATGCGCTCATATTTTTTTACACGGGTTTAAAACAACACGGTCCACAACAAAAAACGAATGTTATGTTAGTAAACGAATTATTTGTTCTAACACGATTCCCAGAAACATGAAACTCAAAGTCGCAATGTCGGGCGGTTACTAGCGATTAAGAATCAATTGGCCAGCACTGTATATTATAAAGCATGTTTTATATACATTTATAAATACAACCAGCTTACGCCAAATGTAAAACGAAAATTTGAAGCTACACTTATTTCAATTAAAACTTTGAAAAGAAGATATTTAAGACTCTTCCAAATTCCTCGACTTAAAGTTGAAATAAATGCAATATGCTTTTTATGTCTTGCATTCACTGTGAACTTCTGCAGTCCTTTGCAAAGGAGAAAGATCTAGTTTTCTTCCACGGAAAATTTTAACCATAAGTTTTAGGGAAAATCTGTCAAAGCAGGAGGTAAATTTGGTGTAGTAGATAATTTAAGAAGTACAGCTAGAGACACAGTTACTCGACATCTCAACTACTCGAGTATCGAGTCGTAAATTTTTTAAATACTCGAGTAGTTTCAGTTTTTTTTTTTAAATATTTGGCATTACAGCTTACGCCAATGCGCCAAATATTCTGAGTTGTGAAAGTCATACGAGATTAACTCGATGGTAAATAATGTATCAGTTGTGCACAAAATCAACGATAAATAACATACACCCAGTCCAAGATCTCTTTTTTTTCAATTGAAAAAATCTGACCTTGCCGGGGATTGAGCCCGGGCCCCCCGATCGCTAGGACAAAGCTCTTGCCACTAGACCACAGGGACCGACATATGTATTATTAATTCGAATTTATCTATAATATAATAATAGATGATAAATAAATAAAGAAGATTATTTAACTTCATAAATACATTTATTTCAATTTATAAAACATATATTTCAACTTTAAATTGGTTAAAAGTTTTGTTTTTATAATTCCCACAGTAGAAAAAAAACTATCGGCGATTATAACTAAAACGAGTATTACTCGAGTATTTTTCAAAATACTCGAATTGAGAAACGAGTACTTTAAAAATGGACGAGTATTCGATACTCGAATTGGAGTCTCTAGTTCCAGCGAAAACCGTGTAAAAATATTTACCAGTTATAAAACAATTCATTATTATTTGTTCCCTTAATTAAAAAAAAAACATTGTAGCAGGAAGGAAAATTAAATGGTGGTCTAGAAAATGTGTATTAAAACGTATATTTATAAATTATACAAATGTATTGTTCATTTAATTGAGAAAAATAGCGACTACCATAAACAAACAAATCATTATGAAAACTTCATGTTGAAATAACAAAATGAAAAGCTTATTCAGTAACTATTCATCGCTAATTGCTATAATCACTTCAATCACTTGAAATGTCTAATGAGATTGAATCAACTGAAGGGTTTTTGTTTGTTTTGATCTATTTGATGATTTTCTTATTAATAATCGTGATAGAACAAATAATTCGTGGAAAAATATAGAATTTGTATTATTTTGTGGACCATGCTATTTAACCTTTTGAAGCCCTACGGTCCCGTATGGGACCAGTGATTATGGTGCACTTCGATGTCAGATTACATAGATTTATGATAATAGTTTTCAACATATGAATATTAGCTTTCATAAATAATGTCTTTGAGATACCGATCCATAATTTTATTTTCGGTTTCGTTAAATATTTCTGTCATAATATTTTTGGTTATGCGTTGTGTTATATCCATCCGGTGGACCGTAATAAATCAGCTTTATTCACACCATCCTACATATATATTTCAATGCGAATACAGATTTCTTTCCATAGCTAGAAATTTATCCTTTGGGCTGACCAATTCTTTTTTCAATATACATAGCTGTAGCAAAAATGTATTCATTTATTTGTTTACCTAGAGAAGTAGTAAACATACAAGTTGCAGTGCTGCAGTACAAGTTGCAGTGTCTTTGTTCGTAAACTATAAACAATCGTTTATTTCGCTAATGCCTTTTATTTTACCCAGAAAAGCTGACTTACTTTAGAGATATAACTATTTTTATAAGATCTACGGGTCGCGCCGATATTTCGCAAAAAATGATCGGGCGTTTAAAGGTTAAATAGAGTGTACGAAAAAACGGTGTGAAAAAGATTTAAGTTTATAATATTCCTTTACTCTTCGAACAGTTTTCATTTATTATTAATAATTTATATATTTCAAGTGATAACTCTTTTAGGAGAGCGTAGAATCTATTTTTGTGCCTGAGAATAGTAACCCACCTGACTGAGTTAGCACAGCTTTCAACAAACCAATTTATTATAGTTTCAGAGTGGGTGAGATTGCCTTAGATGCAATCCTGTTCTGACTTTTCGCTACTTAACCTCAAAGAACAAATACATATTTTCTGTAGATATTTCTGTAGCGTACGAAATTCTTTCACAATGTGTAAGGAGTAGACACTCCAATTACTTGACATCTCAAGTAGTATCGAGTAGTCAAATTTTAAATTACTCGAGTAGTTTCAGATGTACGAATTTTTTTTTTGTAATTCAAATTTTTGTGTATAAAAATAAGGTAAGGAAATACGTAAGCTTATTCAATTGCGTGAATACGTTTATTTCAATTTGTAAAATGTATATTTCAAAAATAATAGAGAATTAAACGTCTCAAATATCAGTAGTCAAAAGTCAGCAGAACCCAAAGCAAAAGTAACGAAAGAAATTCTTCCATCAGAAAGTCAGCAGCAAAACCAATTTAAAAAAAAAAATTACCTGACAGTAAAATCCACGCGTACGACTCAGTTAAACACAATGATACTATATTATATATTAAATAAGTGAATAAAATACAATAGTATTACGAGTATTACTCGAGTATTTTTCAAAATAATCGAGTATTGAGTACTTGAAAAATGGGCGAGTATCGAGTATTCGATAATCGAATTGTAGTCTCCAGTTAGAAGTGATGGCATTTTCTTTTCTTATGGGAAATCCTTTTAAGCGGTGGAAACGATAAATCAAAATAGTCCAAAAGACTACTCGATAGATTGCCGGATTGACATAAAGTATGGCATGTTTTAACATGAAAACTTCGAAAGAAATATTCATGATTTTGGAAAGAAGGTCGGACGTAATTTCTTGGAAAGTTCCCCTATGCTTGTTCTACTGGAAATGTCCAATCCGAATTCCATCTATTTGCAACCAAAAGTTAGTTTGGAGAACGTGCACCAGAGCTCCATAATTCAGACTGACTACTGAATAAATTACGCTTTCAACGAAAATTCAATTCTATAAGGATAGTAGCTTGTAACAATATATATTTCTTTCAAAATTTGACGTGATATTCTTCCTGTTAATAATCTATTAGAGTAAAACCTCGATTCTACGCTTTTCAAGGAACCATGAAAAACAAAAGATAAATAGTATCAAATAAAAAAGCAAAACTTTTAAAAACTTTAATAAATTTGCAGTTTACTTTAAATTTGCATATTTTCCTAACAAAACATTTTTCTCCTTGGAATTTGAAGGGCAATAACGCTTCTGTTAATGTCATAACAGGTCCATTCTTCGCTATCTTCTTCTTCACTGCTGTCGTTATTTGCAGTTCGGTTTTTTTAAAGAACCAATTGGATGGGGTCGAATGTGCTTATAAGAAATATTCAACAAAAACGGCCAATCGGGATAATAGTTGTGACGGGACCATAATATTTAGACGATAAATCGATGGAAATCGATAAATCGAGGAACGATTAAATGCGGGATTTGTTATCATTGTTCTTATGGGTGTTCGTTGGATCGTGGTTCCACTGTGCTTTGATGTCAATATTCTGATATGGTGTAAACTGGTTTGCAGTTTAAGACACAGCTCGATTTAAACATCATGACATTTAAGAAATAAGAATTTAATAGAAGATTAAAAGAAGAGTCATCAAAACGAATTGCCGTGACAATTCCACGAAACGTCAATATGGTAAATAATCTGAGACCAAAATCAACGAAGCAATGAAATTATATGGTTACCAAAAGGCGAAACCCGGGTCGTTAGCGACAAAGCTCATGGAAAAGTACAAAATTCAAACGATTCAAATCTTTAAAAATAAAAGCAATACATGTCAATATACAACGACTCCAAATATTTTTTTATCGATTATTATAATAAAAAAATATTTTCACAAATATATGGTACACGAACAACACTTGTTATGTACATTACTCGAGCTTAGCTTGCCAGTACTATATATCACACGGTGGAATAATTCAGAAAACGTGATAAAAGTATTTCAGTTGGAACTTTTGCCCGCATTTTAAAGAATGTACTGGAACAAAGAGGGATATTCGCAAGAAAGCTTTGTATAAGCAATTGCATTTCTTGGGAAAAAGCAACCGAAAGAAATTCTCCGTCTACAATTTTCTCAAACCCTTTGACGTGGTAAAGGCAAATCGTGTATTTGTTTTTAAATATAAACAAAGTTTGTTTGTTGGGTTTCGGGAAGTCTGAAATGGAAACTGGACACGGATAACTTTTCACGTTGAACGCGGAAAATTGCTTTCTCATCTTGGCAGCTGTGTAGATGTTTGAGTTTTTTTAAACCATTCGTCGCGAAGAATATTGAGTTTTTATGGAGTTTATCAGGAAATTTTCTGCAGTAACAGCTTGTAACTCAACTTCCTCTTCTGTGAAGAGACTAGATATTGAAATGGTAAGATCGCCCTTGCTACGTCCCGTTTGTAAGTTTGGATGAGCCATCCATGTCTTTGAAAAGAAAAGAATAATTTGAATTAAAATATAAACTGCTCGGACTAGGATCCGATCCCCTGAGATCTGCAACCGAAGCCAACGTCGTTGACCACTGCACCATAGACCCGACATTGGAGCTTAAAATTTATAAACTTATTTAAATCATACTATCAATGGATTAATAGAATAAATAGTTCGGAATGACTTAAATTACTTTTGCTATTGAAAATACATCAAGCAATGATTAACAAGCAGTCTTCGTTGAAAAAAATTTTCAAGCCACGTACCACTTGCTTCACGTAAAAAGGAAAAATCCCAAAAGCCATTTTGTATTTTTTTCATTTTAAAATATTAGAATCAATCTTGCTTCATTACTCAAGCAAACTTTGCAATAGTAAGTCCGAAGATGCCTTTGAAAGAGGCGAAACACGTGTCACAGTTAAAAGCACGATTCGTGGAATATTCAAAGTTATTTTATATTAAAATGAACTTTCACAAAGACATGGATGATATGTTTAAAAAAAGCTGCGATACCTAAAAATACTTTCAAACGAACTGAAAGTTTTTACTGGACGAGATAGCTGCTTGTTTTTACCAAGTGTGTATTTGAAGAATGTTACTTACGTGGTACGACCAGGACATCTCGATTCTTCTCCCTGTTGTCACCACGGTGGCCACCAGCGCAGTCTCCGATGGTGAATCTTGGAGTCTGTCTGCAGATCTGAGCATACTCTTTCTGATAAGAGTTCAACCGAGTAGTGGTGTCGCGCTGAGACTTCTGCTTCAGGCACTGTGATAACTCCTTGACTGGAAACCATGACACTCCGCAGACGATGTGCTCCTCGAGGGTATCGTAGATGAACTTGTACTGCTCCTAAAAAAGTAAATAAAGTTTCATTGAATTAAGGTTCGATTAATCATAAAATTTGCTGGTTCTACAATTAACATACAGGTAAAACAGGGTGAATAGAGACAAAAACAAAGATTGAACTTTAGCACATCTTTACTAAGTATCCAATGTATTTTTACTATTTATTTATAATTCTTTACAATGACTATAATACTCTCTAATCTCTCGAATGACAAAACCAAACCAACTTAATGATTGGCCAATATTGAAACAAACGTGTTTAAGTTCGATGCTTGTGCATCCTTACTTTTTGACCCCTTATAAACTTATCTTTTATTACACGAAAATTTAAATCAATCATGTTTTTTGGTTAATAAGTAACGTTTAACTGAATGAATAGAGACTCGTATAGAATAAAGGTTCATATATTCCAATAATTACAATCTGTATTTTTGTCTCTATTCACCTGCCAAGTCTTGATCTACCCTGTCTCGTCTCTATTCACCACGATTCAATGTGAATAGAGACATCGAACAAAAATTGACTGTGTCTTAATAACGATAGTGAATATTTGAAAAATATTGTCCTGAATGTGTAGTAGGACCTTAGAAACAAGTTTCAAGCCATTCATATTTGAATTATGTGGCGCAGGTATTAAATGTCAAAAGAGTCTCTATTGGCTCCATTTTACGGTACTAAGGATGCTATTCTTCTCTTAAATAACATGATTGACATTTTAATTGTTTTCTAATTGAAATGCTTAAAACGCGATGCATGGAGATTATGCATTAGATTTCTTGACACATCCTATACCATTACGGTTTCCAAAAAAAAAGATGGACGTGTGCGCAGGGTTAAAACTCTCTCAGCTACGAGGGAAAATTGCTCATGAATTTTTTTACCTGTCAACCTTATCAGTACCAAGAACAATTGTCGCATTGATCAAATCTACTTCTAAAAAATATTTTTTTTTTAACAAGATAGACAGTGTCACTAGATATCAAAAGAAAAATTTTATAAGAATTTTTACAGGAAGATTTCTTTATATATTTTGCAATATTTTCGACTTTATTCGCGACGTCCGTACGCGGCAGCCATTAGTGGCCTTACGGTACTTAAGTGGTTAAAGATCAAATGTCATGCCCCGATTTACCCAAATCAGGGAATAATTCACTGCGTACTCCGAAAACAGACCAGAAGTAATGTTATGCAAGGAGTTTATATTAATAAAGAAAAAGAAAAACCTAAGGAGCCGTAAATTCAAATTATTTCGTACTTTTTTCACTATTAAATTTCCACAAATAGAGTTAATAATGTTTTTGCTTGTATTCACTAACTCGCGTTTTCTTTCATTCCAAAATACCCATAAACATCAGATACGGTGAAAATACTTTTTTTTTGTTCTGTAAAACAAACGTTAAATATAAGTAATGATTTTGACTGAGGGTGCTTGATGGATGATTTATTTTTGTAAATAAACAAAACAAACTGTTTAATGAGCGTCAGTTCAAGTACATCCGTGCAATCGAAATGCCTAAAGATTCCGAAAGGCGAAACCCGGGTCGTTATCGACAAAACTCGTGGAAAAGTACAAAATTCAAACAATTCAAATTTCAAACGTAAAATACTAAAAATAAGGCTAAGTGGTCTTCAACATTTTAATTATAATCTATTTTTCTTACATTTTGCTTAAGTTTATTTGCTTAGTTATTTAATACCAATTGTTTGTCATACCTTGTAATTATTACTTAAACTTTGTATAAATATCACTGTTTTGTTGTATTTCTCATCAGTTGACAATTGGCTCGCCATGAGCGTAACGGTTCCATGACAAAACAGAACATGACTTTTCAGATTATTAACCTAATCTAACCTAAATATTCTGAAAAGTCATGTTCTGTTTTGTCCGGTTACCGAGCGAAACCGGTCCTGATCCAATAAATTTTATGTGAAAAAAATACTAAAAATGTTTTATTATTTTAATTGTAAAGCCATTCCACTTAGTATTGACAGTGAACACCTTAAACGTGAAAAATAAGGCGGTTAGTGGAAATGGCAGAGTGCATCCTGGTAATTAGCCCAAGCTGTAATATTAATTACATTCCAATCTTAAGCTTTAATAAACTGCGTTTCTCGATAATTGCCAACGACATTATCGCAGATTAAACAGCTCAACATGGAAGGGTGGCGTTTGACAATTTGTCTTACTTTGCTCCCTTGTAAGCAAATCCTCGAGTCCCCCGGAAACTTATTATGTTAGATAAAGCTAAGCGTCTAAGGAAAGGATAGTCGAACATACTGACAAACAAATACCTTACTTAAAAAAGATTTAGCCGTCAAAAGATGTCACTTTAATCTAGGCTTAGAATTTTAGGTATCTTCAAATGAGGAGTAAGCGAATTGTAGATACCAAATAGTTTCAATGTATTAAATCGATATTTGGTTTCTGTAAAATGGGGAATAAACAGAAACGTAAAATATTATTTAAAAATAAAATAAATATCCATTTAGGTCAAGGGTGGCCAACGCGGGGCCTGCGGAGCATATGCACACATTGTTTTCTTTTAGTGTATATAAAACCAATTTTATAAAAAAAAATAAGCCTGTATCGTCAAACTATGACTAGGCGTGTCGACGACATTAGAAACCATATTGAAGATAATTGGAGAATATCCAAATATCCAAGTTCATATTTTATGCTCTAGCATTGAATGTAAGCACAGACCTACCAGATACCACCCAAATGGCGATTTTTATCAGGGTTGTTGATGTTTATCTTAACAAAATAGAAGAATTAACGGCACTGTATCCACTTAAGGACACAACTTGGTCACGAGATTTGTTAGGAGCTGTTGCATCGACATTGCATCACTTTTCGTTATAACTCAATGACCTATCGGTCTTAACAGCAGATGGTGCTCCGGCAATGGCTGATAAACACGAATGTTTAGTAAAATTGATTGAAAATGAGGCCTGCAAAGTTGGTAATACTTCGATGCTAAATATTAATTGCATTTTTCATCCGGAGTATTATGTTCCAAGTCTCTTAAAATTGATCATGTCATAAAGGTGATCATCAAAACAGTGAATTATATTAATTCGAAGGGGTTGAATTACCGTCAGTTCCAAGAGTTTCTCAAATCTTTGGATTGACAGTATTTAGAGTTTTACAAAACATATTTGGACAAGGAGAAATATCCTGCATTTTAAAAACATGCTCTATCGATGATTTCGCTTTTTGGAAACACTTACACGTGTGGAAAGCTTTTTAGTCGAATGAAGCATATTAAATCTCAAAAGAGAACACGAATCACTGATGAGCATTTGGGAAAACTGTTTGCGTGTAGCAACAACATCAATCGTTATGAACATTGATGAACTTTGTTCTGACAAACAAAACCAAACGACTCAGTACAATTTATTATATTTTGATAATGTTTTGTATTGCGTTAATCTAATCTAATAAATATGTTTGATTCTCATTTTTGTAATATCTTCTTAAAAAAACTATATATTTCCTGTTTGCTATGAATAAAAAAAATATTTTGTTGTGTGGCCCGGTAGGAAATCTCATTTCTAAAATTTGGCCCGGCTGCTGAAAAGGTTGGCCACCCATGATTTAGGTTGTCCCAACACCACACGTTATGTGTATGCAGCCACTGTTTCAAAATCACTATCCATAACTGTAAACGACCAAACGAATTTTTTCTTCAAGTTCGTGGCCCGACACTGAGCTGTACGGGACAAGCCAGCCAAGGATTGTGGTGCTTAAAAAAACCATAAATCTTTTAGCCAAGCCAATAAATAAAATAAATAATTTGATGCGTAAAACGTCAAGCAAGTCTTTGGAAGGTTAAAACGACAAAGTAGTAAAATTGAGAGCAGTTTGCGAATCAATTAGTAATATGTATATGGCCAGTATATGGCCCCATTAAAGAGGTATCTTAGCATGATTTATTTTTTAGAGAACTGCTGATTACTCAGTTTCTCAACCACTATTTAACTCGATGGATCGAAAAGATAAAGCTCGGACATGACCAGTGGTTAGCTAATTACTCTCGCTATGCTCTGCTTATAGGATCGCCTTCGAAAAAAATCAATAAAGATATTACGGAAAGAAAAATAACAATGTATTTTAGTTCTACATAAATTATTTTATATATTTGTTGATAGCTATTTCGGCTTACGCCTTCGTTAGAACTATTATGTAAGATAGTTCTAACGAAGGCGTAAGCCGAAATAGCTATCAACAAATATATAAAATAATTTATGTAGAACTAAAATACATTGTTATTTTTCTTTCCGTATTATAATGGAGTTCTACCAAGTAAATGCCTAGTCAATCAATAATAAAGATATTGTAAAAAATGCTGCTCGTACTGGGGTTCGAGCCTTTGAGGTGCGTCACGTAAACCAACTAAGTTGACCACTGCACCTCGGATCCGAATAAAAACGTTACAGTCCTAGGAAACAAATCCATAAATTGATTGAATAATAATTAATAAATAATGTAATATTCTAATTCGTGGTTGCTATATAAATGGGTGGAATATAAATGCGTTTACAACTCGGCTACGAAGCTAGGATATAAATAAATAGATAACTACAATTTGAAAATGGTATTCGTTACAATTATTATGGTATACTTCTCAGTCGTAATGGCTACATTACATTTTCTCCGATGTCTGGTTTCCAAATTGTCGAAATAATCTCTATTCGAGACATTTTGGTTACGTTATGGCGCAATAAATAAAACAAATATGTTTATAACTCACTGCTAGGTACCCGGGGACCATATTATGAAAAGTTTCCTCGCAAGGGGGATGAAAAATAATTATCCCTTGGAGCATATGTGTAACGATCGTTTGCCTGAATGCTCCTCAGAGGCCACTATTTTCAGCGCTACATGCTACAAGGGAAAATGCACAAGAATTTATTGTGGAATATTTAATATAAGAAAGTGGATTTTGTAGGCCTTTGAGGGCCAATTAAAAACGAAATAGGCGCTATCAACTGAATTGGCTATTTATTTGAGCGCGGTAATCTTAGTAATTTTGATATATCGTTACTTTACTTTGAAAAGATTCTAATTGACAATTTTGCCTAAAATTACTTTTTGGTCGGAAAACCTTGTATTTATTTACCGCATTCTATCAAATACATGAATTTCAGAATTATCTATGGTTGAATAACGTAGTAAGCAGAATTCCAGAGTTGCACTGCATCTGTACAACTTTTTAGTAAATTTATTTGACAAAGTTCTAAGATTGCCATCATTATTTACATCATTGGAACTTTAAGATCATTATTTATCAGCAAGAGTTGTGAAAAAATATGATTAAAATATGTAATTTGAAACATTTTTACTTGCTCATTGTTACAAGTGATTTTTTAATCAATGGTAACTAGAGACTCCAATTACTCGATATATCAACTACTCGAGTATCGAGTAGTAAAATTTCAAAATACTCGAGTATACTCGAGTAGTTTCAGATGTACCAAAAAATATATATTTTAATTCGATTTTATTTAATTAAAACATTTATTTCAATTTATGAATCAATGATTTCAAAAATGATAGAGAATTAAACGTCTCAAATTTTTATTTGGTTCAAAGATTTGTTTTTTTACTCCCGCAGTAGAAAAAATTCTCTCTGTTGCTGTGGACGTCGGCTTAAAAGTTAGCAATTAATTAAATAGTGCTATCTAGTTTTTCTGCCCACTATTTAAAAATAATAATATTCGGAAATAAATCTTCATTTATACATTACGAGTATTACTCGAGTATTTTTCAAATTACTCGAGTATCGAGTACTTGGAAAATGGACGAGTATACTCGAGCATCGAATACTCGATACTCGAATTGGAGTCTCTAATCGAAACTTTAAGCGCTCATATTTCAAAACAGTGTCAAGAGCAGTTAGAACCTATTCAAAGTAAGGTGTCGATATCTCTACATCAGTGCAACAGTAGGATAATCTGAAAGTTTTAGTTTAAAGATAATGATTTTTTAGTGTTTTGCATCTTCTTATACATTTTTTTGGCATCATAAACTGGGTGATTTAGCTAAAGTTTTGATGTGAATGAGCTTCAATGAATTGTGTGGGTAAATTCCAATCATCTGGTATCGTTAAAATTAATTAACAGCATGGAAATGCTTACTATTTTTTTACCATGTCCGCTCCCAGCTTAGAGCATATGAACTCGTCGAGGAATTTATCTCAACAGGTTTTTTTCTACGAGAACTGCTTGTTGATCATTTGGTCAACCTCCCTTTTTCGATGAGAGAAGGGATAGAAAGATAGGACGATTGGGATAGACCTAGGCGCTTTTTGGGATCGGAAAGGTGAGAAAAAGGGATTTTAAACAACACAAACACCAATTGCCTTCTAACAGAATCGATATATCGACTGAATAAATCTGCTTATACAGGGACTCGAATCCGAGCGGTCCGTCACGGAAGCCAACGACGTTGAAAACTGCACCACAGACCTTTAAAAGGTGGGTTTTATCTGACATTCCAGTTTATGATAGTAACGATTAAACTTTTTGACCTACTTTTATTCTTCCAATACAAATTATTTACTGTGTGTCATTTCAAGTTCACTCCTGCACTTGAAATGCATGAAGATAACGAAAGGCTAAGCCCAGCTCGTTAGAGACAAAACTCATGGAAATGTATAAAATTTAAACGATTTTAATTTCATATTGAAATTGTAAAATTGAAATTAAAGCGTGTCCATTCTAAGATTCGATCCATAATCTTTCCACTCAAGTACGAGTGTTCAAAAGTTTTTAATTCTAGACTACGAGACTGAGTAAAAATGATTATTTTTAATTGAAAAAAGGTATTGAATTACGTTATACGTTGAAGCTAAAAGCTCTTACATATAGCTTTCAGGAAAATAATTTTATTACGTACCTATAAAGATCGATAAGTAAAATGCTGCCTTGTAAATATTTTCAGACACATATTTTACAAATTCATCAATATTTTATAAGAAACCTTAGAACTTCATTAGTGAAACATAAAATGTATTCGCAATAATGGAGAAATATTTTTAGCTCATGTTAAAATACTTTTAATTGAACTCAGCAATCATCTTCTTCCTCTATGTGGTATGGCTAAAAGCATTATATAAACCAGGCATACTCAAACCTTGGCCCGCGGGCCAATGTGGCCCAATTGTTTTTATTTATTTATTTAAGAAAAAGCAAATCATGGCATTACAGCTGACGCCAATGCGCCATGCATTTGACAAATATATAACATGTATTTATATATATACAATATACATGTAAATACATAATAAAAATCACAAATTAATTAAAAACAAGATAGTAGAAAAACAAACATTGTACTTTTGAACGGCCTATGTATGTATGTATGTCTGTGGGTCTGTAATTCTTTGGGAATGATATAACATTAAATAATTATTGGTCGCTTAGTCCGAGCGAAGCCGGTTAGCAATACTAGAAATACCGAAACGGCCTATGTATGTATGTATGTATGTATGTCTGTGAATCTGTAATTATTTGGGAATGATATAACATTAAATAATTATTGGTCGCTTAGTCCGAGCGAAGCCGGTTAGCAATACTAGAAATACCGAAACGGCCTATGTATGTATGTGGGTCTGTAATTCTTTGGGAATGATATAACATTAAATAATTATTGGTCGCTAAGTCCGAGCGAAGCCGGGTAGCAATACTAGTAATATATAATTTAAAAATTATTCCATGTATTACGTTATTAATTCTGAAAACTGTTTCGCCTCTTTCAGATGCATCTTCGGACTTACTACCGCAAAAATTTTGCGTAAGTAATGAAGCAGGATTGATTATAATATTTTAAAATTATAAATTACAAAATGGAGTTTATACGAAACAAGAAAAAGCAAATAAGTAATTATACCACTAAGGATTGGGTTAAACCCTTTAATTGGAAATAATGTGAGCAGTGGCGAGAAACCTGTCGAATTAAGGATATTATTTAATAATACTTCTTTTTTGTTAATACTATTATTTATTTCTAAAAATTCTAAACTATTCATTTTTAAACCCTTTTTATTTACTCGGTGGGGTATTTCTACATTACTACTCTGATTAAAATTATGACCGTTTTCTATTAAATGATTGGCAAACTCTACTCTAATTTTTTTTTACTTTTTAGACATTTTATGTGTTAATATTTTCGATGGTTTCGGCGGTAACTTTGTGGAAGTTCATTTTAATATAAAATTTAAAATAACTTTGATTATTCCACGTATTGTGTAACTAATTGTGACACGTGTTTCGCCTCTTTCAGAGGCATCTTCAGACTTACTATCGCAAAGTTTGCTTAAGTAATGAAGCAAGATAAATTCTAACATTTTAACATTTTAAATTATGAAATTACAAAATGGATTACGGGTTTTTTTCCTTCTAAAGGAAACAAGGAAGGGGGTGATAGAATCAAAAAAAAAATGCATTAACATAATGATACTAATAAGGTCCAATCACTCAATCAATTAGATTGGGATTTTTTCCTTTTAAGGGACGCAAGAGAGGGTTATAGAATCGAAACAAAGCAAACAAATATATTTCTAATGACGTTAAACATTACAAACTAATAAACTATAAACTAATGAGCTGCAATCAATCAGTTAGGTTGGGTGATCACTCTTTTGAATTGGGAATAATGTCAGCAGAGGTGAGCAACCTGTCCTGTTAAGAATATTATTTAATAATATATCTTTTTTATTAAGAGTTTTATTTATTTCTAAAAATTCTAGACTATTCATCTTTAAACCTTTTTTATTTACTCGGTGGAGTATTTCTACATTACTAGTCTGATTGAAATTATGGTCATTTTCTATTAAATGATTGGCAAACTCAGAAAAATTATTACTCTTTAGACATCTTATATGTTCTTTAATTCTAATATTAAAGTTTCTACCTGTCTGTCCAACCTAAGACGCTGGACAGTCTCCACAAGAGAGTCGATAGATACCACTCTGTGACGATGAATCTACGCGATCTTTACTGTTCAATAAAAAATTTCCTAAATTATTTACTGTGTAAAACGCGGGTTCTATATTGTATTGAAAGAGGCGAAACACGTGTCACAATTAGTTACACAATACGTGGAATAATCAAAGTTATTTTAAATTTTATATCTTATGTGTTCTTTAATTTTAATATTAAAGTTTCTACCTGTCTTCCCAACATACGAAGCTCGGCAGTCTTCACAAGAGAGGCGACAGTTACCACTCTGTGACGATTATTTTACGCGATCTTTACTGTTCAATAAAATTTTTCCTAAATTATTTACTGTATAGAACGTGGGTTCTATAATGTCTGGCAAAAATTTCGCTATCTTCGACGAGATGTCTCCTAAATAAATAATTTTACGCCAGTTTTTTAAATTATCATTTGCTTTCTTTCTCATGAAAAAATGTTATTTACTTTTAGTTGTTTAACGAAAGAGGCGAAACACGTGACACAATTAGTAACACATTACGTGGAATTATCAAAATTATTTTTAATTTTATAATATAATGAACTTCCATAAAGTTACCGCCGAATCCATCGAAAGTAATAAAAATAATACTGATGTTCTAGGAAATACATACATATTCAATTCGTACGAAGATTCTTAGCAATTTTCCCCAAAAAGAGGCGTAGATTTTCCACTCTCACGATTGCGAAATTATACATTGGTATTGTAGGGAAAGGTGGCTCGAAGAAAATATGTTACATAATTTATGAAGCGAGGCAGGGTGCTTTGAAAGGAGGAAAAATCGACGTGAAAAGTTTCATGCTGGTGACAAATCACTGACAGATTTGATCGAAAGAATGTTACCCTGTCGATTGCTGGCACGTGAGAGACTATTTTTATTTCCAGAGCAATAAAAATTCAGATAAAAATACGGAAATTTCTGGAATTTGAATTTATTGAAAAGAAAAAGTTTATCAAAACGGTGATTCTGATAAGTCATGTTGCATATTATTATCATACAAAGATTCTTTCTGAGATACATTGTATCATCGATCATCGATTCAATCTACATATTTATTTCGCGTCTGATCAAGTTCATTCGTACGCTTGAAATGCATGAAAATGCCGAAAGTCGAAACCCGGATCTTTAGCGATTATTGTATATTATTATCATGCGAAAATTCTTTCTGAGAGACATTATATCGTCGTTCATCGATTCAAACTATTTACTTCGCGTCAGTTCAAGTTCATTCGTACGTCTGAAATGCATGAAGATCCGAAAGGCGAAACCCGGATCGTTAGCGACAAAGCTTATAGAAAAGTACAAAATTCACACGATTCTAATCATATAGAGAAATTCATTCAAGCAGTGGAAAAACTTCTGTTAAGGATAAACTATAGTAATTTATGATTTATAATTTAGTATTGATTCTTCTGTAAGAAGTCATACAAATTTAAAATACAAATATACTATTAATTTGATACGATTTGTTTGTGATTACAGTGGAACCCCGATTTGACGTTCTCGCATAAGCCGTTTTCCCGCGTGGTTCGTTCATTTTCTATAGTCCCGGCCAAGCACCCGTCAGAACAATGTTAAAAAATACCGCATTAATCGTTCCCCGATTTATCGACTAAAAAATATGGTGCCGTCACAAATATTATCCCGATTGACAGTTTTTGTTGAATATTTCTCATAAGCACATTCGACCCCATCCTAAAAGTTCGTAGAATAATACTGAGACTGCAAGTGTGCAATTGTTTACGATTCATGGTCATAATGTTTCCGGCGATGACTCACTTACAGAGCACACGTGTCTTCTGTAGAAGAAGATGGCGAAAAATACAATAATGAACCTGTAATGACATTTACATCAGAGTTATTGGTCTTCGAAAAAATATAAAACTTTTCCAAGGATACGGATGAATCTGTTAGAAAATTTTTGCGAATTTTAAAGGTCTTTGTTAAAATTTAAGTGCCCAACTGCAAAGAAGCGTAGAAGGTGGACGATGAATATTATAAGTATAATCTGCATAATAACAGTCTAATTAATAAATAAGGTTTTTCAAGTTTTACTTTTTTATTTTAAGTATTCCCGCCTTCATCGTTTGTTTTTTTATGGTCCCTTGAAAAACGTAGAATCGGGGTTTCACTGTACCTGTAAATTTTTATCATTTTTCTTACACCAGTTCATTATTATTTATTTATTTTGACCGGTTTCGCTCATCGCGAGCATTATCAACTGATGATCCGGTCTAGATTTCGATAATTCATAATGTAATTTTTTTAATTTTTTTTTAGCCATGTCCGCTCCCAACTTGGAGCATATGGACTCCTCACGGTATTTATCTCAACATTGTTTTTCTACGAGAACTGATTGTAACTCAGTTGCTCAAACTCTCTTTTTCAAAGAGAGTAGGGACGGAAAGGTTACGAGGACTAGGACAGGATTAGTGATTAGAGCTCGCTCTTTGGAATAGGAAAGGTGGTAAGGAATTTTCAACAACACAAACACGCATGCCTTTGAATAGATTTATCGACTTACAAAATCCGCTCGCACCGGGAATTGAACCCGGGGGGTCCGGCACGCAAGACAACACCGTTAACACTGCGCCACGGACCGGACATGTAAAATAAGTACTTAAAATATGTTATTACTTTTACGATCATGCCATTCCACCAAGCATTGACAGTGAACACCTTAAAAGTATAACGAGTTTGCTGAACGGCACAAAAATCTATTTGCACGCTAGGGTCTTTATGTCAGATACTTAAAAGTTATGCGCCTCTAAATTCTGTATAGAATCTTGCTCCAATAGATTACCGAGGGAAGGTTGGGTGGCACTTAGAAACTATTACCCAGGGTAATAAATACCATAATTTTTCATTGCCAATTCAGCACCCTTTGTGAAAATCCGGTATCCGTTTCGCTCCATTGGACACCGCCGTGTATTAGTAAATATAAATTTCGCCAGTCATTTTCACGTGCAAAATGTTCGAACGAAATTGGCGATAGCGCAGATGAGTTCGAAATTTGAAATTTGAAAATTGAATCAATTCCAATAAATTCAAATGATAAAAAAGCGTATTCGAATAAAGTACATATCTGGAGTAGATTAATTTTTTAATGAGTTTCCGTTCGAATTAAGTTATTTAATCGCCAGTCGTAATTGAAATTGAATTTTTGGACTGTCATAGATTTAAAGCGGTTCCAAAACAATTGGGGATATATTATTTTTGTAATGAGTTTTGTCGCTAACGACCCGGGTTTCACCTTTAGGCATCTTCAGGCATTTCAAATGCACATATGTACTTGAACTGACGTGTAGTAAACAGTTTGTATCGTTTATATACAAACATAAAAGTAGACCACTACGTTTAAAACGTAATATATATGAGGTTTATATGATGTTTAGTCCGGTCCGTGGCGCAGTGGCAACGGCTTTGACTTGCGTGCCGGACCGCCCGGATTCGATTCCCGGTACGAGCGGAATTTTTCAGTCGATAAATCTGTTCAAAGGCATGGGTGTTTGTGTTGTTGAAAATCACTCCCCACCTTTCCGATCCCAACGAGCGGCGCATAGTGACAGCGATTAGCTAATCACTAGTCCTTGCCTAGTCCTTGTATCCTTTCCATCCCTACTCTCTTCGAAAAAGAGAGGTTGAGCAACTGAGTAACAAGCAGTTCTCGTAGAAAAAACAGATGTTGAGAAAAACTCCGTGAGGAGTCCATATGCTCCAAGTTGGGAGCGGACATGGTTAATATATATATATATATATATATGAATAGGTGAAAATTTGATGTAAATGAAATCAATGAATTATGTGGGAGTTATAATTATCGGGTATTTTGAATGTAGTATCGCAAATACTAATGACAAGATAAAAACATAAAAATATCGATGAGTGTTTTATCCGACCTATTATTATTGAATTGATTGATTTCAAGTGTTTACGTTTATAATTTATTTATTTAAAGTGGCATCACAATGGTGACTTTGGAAGATTAAGTTGTTCGTTTAACATTGGCCATCTATTAAGCTGAGCCTTATTAATCTCTAATATTTCTTGATAAAACAATTTATTTTCGCCCGTGTTTCTATGTAACAATTCAACTACTGTATCTGCATCGAACGCGAGGATCTCGAATAGTAAATGATTTCTTGATATATCGTAAAACGGGGTCAATAGAGACACTATTTACCCTTCACGACTATGTATCTTCATACCTGCGCCACATAATTCAAATATGAATGGCTTGAAACTCGTTTCTATGGTCCTACTACACATGCATGACAATATTTTTCAAATATTTACTATCGTTATTAAGACACAATGAATTTTGTTCGATGACTCTATTCACATTGAATCGGGGTTAATAGAGACGAGAGAGGGTAAATCGAGACTTGGCAGGTGAATAGAGACAAAAATACAGATTGTAATGATTGGAATATATGAACCTCTATTTTATACGGGTCTCTATTCATTCCGTTTTACGGTACTTACTAACAAAAAAAAACATGAATGATTTTAATTTTCGTCCAATAAAAGAGAAGTTTATAAGGGGTCAAAAAGTAAGTATGCACAGGCATCGAAACTTAAACACGTTTGTTTCAATTTTGGTCAATCATTAAATCATTGTAAAGCATTATATATAAATAGTAAAAAATACATTGGATAATTTTTCAAAATCAATTTTTGTCTCCATTCACCCCGCAGTCTTTATTCACCCCGTTTTACGGTATGTCTCTGTTAATAAATCACAATCATTAAGTTGGTTTGGTTTTGTCATTTGAGAGATAGTATTTGTAAACAATTATGTATATAAAGGGTCTTTTTATAAGGACGCTTAGTTTTGAAATGTAAATAAAACAAGTTTTTTGTGAGATTTCGACTAAATTTTAATTTCATTTGTAAGTATATTTTACGGCATTAAATATGGAATATAGCATCAAATGTCTGCCAATATCCATTCATTATAAAATGGGCCTTGTCGCTAAAGTTGACTTTTTTGACAAATTTGGGTAAACTTCCAACTGCTCCAGAACCCAATCAGGCGTTGTCTGTGGTCGTTTACCTGCAGTTCCTTGGTTAGTTGGATTTTATACGGGTGCAGACATAAGGCCCGATTCAAAATTCGCCACGTTGAAGTCGCAGAAAAGCCAAGTTCTTGTGAACAACGAGAAATAAGCTGCCTTGGGTTTTCCTGTACACTTACTTTCACACACAGCAGCAATGTTTTTACCAGATATTGTATTTTGATGACGTACAGGTAGGTGTTGGCCGATTATTTACCAAACTGGTTGACTCAAATTTGGCCACTAAACAATGAATAATCTAATCAGCAGGACAAAGTAACATATTTAGAGCGTCCCTATTGAAATACCCTTAATAAATAGTAAAATATACATTGGATACTTAGTAAAGTAGTACTTAAGTTCAATCCTTGTTTTTGTCTCTATTCACCAGCCAGTCTCTATTCACCCCGTTTTACCGGTACAGAATTTGCATTCCGGGTTGGTTCCAGGCAAAATAACCAAAATTGACTTACATATCCATATATGTAAGTCAATTTTGGTTATTTTGTGGTTTGAGTTTCATTTGAAGAAATACGTCAGTGTGAGTCAACTCGATATGAAGACCTTTCCATATTCGAATCGTCAGGGTAATCATACACTCATCGTTCAAAAAAAATTGGGTGAGGGAAATCCCCTAGAAAATCCAGGAGGGTATGAAATGTTTCGCATCATCGGGTGAATTCCCTGGATATTATTCACGACTGACTCGCAGAGAATTAAAGTTGTTTTCGATCGTGAGAAAAGGGGTAGATTTAAATATAAAAGAAATTGGAATTTTATATTCCGTGGAAACATAAATGCCCGTGATAGTGGTGGGCGCCATTTTAAAGTCGATTTGTCGGCGAGCTGTCTAACGAAGCTTATTCTATTGAAAGCAAACAAATCTGATTGCCAGTGGCGTTACTTTGGTATCATTCTGGTTTGGTTCTAATCGAGTAAACTTTTTCTTCCGCATGTCACGTAACCATATCATTCAAAGAGTGATTAAACATTATTTCAAATACCCGACGTGCTGGCCGTCACCACCCTCTACTACTGCTTTGCATAATTCTGACATCATTTTTGTACTTATTCCACATTAAATTGATTTCGATCAGAACCGGTTTTTCTCGTCGCAAGCATTTTTAACTGAAAAAATTTAATACTTTCGATGGATTCGGCGGTATCTTTGTGGAAGTTAATTTTTATATAAAATTTAAAATAACTTTATTTCACGTATTATTTCACGTATTGTGCTACTAACTGTGACAAGTGTTTCGGCTCTATCAGAGGTATCTTCGGAATTACTATCGCAAAGTTTGCAAAAGTAACGAAGCAAGATTGATTCTAAAATTACAAAATGGAGTTTGGGATTTTTCCAGTTAGTAGCACAATACGTTATTTTAAATTTTATAAAGGGTATTTCAATAGGGACTCTCAAAATATGTTACTTTGTCCTGCTGAGTAGATTATTCATTGTTTAGTGGCCAAATTTGAGTCAACCAGTTTGGTAAATAATCGGCCAACACCTACCTGTACGTCATCAAAATACAATATCTGGTAAAAACGTTGCTGCTGTGTGTGAAAGTGTACAGGAAAACCCAAGGCAGCTTATTTCTCGTTGTTCACAAGAACTTGACTTTTCTGCGACTTCAACTTGGCGAATTTTGAATCGGGCCTTATGTCTGCACCCGTATAAAATCCAACTAACCAAGGAACTTCAGGTAAACGACAACAGACAACGCCTGATTGGGTTCTGGAGCAGTTGGAAGTTTACCCAAATTTTTTGTCAAAAAAGTCAACTTTAGCGACATGGCCCATTTTATAATGAATGGATATTGGCAGACATTTGATGCTATATTCCATATTTAATGCCGTAAAATATACTTACAAATGAAATTAAAATTTAGTCGAAATCTCACAAACAACTTGTTTTATTTACATTTCAAAACTAAGCGTCCTTATAAAAAGACCCTTTATAAAGAAATTTCAGCTTAAAATATCTTTTTGTGAAGTGATTTGAGGGTGTGGACAGGGAAAATTATTTTGTTGTTGAGATGTATGCGCTCTCCATAGGACGCCGTGTTTTAATTTTAATGTATTGTACTTTTTTCTACGTGCAACCGAAATGTCGTGTCTGATACTAGGCCTACAGATACGATGGTTTTTTTTTTAATATTTTTCATTTCCTAAATCGTATAAAAAAATAGCCGTCACGGAATCCAACGACGTCGACCACTGCACCACGGACCGGAAATTATTAATTTGATACGGAACGAAAATAAGAAGGAGAAATATGTGCATCGCTAAAAAAATCATTTTCTATCGACAGTGAACTATGGATGTTTTATATAACTCATTTTTCGTATCGGTGGTTGCCAATATTTAAGACTTATTTATTATAATTTATCCCATCCTCGAAATAAGATTTTACGATCCCTTTGATTCAACATTCGACGCGACACTGCCTTAAACGAATAACTTTCATCTGTGACTGGAAGACCTTTAGTTTTCCCTGTAGACTTTTCGATCCCTCGAGAAACTTTATGAGAACTTAACCGCGGCCGGGAAATGGATGAGGGTTGGGCGTGTGGAAAAAAGGCAAAAAACTTTTGACTTTCGGGAAAACTTGTGGCCACACTCAGCGAAATAGACTAGTGGTATATTTATTACAGTGTGTTAGTTCTAAGAGGTAGGGTAATAAACGATGGGTAACCAATAGTAACCAGTCTGCACGCGGGATGGTCTGCCATTAACTCTTTGTTACCTTATTTTTAAAAGGTTCTTATTGACATTTTTGCATAAAATTACATTTTGGTCGGAAAAACTTGTATTTACCGTATTCTATCATATATATGAGTTTTAGAATTATCTATGGTTGAATAACGGAGATAGCAGAATTCGGAGATGCACACATTTTTTACTAAATTTATTAGATAAACTTCTAAGATTGTCATCATTAATTCCATCATTGTAACTTTAAGATCATTATTTCTCAGCAAGAGTTGTGAAAAAATATGCTTAAAATAAGTAATTTGAAACATTTTTATTTGCTCATTGTAACAAGTGAATTTAAATCAATCGAAACTTCAAACGCTCATATTTCAAAACAGTGTCAAGAACAGTTAGAACCTTTTTTAAAGAAGTAATGTATCTTGCCTAACCGTGCTGTTACGATAGTCAATTGAGCCATACAAATAAAAGATATAAAGGAGAAGACGATGCCATGTTTTTTTTCCTACGAAACTATATGTGGAGTCCGTGACGCGGGCTCCTAGTTTCAGAAATTATTATTTTCTTCCATTGTCCATCTTCGGACATTCAAAACAGGATATTTTTAACTTATTTAGTTTTCAGCGTTGAAATTGAACTCGTTTTTGAAAAGCGTGAAAGTGTTTTTCTTTATTCTTTTCAGTCCGTCCAATATATTTTACAATAAACGTCACAGCTAAGAGTTACTATGCAATTTGTCAAAAGCGTCCCTATTTTCACGACACTGAACAACATTAATTCATATTATTTGCGTAAATATACTCCATTCAAGTTTGAATATACATGTTTGAGTATATAGTGATTCGGGTTTTCAAAACAAAAATAAAGCCATAAATAATTATCCGATAATTTAAATGCATTATCCAACGTTTATGTATTAAGATAAGGACCGGTTTCGCTGATCTCGAGTATTTTTAACTGATGAAACCGTTCCTGCTCTTATAAATTAATTGCGGAATTAGGATAAAAATGTTTTATTTATTTTTAATACAATGCCTTTCCACCGAGTATTGACAGAGAACACCTTAAAAGTGAATAATCGTCATTATTATAACCTTTAAATGTCTCACGAATAGCAAGAGATAAATAATATTTATTTACAAAACCTATGTATGACGAAAATTATAAAGAAATAACTGAACATAATTGACAAACTTAAAAAAATCGCTATCACAGAAAATTTGATAAAATTAAAACTATATAAAAATCGTCCGGCCCGTGGCGCAGTATCAACGTTGTTGGCTTGCGTGCCGGAACGCCCGGGTTAGATTCCCGGTACAAAAGGATTTTTTCAGTCGATAAATCTGTTCGAAGGCTTGAGTGCTTATGTTGTTGAAAATTCCCTCCCACCCTTCCGATCCCAAAGAGTGAAGCGTAGTGACAGCGATTAGCCAATCACTAGTCCTGTCCTAGTCCTCGTATCCTTTCCATCCCTACTCTCTTCGAAAAAATAGAGATTGAGCAACTGAGTTGAGCAGTTCTCGTAGAAAAACAGTTGTTCAGATAAACTCCGTGAGGAGTCCGTATGCTCGAAGTCGGGAGCGGACAAGGTTAAAAAAATAAACTATTTTTTTACAGATATAATAAAAGTGTGAAATGTGAAACAAAATTCAAGATAACTTTACATACATAATTGTAAATAATTTCCTATTACTGGTGTTGTATCGTCACAGAGACTTTTAAGGGGTACGTGACCAAAAAGTGGATAGTTCTTTATGTTAAGAAAATAGATTGCAGGTCAATTCATGGGTAATTGGTCCTGGGATACTCATGGCAATCTACATGAAAGCGGATTCTACTAATGTGGTATCGATTGATTACTTCGTTTAATAAGATGTTAAAAATACTGGTAACATTCAACTTTTTGTACTTAGTACTTTTATATAAGTCATAAAGGTGTGTATTAAAATCATTCTATTAGGTATAATTCAGTTAAAATGATGACCATGATAATTTATAAAATCGGTCTATTGTGAATATTTTCCATTGAAAATTTAATCTCACGTTATTTGTATAGCCTACCATCAAATTTATTAAAGGATTATTGAGCGATTGCAGAGCAGCGATCATAAACAGTTATTATACGAGAATTAATTTACTATTTCCGTATCTATTGTTTTTAAAAAGTTAAATAAATTAAAATTGTGAAATTGTGAAGTATTAGATGCCAATACACTATGCGTTTGAAAAATATAATTAAGATAGTGCAATAATAAAAGTATTATTAATCTAAAAAATGGTAAAATTGCAGTATTCAGACACGTAGCTAATATTGTTCTGACGCTACTTTTGATGGTAGTTTTGGATTCCTTGCTTCATTTTGGAAAAGAAGATAAAAAAATTCGGTGACATAACCTAACCTAACCTAACCTAACCTTCTTATTGCCCCTTCCACCACGACCACAAAATCTAACGAAATCCATCTGCGCCATAGCCGCCAGTCGTACGCAATTCCCCAGATTCAAACAACAGTTGGCAACACTGAGCTCCCCAAATTCAAACCACAGTTGGCGCCACTGAACTACTCGCGAATGGCCGACCGCTCGACGGTGAAATACGCACAAAATTGCTTCAAAAAAATTCAAAACTACACCACGACCACAAAATCTAACGAAATCCATCTGCGCCAAGCTATATAGGTCCAAAATGAAGCAAGGAATCCAAAACTACCATCAACAGCGTCAGAACAATATTAGCCACGTGTCTGTATTCTGAAAATTTACCTAAAAAACAATACACAAACCACACTGCTGGAAATTACCAACTGTCCAGGTAATTCTTGCATCATGATTGAACAATGTATTATCGACAAGCAGAAAGGATTTATGAAAGTATTGAGGAATCACGAATGCTTTTGTCAATTTTTAGTTGTCATATCGATTGTAGAAATGCACCTCAACCCTCGGGGTTTTCCAATATAGTTTTATTCGATTATAACAATGTACCTCGTTTAACACGGTTATATGGTTCCACAAAAACGTCGTGTAATACAAATCCATGTTATACAAGGTTTGAAGTTCATACCAAATTAGGGTATTTTCCTTTATTTTTTTTAATAAACAAATATCCATAACATATTTATTGAAAGAAACTTGAATAATATAGTAAACCAGTCATTCATTAAGTGAATTGTTTTATTTCTTTATCGGATGCAGAAACAATATCGACACAATTTTTTTTCCAGCAAGTGGAAGTGTAAAATTTTCATTTTGATCTTTGTCTTTTAATATTTCTTCAAATGTTAGACGAATATGATATGCTATAAATGTTGAAATTATACATTGGTCTATGGGCTGAAACTAAAAGTTATAATTACAGTCCAAATGATCCGTATAAAAACTAAACATGATTCAATATTTCTTGAATATTTTTGATGGCAGTGCTAAAACGTTTAACTGGCTTTAGTAGTCCCGCAAAATATCGGTTGGTTATCACTGTTGTAAATTTAAGCGCTGGAAATTTGTTGTGTATTCATTTATTTTATACGACGGCGGTGTTACGTTAATCAATTATTATAACACCATTACGATTATTTAAAAATGGCGAATTATATCAAAGCTTTCCTATTGTTTTGTTTTGGCGATACATCCGTTTTGGTATAATTAATTTTTCGATACATTTTTATTACAAACTTACAATGACATAGAACAAAAGTGTATATGTTTTAATTGTGTTTACTGAAGTGCTTTTGGATAAACAATATTTTTTCTATGTCTGTTTGGTGCGTATGCAAATAAATCAGAAGGGTTTCTAACGCGTCAGTTAACATGTGAAAAGCATATATTTTCCAAATTTCGTCTTAACAATTTTTGATGTTAACGAAACAAATGAAGTTTTTATAGTGTCTTGAATATTATCATCAGTTGATAATACTCACCATGAGCGAAACCGGTCACCATCCAATAAATTTTATGTGGAATAAGAACTAAATATGTGTTATTATTTTTATTATATATAATGCCATTCCAACAAGTATTGAAAGACCTTAAAAGTACTCTATCTATAGAATAATACAGTGGCCTTTTTGTAATGAGCCAAAGTAAGACTGATTGCCAAATTTACCCAAATAATGAATTCTCATCTGTTTCTGTTTATCCATGACAAATTTAGTCCATAATTCACATTTAATCATATTACCTTCTTGAATACGTAGTTTTTCATACAAATGCGTGGGTAAAAAATGTTTAAAACGATCCGCGAAAAGTTTTTTTATACATCAATCATAATTTGCCTTATGAACTACTTCGGTGGGGACAGAGGGAAAAATTGCGGGGATACCAGACGAAAAAGCCCCCCTCGTTTAAAAAAAAACAACAACACATATAGGCACATTCTGAAAATGTAATTGATTAAACAGCGAGCTTTTTAAACAGTAATAACAACCAGTCTTCTCTTTTACAGTGAGCAGCAAAAGTTACATATATGTTACAGCGAAACTGAAAATGTATCAAGCAATAGATATGTTTAGTTTGATTTGCTTTAAATCAGTGATGCAAAACCTGCGGCCCTCGATGACATTTCATGCGGCCCGCAATGACAAATATCAATCACCTTTTTTCTTTTTTCAGAACTTTTTTTCGGACGATGGAAGAATAATATATAACAATAAAATTTTCAATTTTATATACGCAAAAATATCGATAATTTAATTAGTTTTACATATGCGGCCCTCAGACTAACTTAGAATTGATTTTTGGCCCTTCTCCCAAAAAGGTTGTGCGTCACTGCTTTAGATAGTTTGTAATTTTCCATAAAGTTTGTCACTGACGACCTGGGCTTTGAATGCATGAATATAATTAAGGATTTCGACTTAGGGTGCTTAATGGAATTCCAATAACAAAATTTGAATTTTGTAATTTTCCATGAGTTTTGTCGCTGACGACCCGGGATTGGCATTTCGGCTGCACGGATCTACTTGAACTGACGCGCAGTAAACAGTATATATAGTTTATATACAAAAATAGAAGTAGATCACTAAGTTAAATTGCTATTAAAATGTAAATTAGCGAAATTTTGATGTAAACGCGTTTCAGTGCTTTAAGTAGGTTTGTTATAATTATCAGGATTTTCGAATATAGTATCGCAAATACTAATGACCAGATAATAATATAGATACATAACAATGTATTTTAGTTCTACATAAATTATTTTATATATTTGTTGATAGCTATTTCGGCTTACGCCTTCGTAGTTTCTGACGAAGGCGTAAGCCGAAATAGCTATCAACAAATGTATAAAATAATTTATGTAGAACTAAAATACATTATTACTTTTCTTACCGTATTATAATGGAGTTCTACCAAGTAAATGCCTAATCCATCAATAATAATATAGAAATATCTAAAATAAATGGTCGGATAAAACCCTACTTATAATTATAATTTACTGATATTTGTGTATGTGTTTAAAATATTAAAAGCCTTGGAAATATGTTTTAATTGCGGTTTTATAATGCAAGGGATTTGAAAGATGGTCTGCAGGCTCTACACGATTCCGTGCAAAAGCTATTTCAAAGTTTTACATCAAAATCCGGTCGTAAAATTCATCATTTCACCTTTAACTGGCAGGTTAAGTCATTAACGAAGCTTTTGGCATTACTGAAGGGGTGTAAATTCTATTGTGTATGTGTTGCGAAATAAATTGAAAAGTTCACTTGTGGCTTATATTGCGAAATAATTCAAAGAGAGCTTTCCTCGGCAGAGGTCGGTAAAAGTTTTATTACGGAGCTTTCTGCTCTCTCCCAAATCGCCACTCGGCGGACGATTGCGTTGAAGGCTGCACCCGAAAGCTTAGCGAAATACATATTTGAGGCTTTCTTCTTTTTATGCTTGGGTACCAATATTTGAGGTTTTCTGAGCTCTTAGAATATTTATTTATTTATTCGCAAAAAATAATATAAAATACATGGCATTACAGCAAGCGCCAATGCGACTTGCATTTGACAAATTACATAACATATTACACAAAAAATTTTAAATTAAGAAACAGAAACATATTATTTATATAAGAAGAAAAAAAAATTAACAAAGCATCGCGTACACTGCCGAAGATGTCCACATCAACAGGCAACCTATTTATCACCCGAATAGCCCTTGCAACTGGAGATCTAAAAGACCTACGTGACAAACAAGTTTTGACAAAGAAAATTGATTTGTCTTGGTTACGACCACTAGAAACTGGGAGCATATTATATCGACAAGTTATCGACACTGTGTTTCTGTTTATTGAAGTGCTTTCGGATGCAAAAAGTTAAGATAAATAATTTCACTAACATTGATCGGTATCAATGACATTTGCCGTTTGACGTTTGCTAATTGTCTTTTGCCAATTGTCTATGGTACGACACACGCGCCACCTACTGAAGGTTAATTGTACTATGCCTATAACCTTGGCGCAAGTGCAACAATAAGTTGTCAAAATGAGCGGTATGGCAGCACATAAAAATGAAAAAAACATTGATTTTTATATAAAAGACCTAGTTGATTTTACTGTGCAAAAACTTCCACGACAGTGCAAGAAAAGTTTCATTGCGATCGAATGAACTGTATGGCAGCACATAGAGAACGAACAATCAAACAAATATTGATTTTTATATATTAGATCAATCAACGTCCGCCCCCAATTTGGAGAATATGGCCTCGTAATGGAGCTTTCTAAACATTTTTTTTCCTTAAAGAACTAATTGTTACTAAGTCACCCCCACCTCTCTTTAGATCGATGAGAATAGCGATATAAAGAGTGAGACTAAGACTAGAATAGTGGTAAGCTAATCGTTCTCGCTATGCCCCACTTATCGGATCGGATGTGCGGGGAGGAGTTTTTAGATAACACAAAGATCCACACCTTCGAACAGAACCGTAAATCTGGCAATTTATTTAATTAGTACAATGACAGATTTCTCAACCACTTTAGTGTTTATATTGTATGACGTGGGTAAATAAAGGATACCATTTAATGGAGTCGCCCTCTCTCATAATCCTCTATTAAAGTTTGAGTGGAAATAAAGCTAAGGAATAAGTGGTTTTTTGACATCCTTGAAGTGAAAAAAATATACAAGAATGATGTATTCTACTTGTTTTAGTTGTATTAAGAGTGGAGATTTTAGTGGCCAGTGGTAAGGTTATCTTTCATACTACATTCTGTTTTCTTTGTGTGGAAGAGTATTTATGAAAACACAGAAATCCATGTTCCCTGATAGTAATCAATATTGACTGTGCGGGTTGTAACCGGTGCCATCCTGAACCTAAGCCAACGGCTTTTACACTCGACCACTGACCCGACAAGCATAAGAAACTTACCCTCAAAGTTGTTGGCCTATATTTTAAATCCACGAATGTTTAATATATTTCCGTATTCTGGAATGAGCCATCAAAACAAAAACGTCAAGCCAATAAGTCAACAAACAATTTGCAACAACAGCGATTATTTATTCAAGTTAAATACATGTCTTTCGTATTTACTCAGATGTGCTACAAATACATACAGTAATTGAATTTAAGTTAGTTTATCTTGGGAAAGGTCACGAGTGCAAAAGGGTTAAGAATAGTGATCTACTAGACATCGCCTTCTAATTTAATTCATTACGCGTATCTCAATCTCTTAAACGTTGAGTCATGCAAGGATTTAAAGTTCCAAAACGTTTTATTACATTCAATAAAAAATGTTATATTAGAAGAAACTTTGATTTTGGCAATCGTATTTGACGTAAAGGAAATATAGGTGATTCATTAATTATTATTTAACAAAGCGGGAAGTCAGGGATTAACGGTTGTGTCAGAACTCAATGCCACTTGTTCAATGCATGTATACTGAGTGCGCTGCTTTATGTTTGCGTGTCATGAAACGTTACAAAATTAATAGGGAAGTATTCTGTGCTTCGAAAACAGATGTTTGCGGCACAAATTAGTAATGCGGTGGCTTAACTTTGTCAGGAACACGTATGTAGCAGATCGGAAAAACCTACCCCTCATTAAGTCTGAAATAAAAAGGTCGATGGACCTGGCTTAGTATTCCTGAATCCTGCCTATCTCTTCTGTCAAACTGATGCATTCTGTCCCCCTGACAGAAAAGGGAGTCGATAAAAAAAAGATTATCTACTTACCACATTTTCAATAAGGCCCTTCCTTGACTGTCTGAGTTTCTTCAGATACCCGAAGACATCGAAAGCGTCTTCTTCTTCAGCAAGCTCCATGTTGGCGTCGATCGCCAAGTATACTCCTGACCTGCCTCCACCGTCACTGAAAGAATACGAAATTTGATCATCAGTTTATTATGATTTTGTCCGATACAAAATTCTACAGTTACCACATTTTCATACTGTACCAACTATCTTTCATTTTTATTGATTACAATTGTTCTTGAATGTCACAAATTTAAAAAATATTTAAATACTTAAAACTAGGGTTTCCAATCCCAGACAAAAATTTCGATCCCTAGTCGGGATTTGAAATATTTTTTTGTTCGATAATTTTCATATTTTTTTAAAATATTAACCATGTTAATTAATCATCAAAAATAGTTAAAAATAATCGACATCTCTGTCTTTTTTGAAATACTATATTTCTATTGTTAATCCATTATTGAAGAGCGAAAATATTTTATTGAGAGTATCGGTCTCCTTCGAACGCGATCTGAAAACTTATTGAAATTAAAAATATGTCTGGTTATGCACATAGAAAAAAAGGAATATTTAAAAAAAAATTTTACATTGTTAAAATGAGGACACATTAATGGAAATATATAACGTTTTATTGATGGAAAATCCGATACCATTCAAAATCAATTTTAAAATTGTATGTATTTGGCATCAAACATTATTTGTCACTATTAATGAGCTCCGGTTTTGTTACTCGATATTTTTGTCCTTTAAATTCATTTCAAAACAAAATTTTATATTCGATGCTTTTATTAATGCATAGCGCAAATAATTTATTTTCAACGAACATCCGGTGTTCCAAAGATGACAAGTAATATAACGATTTTTTGATAATAAATCGTCAGTGTGCTTGATAAATAAATCAATACCGGAATTCATCAGGTATTGAAGATCATCGGTATCCCGGGAATTCATGATTGAAAACCCTACTAACCCTTTGAGGAGTATCGCCGTACCGGTACGGCAGTAGTATGTTGTCATCTATTATCCCTGTCGTCGGTCCCTGTGGTCTAGTGGCAAGAGCTTTGTCCTAGCAATCGGGGGGCCCGGGTTCGATCCCCGGCAAGGTCAGATTTTTTCAATTGAAAAAAAAACACCTTGGGCTGGGTGTATGTTATTTATCGTTGATTTTGTGCACAACTGATACATTATTTACCATCGAGTTAATCTCGTATGACTTTCACAACTTATAGAATATTTGGCGCATTGGCGTAAGCTGTAATGCCAAATATTTTTTTTAAAAAAAAAAATTTAAAATTTAAAAAATTATCTATTGACATTCTCTCATTGTTTATTAAAATGTTATTATTTTTTCATATATTGAAACTCAAGGTGTCAATCAGTGATTTTTGGTAGTCATATTATTTTTATTATATGTTTGAAAAAGGTTAATATTTGGTAAGAAATCTGTGGCCATATATTATTGAGTGTAAAAATCCATTTCAGTTCGATACGCTTCCTGGAATCACCGTCAATAGAGAACCACATATTGACACATGAATTAAATAAAGATATAGACCCAAATTTGACGTAAAAGCTTCTAGAATCTAGATAATTAGTTGAAAGTAATATTTAATTATTTGAATATTTTTTTAGAATTTGCGTTTTAAAATTGCGGAAGAAATATCAATTCCTTCAAAAAGTTGTAATATTCTTCTTAGATTTACGGCTGTTAAAATGTTATTACATTTATAGAAAAAAACCTAACTTAATCCAAAACAACTCACCACTCAAAGGGCTAATAACTATATGGCGTAGAATTATGAGCAGAGCAAGCAATATTATAACAGCGCGTATAATAATATAAATGGGCCGAGCTTTTCGTAAGCGTAAGGGTCGTTAAAGTGGATTTGATATTAATATTTCCCCAGATGCCCACAGCTTCATACTTTCATTACTCAAATCGGCAAAGATCATATCGAAAATAAATTATTTTTCAGTTTTTAATACGTGTTGTTTTTATACTTCAACGTTAGAATGGAGTTTCTTTTAGAGACTTAAACTGTTTGGATTTTGGGATGAATAAATTTCTACCCTTAAACGGAAAAAATATTTTTCACACTTTCTTGTCGAATATGTTTACAGCAATTTGTAAATTAGAAGCGTCGTTAGAAATTATTGTTGGAAAAGCATTATATTTAATTAAATAAAAGAATTTTATATTCTGTATATGTATATGGTTCTGACGAGGGCGTAAGCCAAAATAGCCATCAACAAATAAAGGGTCTTTTTATAAGGACGCTTAGTTTTAAATGTAAATAAAACAAGTTGTTTGTGAGATTTCGACTAAATTTTAATTTCATTTGTAAGTATATTTTACGGCATTAAATATGGAATATAGCATCAAATGTCTGCCAATATCCATTCATTATAAAATGGGCCATGTCGCTAAAGTTGACTTTTTTGACAAATTTGGGTAAACTTCCAACTGCTCCAGAATCCAATCAGGCGTTGTCTGTGGTCGTTTACCTGAAGTTCCTTGGTTAGTTGGATTTTATACGGGTGCAGACATAAGGCCCGATTCAAAATTCGCCAAGTTGAAGTCGCAGAAAAGTCAAGTTCTTGTGAACAACGAGAAATAAGCTGCCTTGGGTTTTCCTGTACACTTTCACACACAGCAGCAATTTTTCACCAGATATTGTATTTTGATGACGTACAGGTAGGTGTTGGCCGATTATTTACCAAACTGGTTGACTCAAATTTGGCCACTAAACAATGAATAATTTACTCAGCAGGACAAAGTAACATATTTTGAGCGTCCCTATTGAAATACCCTTTATATCATATAATTTCTGTAGAATTAAAATACATTGCTATTTTTCTTACCGTATTATAATAGAGTTCTACCAAGTAAATGCCCACTCAATCAATGAATTTTATATTGTTTAAGATCAGGATTACTATCGCTCATCGCAAGTATTTTCTACTGGATATTGTGTTTTATATCTTAAAATTGTATTTTACGGTTTTTTTGGTAGTTTGATTATTTTTGTGTCAAAGTTCATTATACTTTAAACATGTCACCTTCTTTATAAATTTCGATATATTATATATCGGCTTTTTGATATTTGTCAATATTTAACATATTTTATGTACTTATTCCACATTGGATTTATTATGATAAGGACCGGTTTCACTCATCACAAGCATTATTAAATGAAAGATTTTATTCATTTGATGATGCTCGCGTTGAGCGAAAACGATCCTGATCTTAGTAAATCTAATGTGGAATAAGTACAAAAATTTGTTTTTATTTTCTTGATTATTTTTGTGTTTACGTACATCACATTTGAAACATGTCACCTTTTTAATATAGTTGGGGAGATTCTACATCGGCGTATGGAGTTGGCAATTTATTTTAATTTTAAATATTTAGCAACTGTATTTGGTGAGATCTTTTCTGAGGGCATACATCTTCATATTTGGCAATAATTGTCAAATGGTGTACGCCATTAAAAAAGCTGCTTGATTTTTTAAAACTCAAATGAAAAGAAGATTGATGCATACTTAAAAATCTTGTCCAAACACAACCAGCATTAGAACAATTAGGGCTGGAGAGAAACCTACCACGTTCACTGCGGACCTTCTAATTAACCCTCACACAGTATTTTCTACCGCTGACAATCAGGAATGGGCGGGTACCTCATTGTGCGGTAGGACAATGGCGCTTCCCGCAAAACAATGGCGGCAAACGTCTCAACCCGTCTGCCGTTCTCACGGATGACAATGTTGTCACACTCGATGTTGGTAATGTACCATAGACAAGACAATTTGAATCCGCGCGAAAATTTGTTTTAATTTTAAAATGTAGATTTTGTTTTGACATGTAAGCTCCCAACGTGGATATATGGACTCCGAACGGAGTTAATTTCAACTTTTTTTTATTTTCTACGAAAACTGCTTGTTACTTAAGTTGCTAAACTACTCTTTTCCAAAGAGAGTAAGGATTGAAAGGATACCAGGACGAGGATAGGAGTGGTCAGTTAATCACGACGCTCCGCGTTTTGGGATCGGAAAGGTGGGAAGAGATTTTAAGAACACAAACAACCATTGCCTTTGAACAAAGTCAATGAGAAAAAATTTGCTCGCAATTTAGCACTGAAAACGACAGTATGGAATCAAAATAGAGTTTAATTAAATGCCATAATTGAGAAAAAAGAATAACTATGAAACTGTTCGTACTAAAATTTTTATCAATGAATTTAATAATATTTGTTGATTGATTTCAAGTCTTTAAATTAATAATTAATATGTATGTGCATGAATTATTAATAAACGACAATTATTTAAAGGGGTACAACATTGTTGAATTTGGAACGACGAAGTTGCTTGTTTAAATAGGTCGGATAAAACCCTAGATTTATTTTAGATATTCCTATGTTATTATCTGGTCATTAGTATTTTCAAAAATCGCGATGATTATTTCAAACCCACTCAATTCATTCAAACTTTTTTACATTAAATTGTCGCTAATTTACATTCAAATAGCAATTTCACTTAGTGATCTACTTCTATTTTAATACTTTCGATGGTTTCGGCGGTAACTTTGTGTAAGTTCATTTTAAAATAAAAATTAAAATAACTTTGATTATTCCACGTATTGTGCTACTAACTGTGACACGTGTTTCGATGTCTAAAAGTAACAATTTTTCTGAGTTTGCCAATCATTTAATAGAAAATGATCATAATTTTAATCAGAAACTAATTTAGAAATACTCCACCGAGTAAATAAAAAGGGTTTAAAGATGAATAGTTTAGAATTTTTAGAAATAAATAAAACTCTTAACAAAAAAAAAGTATTATTAAATAATATTTTTAATAGGACAAGTTGCTCGCCATTACTTACACTATTTCCAATTAATAGTGTAATCACTTACCTATCTCTTTTAAGGTGTTCACTGTCAATACTTGGTGGAAAGGCATTATAATAAAAATAATAACACATTTTTAGTACTTTTTCCACATGAGATTTATTTCATCAGGACCGGTTTCGCTCATGGCGAGCATTATCAACTGATAAGGAATACAATAAAACAGTGGTATTTATGCAAAAGTTAAGTATGAAAACAAGGTATGACAAACAATTGCTTAGTTGTTTTACCAATTGTTTGTCATACCTTGTTTTCATACTTAACTTTTGCATAAATACCACTGTTTTATTGTTTTCCTTATCAGCTGATAATGCTCGCCATGAGCGAAACCGGTTCTGATTAAATAAATCTCATGTGGAAAAAGTACTAAAAATATGTTATTATTATTATTACTTACCTATCTGATTGATTGCAGCTCATTAGTTTAATAGTTTGTAATGTTTAACGTCATTAGTAGTATGATTATTTGTTTGCTTTGTTTCGATTCTATAACCCCCTCCTTGTTTCCCTTAAAAGGGAAAAATCCCAAATTCCATTTTATAATTTCATAATTTTAAAATGTTAGAATCAATCTTGCTTCATTACTTAAGCAAACTTTGCGATAGTAAGTAAAGAAAGAAGTGAAACACGTGTCACAGTTAGTAGCACAATACGTGGAATAATCAAAGTTATTTTAAATTTAATACTCCTATTTTTGTATATAAACGATACAAACTGTTTACTAAGCGTTAGTTCAAGTACATCCGTGCACTAAAAACTCATGGAAAAGTACAAAATTCAAACAATTCAAGTTCTTACAAAATGTAATGGTGACATTTTAAAATGACGAATCGTCGGAAGATGGTTAGTGTAAATTTATAAAACAGTCGTTCATCATTTTCCGAGAGGATTTTAATGACGTATTCTTGACAAATTGAAACAATTTTCAATTATGCCATGGCTACACTAGTCGAGGTTAGAAGAAAGTAACAGACGACAGTCACTGACTAAAATTAACCAAACAGAAGTTTGACCACTGAGGAAGGAAGGAAGACCACTGACCAATACAATTGGTAAGGCATTCTCACATGGTATTTGTATAATTATTGTCATATTTTTTGTTCTATCAATTATTTGATATACTTTGTCATTAGTGTTATTAATTGAAGCATTACGCATTAAGCATTTTACAACGATACTAAACATGAATTTACTCAGGATATAATAATAATAATATAATAATCGACCACCCGGGTTCGATTCCCAGCACGAGAAAATTTTCAGTCGATAAATCGATTCTCCTCAGTTCAGATTAGTTAACCACTAGTCCTGTCCTGGTCCTCGTATCCATTCCATCCCTACTCTCTTTGAAAATGAGAGGTTAAGCAACCGAGTAATAAGCAGTTTTCGTTGAAAAAAACATATGTTGCGATTAGGGACTCCAATTACTCGACATCTCAACTACACGAGTATCGAGTAGTAAATTTTTAAAATAATCGAGTACTCGAGTATACTCGAGTAGTTTCAGATGTGCCAAAATATATTTTAATAATTCAAATTTGTGTCTATAAATAGATGATATATAAATAAATAAGCTTATTTTATTTTATCATTATATTTATTTAAATTTATGAAACATATATTTAAGTATTTCGACTGAGGGTGCTTGATGGAATTTCAATATCAAATTTGAATTTTGTACTTTTCCATGAGTTTTTGACTCATGAAAAAATCTCATGGAAAAGTACAAAATTCAAAAAATTCAAATTTAAACATATATTTCAAAAATAATAGAGATTTAAACGTCTCAAATTTAAATTTGGTCCAAATTATAGTTTTTTAATTCCAGCAGTGAAAAAAAACTCTCTGTTGCTGTGGACCTTGGCTTAAAAGTTAACAATCAATTACATTGTACTATCTAGTTTTTCTGTCCGCTGCTTAAAACAAAATAAAATTTGGAATTGAATCTTCATTTATATATTACGAGTATTACTCGAGTATCGAGTACTCGATCTCGAACTGGAGTCTCTAGTTGCGATAAGCTCCGTGAGGCGTCCATATGGTCCAAGGTGGGAGCCGACATGGTAAAAAAATAATAAATAATAATAATAAACTTGTTGTTTTGTTATTTTCAGCATTATTCATGTTAACCGTACTAAAAGCTCATATTATTTTACATCGGTGAAGTTCTACTAAGATAGTAGCTTGCTTAAGTAGTTATTATTTCTATTCGAGCTATGTAAGCGAGGCATGATTTTGTGTTTAGTTTTCTGTTAACGCCGCTGGTGATTATTAATGACCCGAACAAGAATAAACATTAAGCGATAACAGATGACAAGCACGCTTAAAACTTAAAATATATTTTCTTCAAAACAACTGGTTGGCACCAGTAATTAATGTCTCGTTTTATTGTATCAGCGAAAACTTAAAAAAAACGTGTCAAATTAAATTAGTACATAAAAACTCTACAATTCATGTTTTGTGAACAATAAACGAGAGCTGCTTGTAAGCCAATCAGTGGTGTTTTAGATATTATAATGATATACTCTAAAGCTTTCGCCAATTGGTCAGCGCCACTTTCTTTGTATTTGAGTATGAAAACACGTATATTTGCGGTGTTCAAAAATTCTATCTCAACCATCCGATCCCTAGACGATGAGTTCTTTCATAGCCCATATCATCATGATATCCATACTCTTTCAACAAAAGAGAATTTAAGCGCCTTGATAACAAGCTGTTCTCGTAAATACAATAAAAGTCCTTATACTGCATACTAGGCGATCAGATAGAATAAAGGATATAAAAATTGAGCTGGATACGGCGATACCTATATAGAAATCTATTTTTGATTTCAAATTGTAAATAATGATTTCGTTATTCCACTGGTTGTGTCACACCTAGAGATTAGGGATTCCATCTATTCGAATATCGAATAGTAAAACTGATACTATCCGAATAGTTTTGACATGGCTAAAATTTTATAGAAAAGTTTTAAATTATGTACAAAATATTTTAAAAAAAATCATTTAAAAAACGGACTTTTATAAAGAAGCAATCACCAGCTGCTTTTGCAAGTAGACATTGGTATGGATTTTTAGTAAATAATCGTATAACTCGCACGCATGCTTTACGATCAACAATTCCTTGTTAACTGATTTACATTTTATAATAATTTAAGACTAAATCTTTCCCCACCTCTGCAAAATCTTAAATAGAAACAAAACATCTAAATACACATTTCAAATCCGTTCAATTGTAATACAATATTTCAAATTGGCAGCTGCAACGGATTACTCCAACGGTATTTCTTAAATAAATAACATTACGGTTATAAGGTTTTTTTAGCCCCGAATCCAAGCCGACTTATCAGACTTAAGTATTACGATAAGATATTGATTGCACCCGAGTTAGATAAAGAACCAAGACAAAAAAAAACCACTACCTGGGGCATTCATAATTATTCTTTAAATGTGGAGAAACTGTCATGTGATCTTTGGTCGATTTTGTAAAAATATTTCATTAAAAATTATTACGAATACTATTCGGATATTTCCCCAAATATCCAAATATCGAACGGTTAAAATAGGGCAGAGTTGGACTTCCGGTAATCCTTCAGATGAGGGGTAAAATCAAAAAAATTACATTTGACACATAATTTAATATGGCTGCGACTTTTGACTTTTATAGTAGCAACTTTAACGGGGACTTGGGCGGTAGCCTAATCCCTTTCATCTATATGCATGTTGGGGTGGTTAAATGGTGTCGGTTTTTTGAGGGTGGTCGCCCAGAGCGGTGATACAATAACCTTGAGTGAAAATTTTTTGTTTGGCTGCCGACAGTGTTCCCTATTAATTAATTGCTGATGTGTGGCATAATCAAATTATATATTTTATTGATTAACTATTTTTAATTTGATTTTCGGCCAGGATTGGGTAAGGCTAGGTTTGGTTTGTTTAGATTGGGTTAGGTTAGGTTAGGTTAGGTTAGGTTTTTCAACAGGTAGAAATATACATCGGCAATTAATTAATATGGAACACGTTCGAAAGCCATCTTGAATTATGTGAAAAATGGAAAGCCCCTCTCACTTGAAGGATTACCGGAATTCCTACTAGAGACCCGACCAATTGAATTGGTTGCTTCTGAAATAGTTTCGCATTCAAAGAGAGATGCTAATTACACGACTCTGTTGTTTTTGTAAAGGTGTAACAAAAATACTTGACATGCCAATGTAAAGTGACTATTATGCATACAAAAACACTTAAGATAATGAACTTGAGAACAAATTAAATGCTGACGTCACACAAAGGCACTCATTATTACGACGTTTGCTCCAAAGCTTAACAAACGCTTTGTACCTTACTGAGATAATTTTGTAGGTAACACTGTCTCGTAGCTTTCGTGGAATTGTTTCCACATCAACAGGTACCTTAACAGAGGCGTGCTTTATTTTAATCAATAAATTACAATATTATTAATTTTTAATTAATCAGATTTTCCAGCACTTGACGTTTTTCCAATTTACCGTTAGTGGTCTACTGGCATGTTAATAGCCGTAAAATAATAATTATACGGTTCGAGTGTCGTGTCTCGGTAAAGTGAAAATAGAATTTGGTCGTCCCTGTGGTGAAGTGGCAAGATCTTTGCTCTGCAATCAGGTTGGCCAAGGATGAAGTCTCGGCAAGGTCAGATTTTTTGAATTGAAAAAGAGATCTTAGGCTCATCTCGTGTGACTATTATAATTTTAAATATTTTGCCAATGGGATACGCTGTTATGGTGAATATTTTTTGACGTGACAACGTCTTATAAATCGATGAACGCCCGATGCACGCACGAAAAAACATGACTCATTGTCCCGTTTGTCGCGTTATGCCGAAGGCAAGCGTGCGAGCGAGAGCGCGGATAAGCGATAGAGAGGCACGATCGGCCTACCGTTCGGATTGTGCCGCATCTATCTCTCTTCCACTCGATTGGTCGATGCGTCTGAGTAGAAAAGAGACAGCGGCAGCACACAACTTATACACCTACAGTACCTACACGTGATCTGTTTACAACTGTTTATAATGTGAAGTGAAATGTTAATGTGGTTTTCATTGTTTATATTACAACAAAAATTGCGGCAATAAAGGTAATTAATTCTTGCATATTAAAAATCTGATTAACGTATAACAAATATAATTTAAATAAACAGTAAATTATCAACAATTTCTTTCGCAGAACCTAAAGTCACACCATGGCAGACCAACCTGACGAACCTGTGAATCTCACGGATCTGCCACTATCGTCAAGGAGTAATGTACCCATGGAGGTGCAAGATGCTACCGCATCCACGCATGCAACGCCATTCGCTATAATATATATCAATAAAAAATTGTAGATTTCATTTCACTCCTTCTTCGTATCCATACAAAATATTGATAATTCAATAAAAATGATTCCATTTTATTCATAAAAGTATGCAATCATTTCATCAATGTTTTCTTATGACGTTGTCACGTTAAACTATCGTCCGTAAACCAACTTTACAGACAACCATTTTTATTTTATTAAACTCAATGGTTTGAAGTGCGCGTTTCAGGATTAGACCCAACACTTATGGGAAAAGAGGTGATTTCAATTACAGTTTAACGAATGCCATAAAACTCCTTCTGTTGAGATACTGAATTAGAAGTATATACTTCACAAACATTAAGCCAATAGAAGCACATATGCTCTTGTATGTAAATTGATTTAAAATTGAACACATCGTAAACCATTTGAATCAAATATTTGTTAAACTCGATAAAGTGTTCAATGTCACTCGAGATCAATTTTAAAAGATAAAAGCAAGCATCCATACATTCGATCTTGTTGTGGCACATGAAACCTGATCCATGTCATCACTCTAGTAAAGCTTTTACAAATAGGCCAAATGAGCCTACTTTGAATATTGATCACCGAGCCGGGTTAGATAAAGACTAGAAACTCAGTAACTCAGTAAACTAGAGTTTCAGATGTACCAAAATATGTATTATTTATTCAAATTTGTGTATGTAAATCAGGGCTGTGGAGTCGGAGTCGGAGTCAGAAAATTTTGAAAAGTTTGAACTTTTTATGTCAAATTTGGGTTTTGGTCGCATTGATAGGGTTGATATTTAATTGAATACACATAAATAGGAAAATTAGTGAAAAAAAGTGACGATATTAACTTATTAAGTCGGAGTCGGAGTCGTGGTTTTGGTAAATGCTGGAGTCGGACTTTTTTTACCGACTCCACAGCCCTGATATAAATAGATGGTCAATAAATAGTTAAGGTTATTTAATTTCATTAATACATTTATTTAAATTTATAAAACATATATTTAAAAAAATAATAGAGAATTAAATGTCTCATATTTTAAATTGGCTCAAAGTTTTGATTGTATAATTGCCGCAGTATAAAAAGCTGTCGCTATTGCACGTGTTACAATGAATGACATTTTGTTTTTTTTTTAAATAAGTAAATAAAATTTTCCTCGAAATAATATCCTCAATTATAAATAACGAGTACTACTTGAAAAATGGACAAGTATCGAATACTCGATACTTGAATTGGAGTATCTAATCGAGACCAAAAGAATTGTCAATTTGCTTGAGTAATCGCTCTCAGTAAAGTTATTTACCCACGTATATATGACAATTTTGTTTCAGTTCTTTTATGAACCAAAACAACATATGATCAAATTATAAATGCTCGCCACATAGACGCAGCCAAACAATTCGGCACGTCACTGGATGTGCGCAAGCAGACGGCGGGGATTTTCCACCACCGGGAGATGTAAACTGCCTCACTGTCGGCGACTAAACGTCGACATTTTTCATTTCCATTTCGGCTTCAATGGCTCACCCTAATGACTCCTCTTGATTGCGTTCTTTTCATTTACGCGCAATTGTGATGTTTTACGCGAGCGGAAAAATAAACAAATTGTTGAAAATGTCGAGTGTTTTGTCAAATTATTAAAAACATACTGTTAAAAACGAAATATTACAAGTCGAAATTAAAATAGTAAAAACAATGGTTTAATTGCAAGTTTCAGAAACAGAGAAAAATTTTGACTGTATGACTGATTTGTCTATCAATTGACTAATTTATCAATTAATTTAATATTACAAAATCTTAAATGTTCTTTAGCTCGAATCGATATTCTCCTGCCTGTCTATCCGACGGATATTGAATCGCACGTACCGCAGGACATCTTTATTAATCCCTTTTTTACTATTTTTAATGTGTGTGCTGTGTGTGTTATTATTGACTTTAAATGCCACGTTTACGGAATCTGTAATTTCATGGTGAATTTTTTCGCTAATACTCCGTAAGTATTGTAGTTGATCGATTTAAAGAAGCGGTTCTCTTGTATTAACCATTTTAACCTCAGCCATTTTTGGGGATACATGCGAAAAAGCTCAGCTATTTTTATGAAAACATAGTTACTTTGGTTTTAGTAAATATTTTTTATTTTAAACAGAAAAAAACCGAAAAAATTCACGACACTTTAATAGATGAAGGAGAACATTTTCAGCGAGAAAAATCAATAATTATTTATATTAAAATACCTAAAAATACATTCCACCATTCTTGAGAATGTTAAATTGAATGCCCCTGATAATTTTTTGAGAAATCGTGAACATGAGTTGTTTCTTCTTCCAAGGGGTAGAGCCAGTCTGCCAATGGGAATGCCACTCGGGAAGAGCTTTAACAATTTTAAACGGCATTGCTTCGGATGTCGACATATTTCATATTGACGTGAGTGAGTTCAGACGAATACTATATTTTATGAATAAAAGTTGATTTTGTCAGAACTCACTCGGTTGACATCTTTTTAAATTGTTATTATGATTTTATAATATTTTTTTCTCTGTTTTTATAACTGCAATGTTTTCATCTTGTTTATAATTAATTTGTGATTTTTATTATGTATTTACATGTATGTATGTATATATATATAAATACATGTATTTATATTTGTCAAATGCATGGCGCATTGGCGTCAGCTGTAATGTCATGACTTGCTTTTTCTTAAATAAATAAATTTAAAAAATATTTTATAGTATTCCTCAACGAAGGCAACTTGCTATTTATCAACATTGGAATTTCGCAAACAAATAATTTGGGTATCTGCATACAATCCCATATATCAAAACATTTCTCCAATGACCTTTTTTTGTTTCACTATGTTTGCTTTCTCTATATCTCGTAAATGATATTTCAAAGTATGCGCCGGTTTATCAATGGTGCGCCGATAGATCAGCGCTCTGAGACTAAAGGGTTAAGGTAGGGTAAATACATTTTATTTTAATTTAGACGAAATAGCTATCAATAAATATGTTAAATAATTTCTGTAGAATTAAAATACATTGTTATTTTTTCACCGTATTAAAATGAAGTTCTACCAAGTAAATGTCAATTCAATCAATAATTTAAGTGACCATCAAAATATTATTGAAACACGAGAAAAAATAACGAAGTGATTCTCAAAATAAACACATTTTTGTAACACAGCCCTGGTATAAAATTATTAAGATATTCTTGATGGGAATTTAATTGAGTTACTAGTACACTTGAAACCGATTATACTAGGCGTCTATCTTCCGATCAGCGTATACTCTAATGCAGGTGTTATTAACCCTGTGCCCGCGGGCATAATTAGCCCCGCAGAGCTATTATCGTGCGCCTTCCAAAAGTATCAAATAACTGAAAATCCCAAATTTTATCAGAATTATATTTCATTCCAATGTAGCTGTACGGTTTTTATAACATTTGAAAGAGAAATTAAAAAATGGTAAGGGGTATTTCAATAGGAACGCTCAAAATATGTTACTTTGTCCTGCTGAGTAGATTATTCATTGTTTAGTGGCCAAATTTGAGTCAACCAGTTTGGTAAATAATCGGCCAACACCTACCTGTACGTCATCAAAATAAAATATCTGGTGAAAACATTGCTGCTGTGCGTGAAAGTGTACAGGAAAACCCAAGGCAGCTTATTTCTCGTTGTTTACAAAAACTTGGCTTTTCTGCGATTTCAACTTGGCGAATTTTGAATCGGGCCTTATGTCTGCACCCGTATAAAATCCAACTAACCAAGGAACTTCAGGTAAACGACCACAGACAACGCCTGATTGGGTTCTGGAGCAGTTGGAGGTTTACCCAAATTTGTCAAAAAAGTCAACTTTAGCGACATGGCCCATTTTATAATGAATGGATATTGGCAGACATTTGATGCTATATTCCATATTTAATGCCTTAAAATATACTTACAAATGAAATTAAAATTTAGTCGAAATCTCACAAACAACTTGTTTTATTTACATTTCAAAACTAAGCGTCCTTATAAAAAGACCCTTTACTTGAATGTAACACATGTGTAAAGCTTCCCGGGAAACAATGATACAAAATAATAAATATGTACGAAGTACTTAAGGTTTGCTTTTTTTTCAAAATCCGGCCTGCACCCGTCAGTATTCTCCTCAATCCAAAATGCGCCCGTAGTTGAAATAAGGTTAAGAACCCCTGCTCTAAAGTGTGCTGTCATGTTATTGGTAAATACAAATTCTAGAGTAAAACAAACAGTTCTAAATTATTACATAGCCGTTGCGCGAGTCTATAAAGACCGAAGCTCAGACAATGGGGATCTTAGACTCAACATCAAAACATGTATTTAATCTAGACAGGTCTTTGTCAGTCGCCTGTCAAAACTTTTTAAATGGCGAGTTTATCAAAATGTCTCAATTATGGCGTGGTGTGCCAGGGTCTGCTATCCCGGACGATGTCTCAATTCCCGGGATTTTAATATAGAGCAGTTATGCACAACCTGCGACCCTCAATGACATTTCATGCGGCCGCAATGACAAATAACAATCACCTTTTTTCCCTTCAGAACTTTTTCCGGACAATGGAAGAACAATATAAAACAATACAATTTTATCTACTCTAAAAATATCGATAATTTAATCAGTTTTACCAATATGGCGCTCAAGCTATCTGAGAATTTATTATCTGGCTCTTCTCCCAAAAAGGTCATGCATCATTGATAATGAGTAATTCCATTTTTTATTGATCCCATGGTATAAAATACTGAATGAAATAACATTAGGCAACTTTTTTAGCACTTCAATCATAATTTTCTGATAAAATTTTCCATGGATCACAAAAAAACACCAAACAGGCCACAGTGACAGGCGTAACTTCTTGCGTGGCGTAACGTTACTTGCTTCATAATCAAAGGTTGCCGCAATGGCTTTAACGATGACGCCGTCTGAGAAGTCGAAACGCAGCGTAAATGACGTTGTAATTTTTTGTTGTTATTAATTATTTCAATATACTATATATATCTTCCATGTCCGCTCCCGATGTAGAGCGTACGGCCTCCGAATGAAATTATCTCAAAATATTTTTTTCTACTGGAGCTGCTTGCTTCTCAATCGCCTCAACCTTTCAAACCGCTTCAGTACCAAGTAAAGTAGTCAAACGTTTTTCAACAAGATTGACAGAAGGATCATTTTTTTTAGAGACAGTGTAAAGATGGCACTAGCTATGAAAAGAAAAATATCAAATGAATTATTACAGGAAGATTTAAAAAAATATATTTTGCAATATTTGTGACGGTATTAGCGTCGTCCGTATGCGGTGGCCACCAGTGGTCTAACGGTACTGAAGTGGTTAATTCCTTGCGAATAACCGTTGTAAAAGACATTTCACGATAAAGATTTCCTAGAATATAACATGGAAAGTTCAACGGCAAACTATTTGGGTTGGGCAAGTTGGTTGAAAGGCCGGATTGCACTTGTGGACACGATTACCAGGACGCTAATCACGTACTGTTGGACTGCCCCGAGATGAATGCCGAACGAGCTGAGCTGTTTGCTGCGGTCCGTCCTCATACGGGCCCAATATGCCACGCTGACTTGATCTCAACCAAGAACGGGATAATCTTGATTCCTCTTCAGATTCAACGCGAAGTAGATTAAACTCCACGGATTCTCAGTATACAGATACATAGGATACTTAATATCACTCTAACAAAGTGGCTGAGCAAGTCACATTTTCTTTTTTATTTCCTTTCTATTTTTCTTCTATTTAAGCACCTTAGTTCATGGTTAAAAGATCAGTCCCGTGCAGCTCTGTCTCGGACCAAGTAAGTGAGGAGTAAATTCGTTTCTTTTCACTCAAATATATATATTCTTGTGTCACACACATAACCAACTTGTTCACCCAAATATATATATTCTTGAGGTGGTAAAAAAGAGTTACAGTTGAAGGTAATTGATACATTTTATGAAAAAAATAAGCACTAAGACTAAGACAATCGGTATTGGAATACATTTTCACTTATCAGTCTTATCACAACGAAAAAAAGTATTCCAATTTATAATACCGGAAAACTTCGGAATCATTATGTGTGCTGATTCACGTGGTTGCATACCCTACCTCTGAAAGGCTTAGAGATTAAACGAAAATTTAACAAAGTAGAACTGAGGAAAAATAAAAAATTAATTTAATTATAATTATTTCTATTTAAAGAAAGAATTTGAATTAATTAAAAATAAAAGAATGTTATTACAACTTGGAAACATTACAGTTATAAAATTTAAGCTCTAGAATGGAAGTAATTTTGAATATCTACAATGAAAACATAAGTAAGTATTCATGATACTAAGATTACCATTCAAAATATTGGTGACTGGATGACTTTATATTGAAAGACGGAAGGTTAATTATGAAAATAGTTTTGAAACATCCTTTTTTGAAACGTTTTCGATGGTTTTGGCGGTAACTTTGGGGAAGTTCATTTTAATATAAAATTTAAAACAACTTTGATTATTCCACGAATTGTGCTACTAACTGCGACACGTGTTTCGCCTCTTTGATAGGCATGTTCAGACTTAATATCGCAAAGTTTGCTTGAGGCACTATTCCGGTCTAGGATTTTGGAGAAATCATTTTTTATTTTTGTATATTTTCAAAGTTCAAACATTTAAAAAATATGCCCTTTCAAGGACTTTTCGAAATTCCGAGTATTTTCAGAGATACAGCTACTTTCGTGACGTAGAATCGTTTATCGTTTATCTCGAAACTACTTTTTTCAAAATAGTTGCCTTGATATCTCAAGTTTTAGTGAACCGATTTAAATGAAATTTGTGAACCTTCTTAATACATCCAGTTTTCGCGCATATTAAAATTATATAAAAAAACCAATTTTTACTATTTTAAAAAATTCGGAAGTCTCAAAAAAACAGGATTTATTTTTAAAACCTCTGCTATTTTAGCGAAAAATAAATATTATTACATTTCTGTAATATGCGCGAAAATGACATCTTTACCAAATAATGATATATTATTTATCATTATATTTCATGTGACTAGAAAAGTTGGGATCAAAAATCCCCGGTCATTTTTAAAAACCCCCTTAAATTTACCAGCCTGTAACTTTTTAGGTTATTAGTTTTTGGTTTAATTTTTTTAGTATATTTTATATTTTTGATAAATATCTGGTAAAAAATGAACATCCGTGCTATTACTTTTTTTTCTATAGCACACCTAAAATTTCAGCCTCTAGACCGGAATACTGCCTTACAAAATTAATCAAACTTAGTATCGTTTGCTTAAGAACTTAAGCAAGCTTTACCATAGTAAGTCTGAAGATGCTTCTGAAAGTGGCGAAAAACTTGCACAAAACAGCACAATACGTGGAATAAACAAAGTTATTTAAAATTTTATATTATGTAATTAACGTTCTTCGGATTTTGTTTTTCCTGGTCACGGATTCCTCAAATTAACACGTTCATCAATTTATCATTCATGAAACCTCTGGTTTAAAAACATAGTTATCTGAAATGTTTTAATGACATATTTAGTTTTTGCTAAGCATACAAAACATCGCATTACAGCTGACGCCAATGCGCTACGCATGCGACGTCCCGAAAATGCCTGCTTAGTTTTTGAAGAAGTACGGACCGATGATTCCACCCGACCAAAATCCGCACCAAATAGTGACTTTTTCAGGATGCATTGATGCTGGTGTATCTCTTATGGATTTGAACCCCCCCAAATCCAACAATATTGCTTGTTCACATATACATTCATCCAAAAATGGGCGTCGTCGCCAAATATGGTTTTTTTTGGCAAAAGTTGGCGGAACGCTTCTCGAACGGAGGAGTGACTTTGATAATGCAATTTGATAATTTGCATACGTTGTTCAACGCTATAACCTTCCATGGTGATTTTCCGTACACTACTAAACAGTTGACAACAAATTTAGACAAATTTCACTTTAGCAAAAAGACAAGTAAAGCGCCCCATGGAAAGACATGTAAAATAAATAACAAAACACAACAATCATTCAACAGAGGATGCCATAAAAGACATCATGTAAAAATTTTAAGAGCAAAAACAAAACACCAAGTTCACTGCTGAAATATCCACCTCAATAGGCATCGTTTCTCTCAAAATGGTGGAACGAGAGACTATTTATATTAATACTTACTACCTACTGGCATTTTCACAAACACCAGTCTTATTCCCTTATCCTTTTCGATCTAAACTAGTTTCATTTATTTCGACGTTCTCCACATCAGGAAAGGACACGGCATTTAGCAAATACAAGATTTGAATTTTATCAAATTTATTCTACATTCAGATTCAAACGGGATAAACCCACGCAAATAGAGAAACAATTCAATTTATAAATAACGTTAGTTCACCTGATTGAAAACTACCAGGCTGGCAGAAATTGTTATGAGATAAATTTAAAGGCGATTGAATATTTTGAGCTTAAATGGGTTGCCATTATTCACAAGTGGCGTTGCCAATATTCTGCTACCCTAATACTAACTATTTTGAAGAGGTATACTTAGGAAGGTTGTTATTATTAAAATTTTAACGAAAGTTTTCAATATTGTTTCTGGATTATACATGTTTCACCAGTTTCCTTGAGTAAGTAAGAATCTTCAACATATAAACGTAATTGATGTAGATTTTTTCTAGCAAGCTTAATACTGTAAATTTAACATTTCCGTAATTCCGATAGGATTCTGTAGTAAATGACTATTTTCCAAGGCTGTGGAGTCGTGAAAAACTTTTGAAAAGTATGAGCTTTTCATTTAAGTAAATAACATGTATAATATAAAAAATGGCTATTGACTGGATTAGTTTGATTATCTTTAATTGAATACACATAAATAACAGAGATAAGAAAAAACTTGTCCAAATTAAACTTTATTTTAATCGGAGTCGTGTTTTTTTTCAATATTTGCCAAATATTTTCCTTTCTCTTTTAAGGCAAAATATTGAGTTAAACTCCATAATGAGTAACATATGTTCCATATCAGGAGCGGACATGGTTAACAAAAATACCATCATTGCACATCTCAACGTCGGTCGGTCCCTGTGTTCTAGTTTTGTCTTAGCGATCAGGGGCCCGGATTAAATTCCCGGCAAGGTCAGATTGTTTCAATTGAAAAAAAAGAGATCTTGGGCTGGGTGCATGTTTTTTATCGTTGATTTGTACACGACTGATTCATTATTTATAATCGAGTCAATCTCGTATTGACTTTGAATATTTGGCGCATTGTCGTAAGCTAATTAAAAAGTAATAGTAAATCTCGTACAATCTAATTATATATTCGGCGTAAAACGGTCCGTTTTCGATGTGCCAGTCACCAGCCGTGATGCAATTCGAACGCTCGTTCATGGCGGGCGAAATTCTTCGCAAAATACCCGAGCAGACGATTCCGTGGGCGACGCCAGTTGGATAGGCGCCGCCCAGGCCTGCGTCGGCGTGGGTGGAATGTCGTGTGACGCAAACAGCCCTACATATACGGGAGAATATTTATTCGCCTCGACAATCGACACTGACTGAGATTTGACTTTGAAATCAGATATACAAGGAGATTGTTTACATCCGCCATGGGCGTCGACTCAATGCTTGGTATAAAACGTATTAGCGTGGAGTTTTTTTACCATACACTTGGGCCTCGTATAACACGGTTTTATACAAAAAAGATGTATAAATTGCGACATATTTTGACACCGCCTTATGTGGTAGGTCATCAGAACTCTCTCGAACGATCTATTTTTACCTCAGTCTATGAGTTTAAGTCGATATCAGGAAATAAATTCATTCTTTTAATACTCTATATTGAAATCTATAGCTATTCAATATAGAGTAATTTCAAAATTGTAAAAGAGATATTTATGCGGACGTCTCGCTCTAAATGTCTCTTATCTCTTTCACGCCCTGAGTGTACGAGAGTGCATGGTACTTCATAAAAAGTTCGATGGGCCATAAATAATGGCTTATCTTGCGTGAAGTTTAACGGTCGTTTTGCAACAGTTTGGCTACCTACAGAACCGCTTTTTGTTTCATACGATCAGTGAGAGATTGAACAGCATTGAGAATGCACGCTCGTAATCCTCTCCCTAAGAATTAAATTCGAGTCAAATTCATGATATCTTCTTCGCTATCGTAATATGTGTGTTTTATCTTGTATTTAAATTCAATGTACTAGTGTAATATAACGTCTGTGTAAATTCTTAACGATTAAATAATGTGTGCTAATCACACCCACATAACGCTTTGAGATCGTGTTTTGTTTTAAAGAGTTCCATGTTTCTCCTACTCCGTTCACAAAATCCCTTTTCCTGAGTGTCGGATAGGAGGCTCCTTCTCGATTTACGAGGGAGCCGAATCAGACAGGTCTTCTCAATTTTTATACAACTCGCTTTGCATAACACGGTTGAAGGAAAAAAAAATACAATAAACTTTTGTTGAAGAACAAAAAATGTTGGATGAACCTACCACAGTTAATGACTAAGAAAGCAGTTGCATCGAATTAGCTACATGTTTAACATTAAAAACAATAAATGACGGCCTGGAATTGGCTATTAAATTAGATTTTTCTTATTGAAAATATGAACCTATAATGGAAAGGATTGCGAAATTCAAGAAGGAATTACAAAATGTTTTGCAACCTTATAAGGAAATACGTAATTAGATATTTATTTTGGAACGCAAACCCTAATTTTGTATGAACTTCAAACCTCGTATAACACGGATTTGTATTACACGACGTTTTTGTGGAACCAAATAACCGTGCTATACGGGGTCCTAGTGTAAGTAACTTAGATGTGGTTGTACTGTATTATGTTGTGTATATACGTGTCGTATAGAAGAAAATCTTCGAAAAACTGGCAAAGTAACCAATCAATGCGGAAATATAGAACAGCTTAGTGTGCACGTGGCAAAACAATGTTTGAGGTGCAAAATTTGCATTCTTCGGTTCGAAAATTTTCTTTAAATATTATTACCGATTCCAAAAAATCAAGTGACAAAAAGGCCGCCAGTATTTATTTTTGTAATTAATCCACTATTAATTTATTAAGAGCAGGACCGGATTCGCTTATCGCGATCATTAGTTTGATTTGATTTCAATTGCAAAGATACATCAGTTGAAAAATCCACAATTGTAAATGCAACATTATTTGAGCAGTCCCTGTTGCGTCTGTTGTCTATGTGTTCAGATAGTATGATTATTTCAATAGACGAGAGTTACGAGAAATCGTTATAAGCCACTTCTCATTAGACATCACTTCTATAAAATGCAACGATAGAAGAAAGTTGAATAAAAAAGTAGAAATCGTGATCGGGGAATACATATGCTTGTTTTCTAAATCATTTTTGCTCTCAATGTGGAGCATCTGGGCTCCTAATGGAGCATATTAACAAACATTTTTTTTTAAGAATTTTTTTTCATTCAGTCTCACAAAATTTCTTTTGAAGATAGGGATATCGCTAGAAATAGGCAAGCAGTTAGCTAATCCTTTTGTCTATGTCCTATTTTTAAAACATAGTTGGTAGGTTAAAAAAAAATATTATTTTTTAAATTATTATTTTTAAATTATTATATTTTTAATTATTATATTTTCAAAACATAGTAGGTAAAAAAAAAAATAATTATGTAGAACTAAAATACATTGTTATTTTTCTTACCGTATTATAATGGAGTTCTACCGAAGTAAATGCCTACTCAATCAATAGTTGGGAGGATGTGAATCTGGGTAAAGTAATTTAGTTAATTAAAAAAGTGTCGTAAAAAATGGCTGCGCTATCTATGGTGGTTTCACTATGTAATCTAATAAGCAGAGCTTCGGTTCAAATTTAGAATGTTATTTGGAAAGCGATGTTGTCGCCATCTACCGAGACGAGAGAATTAGCCGCTGCGTAGAATGTTGCCAGCGGGCAATAAATAACCGTAAAAAAATTGGGGAAAATATTTTTCCCCGCGCCGCGATTCATTGACTTTCCCGAGTCGAGGAAAATCGCCGATAAATTCAATAAACACTGCCGCGTACTTGTTTACTCTCTGTTCTTCAAACGAGCCTTTGACCCAATTCAAGGGTCGCCTTCGATAATCAACCATACAAGAGAGAAATTTTTAATGGACCGTGCAGCCTTTTGTGATGTGTTTTTTTTTACTCTAAATACGTTTTGATTGAGAAGTATAAATTTGACATTTGCCTGCTGATATCTTTTGAACTCTAATTATATTTGATTTAAAATTTAAAAATTTAGAATACGTGAAACACTTACATATAATCTAATTTGGTTCCACTCTTAATCAAACTTCAAATAAAATTTTGAGTGAAAGTCTAAGCGGTCCCCTTCGAATAACTCACTGAATTTTATATATAAAACCGAAACGGCGTATGTATGTATGTGGGTCTGTAATTCCCTTTTGCATTATTGTTGCAAGTTGCCATAAAAACGAAGATGAAAGAAAATATGTTTGAATTTTTATCGGCGAAGACATTTAGTCAAAATGTAATAAATTAGTCTTATACTGAACTTTTCCCGGTTTTTATTAATATAATAATGTTTATTATTTACGTGAAGGTATTATTTGACAGCAAATTAGATTTTTTCCTTGAATTTGGACATTTTAATGGGCGAGAATGGGGTCAAATTATATGTCATCAAATTAAATAAAGTTTGTGATTTTATTTTAACTCTATATTTTGGATGTTAGATTTTGTGATATAATTATGTCGAATGATATATCATTAATTAATTATTGGTCGCTTAGTCCGAGCGACGCCGGGTAGCAATACTAGTACTTAAATAAAACGCATTATTTTGTACAATTTTCATATATATTCTCTTTAAAGGTTAGGACCAGTTTCGCTCATCTTGAGTATTGTCAATGATGATTGCGATGAGCGAAGCCAGTCTTGATATTTACTGAGAATATACATATGTGGAAATAATACCGTATTTTTTTTATTTATTTAAATAATTTCTTTCCACCAAGAAATGACAGTTAACACATTAGAAGTGATTGATAAATTCACTTTGAAATTGCATAGCAAAAAAGCCCTGATAATAATTGAACAAGTGATCATTAACGACCAGTATTCGTAAGGGGTTGTTTCTGTCTAATCAAATTATTCATCAGATAGAATTTTTAATCATGTAATACTGAGCTAGAATAAAAGTGGAGAAAGGATATAAAGACAAATGTGTTGCTTTACTGATAAGGTAATACATAACTAAATGTTTTCTGATACTTAGAACTTATCATTGATAGATTTTTTTATACTGATCCGTTATTATTAATGCTGGTTCAGGTCCTTCAAAAAATACCATCATTTGTGACCAAGCGTCTTCTTCTGCTGACGGGAAAGGGTGTTTTCCAAGAAAAGAAAACAGTGAATAAAAATAAAACTCCTTTGCTATCCTTTAAAAATGATAACCGTTCTCATATGCCCGGAGAAAAAATATAAAGTAAAAACTTTTCTAATAAATAACGATTATTTCTGATAGCGGACTTGATTCCATCCCTATTTTATTTCACATTACAATTCTAAGGAAGTGATCTTTAATATCTAAGTTGGTATATAATTTTAAAAGTTGTTAAGGCTTCACGTTGAATGAGTACCTAGTAATGTAAAGTGTAACCCCGTGTCTTAGGTAGGCGAGACGAAGCGCTGCGGTGCGCTGCGGCGACGTGTAAAAACCAATTAATTTTAAACGTAGTGGACTAAAGGTCGTATGTGCCATCGCTCGGCCAGACGCAATTAACGCTCTGGTGAGCTCGGACCGTTTGATATTTTCAAGCGATTCGCGCGCGCCATGAGTCAGGCGACTTACGACATATGCCGTCCTGACCGGATCGCGTCGCCCACCATATGACACTTGCATGGGCGAGGACCGTTTGATATTTTAAAACTCTGCCGCTTTTAAAGCGCACCGGATCGCTTCGCCAACCTAAGACGACCCGTAAAGGTTTAAAATATTTATAATTGAACGAAAAAACAGTTGTTGTTTACGTACTTAGTAAACCTGTTGTTAGGAAAGAGTTTAATTGTATTTTTTGACCTGTTAATAAAAATAATTTTGTAGTTATTTTTATAATGCACTAGTCGTTTTTTATGAAATTGTTTTAATTAATAATTGCAATAAAAGTGATAATTAACAAAAAAAATATGAATTTTGCAACGTTGCGTTTATGTATTAAGTAAACTGATAAAAAAATAGTTGCTTATAATTCTAAACCATTTTTACCTATTTCATTTTGGATCGATTGTGTGAAATTGTCCTTAAACTATTAACAAAACAAAATATTACATTATAAGATGCGTCAATAATGTCGAGTTATAGATTGCAAGGAATGAAGCTTCATTTTGAATATTTTGAAACTAATTTGATTTTAAATGCAGATGGACTCGGATATGTCACGAATAATATATAGATATAACTGACCTGCATCATCGTCATCGCAGTTGCATTTACCAGTTGCATATTTTTAAAAAATATTTGGCATTAAAGCGAATGCCGATGCGTCAAATATTTTTGATTGTGAAAGTCATACGGGATAAATTCGATGAAAAATAATGAATCAGTCGAGAACAATTCAACGAAAAATAACATACACCCAGCCCAAGATCTCTTTTTCAATTGAATAAATCTGACCTTGCAGTGGGAATTGAATTCTAGATCTCTTTTTTAATTGAAACTGAACCCGATCCCAGATGATTGCCTGATTGCTAGGGTGAAGCTCTTGCCATTAGACCACAGGCAATGTCCAAAAACATTCATCATTCAAAAAGACGGCGAGGGGAGACCAAAAGCTTCGCTTCACTTGCACACAGAAACGAAATAAATTGACGAGGAATTTTCAAAATAATACAGCGAATGATTGAATACCAAATTGTAATTAATGTTTGAGACACTTCTTGTAAAAAGAAAATCCTGTTCCTTTCAAAGCTTCCATTGAATTCAATTTTATCGATCCAATCAAAGATTGAAGTTAATTAACCATGCCTTGTAATTTGAATTTCCAATAACCGACTCAATCAGCTAGGAGAGTAATTCCGTTACATATTTTCTGCTGACGGAAGCATAAATGCTTGTAAGCTGTAATCCCCCATTTAGAAGGATTTGTTTTGGTTCGAATGAAAGCTCCCTTCAATCTTTTATAAGTTACGTAATACGCCCGTGCACTGAAGAAAATAAGTAAAAGCTTATACTGTATTGGAAAGTCGAGTATTTTATTTATCTATAACAAATACTATATATTATATAAAATATGAAATTTATTTCTCTTCTATAATGTTTAAAAGCAGTGATGTGCTGCAAGGGGGTCGCACTAGAGACTAGCGACGAGAATACTCGTCCATTTTTTAAATTAAATTTACTTATTTAAACAAATATATAAATAATATTTAATCGTTGCGCTTAACTGAGTCTTACGCGTGGATTTAACTGTCAGGAAATATATTTTTTTCAAATGTTTTTGTCGTTGACTATGCTATGCGATAATTTCTTTTGTTACTTTTGGTTTGGATCCTGCTGTTTTTTCTTATCAATGATAAGTTTATGGTGACGAGAGTCTGTGGTGACAAGAGTAAGTATTGAAAAATAATCTAAATTAATAAATAATTTACTGAAACTACTCGAGTATTTTAAATTTGTATTTCGATAAAATAGAATCTAAATTAATCATAATAATAGATGACAGGCGAATAAGACGCGTCACGGTTAAAGTTTCGAATGAAAATCAAAACAATATTTGGAACAAATTTATGTCATGCATAAATATATGTATTTTTTTTAAAATTTGAATAACAAATGTATTTTAATTAGAGGTTGGTGTTTACCAAGGTGCGAGCCGGTTGATAGAATTTTAGCAGCTCATAACTGTTTTAAATGACTTTCTGAAAAATGTTTAACAATGTGTTATATGTCCTTTAGTGTAAAAAAAATAATAAAGAGTTTATATGTGTGGACATTCAATCTCTCTCATTGTCTTAGAAGTTCGACTGATATCGTATAATCCTGACTACTAATTGTTTGGTCAGTTTCTAATTCGATAAAACTTCAGTTATAAATACTTAAAATGGTCAGTATTAAATATTTAAAACGGTCAGTTAAAAATAATAAATGGTCAGTTTACACTTATTAAAATAACAATATCTGAACTTAAGAAATAATTTCATTTCATGCGCTTATTTTTCATATCAGATGTCATAAATTTGCCTCTTACGACCATATTTGATAAAATTCACAAGCTGTCAAATAAATTACTGACCATTTAAATTAAATACTGACCGTTTTATTTAATAACTGACGACATTCACACTGATACAATGACAACTGACCGTTTATAATATTAACTGACCATTTTGACTATTAACTGACCATTTATTTATTTAACTGACCGAAACTTGAATTAGTTACTGACCCATTAAATACATGCCTATAATCCTCAGCATTTTTTCCACATTTGAACGGCATTTGTTTTTTATTCATTTATATGATTTTCAAACTGACGTAAAACAATTAAATTTGTCACCATTCATCTTAAAATGACAATATAAAATAAATATCAGTTGTCAGTTAATTAATATTAGCTGAGACAAATAACTTTTAAGGTTTTCACTGTCAAAACTTGGTGGAAAGGCATTATAATAAAAATGTATTATTATTTTATTGAGATAAATAATATAATAGAACTACCATTTTTGCAAAACAAAATGCCTCTTAAAAGTCACGGAAGCTTTCCATAATGGTTTGAGATCCGAAAGGTTAAATTAAAAAAGACAAAACAAAGGAAAAAAAAGCGTATGAAAAATGATAAATAATATCTTATGCTCTCATATGATAGATTATGTATATAATTGAAATTAAAATGCCTTCTCAAAAGGAAGAATGGAAAATTCATAAATCAACCCCACGTCAAAAATATATATGATACAAAATGGGAAACATTAATATAAATTTAAATAAACTCAATAGAAATATCATTCAAAACATTTTCAAATTGGAAAGTTTACAATAGACCTGAGAACCACTTTAAAAAACAATTAATACAAACACAATGACTCCGGAGGGAACTGAAGTAAACACTTTAATCATTGAAAATATACCTTGTAATTAGTCTTACACGAGTTCTGAGCATTATTAAATATATGTGGAAGAACCTAGTACAAAAGAATTGTTTTTTTTATTTATAAAGTTACAATGCTTTTCCAACAAGAATGGACAGTTATTAAATAACACATTAGAAGTAACCTTTCTACGAACATTGAAACTTGGTATCGTGAACAGTTTGTTCAACCTTTAAACGCCCGAGCATTTTATGCGAAATATCCGCGCGACCGGTAGCTCTTATTCAAATAATTATATCTCTAAAACAAGTCAGCTGATGTGGACAAAATAAAAAGCATTATCAAAATAAAGAATTGCCCATAATAAGACCAGCACCGCAACTTGCACGCTTTATAATTCTCTAAGTAAATACATAAACGAATCCATTTTAGCTACAGCTATCTTGAAAAAAGAATCGGCCACCCCAAGTGATAAATTTATATCTATCGAAAAAGTCTGTATACGCATTTAAATATGTTGTATAGTGCGAATAAAGCTGATTAGGTCCACAGGATAAAGCAAAACGCATATACCAAGATTCAACCTTTAACGCTGATGTTTATATTCCTCATTATGACAAGAATGTTTAACGAAACCGAAAATAAAAGTATGGATCAGTATCTCGAAGACATTATTTATGAAACCTCATATTCATGTATTGAAAACTATTATCATAAACCAGTGTAATCCGCTAGCGAAGTGCACCATAATCATTGGTCCCATACGGGACCGTAAGGCTTTAAGAAGTTAATACTATATAATTGAAATATCTCTATAAATGTAATAAATTCTGGGCTAAGATTTAAGGTATTCCTCCATCATACATTTACGGATAGAATAAAATTATACAAGTAATATTTAATAACGACTCCGCGCGGAGATTTTGTCGAATTCCGGGATGAATTCACATCAATACAATCAAACGCGTGCGTTGTTAACTATTCATTATGAATTGTTGCGGGACATACCCGTTCATTTTTATAGCCGAACGTTTGATCACATACGAGTAGAAAGAGAGGCTTATTTACGTGTCGCATAGTGACATTGACATCCGCACACTCAGTCGAAGTTGAGTTCCATAGGCAGTTCAGAAACTCTTGAGCCTTCGTTTGAGTTTGATAACTCGGGCATTCGTCGACGTTTTTCATGTTTTCAGGAAATCATACTTCATTTTGATTTTTTCCACTTTTATGAGTATTTATAATTTCCATTAAATTAAATGATTTAAATCACGATAAAAATACCATCTGTACATGAGGTGTAACAACTTCACATCTCCGGAGAAAACATTTTTTTAGTACAGTAAGGGAAAGGTTATGGCTCGAAGATGTAAGCTAGTCCAGAGAATGTTTCTATTTTTTGAGAATGACTTACTTGCAATGCACTACCATCGGTCCGCTGTCAGTGGTGCTCATCAGTCGGTTACCAACAACTGCTCGGACCCTTCGTCTGAACTCCAAGATGGCGTTCGAGAATGGACACGTATGAGAGTGCCACTGTGTGTAGTGGAATTGAAGAATGAAGCGCTCCTCGACCACTTTCTGTGAATAAAAAATAAAAAATCAAATATTATTCTTTACCATTTTATAATATCAATTTTTTTTAACCCGCACCACATCCAATTTGGAGCATACGAGAATTGTTTCTTGCTCAGTTTCTCAACCTACCTTGAGGATTTCGACAAGACGAATGGTTGCCTAGAGACCCTCCCACTAGAGACTCCAATTCGAGTATCGAGTACTCGATACTCGAGTATACTCGTCCATTTTTCAAGTGCTCGATACTCGGGTATATTGAATAATACTCGAGTAAATACTCGATCCTAGCTTTAAAACATCTCTATCCAAATTTTATTTACAAAAAATATATACATAGGAGTAAGAAACCTAGAATGTGTCTCGAAGACGTTTGAAACTTTACAAAGCGTGATCGTCGCGTGTTGTGTTTGACGGTCGACGAGGGGCACTAGCGAAAGGGGCGAGGGGCCTGGCGGAAGGGAAGAGGATGGAGACATGTGTGTCAAAATAAAAAGCACAGCCGCGTAAATTCGTTCTCTGAATGAACAATTTTATTACCATAAAAACACATTACAAATCTGTCACACAAATGTGCTTGAACATTTGCAATAAAAACACAAACTCTTAATGGAAACATATTTTTAATTATAAGAAATAACAAAATATCGGGATCTTTACTAAAATACTAACTAGATTATATTCATTCTGTGAATTTGTGAACATTCCAAGAAATTATATTTAACTGACGCAGTTTCATCATATTCAATGAAAATATTTTTTAACACATTTCAATGGCGCCGTATCATGATTAAAATTTGTTATATTATTAGTAGGTATTCCTTAAAAAATATGGTGACCACAACATTCATCATCCTCCATATCTTCGGCATCCGAAATACCCGCAATGTTCTCAAAATCTTTATCGGAATCAGTATCACTATCACTAAACTCTTCAGCAATTTTATTCATTTCTTCCTGTGTCAGATATTGTCTGGCCATTGTGAAAATTTTCCGAATCACAAATAAACAATGTTATGACAGTTAAAAACTTGGCAAAGTTAGATAACGGAATAAGCTTTTTAAAAGTTTGTAGCATGTAAGAACAATGTGCACGTGTACTTCCGCTGTTGTACCGCGATCTCAATCGAATATTGTATGTATTGCACTCTCTGTCTAACTCATAACATTTTTACGACTGTTTCGCTCGGCTAAAATGCAGTGGTTGCTACTCACACATTACTGTTTGTATATTTCTATCTCCCCCTAAATAATAATGTATTTTTCTGTGGTAAAATCGACGTGGCTTTCGAAATATGATTGATTACACAAAGAAGACATGGAAAATATTTATTTTTATTTTTCTACACATGCTCAACTATTTTTTTACAAATAGCCAAATTTTCAGTTCTCTATATGCCCTATTATATGTATATTTTAAAGATAAAGATCCTATTCAACAAGAGTTGAAAAATGCCATTTCATCGATATCTCATAAACCTAAAACTAAATTCATTAAACATTCTTGTAGTCAAAATTTAAAAGAAGATTTAAAACAGTTAGATTCTTTTAAGCAGCGGACATATAAATTAGATACACTATTCAATTCATTGCTAACGATAAAACCAACGTCCACAGGTACCGAGAGAGTTTTTTCAACTGCGGGAATAATTAAAACTAAAATTAGAACAAACCTTAAATTTGAAACATTTAATTCTTTGTTATTTTTAAAATATGTGTTCAGTAAAATGAATTAAATGTATCAATGAAATTAAATAAGCTTTTTTATTTATTTATCCCCTATTTATTTCCAAAAATGTGAATTAATAGTATATATTTTGGTACATCTGAAACTACTCGAGTATACTCGAGTACTCGAGTATTTTTCAATTTTACTACTCGATACTCGAGTAGTTGAGATGACGAGTAATTGGAGTCCCTACCTCCCACCGTCCCGCTTTTAGGATTGAATGGTTTGAGAGGGAATTTAAGAGAACACAGTCATTTATATGTAAAGAGTCTTTTTATAAGGACGCTTAGTTTTGAAATGTAAATAAAACAAGTTGTTTGTGAGATTTCGACTAAATTTTAATTTCATTTATAAGTATATTTTACGGCATTAAATATGGAATATAGCATCAAATTTCTGCCAATATCCATTCATTATAAAATGGGCCATGTCGCTAAAGTTGACGTTTTTTGACAAATTTGGGTAAACTTCCAACTGCTCCAGAACCCAATCAGGCGTTGTCTGTGGTCGTTTACCTGCAGTTCCTTCGTTAGTTGGATTTTATACGGGTGCAGACATAAGGCCCGATTCAAAACTCGCCAAGTTGAAGTCGCAGAAAAGCCAAGTTCTTGTGAACAACGAGAAATAAGCTGCCTTGGGTTTTCCTGTACACTTTCACACACAGCAGCAATGTTTCCACCAGATATTGTATTTTGATGACGTTGGCCGATTATTTACCAAACTGGTTGACTCAAATTTGGCCACTAAACGAATATTTGACTAAATGAATAATCTACTCAGCAGGACAAAGTAACATATTTTGAGCGTCCCTATTGAACTACCCAATATATATGATCATAAATCAATAATTCAATTGATAAATGAAACTTTCCGGACTGGCACTCTAGCCCTTGCCATCCGCAACCGACTTGTTTTTCTTACTTAATTTTTGTATTAATATCACTGTTTTATTGTATTCCTTATCAGTTGACAATGCTCGCCATGAGCGAAACCAGACCTGATCTAATAAATTTTATGTGGAAAAAGTACTAAAAATGTATTATTATTTTTATTATAATGCCTTTCCACTAAGTATTGACACACCTTAAAAGTGATAAAAGTATATGAACGAAGTAGACATTTAATCTCGAGTTGATCGTTTTAAGACTTCTAGACTAATTAGCTCATCAAAAACCATTTCGCTGGTGACGTGGCCAGAAATTATTCACTTACGTCTCATCCTAAAAATCCAGTTAATCTATGTTTGATGGTTCCTGATCAGATCTCTTGTCGTTTAGACGTCGGGATTATAAATAAACAGAATAATCAAGATTGTAAAGTAAAGATAACTAAAATAATGTTGAAAATTTCCGAAAGATTATCTTTATTAATTTTGAAAGCTACAAATTATAACAGCCAAAATTTTGAATAAGTTTTAAATGAATTATCTAAATCTAGATCAAAATGCAAAAGACAATGCCTACAGTAAAGAACTTCGTCTAAGTTTTTAATATAGGGAAAATTTGTTTATCCCAAAATAGGGGAAGTGTTTAAACTTTTTAATTAAGATTTTAAGGTTCTCAGAGTTACGACTTAATGCATTTGACTAATACGTGGGGAAAAAGAACACTAAAATAATCTGAAGAGATAAGTTTTTTTTTTTTTCGTTGCGTAGCGCTTGACAGTTGCGCTATAAATCTTCAAATAAAAATTCCATAAAAATTAAAAGGTTGAAAATAAACATAAAACAAAACTGCAGGGGCGTTCCACTTTACTTCCCGAGTGATTAATATAGCGCGAGGTAGGGGTCCTCAATATCAAGTCCGCTGCAGTGGGGTTCGTAATTACTTTACGCTGTGATGTCAGTCGGCCGTTTTATCTGTATAACAATACACGAAAATCTGCTAAGTACTGCATATTGATTGAACATAATGTGTGGAATGAAATTTGACGATACTCAAAAAATATGAATCAAAAGTAAACTGCTTTACATGCATAATAGGGTTCGTTGTATCCCTTTCAATTTTGGTGTACGCTACACAAGTATGGGCGTGTGCTCATCAAAAATATCTGAAGACTCCAGATTATTTAAAATGAGTCATTATTTAAGTATACCCACTATTTGCGAGTTCATTCGTGAAACTTCAAAAAAGTTTCACAAGGCAGTGGGCCATAATCAGTGATGGCTGGTGACGGGGTGCTGGGGGGTGCAAAAGGAAGATTCAACTATTTTTCCGAACTACGGAAGAGAAACAGTTGGTATTGCGAACATCTGAATTTCAAAGTCCATGCTATAGAAGTGTTTTAAAATCCAATGAATAGGAAAGAACTCTTGCAAAAATGGTTGAATCTTCCATTGCACCCCCCAACACCCCTTCACCAGCCGTCACTGGCCATAATTGTAGCCCAACGATTTCTTTCCTACAGAATTATGACAACAAAGCATCTGAGCATTGATTTAGACCGAGCGAAAGTAAGCTGACTTCTTGAACTGGCTTCACTAGGGATTGATCACAACTACAGCAATCGCGCTCTTGTGACAGCAACGAGTGGAAACGAATGCAATTATGTTTGTAAACTAAACTTAGAGACGTAGAGGCCTAGAAGTACTTTGAAACTCACATGGAAACTTTTTCCTGGCCAATATCCTTATAAAACTTCAACATAATTTTGAAAATATATTCCAGACATTGATTTTTTTCAAAAAACTGAGTGTTATTCAAGACTTTTATATTTCCAGAGAAGATAAAAACGCACATATTCGACTGTGAAACCACGTATAGTTAGGTAAGCGTTTTATCTGTCCTATTTGAAGAATCAGAGAGATGGATGGGGAGAAATGTGACGATCACAGAACACAAGCCATTGAACAATTCTATGATTCGACTTTAGAAATAAACGCATGAATGTGTCTGCTTAAGGAATAGAATCTGTGACACAGCAATCGAGTAAAAGAGACACCCAAGAGAGTTGAGCACTTGACTACGGTACACTAAGAAATAAACCGAAAATCGTTTTAGTAATGCGAGAGGATATATTGTCCTTTTTTGAATTCTATCGTGCAGTAAAATTAATCTACATTTGCGAAATTCTATTTTAGAAGCTTACACTTACATATAGCAAATAATGTTGCAATTCTTAGACACTTAGCTATGACATTTTTTTCACCATTATAACAAGGACTCAACAGATTAAAGTTTGCTACCCCTACCACTGTTAATAAAATACAGCAAGAAAGATAAGACCGTCGGCTTATTTGTTTTTGCAAGGCGCTTCTAAAGTACCCATCCCCGCTTTGACCGCCTCTGTACATTGTCTGACCGTTGCCCCCTCTGGGAAATTTCCAAGGATGAGGATTTATTGCGATGACATCAAAGTGGGAAAAAATTGTGCATGTCGAGACGTAAGGCATGCCATCGACAATAGCATACACCAAAGCCTTTTTTTGTGTGCTAGTTGAGTTCAATAACAGAATCGTGTACACTTCTTGATGAAAATATAATGCATACGAAATATTTCATTTTTAAAGTGTCTTTTTGACAAAATAACTTTAGAAGAAACGATTTTTTTTCAATATTTAGTATTTACTTTGAAGCTGATGGTGGCCGTAGCAAAATCTTCAGGTCGCCGCACATGAGAACCGCTGCTCTATATCACGTTGGCACCCAAACCAGTGTGGGGACTTGCTTACCAAAATCATTTGAAGACTGTCTAGATTGTTCAGGATAAGTCATTTAGGCATGTATGTGATGCTCCATGGTTTGTGCGTAGATCGCTGTTACACAGAGATAAGTGTGCCCACTATTCGCGAATTCGTTCTTGAAACCTCTAAAAAGTTTCATAAGGCTGTGGGCCTTAACATAAACCAACAATCTCTTGCTTGCAGAATTTGACGAGAAGGCATCAGAGAATCGATATAGACCGAGAGCTATTCCTCTCGATGACCCTCCCTAGGTAGAGACGAAATAGTAAGCTGACTTCTTCAACTGTAGCGATCGTGCCCTCCTGTTGGCAGCGATGGGAAGGGAATGCAAACAAATAAAATTAAAAAGTATAAAACATTTAGAGACGAAGGAGACTGGAAGAACTTTGGCGGTAGCACGTCTTAGAACTTGATGGTCCGTCAAACTGATATCCAAAATCATTAATTTTGTGAATCACAAAACGTTTTTAGAGGATTATGATAAATTGAATCACAAATCATGGTTTTAACTATCACTTTTTAGTGGAAATGCATAATTCAACTACACCTAAACCTTTTTTTTGTGCGGTAGATGCGTTCCGGGAAAAAGCTATGACTTAATATAGGAAAATAACTTGTACAAGGACGCACGTGTCAAGGTCACATAGTAATAAATAGATGAAACACTGGATCTTGCATGTACAGTATGTGAACAACGCAATGTTAATTACGTTTATAAAATGCAAAAAAAATAAAAAAATATATTAAAAAAATCACATAACTATGAAATCGCACAAAAAAGTCGCGAAAAAGAAGTTTGAGTGTACGTAAATATAGTGTAATAAACACCAAGTTAAGAATTATGAATCTTCCATTTTTTTTGTAGGAATATCAATTAAAAGTGTCAATAATTCAATGATTAAAAACAAACAGAACCGATCTCGCACAGCTTTTTAAAAAATCTGTGCCGGAATTTGGTCCGTCGCGGAAACTAACGACGTTGACCACTACACGATGGGCTGGGCTTAATGGATGCCTAGATTCCTATAGGCAGATAGTAAATTTAATACTATATGTAAATATTTAACAAAACGGTATTTTTTTCGCACAAATAATAAAAACAATAAAAAACCCTTTAAATTAAATAAGAATCAAAATCGTAGTCGAAATATTTTGGGTTCTCAGCGATTCTAAACAATTTCATCGTGGTTCACGACCAAAGGTGCTTTAATGCTGCTCAATGTAGAACAAATAACAAAAGAAAGAAAATTGACCCCCGGGGCAGTTCGGATGTTCTCTTCGAATAATGTATAACGCGTTAAATTGAATTCAAAAAGATTATCTTCGTTCCCAGGAGAATTTTGAGCGGCGGTGACATTTTGAGAACATTTATTACGGCTTTATTTAAACACTGCGACGAATGGATAATTTATATTTTAGGATAATAATTGAGAAAAAGTTTTATGGTTTTTTTTAATCTTTTCCGCTCCCAGCGTGAAGCATTGGACTTCTCTTGTATGATATGTTTTTCCTACGAGAACTGCCTATACTCAGCTACTCAACCTCTGTTTTTAGAAGAGAATAGGGATTGAAAGCAGTGACGGCTGGTGACGGGGTGTTGGGGGTGCAAAGGAAGATTCAACCATTTTTGCAAGAGTTCTTTCCTATTCATTGGATTTTAAAACACTTCTATAGCATGGACTTTCAATTCAGATGTTCGCAATACCAACTGTTTCTCTTCCTTAGTACGGAAAAATAGTTGAATCTTCCTTTTGCACCCCCCAGCACCCAGTCACCAGCCGTCACTGATTGAAAGGATACTATAACAAGGTCAAGACTTGTGGAAAGCTAATCACTTTCAATACACTTTTAGGGTGTAAGTAAAATGGCAATTGGCAAGGGACTTTTAACAACATAAACATCCATAGCCTTCTGAGCAGAATCGATAAATCGACTGAAAACAAATCTGTTCGTACAGGGGACTCGAACCCGAGCGGCTCATCACGGCTGTGGAGTCGGAGTCATCGCGGCGTTTTGGCTCGAATCGAACTTGGAGTCGGAACTTTGGAAAAGTTGGAACTTTTTGTTTATGCATATAATATGTCAAGTTTAGCGATTGGCTGGATTGATTGGTTGATATTTAATTCAAAATCATACAAAAGAAAGGTAGGAAAAAAACGTGATGAAATTTAAGCTTTTTCTAGTGAAAGTCGTGCTTTTGTTCAATGTTGGAGCCGGAGTCAGATTCATGTTTTTGGTCAACGATGGAGCCGGAGTCGGAGTCAGAGTCGTGTTTTTAACGACTTCACAGCCCTGCTGACGAAAAAGAATAAACTTATGGAACACAGATACGTAGGTCTTCAATAAAATATGGTACGGGAGTTGCCTAGTTTTGGTCGATAACCTATTTTTGCAGATACGGTAACTTTGCTTGGTACACAGCTGTAAGCAGTGCGTGTTTTACGGCAGCCTATTACGGAGCAATAACGATTTGATGAATATACATACGCTTTACGTTATTGGCGCGAAACGGGCAGATGTGACAGGTGCGTTCGGTTAACCACGCCACGGTGTGTTAAAAAAAGGAAACGAAAAAGAAATTAATATTATCGATGTGATTTTTTCCATTCTGCTGTCAACCAATGTATCGAAAAGAAAATTGCTTTTTCATATCCGCCAAGAATATTTCACGCTATGAAAACGACGGAAAAAATAACAATTTTCGGATATCGTTACATTACTTTGAAAAGGTTCTAATTGAAATTTTTGCCTAATATGATCTTTTGGTCGGAAAAGTTTGTATTTACCGCATTCAAATTGACAAAATTGACGAAATTAAACTTTTTTTAGTAGGAGACGGAGTCGTACATTTTTTTACCGACTCTAGAGACTAGAAACTACTCGAGTACTTGAATATTTTAAAATTTTACTACTCGAGCTGTCGAGTAATTGGATTCTCTAATACAGAGCACCTTGAGTCAGACTCCTTAATTATACAAAGATAAAATTAAAGAATATAAACTTACGTCTCCGTCCTTTTTGTACAAGCGAAAGGTCCTGATGTGAAAGTTGGCCAGTTCTTCTTCCTGCGCGACTCCTATGTGGATTCCACCGTATGATTCATCTTTGTCTTTAGACGGAGGCCAATATTGAACGCACATAACCTGAAAAAAGAATTCGACATTTTTTATGATTAACACTTCAAGAATCTGACTAGATGAAATAGATATAATTTGTTTGTGGCAATGTGTACAAAGTAACAGGAGTACAATGATGATGAGTCCCATTTATGAATCTGCAGATTTAACTTTCCCGGGCTTCGCTTGGGCTATTCTACCAAGACAAAGACTTAATCGGGTCGATGAAATAACTCTGGAGATCACTTGATGCTCCAGCGATTCAGCATCCGGTCCGTTGCCAGCACTTATTCCGTCAAACCTGCGACCGATGGTCGGTTATTATGACCAAGGAGGCTGGGCGCGATAGCCCATATCTCGCATTGCTTGGAGTGTGCGAGTGGAGCATCCATTTCTAGAAAGGGATAGTTGCTACAGTATCGACCTGGAGACGTCGTTCTAAGACGTCGGTTACATGATTTTACAAACTCAATACATTGTAAATTATGATGTAGAGCTATTTACTATCGTATTGTTCTTAGCTCATTGATTCAGGTGACTATAGGATTGCTCGAGTTCTTCTGTTCTGTATTGTTCTGAGTGCTTGACAACATTGGGTGGTGTCACAACTAACTCTTCGAACTATCCTAGTCCTATCCGTTCTTTATTTAATCTCTTCCCCGAGACGAGGTGAATAGTGGCTAAACATGATCACTAAAGCATTTTGATATTCGAGTCTAAAAACACGTTAGTAAATCTATGAAACATAGTAAATAAGATGAGATTTGTCAGTATATTTTAAAGTTTATTAATCTAATACGGTAAGAAAAATAACCATGTATTTTAGTTCTACATAAATTATTTTAAATATTTGTTGATATTTCGGCTAACGCCTTCGTCGGAAATAGTTCCTTAATAAACAAACTTGACTTCAATATTTCGAAATGTTTCTGCATTTCATTCTCTCGTTCAAAATTTCCTATCAAATATAAATATGAGATATCGAATATGACTTTACAGCGTTTGTCTGAAGTTGTTGATCTTGGTATAACATTTGACTCTTCTTTCACGTTTCATTCCCACATTTCTTCAATTACCCTGCAGGCTTGTAAACTTCTTGGATTCATAGTTCGGCAAAGTAAGCCATTTGAAAACCCTACTGTGTTTCGTACTCTTTATGTTTCTTTAGTTTTAAGCAAACTAGAATATGGATCTATTATTTGGGGTCCATATGAATATAAATTTAAGTCGCAACTGGAGCGAGTTCATAAAAAATTTCTGCGTTATTATTATTTCAAAAAATTCAACTATTTTCCGTATGACAATTCATTAATGGAATATTATCCAACCAAGCTTCTTTTAGGAATGCTGTCATTTCACTCACTTGAAGCTCGAAGACTAATTGCAATATTAAAACATTTTTCTCTTCTTCTTCGGGGCCAAGTTGATAACCCTGACATCCTTCAAAATTTAAATTTGCATGCTCCCAGCTTTTACCTACGTGGTCGTAACAAAGACAATTCATTTTTTTTTGTCAAAACTTGTTTGTCACGTAGGTCTTTTAAATCTCCAGTTGCAAGGGCTATTCGGCTGATAAATGCGCTGCCTGTTGATATTGACATCTTCGGCAGTGAACTTGATGCTTTGTTTAAAAATTATGTTTTCTTATGTAAATAATATGTTTCTGTTCTGTTTCTTATTTTTGTGTAATATTTTATGTAATCTTTATTAATTTCTCAAATGCATCGCGCATTGGCGCTTGCTGTAATGCCATGTATTTTTAATAGTTCTTTGCCAATAAATAATGGAGTTCTACCAAGTAAATGCCTACTCAATCAATTTATTAATCTAGTATGAGTTTCTCTTCTCCAATATCAAATAAGCAACGCATTAAATTAAAACATTACGAAAGGCACTCGGATACTGGCCTGAATTTTCAGTTTGAATATACATGGATTTTTTAAAAAAAATTATCAAAGTAAAGTTTCAGCAAAGCAATATGGTAATATAAGCGCGTACCGTTTACATAGAAGATGTGATGTCATAGTTTGAAATTTGTTCCCTAAGTAAAAAAGTATGGAATGCAAAGGCAGTATTTCCTGAGGGATTGATGAAAAAGCCTTAAAAAGAAAACAGTATTAGAATGATGAAAAATGTTGAAAGGGCTTTTTTCTAATAAAAAAGAAAAGCCGGATAGGTATCGGCTGACACCTTTCATTTCGTCCCGATAAATTTGCATATTTTTATATAAAAAAAAAATGATCGAAAATTTCATTATGGCAGTTTACGAAATAAAAACTCGTGTACATAAGATTTATTAGAGATACGCACCTTTACAAAAAAACGTTTTTATAATTAACTTTTCAACCAATCTTAAATGTTGGATCGTAAGATTTTGATGCCTGTCACATTTTATCATTTCCTCCCCTAATTGAATAAGGCATGGAAAGAACGATTAACAGACCGCCATAATTTTCTCCACCTAATCCTTCTATCCCTACTTTCTTTGAGCCTCATCTATTAACCTCTGTAGCTTAGCTGTATAAATGCAAAGGTTAGAATCCTGGAGTAATCGAATATATTTTTTTTTATAATTATTTTTCTTGAAATTCAATTTTATTTGGTAGAACTCCATTATAATCAGGAGAAAACATATCAAAGTATTTAAGTTATACGACTATATCGCCAGATCTATTTTGATTAATTTTGTTTCAAATAAAAATTCTATTAATTTTTTTTAGAATAAAAGTTCTTTGATATTTTTCTTAAGTTCGTGATGTCTTTTCTCCACGAGTTGATCTTGAGTGACTTTAAAAAAGTTACTTTAGCTGATTTTAAGTGTACATCTAAATATTTGGCGTATGCTGCGGTTACTAATACGTTTATATGGTCAATACTTTCGATAGATTCGACGGTAACTTTGTGGAAGTTCATTTTAATATAAAATTTATTATTCCACGTAATTTTATATTGTTTGTAAGATTAGTTAAAGAAATGATGATGAATAACTGATTGAAATTATTTCGTGAAAAATTCGTTTCCGAGTGATTGAATTGAGATTTACTTGTCAGAACTCCATTATAGGATGGTAAAAAAAACTATACCAACTATATGTTATATTAAATAATAATTGTACAACTAAAATAAGAAGCAATTTTTTCACTGTGGAATCAACGATCCCTTTTTGCAAACTAATAAATTAAATATTTGTGTATGATTGTTTAAAATTGGAACGACTTGTTTCTTTCACAACAAGATTCGCTCTTGTGAATGATTCTTTTGAAGCGAGTCAATCGATTGAATCGACAGCACGAATCCCCCCCGGATGTACCCGTTACCTGATTCATCAGAAAACCGCTTTACAATAACGATTCGAATTCAATGTAACGAAATACACAAACGTGGTAAGACAAATCTTTTCGTGGTGGAAAAGTCTCATTTGTATTCTGTGAGCTTCTTAGGGCGTTACACGGAGGCGAAATAACTATTAAGTTAGCGTCATATTTCAACACATACGCGAGTGTGCGTGTGAAAGAAGTTTTGTTTTCTTCAATATTCCTTTTTTGAAATGTTGCAATTGTTATTCTTGATAGAAAACCGTTAAAAATTTCGAGAATATTTTCGAATTCTTTTTTGAAATTTGTTTACTATCGATTTGTTTTCGATAAAAAATCCGTTATAAATTTAACAAGTGTGTGTAAAATTTCTATACTTACATCGATATGCACTCGAAAAATTTTCGAAGTTTGTTTTGCATATAAATATTTTTACACTTTATATTAAGTGTCTAATATCAAACATAGATAGGTCCATATTTTGAATTTTTTTTTATATAGGGTATTTCAATAGGGACGCTCAAAATATGTTACTTTGTCCTGCTGAGTAGATTATTCATTGTTTAGTGGCCAAATTTGAGTCAACCAGTTTGGTAAATAATCGGCCAACACCTACCTGTACGTCATCAAAAAAATATCTGGTGAAAAATTATCTGGTACAGGAAAAAAACTTATTTCTCGTTGTTCACAAGAACTTGGCATTTCTGCGACTTCAAGTTGGCGAATTTTGAATCTGCACCCGTAACCAAGGAACTTCAGGTAAACGACCCAGACAACGCCTGATTGGGTTCTGGAGCAGTTGGAAGTTTACCCAAATTTGTCAAAAAGTCAACTTTAGCGACATGGCCCATTTTATAATGAATGGATATTGGCAGACATTTGATGCTATATTCCATATTTAATGCCGTAAAATATACTTACCAATGAAATTAAAATTTAGTCGAAATCTCACAAACAACTTGTTTTATTTACATTTCAAAAAATAAGCGTCCTTATAAAAAGACCCTTTACAATATGTGGTAGTTAAGTTATATAAACCATTTATGAAGCAATAGTATATTACACATAAAGCCGATAGATGCAATGCCATAAACGGTCGATTCCTTGGACATACAATAAATGAGTAATAAAAATACACCACATACAAATACGTATTGATGTTTTGGGCATTCATAAGTGTTCATGATGTATTTACCAGGGCTGTGGAGTGGGTAAAAAAAAGTTTGACTCTGACTCCGACTCCAACATTGACCAAAAATACGACTCCGACACCGACTAAAAACAGTTTAATATCGTCACTTTTTTTCCTAATTTTCCTAATTATGTGTATTCAATTAAATATCAACCCTACCAATCCGGCCAAAAGCCAAATTTGACATATTATATGCAAAAATAAAAAGTTCAATCTTTTAAAAATTTCCGACTCCGAGTACGACTCTGACTCCGGCAAATCCTCCGACTCCACAGCCCTGGTATTTTCTCATCGAGTTTATCCCACGTGACTTAATATTTTAAATTATCTGGAGCATGGGTTATTGCCTGTTGTAAAGCGGTGAAAAAATAGATTTATATTTTAGTTCTACAAAAATTATTAAAATAAAATAACAAACTTTTGGTACTTATTCGGCTAGCATTGTCAACTGATGAGTTGATCATGCTCGCGATGAGACAAACTGGTTCCAATCCCAATAAATCTAATGTGAATAAGTGCAAAAAATAAGTTACTATTTTTTAACACATTGGCTACGGGATATTTCACTGCGGCGGGGCCAATTTATATCATCTTTTACTTCAGTGGGATTCTTTTTTTTGAAAATTGGCACAATCCTTTTATACATCATTTCCAAATATGAATCGTTTGAATTTTGTACATTGCCATAAGATTTTTCGCTAACGACCCGGGTTTCGCCTTTTGGCATCTTCAGGCATTTCAAGTCGAACTGCCAGTTCAAGTTTATTCGAGCAATTAAATATATAAATTTGAATCTTTGTACCAAGTAATACACACCAGAAAGGGAAACTAATTTATTATTCTCTAGATTAGCGGTTCTCACGTAAAATTGTCCTGTGGCCCCATTGTACACATAAGTGGGCATACGGAAATGTCTGGTGGCCGCACCAAATTTTTGTCAAACGGGCCTAATAATGTTTGACAATTTAAGCTGTTGACGGCCGCAGCTAAGTCTTCTGGTGGTCGTACATGAGAACCACTGCTCTAGGTGCATTTCTAACTTTTCCGGTTTCTTTCAAAATACTGTTTTTCGAAAATATTATACATACATATTGCCACATTCACGTTGCCATGATTTATGTGGCCATCCGTCGTAGCGTAGTGCTTTCAAATTGCGTCATTTTATTTTTAAGCATATTCCTCTTACCCTACTGCACATTCACGTGACGTATATTTTGTGGCAACGTTTCACGTGAGATCGACGCGCGCCGTAAATGGCCACATAACGTAGTATCAGCAGAACGTGATTTCATACGAGTATCGGATTTACTTGCAAATATATTTTACTCTTTTTTGCCAAGCTTTTTGTGCTCTTCAAATTGGCACACCGACGTGAGCGCGTCATCATTTTCGCGCCGAACGCTAGCGCGCACTACGAACCCCGACACAATGGTGCCGAAGTTAGCGCGCGATATAAGATTATGTTGTATCGTTGAATGCTCATTTAAAGAAATTTACTAACCTAAGATAACCTTCCTGCTAAAATTACATCGTGTTTATTTAAAATTCATTTCAAAATCGAAATAAATATGTCAAATAAAATCGAAAATTGTAAGCCATAATTTCTACTTATAATAATTAGTAGTTAATAAATTAATATGAATTAATAAAAAGAATCTACAATAATATTGAAATTTAATTAACTTAAATGCACGAAGAAGTCAAAAGGCGAAATTTGGTTCTTAATATGACTTTAACAAAGTGGCTGAGCAAGTCAAATTTTCTTTTCTTTGATCACTTAAGTGCATGGTTAAAAGATCAGTCCCGTGCAGCTCTGTCTCAGGCCAAGCAAGTAAGTGAGGAGTAAATTCGTTTCTTTTCTCGATTGTATAGCGCTATGAAAGACGGCTGTGAAAAACACATATTGGGAGGTGGTAGGACAACCGACTTATTCACCAAAATATACTTCTGAAAAACTATGTTATTCTACTTCAGCGATATTAAATGACTGGATAAATGGTAATAATACTTATCGCCTGGTCAATGGTACAGTGGTCTTCCATGACGGACCTCCCGGGTACAAGCACCGGTACAAGCAGAATTTTTCAGTCGATAGATCGTTTCTATTCAGAAAGGCAATGGGTGTTTGTGTTGTCAAAAATCCCTTCTCTAATTTCCTATCCCAAAAAGTTGTGGGTAACTAGAGTGATTAGCTAACCACTAGTCATGTACGTATCCTCTCAATCTCTTCGAAAAAAGGAAGGGTTGGGCAACTGTTGAGATTAACTCCGCGAAGAGTACATATGCTTCAAGTTGAGAGCGGACAAAGTAAGAAGGAAAAAATATTGAATAGATGCAAATCACCACATTGATAATACAAACATAAATAAATTCGAATTAAATATCTTTACGTAGAGAGAAAAAAACGATTTACTTTCGATATGAACAGCTGTTTTATTATTGTAATATGTAAACACAATACTGAGAAAGACAATCATTTTTGACAGGCAACCGTAATTTAACGACCGGCCATAAAATGGAGCATATTTAACACAGATAATAATTTTAGCGGTTGGCACTGCCGCGTCGTACATAAAACCGCGAAACCCTCCTTAATGACAACGTTTATCGACACACCCGAGATCAAGCCAAATAAAATTGTTGTAATTATTATTCCTCAGCTGCCATAAAAAGTGAGCTTTTAGCAAACGCGTGAAAGCCGACCGTGACCTGCCAGCACTCGGTTGTTTGGGAGCGCAACGTTGCGATACGTTGCCACAAAATCACGTAACGTGAATGTGGCCAAAAACGTAAAATGGTATTATCGAAAACAGATCTCTGTATTTCTACTGTTTCTTTTACTGGCAAAATAATGCTACACCGGTTATACAATATATTTAATTCTTTCGATGGATTCAACGGTAGCTTTGTTATTCATTTTAATAGAAAATTTTAAATAACTAAGATTATATCACAAAGTTTGTGATGTCTCTGAACGAGACGAGTCGAGGCGAGGCGTAACACTAATATTCACACAATACGTGGAATAATCGGTTATTAAGTTGTTTTAAATGTATATTTATACTAATTATTTACTCACTTCATTCAACAATCGAGATTTGTGAAATAATAATAAATAAAATATCAAGATTTCCGAAAACTACGTTACATGGCCAGAATAGAAATAAAAAAATTCTTTTCATACAAAAAAATTGAATCGCATAACGTGAGATCGAAGAAAATTTCTAATGTCACTCGAGATCAACTCCAGGAGAATAGAAATCATAAACAGTTATAAAGGGTATTTAAATAGGGACGCTCAAAATATGTTACTTTGTCCTGCTGAGTAGATTATTCATTGTTTAGTGGCCAAATTTGAGTCAACCAGTTTGGTAAATAATCGGCCAACACCTACCTGTACGTCATCAAAATACAATATCTGGTGAAAACATTGCTGCTGTGTGTGAAAGTGTACAGTAAAAAACCCAAGGCAGCTTATTTCTCGTCGTTCACAAGAACTTGGCTTTTCTGCGACTTCAACTTGGCGAATTTTGAATCGGGCCTTATGTCTGCACCCGTATAAAATCCAACTAACCAAGGAACTTCAGGTAAACGACCGCAGACAACGCCTGATTGGGTTCTGGAGCAGTTGGAAGTTTACCCAAATTTGTCAAAAAGTCAACTTTAGCGACATGGCCCATTTTGTAATGAATGGATATTGGCAGACATTTGATGCTATATTCCATATTTAATGCCGTAAAATATACTTACAAATGAAATTAAAATTTAGTCGAAATCTCACAAACAACTTGTTTTATTTACATTTCAAAACTAAGCGTCCTTATAAAAAGACCCTTTACAATAGATTTAAAATATTACTGAGGAATTCGACTGATCTGGATGGAGTTTCAATATCAAGTCGTTTGAATTTTGTACTTTTCCATCAGTTTTGTCTATTAAGTATCCTGTGTGTCCCTCAGAATTTCCTGAATAACTAAGAGGGTTTTTTTTTATAAAAGTGCAGCAATGTTACCTTAATGAAATCGAAGGTCTTGGTAAGCATCACGATAGCGGCCGCTCTTTCCTGCCACACCATTCTCCAGAATTGGGTTACGGTTTCTTCGGTAGGTCCTTGCGTCACAATATACGCGTTAGGCTTTAAAAGACTCTGAAAGAAAAAGAAAACAATAAAACACTCGAAACGATCGAGATAACGTGATTATTTTACAAAAGTGCGGGTAAATAAATGTATCACTTTAAGATTGAATTCGTAGAGTGGGGAATGATAAAGGACGTGAATTATTTAAGGCTAATACAAAAACCGACTTTAAAAATAATTGGTTTTCGCATGTCAATATTGTAAAAATTCGGTTTAACCAGTTTTTAAAGTTTTAAAAAAACGTTAATTTAATTAAAATAGCGAAAAGAAGTTGAAAATTCTTATAAATTTTGTTTATTTATTTTCATAATAACACATAAAATAAAATTATTTGGTGTAACTAACTGTTCAGAAAAAATGATTTAAGAAAACACAAAGCGTAAAAATATATGTTTTATATTCAACGAAACAATACAAAATTTGAAGAGAAAGAAGTGAGAAAAAGTTTTTGTCATTTTGGACCGCAGGTTGTGCATCACTGCGTTACACGTAGATGTTATAAATTTTCGCAGTCAAGCTTGTATATTGTTGCAAACAAGCTAAAATTACATGAATATCTTTAAGCCTTGAAAGGAAAGCTCTCAAGGATTACACGAAACACTGAAAGGTTGAAAATACTCGCGATGAGCAAAACCGGTTCTGAACGTATTTAACAAAAAAATACCCAATTCATTTTCACCAAGAATTGATATACAACAATATGTTCTAAATTCCATTTAAAAGGGTACTTTTATTGAAATCGATGGTTTTCAAACTCTATGCTTACACGCCTTCCTTAAATGATTTTTGAAGTGCTTTCAATAATGAAAACTTGATTTTCTTTGCGCCTCTCCTGGCAAGAGTCCACGCCTCCCTGTATGGGAACCGCTGATTTAGAGCATTTATTATGTACAAAAAAGACTATGATTTTTTTCAAGATATTGTTTATTCACGATTATCATTTATACTAGAAATAAATAGACCTAAAATATTGAAATTTCATGGAATCTCATTGGAATAATATAACGCTTTTACGCCCACTGTAAAGTTTTAGCTTGTGGAGTTACGAGCTTTGCAGTTTTGGCTTACGATAACGATCTTTGTTTTATTATAGTCTTTATCTATGCGTCCCGCAGTAATAAAACAATTTATATTATATATAGTGGCATTCAAATCGTCAACCCAAGCATAAAAATGTTTCATCTAAAGCAGGCCTTCCTAAACCTTGGCCCGCGGCCACATTGGCCCATTTGAAGGTTTAGAGATTTTATCTTTCTGACCATTTTTTTAGTGGTAAAATACCAAATATAAATGTATTGTTAAATTTGTGAATAATTTTTACCTGGGCGTCGCATTCTACCGCCATTCGTTTTTATTCTCACATTATTTTAAGTAATGTCATTTTCTTTATGTCTTCATAGCAGTGCTTGATAGCCACCACTGGAAGAAATTTGTCAAAGAAAAAATGTCTCTGTGCAATACCATCTGTCTCTATGGCAATGGTTCTCACGGAAAATCGTCCTGGGGCCGCACCATATTTTTGTTTCGAGTCTGTCGTGTTTGAGGTATGTCAAATGGACCTCAAAATGTTTTACAATATACTATTGGTATTAATTGCTCACGAAATATTTTATTTTCACAGACTTGGTTGACAAATTAACTTGTAAAATCTCATTTATTTAAATATAAATATGTTCTATGAAGCTGTTGGTGGCCGCATATGAGAACCACTGCTCTAGGGCGATAATGTGACATAAATAATCAATGATATTTCGACTGAGATTTGTGGATCAATGGACACACTTTCAAGACACTTATTTCACACCTATTTTTCACTAGATGAGACAGCAGATATCAAAGATACTGCTCATCTTGTTTATTAGCGACGTCAAAATAACCGATCGACATTAAATAAATATAAATGATAAAAATAAATGTCTAAAAGATAAAAAAAATACATTTTGAGGTGTTTTTTTTTACAAAAATAAAAGATATCATATTATGTTCATCAGAGACATGTATTATTTTATTTGGCCCTCGAAATGATTTCAGTTGGGCATCCCTGATCTAAATCTTATTAATTATGGACTATGTTTCAATTAAAACAATTGGCTCTGGTCTAGTTAATTGATATTTGCTGCCTGAAAAAGTTGGGGTTGTGAAAATGACTGGGAAATTTATCTCAACTGAAATGTTCTATCAAATTTTGAAATACCTTTTGCCATCGAATATTGTTTTGGACAACAAATCCCCACTAAAACGTCATTTAAAAAAATTCTCATTGAATTATGTTTATCTCTAAAATCCTTAAGCTTTCAATTCCCTCGCTTCCTTTAATCCTTTGCACTACTCAATAAATTATTCTTTTCCTTGCAGCAACTCCTTGATAGATTTAAGAAATCGATTGATATCACAGATTTTGCGTATTCATTAGCAATTGACAGCATGGTAAAACGAAATACCGAAAAATATACCACATTATGGCATGTAAAACACTTTAACTAAGTCACACAATCCAGTAAATATGGATTTGAAATAAGGATCCTATATATAAAATATAAATAATATCCTAGTTTTACAGTGTCGAGCAGGAGTCGACAATCATAGGAGTGGTAGAAGTTAAGCTATTCACTAGAGACTCCAATTCGAGTATCGAGTACTCGATACTCGAGTATACTCGTCCATTTTTCTAGTACTTGATACTCGAGTATTTTTTTAAATACTCGAGTTATACTGGTTTTAATAAAAATCGTCGAGAGTTTTTTTCTACCACGGATATTACAAAAACAAAACTTCGAACCAATCAAAAATTTGAGACGTTTAATTCTTTGATAAATTGAAATACACGTATTTATTAAATTAAATAAGCTTTTTTATTTATTTATCTTCTATTAATATACACAAATTCGAATTAATAATAAATATTTTAGTACATCTGAAACTACTCGAGTATTTTGTAAAATTTACTACTCGATACTCGAGTAGTTGAGATGTAGAGTAATTGGAGTCTCTAGTATACACTGTCAATACTCGGTGGAATGTCATTATAGTTAAACTAATAAAACAGTTTTAGTATATATTCCTCATTTGATTTATTAAGATCAGGACCGCTTTCGTTTATCGCGAGCATTTTCAACCGATGAAATTAATTTTAAAATACTCGCGATGAGCGATACCGGTCCTAAAAGTACTAAAAATGTGTCATTATTTTTATTTATGATTGTACATTACAAAAGTGTTTTACTTAATTTAAATAATGTCTTTTGACTGAGCAGTGGGAGGTAACACATTGAAAGTGAAGTAAATATTGATTTGAGAAATAAAAGCTTTTACCGAGCTTTTGCTGAAAAAAATGTTCGTCGTGAGTAGAAATGGTCGTTAGACGAGTCCCAAAATACATAATAACAAAATACAATTTGATTTGAAATACTTACATCTACGTACGAAGCATTTATGTAGTCGGAATCAACTTTCCCTCCTATCGTTTCCAGCACAACTCTATTGTAGTCATCTGAAATAGAAAACAAAAAAATGAATTAATAAAATGGAATGTCTTTTATACAATGCTACAGTTTCCTGCAAGTTTTATTAATCCAATAACAGTCTATCAGGCACATGAAAAAATACATACTAAGGAACATTATATGTATTGATTTAGTAGGCATTTACTTGGTAGAACTCTAGTATTTTAGTTCTACATAAATTTTTATATATTTGTTGATAGAAATATTTCAAATATGTTTTAAAGTTTATTAGAGCTTGTTAAAGGATTTAGACAGGGTGACCCCATACATCCTCTCTCTGTTCAAACCATACCAACGTCCCATGGAAGAATTTAAATAAGTTTAATTTATTGGAGCGTAATTGAGAACATAATTTATTTTTAGTTATTTTATCGTGTGAAACCACTTAAAATCTGCAATGTCTTAAGTGCATCTATTTTAAATTGTTTTTAGTTTATTGCCTTTAAAAGATTTAGAAGGAGGTGAAGCGTTAATCGTAATCGGAACCTAGCTGTTCCAATGCATTTAGCGTAAGGCCTTTATTACAGGAATGTAAACAAATCGGGACCGAATTTGGGTTATGTGTTTTTTCTGTGAGATGGTTTGCATATTGTGAATCAGTTTTTTTATTGTTAAGGGATCTAACATGTTCATTTGCCCGGGTCGAGATTTCTTCCGGTCTGCCCCACATATACTAAATCACATGTACCGCAGGTCATCAACATTATATGTAATAAATATAAGTCATGAAATGAAAACTGGACAAAAGCATAGGAAGAAATATATTAAATTCAAAAGATATCAATCCCAGAAACCGATAAATTCAATATCGATGTGTCCAATTTTATTTCGGCTTACATTAGTTGCAATTAGCGATTGACTGACTAAAAATGACGTGATTTTAACTATTATTTGAAATACGATACGATGAAAAAGACTTTCTTCTTCATCTTTGATCATATTCGTTCCCAATGTAGAGTATATGGTCACCATGTGGCACCTCCATGGTTTTCTGTCACCCGCCAGTTTCTTTGGTTTTTCCCATTAAATGCCAGAATCCCACAGCTTAACCGAGGGCATCCTATGGATATCCAGTGGTCGTCTAGGACAGTTCTTGCCAAAAAAATCATACAACAGCCCCCGTAGAAAACCTGGGACCCTGAGTTTGGAAAGCACTGGTCTAGGTTGCCGTAATCCTACCGGTCGGAAGAAAAGGCAGGCAGGAGTGAGACCCTCTGGAGTAGGGACACCAATTACTCGACATCTCAACTACTCCAGTATCGAGTAGTAAATTTTTAAAATACTCGAGTAGTTTCAGATTTACCAAAAGATATATTATTTGTTAAAATTTGTGTAAATCGATAGATGGTAAACAAATGAATAAGCTTATTTATTTCATTTATAAATTTATTTCAATTTATGAAACATATTTTAAAAATAATAGATAATTAAACGTCTCAAATTTTAATTTGGTTCAAAGTTTTGTTTTTTTACTCCCGCAGTAGAAAAAACTCTTTTTGCTGCTGTGGATATCGGTTTAAAAATTAACAATCAATTAAATAGTGCTATCTAGTTTTTCTGTCCGCTGCTTCAAACAAAATACAATTTGGAAATAAACCTTCATTTATAAATTACGAGTATCGAGTACTTAAAAATGGACGAGTATACTCGATAATCGAATTGGGGTCTCTACTCTGGAGGTACCCGCGGCATGTGACCTAGCCAACTCCAAACGACTCTCGATGGTTATGGTTTTAAACGAATCTTAGAATTAAACAATTTCTATACACTATTTTTTTATCCTTTGGTTAAGAAATTGATTATCTTTGTTTGAGATGTCTCTTTTACATTAAAGCAGGGTTTTTTTCCCATTTAACGCGCTGGAACGGCGTTCCGGCACCTTTTTTTCACGGAATTTTTCAAAATTTCAAAATTAATTAGACGAAAAAATGTTTGCGCTTACGTTATAACAATCTATATTTATATAGTTCACCAAAATGATAAAATATGGTATTGCAATGAACCGGATGAGATGTATACGGATTCGAAATTGGCGCTCTTCTGTAGCAACGAAGGAGAAGGGGACATGTCCACGTTCCCATTGGTCACTCGTGTTCAAGGACTGATAACGGCCAGTTACGTCTGACGCCTACACATATATTCTTTCTGTTTGTCTGACGTTTGTGATTGAATGCACATGGCTATCGATTGACAATGTGCGGAAAATTATATATAATTAATTTTACAAAATATTTTTATTATTTTCTTTAACTTTAAATATACATAAGATGCCTCAACAAAAAAATAATCTAAAAACTGTTTTTTGTGCTTCGTGGCATATAAAAGCTGCTTTAAATTTAATTTAAATGATATTTGAATATAGTTTTATTTAGTAAAAAGCTTAACATGAAGTGAGGTTCGGTTTGGTTTACTTTAAAAGTAAACCAATTCCTCCCCACACGGGAAACGGAGATGGAAAAAAATATTCTGAATTTATTTTTTGTTTCCTACTCCCTGAATTCGAACAAGAAATTGAAACTGAATATAAAGTAATAATAAAATATATTGAAAGTATTTTTTTAAATTTGGAAACGTATTATAATTTCATTGTTAATTCAATAAAGCCCCCTTTAAGCCGCGGTGAAATGAAAAACCGCGGCAACATTTTTTTATTTCGAATTCGCGTAATTCCCTGAAAAAGACATTTACATAAAAACGGCATGGTTTCCCGAATAACGTTTGTAATTTTATCTTAATGTGACCGTATTAAACTCAAACGGCTGACGATAAAAGGCGAGTGAAACAGATTATTAAAAAAAAGTTTTACATAGGAATACAATCCAATTTACCCCATCATACGAAACGCCACTGTCATTTTTTATTTTGTATACTGAATGGCTTGCAACAAGTTTTTAGAACCACACCATACACATATTTATTCCGATTGTTATTGGTAAAATTAAATTACATATTTAAGGGGGAGCGAGAAATAACATATTTTGAGAAACTGTCAACGATGAATGAGATATTTACATTTTAAGCAATATGTTTCTTTACATGAAGAGCATGGGTGGCCAAAGCGTCGATCGGGTAGCGATTTCTAGTCGATCGTCTATCTGATCTGTACAAATCTCTGGTGCCCGTCCCAAGAATCGTGCGAGACAAGTCGTGTGACAGGGACTGCACGCTAAAATCTCGAAAATAGCCGTTTATCGACGAAAATCTCTTTATAAAAACCCGAGTCAAACATGAGTTGGCAATTAGATTAATATAGGCTTTAAATTACTTCTTTTAATGTTGGTCGATCGCCGCCAATAATTTCAAACGAAAGTTGATCGCGGGCAAAAAAGCCTGGCCACCCCTGATGTAGAGTATGGATACTTACAAGCGTGTTTAGCAATAAGTAGATTGGTGATAAGATAAGATTAAAAAATTGGTATTACAGCTTACGCCAATGCGCCAAATATTCTTAGTTGTGAAAGTCATACGAGATTAAATCGATGGTAAATAATGTATCAGTTGTGCACAAAATCAACGATAAATAACATACACCCAGCTCAAGATCTCTTTTTTTTCAATTGAAAAAATCTGACCTTGTCGGGGATTGAACCCAGCCCCCCGATTGCTAGGATAAAGCTTTTTCCACTAGACCACAAGGACCGACCGTGATCTTACTTGTTACTCAGTTGCTCAACCCCTCTTTTTAGAAGAGAGCAGGGATTGAAAGGAAACGAGAACTAGGACAGGATTAGTGATTAGTTAATCGCTGTCACTATTCGCCGCTTTGCGGGATCGGAAGGGATTTTCAACTGATTTCAAAATTGCTTTCGAGCAGAATCGATTTATCAACTGAAAAAATCTGCTCGTATCGGGACTCGAATCCAGCCTGTCCGTCACCGAAGCAAACGACGTTGACTACTGCACCACGGACCGGACAAATTTACTCAGTTTTTAAAAATAATGTCCAATCAAAGCCGTGCAATTTAAAACAAAATCCTCCGAATGTAATTGAATATTTTTGTTTATGGGCACTGTTGTTAAAGGGAAAATTTCCGAGTAATCACAAACCACTGAGTTCCTGTTTAATAAAGCATGTTTTGTTTGGTTGAGAGCGGGTTTACAAATACATAATTGTTTATATTCCATATAGAAGTTAAAAATTTGCTCGGAAGCTACAGTTGTTTTGTAACTAAAAATAATTTACAACGTTTTGGTTTTAAGCTACTTGGGTATTTAGGTTATATTGAACAGAGATGTGGTGTGACTAGGGTTGCCAATCCCGGGATCCCCGAAGAAACGGGGTGAATAGAGACAAATACTAGGATTGAACTTTAGCACAATTTTGCTAAGCATCCGATGTATTTTTGAATCTTATATATAAAACCGAAACGGCGTATGTATGTCTGTGGGTCTGTAATTCCCTTTTGAATTGTTGGTCATTAAGTTGCCATAAAAACGAATATGAAAGAAAATATGTTTGAATTTTTATCGGCGAAGACATTTAGTCAAAATGTAATAAATTAGTCTTCTACTGAACTTTTCCCTGCTTTTATTATTAATAATAATGTTTATTATTTACGTGAAGGTATAATTGGACATTTCTTTGATAGCAAATTAGATTTTTTCCTTGAATTTGGACATTTCAATGAGCGAGAATGGGGCTGTCATCAAATTAAATAAAGTTTGTGATTTTATTTTAACTCTATTTTGGATGTTAGATTTTGTGATATAATTATGTCGAATGATATAACATTAAATAATTATTGGTCGCTTAGTCCGAGCGACGCCGGGTAGCAATACTAGTATTTTATAAATACGAAAATTATCGACAATTAAAAAGATATTCCAAATCCCAGGATCAACTTATTGCAATCCTGAAATCTCGGGATCAAAATTTGGGTTCGGGATTGGAAACGCTAGTGTGAGGATAAAATTATCATAAGCATACAGACTTCAATTTTATATTCTGTAAAGTGAACCATTTTATCTTTAATTAATATTTTCGTTTAGTTAGGCGTCGGTGTTTATTCATTCTAAATTTTATATAAAATATAACAATGTTTACTTTTTAACTGTCAATTTTTACTAAGCTGACTGACATAATTGAAAATATAATTAGTTATATTCATATTAATAATGTAAATTATGGTTCAAGGTACCTAGGGGTAATCCGCGTAATGAGCTTGCGATCCGATTAGGGATAGCTGGAGCAACCTTCAATTCAATGCATAAACTCACGATTGTACTCGATCAAAACCAAGTTCCACTTATTCAATGCATGCATACTGACTGTGCTGCTTTTCGGGTGCGAGTCATGGCACGTTAAAAAATTACAGGGTGACCGTATACTGTGCTTCGAAAACAGATGCTTGCGGCGAATATTAGTGGTGCGGTGGTTTGATTTTGTCTGGAAGACGGAGGTAAGAGAGTGGACAAACCAGTCCTTTATTACTAGAGACCCCAATTACTCGACATCTCGACTACTCGAGTATCGAGTAGTAATTTTTAAATACTCGAGTATTTTCAGTCGTACTAAAATATATATAATTAGTTAAAATCTGTGTATATAAAAAGATACAAAATATTCACTATACTGCATTTTCATTGTTTTTTTTAATTACCGTATTAAAAATGCCTTTTTCTATTGCATCGTGGTCGCGAGTCACACGACTTTTATAAAAAAGGGTCGTCACCTGAAAAAGGTTGGGAACCACTGACTTAGATCAATAAATAGCGCAGGTTGTTAATAAGACCATATTCTCTAAAATTTTAGTGGAAAGAAGATGAAAGCTTTGCAGGAATTCATGTCAAAAATGAGAGTTTTCCTAAAATATATTCCATTGAAATGCTCCAACAATGAATATGTAACACTATTCAAATTAGAAACGGATTTAGTGAAAAATAACAAAAAGTTTGCTTTGAAAGTTTGCCAATAGCTGACACCCATTACTATCGAGGTCCGACGACCACTCTAGTTAAGCGCGCACAGTCCGTGATGCAATTACCGATCCGTATCTGTACAATTGATGTCAGTTTGTAACAGAGGTGGATCTAGTCTAATACAATCACTTGATTTCATCTGTGACACTGATAGCTTTGGCCAGTAACACAGGACCCTATTAGGTATATTACCCGGATTAGATTTAAGTATAGCTTGATCACATATTGCAAGAAGTGCCAGTCAGGAGGTAGTTTTCAAAAGTGGTCAAATCCATTTGTTGAAAAACTGGGATTGTGAGATATTTTCATTACTTTTTCGTCATAAATTTGTGTATACTATCAATATTTTTAAAATATGTTTTAAATTAAGGAATTACGGCCAATGTGTAGTAGTTCAAACTTTTCCAAGTGAATAAAGAAGGTCTCAAAAATTTATTCTAAAACTGACACTTTTAAGGTGTTCACTGTCAATACTTGGTGGAAAGGCATTATAATAAAAATAATAACACATTTTTAGTACTTTTTCCACATGAGATTTATTTCATCAGAACCGGTTTCGCTCACGGCGAGCATTATCAACTGATCAGTTATTTTTATTTTATTTTTACTAAAACTGACAGTTGAAAAATATTATTTTGGAATTGACCACTTTTGAAAATTACCGCCTGCTATGTAAAATTGGCGAAAAATATTTTGGCGACGTGTTTCTCGAAATATGTGATGATTTTTCGCACTTTTGTGAGTGAACATAAACACGCTTTACTCAAAAAATAAATTTCAACTTTGAATCTTCTATGTGAGCATCGACATTTCTTGATGAAAAGTATGTGAAGGCATTATGTTGACATGCAAATGACTACTAATTATTTGGTCAGTTTCTAATTCGATAAATGGTCAGTTATAAATACTTAAAACGGCCAGTTAAAAATATTAAATGGTCAGTTAAAATAATAAATGGTCAGTTAAAATAAAAAGAACATGTAATAAATTTGCCTATTACGACCATATTTGATAAAATTCACAATCTGTCAAACTAAAACTTATCATTTCTTAAAAAAAGCTGACTATTTAATTTAAATACTAACCATTTTTAATAAATAACTAACCATTAAAATATATTACTGACCGTTTTATTTAATAACTGACCACATTCACACTGATACAATGACAACTGACTGTTTTTATATTAACTGACCATTTTGGTTTTTAACTGACCATTTATTTATTTAACTGACCAAAACTTGAATTAGTTACTGACCCATTAAATACCTGCCCATACAAATTAGCTGTCCTTATTTTATTTTAAATCGGATGATATAGGGATTTATAGCATTAAAAGAATGAATAAAATTATAAAATACTCACATGGTATGCATTTTTGATTTTGGTTTTTTTCAAAATTTGATTTCTTCGTCGCGTGTCTGCAGGAATGGGTTTCCACTTTGACAGCAGTCTGAAAAAAAGAAAAAAGCTCTGGTAAGGTAAGGTTAGATCGGTGACATTTTTATTTCTTTCATAGTTCAGGCGTTTCAGTCGGTTTAATCTGCGCCCAATATTTGTATGAGGACTTTTATGAGACTGGACATAAATCAATTTCATCGCTAGAAATTTCTGACACGTATAATGTGTTATCTAACGAAACATTTTGTTTGTTATTACTGTAATACACTTCGATGGTTTCGGCGGTAACTTTGTGGAAGTTCATTTTAATATGATTTAAAATCGCAAAGTTTGCTTAAGTAATTATTACTTACTTAAGCAAACTTTGCGATAGTAAGTCTGAAGATGAAAGAGGCGAAACACGTGTCACAATTAGTTACACAATACGTGAATAATCAAAGTTATTTTAAATTTTATATTAGTAATACACTTCGTTCATCGCAAGCATTATCAACTGATAAGAAATACTTAAATGCAGCTTTATTTATACAAAAGCAAAGCAAGGCTAATAAAGGTGTGACAAACAATTGTTTTGTCATAAAAATGCTCGCGACGAGCGAAACTGGTGTAGATCTTAATACATCTAATGCGGAATAAGTACTAAAGATGTGATATTATTTTTATTATCATACCATTCCACCAAGTATGGACAGTGAACACCCTAAAAGTGTTATTACTGTTTGTTTCTGAGAATCGTGTTTGAAAAAATAATTGGTTAAAAGCAGAGATGTGGAGTCGTTAAAAAAACACTAATCCGACTCTAACATTGAACCAAAAACAAGACTCCGCTTAAAAAAGTTTAATTTGTCAAGAGTTGTTTTTGCCTATGTACATATATTAAATAAATGATCAACCAACCAATCTGGCCAATATATATTTGGGTGAACAAGTTGGTTGTCCCACCACCCATCCGTTATGTGTGTGCAGCCGTTTTTCACAGCCGCCTTCCATAACGCTATACGATCAAGAAAAGAAACGAATTTACTCCTCACTTACTTGGCCCGAGACAGAGCTGCACGGGACTGATCTTTTAGCCATGCACTAAGGTGCTTAAAGAGAAGAGAAATAGAAAGAGAATAAAAAAGAAAATGTGACTTGCTCAGCCACTTTGTTAGAGTGATATTAAGTATCTTATGTATCTGTATACTGAGAATCCGTGGAGTTTAATCTACTTCGCGTTGAATCTGAAGAGGAATCAAGATTATCCCGTTCCCCATATGATGTTGCCCAATAGCCAAATTTTACATGTCACTTTCATAAATAGCAATTACAAACTTTTCAAAAGTTTTTCACAACTTCGACACCGACTATGACTCCGGCCAAATCATCGTGACGACTCCGACTCCGAATAATAAGCCCTGGCTAAAAGGAATAATTTTGTTCTTTATATTTTAACGTTTAATATCAAAACCGTGCCAATAAAGATCAGTGACCAGTAGAGAATCCAATTACTCGACATTACAACTAGTATCGAGTAGTAATACTTTAAAATACTCGAATACTCGAGTAGTTTCAGATGAATTAAAATATATAAATATTTGTGTATACATAGATAGATAAATAAATAAGTGTATTTAATTGAATATGCCACAGTCGGCAAATCAAAAGATTATTTTTCAAAATGTTATTTTGTCTCTTGTCATCATAAGATAAGTCAGTAGAAACCAAAGCAAACGTAACAAAAGTAATTCTCGGACAACATTGTCAACGGCGAAACCATTTAAAAAATAAATTTTACCTGAGTATAATCCACGCGTATGACTCAGTTAAACAAAATGGTCAAAAACAAAAGTAAACACAATTTGGAAATAAGCCTTCATTTATAAATTACGAGTATTACTTAAGTATTTTGGGAAATACTCGAGTATCAAGTACTCGATATTCGCATTGGTGTTTCTAGTGACCAGTCTAGCAATCCCTACTTGTATCATCTTGAAATTCTCACCGAATATTGCCTCTGTTTCATCATCAATACATCGAAATAATAATCAATTTAACCCAAGTCCATGGAGGCCTAGTACACTTTGAGGGATAATAAACTTCAAACAGATAAGGGACAAGAGGCTTTTAGATCAATTTAGTGATGGTGGGGTAGAGCGCTAAAGCGGAGGCTCTACAGAGGGGAAGGTTGTATCGCTTCACTAGGCATGCCAAGGCTCGGTCGTTTGAACTGTCAGCTACAGCGTGAAAATACTCTATGGATTTTTTTGGTACTAGAGTACTAATCAACCATTGTAATAATTGTGTTAGTGCCAATTGATCTTTTCAATTATGTACAATATGTTCGAAAATGACACTATATTTACATTGGACCATTTATGGAAAAGTCACGTGAAAATACTCGTCGCGATTTTATGTAACAAAATAGCTACAAATTATAAAAATTATGGACACTATGGAGTTGATCTCAACATATGTTTTTTCCAAGAGAACTGTTTGTTATTCAGTTGCTCAACCTCTCTTTTTCGAAGAGAGTTGGGATGGAATGGATACGAGAACTAGGTCAGGACTAAGAGTAGTATTTAGTTAATCGCTTTCACTATGCGTCGCTTTTTGGATCGGAAAGGTGGGAAGGGATTTTTAACATGACAAACACCCGAGGCCTTTAAGAAGAATCGATTTACCAACTGAAAAAAAATGCTTAATTTATTATATTTAACATTAAACCAGGACTGTGGAGCCGGTAAAAAAAAGTTCGATTCCTACTCCGACTCCAACATTGACCAAAAACACGACTCCGACTAAAAAAAAATTAATATCGTCACGTTTTTTGTTCTAATTTTACTATTTATGTGTATTCAATTAAATATCAACCCTACCAATCCGGCCAATAGCCAAAAACTCTGACTTCTTTAACGGTTCACTCGAGTTCGCGGCAGCCGTTGATACTAAATAAGTGTTCTCCCCCTGACATAAGAATCCACCTACCGCACTAAGCCCACGCGTTATATATCAAATTAGGGAATTAAAGATTTTCGAACACTGGCAATCTTTTTTTGTCGGTGTCATTCGGGACATTCTCACAGCGCCCCTCTTTCGTTAAGCCAATTTTTTACCATAGTTGAAATATTTCAAAACAATGTTACTATTTTTCAATTTTCAAGTATTAGCTTTCAGTCCTTGTTGAAAATACATTATCTTATATATAAAACCGAAACGGGGGATGTATGTCTGTAATTCATTTTTGCATTGTTGTTGCAAGTTCAAACAAACGAATTGATTTCGCTCGCGAAAGTTTCGACGGTAAATTTGTTTCGTTATCAATGTGTGTGTAGAGACTCCAATTACTCGAGTATCGAGTAGTACATATATAAAACCGAAACGGTGTATGTATGTCTGTGGGTCTGTAATTCCCTTTTGCATTGTTGGTCATTAAGTTGCCATAAAAACGAATATGAAAGAAAATATGTTTGATTTTTTTATCGGCGAAGACATTTAGTCAAAATGTAATAAATTAGTCTTCTACTGAACTTTTCCCGGCTTTTATTAATATAATAATGTTTATTATTTACGTGAAGGTATAATTTGACATTTCTTTGACATCAAATTAGATTTTTTCCTTGAATTTGGACATTTAATGGGCGAGAATGGGGCTGTCACCAAATTAAATAAAGTTTGTGATTTTATTTTAACTCTATTTTGGATGTTAGATTTTTGTGATATAATTATGTCGAATGATATATCATTAAATAATTATTGGTCGCTTAGTCCGAGCGACGCCGGGTAGCAATACTAGTAATAAATAAAGCCAAATTGATTTTGTTTTACGTTTTGAACGATGGATAAAAGACCTTTTGTGGTCTGGATTTGACATTTGCGCGTGTGTGGAGACGAAAGGCAGAGTGACGAGAGTCTTTGGGATTTTCTCGCTACACGCACAAGCGGCTCTTCGGAAATTTTTCGCTTGGGAAAATTCGATCATAGCTAAAAATATTAAACCTTCAATAATATAATATAACCCACTGTACGAAAAAAACGGATCGATTTTTATAAAGAAACACCTAATATTGTACTGTGTACAAACAACCCTTACGTATTGGAAAAAAGGTAAGTAGACAAAATCGTATATTGAGATATTTACAGTTATTTTATAACAAATAGGATGGAAAACTCGAATGCATAGAAAAATATTAACTTAGTAAAAAATGTTATAAAATAATTATAATTCTTCGTGTCCGTGGTCCAGTGGGAGAACTTTTGTACAGTCAACCCTCTTACAGCACCCTAGTAGAGCGGTTTGTCTGAATGTGCTTCATGGAATTTCAATATCCAATTTGAATTGGTTGAATTTTGTATTTGCGATACACATTCAAAATACCCGATAATTATAAAACCCACTTAATTAATTGAAACTTATTTATGTACATAAAATTTTCGCTAATTCATATAGATTACGTTAATGGCAATTTAACTTAGTGATCCACTTTCATTTTTGTATATAAACAATACAAACTATTTACTATGCGTCAGTTCAAGTACATCCGTGCACTTAAAATGCCTGAAGATGCCGAAAGGCGAAAACCCGGGTCGTTAGCGACAAAACTAATGGAAAAGTACAAAATTCAAACGGTTCAAATTTGCAAATTATATTTTTCGTAAATATGCAATATTATACACAAATATGGGCATTCGAAGAATATTTTAAAGTTGACTATACAAAAGTCTATGCCTCTGAACAGAAATCAATTGTTTATTGATTGAGTAGGCATTTACTTGGTAGAACTCCATTATAATACGGTAAGAAAAATCACACTGTATTTTAGTTCTACATAAATTATTTTATATATTTGTTGATAGCTATTTCGGCTTACGCCTTCGTCAGAAATAAAATAGTTAGTTCTGACGTTCTAGTTATTTTTCTTACCGTATTAGAAATCAATTGATTGAAAAATGACACAAATGAATTTTTGTTTGCTTTGTATATAAAACAATGATTGTGAAGATTGTGGACCGGCAAGAAATATTATTTTCAAAATCTGGCCCGGCTGCTGACAAGGTTGGCCACATATGTTCTAATGCAAAAGAAAGTATTGGGCAGTCACTCTTAAGACTTATTGGTTACGAACAAGATAAGGAAAGACACTGTAGATGCACTTAACGTTTGCCAAGCCAATGGATATAGCCGTATAAAATTAACGGATTGGAAAGCAGTGATTGGCGGAGACAGACGAGTATGTTATTATTTTTATGACTCTATCATAAATAATTTTGTATTTCTTTTTCAAAAATGGATGAGAAATTATATCGCATATTTTCAACAACAATACAATGTGAATTAAAAATAACATTCAGCGAATTCGTTTTTGACGACCCTTAAGGTACGTTCACATGGCACATTACGCAAATTACGCATTACACTATACGGTAAATTCCCGTATGCGAGTAATATTTCTTCCCTCATACGCGACGAAATTGTCACAGAAATCGAATGGACGCTATCGAATACGGGACGCAGTGGCACTGTTTCGTGTATGGATGCTAAATTTTACCGAAAAAATCAGTGGCAATGGATGTTATATACAGTTGTTAACACACTGACTATACGGTAAATTCCCGTAAACGAGAAATATTTTTTCCCGCATATGCATCGAACTTGTCACTGAGATTGAATGGACTTGATCGAATGCGCAATGGCACTGCTTCATGTATTGATGTGTTCACACGGAGTCCCTGTTCAACGGAAGCAGTGTTGTTTCGACTATAGCAGCGGTGGATTTACGCAAAAATTTTGATTTTGACCGAATTTTTTATATCATTAGTTAAATAAATAAAATAAAAGAGTGTTGAATCATTCAGTCTAACAAATGAATCATCAAAGTGGCTGTCAATAACTCTATTCATATCAGTCAGATTTTGGTCAGATCCGTAAAATCTTGATTGATTCACGGCCTGGTTTTTAGTTTCTAGTTAAGAACAAACCGAGAATCTTCTGCGACGTCGTTTATGCTGACACCGTCTGTCCCAATACAACAGAGTGGATACGTGATAACCAGGGCTGTGGAGTCGTTTACATTTCGTTGAAATTTACTATTTATGTGTATTCAATTATAAATGGCTCAATGGATATGTAAACAAGCAAAATATGCGTTATTGAGCAGGCACCAATCCACACGTGCTTCACGAAACACAATTGCATCCCGGAAAAATCACTGTTTGGTGTGGATTACATGCCGGAGGTGTCATTGGACCATATTTTTTTGTTGATGATGCTAATCGTCATGTTACTGTGAATGGTAATCGTTATCGCTCCATGATAACTGATTATTTTTGGCCTCAATTACAAGGTATGGACTTGGCCAATATGTGGTTTCAACAAGACGGCGCTACCAGTCACACGGCACACGCAACAATTGACTTATTGAAAACCAAATTTGGTGAGCGTGTTATTTCGCGTAATGGACCAGTTCAATGGCCGCCTAGATCATGCGATTTAACACCATTGGACTATTTTCTTTGAGGCTATGTTAAATCTTTGGTCTATAACAACAAGCCGGCGACGTTACAAGAGCTAAGAGAAAATATTGAACGCGAAATTGGTGCGATTCGGGCCGAATTATGTGAAAAAGTGGTGGAAAATTGGATTCAACGATTGAACTTCTGCAAACGTGCCCGCGGTGGTCATGCGAGGGAAATTGAATTTCATACATAATTGCCACTAAATGTACTTCAAAACATAATATTTTTTTTTAGATATCTTCATTCGTTTTTGTTATATTTAAAATAAAATTGAGCGCCCTTAATGAAAAACTCTTTATATCAATCAACTAATCCGGCCAATTGACAAATTTTACATATATGCAAAAATAAAAAGTTCTAACTTTAAAAAAATTCCGACTCCGAGTACAACTCCGTCCAAAACACCAAGACGACTCCAACTCCGACTCCAGTCAAATAACTGTGACTCCACGGCTCCGACTCCACAGACCTGATGATTACTATTCACTGACAACTAGTTGAAGAACTCGAATGCAAAGAATACGGGATACTAGAATTATCGATCGGATAGACTCGCGTGAACAGGTGCTCCGTATTCGAGAAAAGCGTATACGTTAAAATCTCGCATCGAACATTCCCCATGTGGACATGCCTTTACTGTGTCGTTCCAATATTTTATATTATGTGATTTTCGTTGTAACATGGGTCGTACCTTTATGATTTTCTGCCCTTCCCCGTATAGATTTATAATTAGAGTTTGTGAATAAACAAAACAAATATATATTTTCACAGAAGCACGTATTACACGAGATCACAGCATGTAAAAATCACACTTGAATCTTTACCGCGATTCCATTTCGCAATGGTAAATAATAACACGTCTACGGATTCAAATCCCGCTGTAATCCCGCACGTGCAAAACCCAAAATCCTCCGAGGACATATTCCCTTTCATCCCATTAATCCTTAGTCTCGTTACGCTGTTTCAGTGTTTTCCCAAAAGACAAGATCACCATATTGGGGCTAAAGTAGCATCCATTTAGAATTTTCACATTTTTTTACTAAAAAAATCTGTGAAAAAATACATTGTTATTGAAAATAGATACTCCGTGATGACAAAACCAATATACATTACCGACCACTCTGCAATTATGATAAACTCACTTAATTACACATTATTACCATCTGCACACTTTTTTTAGTAAATTTATTTGACAAAATTCGAAAAAAAGATTGTCATCATTATTTCTCAGCAAGAGTTGTGAAAAAATATGCTTAAAATAAGTAATTTGAAACGTTTTTACTTGTTCATTGTTACAGGTGAATTTTAATCAATCTTATTCATCCTTTGAAATGCCTGAAGATGCCGAAAGGCGATACCCGGGTCGTCAGCGACAAAACTCATGGAAATGTACAATATTAAAACAATTCAAATTTTCTATTAAAATAATTGATGTCCTCCAGGTACAATAGTATTAATTATTTGCGATTAGAGGTATGTTGAATTCTTGACAGTGTTTCTTTTAAATTTAAGAATTTTTGAATAATTATTATACAAAAAGTATCTTTGTGTTTCTCATAGTAGATTCCCAGAAATTCAATCTTTGGGAAACTTTGCCATAAAGTGAAATGTTTTTACTTTCATAGGAAATAATATTTATATTCTATTCGAATATAACGAATAATAAATCCGAAATGTTGGAAATATTTCAACATTACTGTTTTGACATAAATATTGGGAAATTTATTTTGACAGTTTTGACACCGTAATAAATATTCAAAATAAGATTATCGAATAATATCATGAAATTCTGTCAAAACATGAAAATTCTTAAGCAATAGAAAATTGTATTTAAAAACTTTACCTTTAATACGATGCATAATGTTAAGAGGCTTGTGCTTAGTTATATAACGTAACCGAGTAGTTAATGGTCATTTAATTACTATCCTTATCAATTTCCAAATGTTAATCTTTATATTGTGCTGAATTTTCTTTTAATTTGTATTCCTACGATACTCCCATTTCCGACCTTGAAAATAAGTAAAGCCCAGGTGGGCAACGATTTTATATATGTATATCCATGTCCGCTTCCGATGTGGAGCATACGTCTAAAACATTTTTTTCCTACTACTATTTTTTTTTTGTTGTATTTGATTTTATCCTAGAATAAAAATGTCCTTATTCAGTATGACTAGTTGATACATTTTTCTAAATCCATGTCCGCTCCTATTGTGGAACATTTTTTTCTACCTATCAAGTTGCTAAATCTTCGAGGTGAGAGTAGGGATGGAAATACAGTGGCAGGAATAGTTGTTAGATAGTCTGTCATCTTCGTCCTCGTATCTTTTCAATCCCCTTCTCTCTCTGAAAAAGACAGGTTGAGCCACTGAATAACAAGAAGTTGTCGTAGAAAAAAACATTTTGAGGTAAATTCTGTAAGGAATCCATATGCTTCAAGTTGGGAGCGGACATGGTAATAAAAATATTAAAAGTGAGACAGCTATTCAGCGTGTATTTAATGGGTCGGTATCTAATTCAAGTTTTGGTCAGTGAAATAAATAAATGGTCAGTTAATATTGTAAACGGTCAATTGTCATTTGTATCAGTATGAATGTGGTCAGTTATTAAATAAAACGGTCAGTTATGTATTTATAATGGTTAGATATTTATTAAAAACGGTTTGTATTTTAATTAAATGGCCAGTCACTTTAAATAAATGAAAAGTTTTAGTTTGACAGCTGGTGAATTTTATCAAATATGGTCGTAAGAGGCAAATTTATGACAAGGTCTATAAAAAATAAGCGCATGAAATAAAATAATTTCTTAAGTTCTGGCATTTGAAAGCAGATAATATTATTATTATTAAGTGTTAAGTTTTATTACTGCCCATTTTTTATTTTTAACCGACTGTTTTAAGTAATTATTACTGACCATTTATTCAATAGTTACTAACCATTTATCGAATTAGAAACTGACCAAATAATTATATCTCATTCTACTTGATTTGATAAACAGTAGGTATAAAATAATATCAGCCGGCTGTTTCTAAAATATGTAATTAAAAACTCATTTACTCAAGTGAGCAAAACCATTATAACCATATTGTTATTTGTATCGATTTTTTCGTGCTTCTAATTATCCCGATAATTGGAAACCAGCATAGCGAACCGGTTCATCCACGCGTCCTGTGTAACGACCGTTAGAGTTAGCACGTCGAGTCCGCTACCCCTGAAGCCTCCTCCTGATGGCGGGCGACCCCAGACGGGAACCACTCGATCGGTTTAACCCCCAGGGCGAGTGCGACTGTCCCGAAGCGATATGACCTCTGATATGGACTGGCAAACCAGCCGGGGATGGTATTGCATAACCACCTGTCAAAGCCGTTTCCCTCTCAAGGGTATTGGCGTCTAATATTATTTATCAGTGTCTATTGTATTGTTTCGCTGTAAGTTGAACTGATTCGCTTGGAAAATGGTTATTTTAACACTTTGTTTTACAGGTTCTTTTAATTACTTTGGTAATTAGCAAGTTATTCGATGGCCAATTAGCAAAGTTCACTCCGTAATCATTGGGTTAATAGAGTGTCATTGATACATATGTAGATTCAGCGCATAGAAACAATTTTTTTTAAATATAAATATTACATTTTTTTCGTACTACTTGCCCCTGCTATATATAAAGGGTATTTCAATAGGGACGCTCAAAATGTGTTACTTTGTCCTGCTGAGTAGATTATTTATTGTTTAGTGGCCAAATTTGAGTCAACCAGTTTGGTAAATAATCGGCCAACACCTACCTGTACGTCATCAAAATACAATATCTGGTGAAAACATTGCTGCTGTGTGTGAAAGTGTACAGGAAAACCCAAGGCAGCTTATTTCTCGTTGTTTACAAGAACTTGGCTTTTCGGCGAATTTTGAATCGGGCCTTATGTCTGCACCCGTATAAAATCCAACTAACCAAGAAACTTCAGATAAACGACCACAGACAACGCCTGATTGGGTTCTGGAGCAGTTTGAAGTTTCCCCAAATTTGTCAAAAAAGTCAACTTTAGCGAAATGGCCCATTTTATAATGAATGGATATTGGCAGACATTTGATGCTATATTCCATATTTAATGCCGTAAAATATACTTACAAATGAAATTAAAATTTAGTCGAAATCTCACAAACAACTTGTTTTATATACATTTCAAAACTAAGCGTCCTTATAAAAAGACCATATACATATATAGCAGGGGTGGCCAAATTTACAACCACGGGCGCATTTTTTAAAAATGTTTGGCTGTGATCGACTTCAATTTATTATTATTGAAATAAAAGAGGAACCAGACATGTGTACACAAGACAGGCGGGCGACTTTGAATAGCTACGCGATCGACGCTTTGGCCACTCCTGATATATAGCATTTAAAGAGTAGAGCCGGTTTCGCTCATCGCGAGCATTTTTAAACTGATAAAATATTAACACACACCTTCAAACACAAACTGAAAAATTAACGGCTTGTTCCGGGGCTCTAATTCATGTGCAACGTGCCCGGCAGCTAGAATATAATTTAGCCAAAAAATAAATGAGGTAATGGTGATGAACAGTAGCTTAAGAATAGCTTTTCAGTGGAAATGTATTACTTGGAATTTTTCCGTGTAAACTATTCGCAAAGCACTATGAGAAAACTCGATTTTATCATCTCGGGGAAAAAGCTTCGGGGTGTTGTTTCCTCAAACGATTTTACGACAAATGAACCAAAAACAATGCGACAGACAGAGAAAAGCTGGTAGAAACATTCCATGGAACTATTCTACTTTGAAATAAAATCTCGACGCTCTATTCAATACAGTCGATGTGAATTATACAGTGTGTTTAAAGAAAGACGATAAGATTGATATAAGATTATTAAAATTAAAATATACACAAGCAATGAATGTATCTTCAAGTGGAGCGACGGGGTGAACGCCGTGGCCATTTTTATATGCCATACATATTTATTAAAATACTAGTATTGGAACCCGGCTTCGCTCGGACCAGTTTGGGTTTTTTCAACTTTTTTCAAAATTCAAAAGTCTAGGTCAATTAAAATGGAATTAAAATGAACATTTCAGACTGGCATTGACATTTCACAGCCCCATTCATATATTGACATGATCGAATTTTCCCAAGCGAAAAATTTCCGAAGAGCCGCTTGTGCGTGTAGCGAGAAAATCCCAAAGACTCTCGTCACTCTGCCTTTCGTCTCCACACACGCGCAAATGTCAAATCCAGACCACAAAAGGTCTTTTATCCATCGTTCAAAACGTAAAACAAAATCAATTTGGCTTTATTTATTACTAGTATTGCTACCCGGCGTCGCTCGGACTAAGCGACCAATAATTATTTAATGATATATCATTCGACATAATTATATCACAAAATCTAACATCCAAAATAGAGTTAAAATAAAATCACAAACTTTATTTAATTTGATGACAGCCCCATTCTCGCGCCCATTAAAATGTCCAAATTCAAGGAAAAAATCTAATTTGCTATCAAATAAATGTCAAATAATACCTTCACTTAAATAATAAACATTATTATATTAATAAAAGCCGGGAAAAGTTCAGTAGAAGACTAATTTATTACATTTTGACTAAACGTCTTCGCCGATAAAAAAATCAAACATATTTTCTTTCATATTCGTTTTTATGGCAACTTAATGACCAACAATGCAAAAGGGAATTACAGACCCACAGACATACATACGCCGTTTCGGTTTTATATATGAACTTCTCGATACTCGAGTAATTGGAGTCTCTACACACACATTGATAACGAATCAAATATACCCTCGAAACTTTTGCGAGCGAAATCAATTCGTTTGTTTGAACTTGCAACAACAATGCAAAAGGGAATTACAGACATACATTCACCGTTTCGGTTTTATATATAAGATAATGTATTTTCAACAAGGACTGAAAGCTAATACTTGAAAATTGAAAAATAGTAACATTGTTTTGAAATATTTCAACTATGGTAAAAAATTGGCTTAACAACAGACTGACCACGCTACTTATGCACTCGAAAGAGGGGCGCTGTGAGAATGTCGTGAATGACACCGACAAAAAAAGATTGCCAGAGGTCGAAAATCTTTAATTCCCTAATTTAATATATAACGCGTGGGCTTAGTGCGGTAGGTGGATTCTTATGTCAGAGGGGAGAACACTTATTTAGTATCAACGGCTGCCGCAAACTCGAGTGAACCGTTAAAGAAGTCAGAGTTTTTGGCTATTGGCCGGATTGGTAGGGTTGATATTTAATTGAATACACATAAATAGTAAAATTAGAACAAAAAACGTGACGATATTAATTTTTTTTTAGTCGGAGTCTTGTTTTTGGTCAATGTTCGACAATGAGTCGATTTTTTTTTACCGGCTCCACAGTCCTGGTTTAATGTTAAATAGAATAAACTTGACATGATATTTTTCAGTAACCCAGTACAGTAGTATATGATACAAATTCGAAACGAAGAACTGAACACATTTTCCTGGGGAGTAATATATTTTGCGTGTTCAAGAATTGAACGCAATTTCGGGACGCGAGTGCGTTCAATATTCTATTTTGCTGAACCCCGTACCGCAATATCCATCCGTTCATAAATCCATTATTTTGCGAGATTTTTATACTAACCGCAGACACGCAATTTAGCGGGGATTTTACTCGGGTCTGCCCGAGTAATTGGATTTAAATGAAAACAACCTCAAAGCAAAAAATGTTTACCTAAAATATTAAAGCGATCGAAATGTTCATACCGTTTAATGTGTAAGGACTCAATATTATGTATGCTTGTAGGTTGGGTTTTCACTGATTTGTATAGATACTATGTATTGATCAGTGATGCACAACCTGCAGACCACGGGTCGCATGTGGCACAATATTAGAAATATCAATCATTTTTTCGTCAGAATTTATTACGAATGATAGAAGAACAATATGAATAAACACAATTTAAAATTTAGAATAAAGTCAGCCCTGCTGTAGCGGGAGGATAGGAAGTACGCTATAAGAAAATAACGCTATATAAACTTAGGTACCCATACAAAATTTGAAGTTTGGTTTTTTCATTTGTATTTTGTGATTTGAAGCAAATCAAACATTTTTATAATTTTTATATTTTAAATAAAATAATAAGTGTTTAGTTTGTAAGCAAGTGACAGTAATTGGTTGATGCCTCGGGTGGCCAATTATTTATTTATTTATTTAAGAAAAAGCAAATCATGGCATTACAGCTGATGCCAATGCGCCATGTATTTGACGAATATAAATACATGTGTTTATATATATACATACATGTATATACATAATATAAATCACTAATTAATTAAAAACACAAACTTTATTTAATTTGATGACAGCCCCATTCTCGCCCATTAAAATGTCCAAATTCAAGGAAAAAATCTAATTTGCTGTCAAAGAAATGTCAAATAATACCTTCACGTAAATAATAAACATTATTATATTAATAAAAACCGGGAAAAAGTTGGTAGAAGACTAATTTATTACATTTTGACTAAATGTTTCGCCGATAAAAATTCAAACATATTTTCTTTCATATTCGTTTTTATGGCAACTTAATGATCAACAATGCAAAAGAGAATTACAGACCCACAGACATACATACGCCGATTCGGCTTTATATATAAGATTAAGCAAGTATTAATTCTGAGATTCGATTTCGTGACACTGGAAGCCAAAAAAATGCCAAGAATCAACTACTCGGCTATCGGACAGGAATTATTTTACACAGATGCTGTAGTGGCCACTAAATTTATATATTACTATTTGAACAGTAGTAAAAAATAAAACGCACAGCTTTAAATGTGATAGTTTTTATCAGAGAGCATAAGGATTTTAATTGATACAGTGGAACCCCCAATTACACTACTCCGTATTACGCGCTGGCTTTCTGATATTCACCGCGAATCCCCTAATTGAACGGTCGCATTTGCAAGGCAATTAAGTGAACACTTTGAGTCCCGACTCAAATCATCAAAGCAATTTACAGTCGATAATATCAATAACTATATTTCGAATGGTGTAGGTCTCTACTATTATTCTATCTTGCAAATGTTTAGAAAAGATTTAACTAGATGGCAGTAATACGATCATATTTGAAGAGACAGAATATCACAACAAAAAACACGTTGAGTCCCAACGCATAGTTAATGTATCACGCCAAAACACGGCTCCGGGATAGAAAGTGTTAACAAAATATTTCGTACATATTTAATTTTTTTCAAAACTAAGTGAAATCTTAGTTTTGATTTTTTCGCGGAAAAAACAAAACCCATAATTTTTTATGACATTCACTCCCCCAATTACACCACTCCAAAATTATACAGTCCCGACTTTAGTGTAAATGGGGACTATAAACTGTATACCTACAGTGCGATCAGATAGTTATTGGTATTAAAGTCCTGTTCAGTGACCTATTTATTCATTACACACAATAGAAGTGATCAATCTCCATCGCTTACGCCACTTCTACCAGTGCAGGCATTGTCAACTTTGATTGAGATATTATTGTATTTTTAAATATTTTATGGACACTTAAATGCATTGATATTACGGATATTTGTTATTTCAATCCATATTACCTAACTCCTGTTCAATCCTTAAAACTGAACTTAGAGAGAATGGTTAGTTAACTACAAGTCCTATCATGGATCAATTTTGTACTCCAATTTTATTTCGAAAAAGAATTTGAGTGAATAAATTTTCTTTTGCCTTCTCATTTTTTTGAACTCTGTTTGACACTATACAGAAAATGTACGGCCTGCGCGAAATTAGCTGACTTTGACCAATGTATTATTATTACGACCAGATGGGCTGCACCTTCCAAGTGTCGTCCTGGAGGCTTGCAATAAAATCACTAACACCGTCCCATTGGCATAGGCAATTTTATAACTGGTCATGGGAAGTTCAATGAAAAACTCTTCACGCTGGGTTTGTTGGTTTCAAGGCCGGACTGCACTTGTAAGTACGTCCACCAGGACGCTAATAAAATCCTATGGGACTGCCCCCAAATGAATTCCGAGCGAGCAGAACTGTTTTCTGCTGTCCGTCCTCACACAGGCACAATAGGCCACGATAATTTGATTGCAAATAAGGCTTACTTCACTGCATTTGAAAAAATTGCAAATTTATTTGGGGATCGACATAATCTCGATCTTTCACCAGAGTCAATAAACTCGTCTAACACGACGAGCTCTCAGTATAAAGATTATACACGGATAATTTGTATCAAACTGATTTCAGTGGCTGAGCTAGTCACTTCAATACATTTGTTTTTTTTTCTATATTCAAGCACACTAGTGCATGGTTCGAAATCAGTCCAGTGCAGATCTGCTCGGGCCATGAATGTGAGGGGTGAACTCCTTTTTCTATGTCGATAGCACTGTGAAAGGCGTCCATGAAACATTGGCTGCATATACACAACGGGTGGTAGTGGGAAAAACCAAATTGCTTGAATATGCATGTAGGATGAATGCACAATTGCACCCTTCTGAGAGCCATCTTTACCTTGTATCAATAATTGACACTTGATGACCTAAAACTTGATGTATGATTACAATACTACACGCACACTTATGTTTTTCACCCCTGCCCTAGGGCTGCCGAACACAGCTAATAAAACTTCAACAAATCAAACACTCATCGTTGAGTTTCCACCCCTCTCCTTCTCCTTCTTCATCAGCCCTCGCACTTCATTTTTCACAAACAAATCCAAGCGGAATTTATTTTCCGTTAATGACTTCTCGGTTGCCGGCGGATTACCTATTGCCTATCGATTCTCTTACAAAAGTCCGCATCACGAAAGGAGAGTATTGCTTCGCCAATAATTAATAAGTGTATTTAACCATAGTATATCAATTGCCTATGATATATGTTGACACCGCCTTATGTGGTAGGTCATCAGAACTCTATCGAACGATCTATTTATCACCTCAGTCTATGAGTTTAAGTCGATATCAGGAAATAAATTCATTCTTATAATAATCTATATTGAAATCTATAGCGATTCAATATAGAGTTATTTCGATTTCTCTTATCTCTTGACGCCTGAAAGTGCATTTCCTTCATAAAAAGTTCGTTAGGCGATAAATAATCCCTTATTGGCGGGCGCACGTGTTAACGATTTTTGAAACGGCCATTGTTTTTTCTTTCTAAAGTAACCGTTTGTTTTGATACAGCAGTTAGAGACTGGGTAGCAGCGAGGGAGCACGCACTTGCCAGAGAAGTCTTACAGTTGTGGTAAGCGCTGGAAGTGGCCTGCAAGCTCCTAATCCTCTCCCTAAGGATAAATTCCAGTAAAATCCTGATATCGCCTTCGCAATAATAATAATAATAGTCGTGTATTATGTGTTGTAGAACGTAACGTGTATTGTTAATCTATCTGTGCTAAATCCGTGTGTAAAGTCTGTGTAAACTATAAACAATTAAATAATGGATGCTAACCGCACCCACATAACGCTTTGAGATCGTCTTTTCTTTATAAGAGTACAATGTTTAACCTACTCCGTCCCCAAAATCCCTCTTCCTGAGTGTCGGATAGGAGGCTCCTTCTCGATTTACGAGGGAGCCGGAATAAAGGTCTTCTCAATGTATACTACATTCAATACAGCTGTCGGTTTCTAGCCCCCGAAAGTTAGTATGAAGACAATCATTCATGGTTGCCTTCTACAGCGCTATCGAGAGAAGAAATAAGTATTTGGAACCCAAAAACTATGAAATATATTCTTTTGGGTGAGAAGGTTCAAAAGAATTTTTTGACAAATCTCTACTAAGGATAACATATGAGGACATATCGAGGACAGTTCTATGAGGATATATGGATTTAGCCATGGCTTTATCCGACCGAGGCATGGTTTCGTTCACAAATTTAATTACTTGAAGATAAATGTACCAAGCCATATATTTATTTCAGATTATCAGTGGCCAAAATGAGAATGCTTGAGAATGTAAACGTGAATGTTTCTGAAAATTTCTTAAAAGAATCGCATACATGAATAGTTTTTTCTTCTAATGAGTATAACCAGTCTACCAACGGGAATGCCACGTAAAAGAGCTTTAAAATTTTAAAAGTTATTGCTTCGGGTGTCGATATATTCCACGCGGACGTGAGTAAGTTCAGAATAGAACTGTTTATTGACAATACGTGGAATAATGAAAGTTATTTTAAATTTATATTATTGGTTATGTAGTTTAGCGCGTGAGCTTAGCGATGTGTGCCAAGATATGATGTGTGAACACCTAAGTCACACCACTCGGTGAGACTTTGAGAAGCAAACAAATAAAATGGCATGTATTTAATGGGTCAGTAACTAATTCAAGTTTTGGTCAGTTAAATAAATAAATGGTCAGTTAAAAATCAAAATGGTCAGTTAATATTATAAACGGTCAGTTGTCATTGTTACAGTGTGAATGTGGTCAGTTATTAAATAAAACGGTCAGTAATATATTTTAATGGTTAGTTATTTATTAAAAATGGTTAGTATTTAAATTAAATAGTCAGCTATTTTAAAAAAATGATAAGTTTTAGTTTGACAGATTGTGAATTTTATCAAATATGGTCGTAATAGGCAAATTTATGACATGTTCATTTTATTTTAACTGACCATTTATTATTTTAACTGACCATTTAATATTTTTAACTGACCGTTTTAAGTATTTATTACTGACCGTTTAAAGTATTTATAACTGACCATTTATCGAATTAGAAACTGACCAAATAATTAGTAGTCACAAAAAATCACACGACATACACAACGATTTATATACAGAGTTACTCAATGGGGGTTCAGGCACTTAAACTGTCTTTTAATCTTTTGTAATTGATCCACAATCTTATCAACAGATCGGTATTACTTTCACTCCCGTCATTTGAGTTGAATATTATCATGGTGGACTTATCAAAGAAAATATGATAATGACACACAGTAAAATTATTTTTTATTTTGTCACACAAATCACCAAGCAGATATTATTACCAATTAGCACATAATGTTGAAATTAATGAGCATGGTTATGACAACTCAAAATCGATTAATTTATTTTCGTTAAAAGCATTTCAGTGTGTTTATAGCTCTCTTAGCATTGGATTAATTCATTTGTCGGTCCCTGTGGTCTAGTGGCAAGAGCTTTGTCCTAGCAATCGGGGGGCCCGGGTTCAATCCCCGGCAAGGTTAGATTTTTTCAATTGAAAAAAAAGATCTTGGGCTGGGTGTTATGTTATTTATCGTTGATTTTGTGCAGCTTTTGTTTTGATTTGGTGATTTAATTCTTCCATTCACGCATTTCTTTATACTATTATTTTGTAGTTTTAGAACAATATATAGGAGCATCCATTTAAATAGACACAACAAGAATATATGTCATGTAATATCGTCATATACATTAAACTGACCAAACACCATGTTTAACATAAATATATTAAAACATTAAGTTTTACTGTATTGAGTGAATTGGTCATTTCTTGCTTTGACTCAATTGCAACAAAGTAAAAATAAGAAAGCGTTTACTGAGAATTATAATACACCCAATCCTTTTCAATTTAAATTAAATTAAGCATGGAGAAATATATTCATTCAGTGTTGCTACGTGATAATAAACTTGCCCGTTTCCTGTTTTTGTCAGTTTATAGTTATATAGAATAAAGAATAAGTGGAATTAAAACAATTATTTTGAAACTTTACAAAAAGTTAATATAAGAAAGTTTATACTTTTATTGGAATTATGCATATTATATTTTTTGCCTCACGCAATCCTGTAAGCCAGTGATGCACAACCTTTTTGCCGCAACAACCTGCTTCTCATTTTTTTTTATAATCAATGAAGAACTTTAATTTTTCATGTGAAAACATTTCTTTATTGCTCAAATTTTTAAAAAACATGTTTTCTTTTCATCTATTTTTGATACATTTTCCGTATTTTTTACGCGATTTTTTGAAACGAGCCTTTTTTGAAACCAATTTATCGCGTAAAAAAAGGACTGGGTGTATATAAAATTGAGAATTTTATTATTTTATATTTTTCTTCCATCGTCCGTATAAAGTTCCGAAGATAAAAGGTGATTGAAATTAAATTTATCATATCGGGCCGCAGGTTGTTCATCACTGCCGTAAGCCATTGTTTTTGGTGGATACGTACGGATACGAAATAGCTGTCGATAATATTTTATAATTCTTGTAAAACTAAATGTTTTCTTATATTTTGCCTTATTACTATAATTCTACTCTTGTTGCCCTCCATTCGTCGGGCCGTCGGTAGTTTTTATTACGACTGCCGAGCAATAAAACCAGATTGCGTTTTTTTATGACCGATGCTTGTTTGGCGTCTAACCGGATTGACAAACATCAAATACAGCGGAAGCTAGTTTTCCTTTTGACTGACTCAATAATTTTTACAGAATAACAATCGTACTAGGAGAGACGTAAAGCCTTTTATGGCCGACGTAAAATTTTGACAATTCAAAATCAAATTGCATTTGAAATAAGTTTTGTGGGAAATATCATGGTGACTTTGGAGGGACATTTCATTATCTTATATATATAAAACCGAATCGGCGTATGTATGTCTGTGGGTCTGTAATTCCCTTTTGCATTGTTGGTCATTAAGTTGCCATAAAAACGAATATGAAAGAAAATATGTTTGAATCTTTATCGGCGAAGACATTTAGTCAAAATGTAATAAATTAGTCTTCTACTGAACTTTTCCCGGCTTTTATTATTAATAATAATGTTTATTATTTACGTGAAGGTATAATTTGACATTTATTTGACAGAAAATTAGATTTTTTCCTTGAATTTGGACATTTTAATGGGCGAGAATGGGGCTCTCATCAAATTAAATAAAGTTTGCGATTTTATTTTAACTCTATTTTGGATGTTAGATTTTGTGATATAACATTAAATAATTATTGGTCGCTTAGTCCGAGCGACGCCGGGTAGCATTACTAGTTATCATATAAAATTTGAACCTTTCGATGGTTTCGGCGGTAACTTATAAAATTAAAAATAACTTTGATTATTCCACGTAATGTGCTATTAACTGTGACACGTGTTTCGCAAAGTTTGCTATTAAGCAATTGCTATTGAGCAACCTGTCCTATTAAGTAATGATACAAGATTGATTCTAACAATCTAAAAATGATAAAATTACAAAATAGATTTTAGGATTTTCTCTTTTTACAATTAGAAAGGAGGCGGTTATAGAATCGAAAAAAAGCAAACAAATAATTATACTACTAATGACGTTAACATTACAAACTATCAAACTAATGAGCTGCAATCAATCAGATATGTTAGCGATTACTCTATTAATTGGAAATAATGTAAGCAGTGGCGAGCAACCTGTCCTATTAAGAATATTATTTAATGATACTTCTTTTTTGTTAAGAGTTTAATAAATATTTTTTAAGTTTTATACTCTCCAGAAGAACAAAGATGATAACAATACGTTTTCCCCTTCACTGTACAATTATAAGCGGTTCATTTTTTTGTAAAATTCGCCATGAGTTGTCGACGCTAACGACCCGAGTTTCGAATTTCGGCATCTTCAGGCATTTCAAAAGCACGAATGAATTTGAACTCATTCTCAGTTCACAGTTCAAGTTGGTTCAAGTTCTTTATTGCATTTATGTTTAGTTACAATTTAGTTAAAAAGTCCACTGTTGTGAAAACCCTTATACAAGCCTTTTCTCACAAATCTGTATCCGCTGCAAATGTGGAGCATATGGCTTCCGATTCTACCTTTCCAAGCAAGAAGGCCGTAAGGAACTCTTTAGTACTTTTTTTTAGACAGTTGAAATATTGTGGTTGTTGAAGTTCTAGTATTAAGAATTTATAAAAAGAGCAAATCAACTTATTTCTTTGTATACAAGCAGCAAGTATTTGCATTGACTGCTTCTTTGCTAAGAAAACTAGGGTTGCAAGAAAATTTTATACTTTTAGCATATGGCCATTTTGTCACTAAGGATTTTTAGAGCTTTTTTGTAATTAAATCGCTGTAAAATTAAACACCGTATTTTAATAAATAGCTTTCAAAAATATTTAACAAATGGCATTCAAAACACAATTTTGAATTTTCGAAATCTTGCGAGTTATTATAACTGCCTTCTTCATTGGAACGCCAGTATTGGAGAGGTGTCTAAATATGTTTTTTCTACGAGAACTGTATGTCACTCTCAGTTACTCAACTTCTGTCAATTCAAGGTGAGTCGGGATAGAAAAAAGTCCAAAGTCTCGCGGACAAGACCTAGCCGCTAGTAAAAGCTAGCTTTCCCCACTCACTATCTTTATTGTCCTATCCCGCACACATTTGTACGATCGGATGGGTTAGATAATATTTTTTTTTACAAAAACAATTCCAAACCCCTGAAATTAAATGATTAATCGACTTAAAATAATGCTTTGCGATCTCGGAATCGAACACGTGAAAAGTTCGTCACGAAAGCCCACGACGCTAACCTCTGCACCACGGGCCAAACATGCAATGCGACAATGTTAAGTGATAAAAACAATATTATAATGAATATTCATCATTGTTGCTAAGTGTCAGCGTAAGTATAGAATTATTATAGATTTCAGTTATTTCTCCAGTTATTTTATTCATTTAGTAATAATGAAAAGTGTATATTTCGGTCACAAAAGAAAAACTTTCCTTGAGATCATATTATTCAGAAAGTTTGCAACAAACAACTTTGATCATTGAAGTATGAATTATTTAGTTTATGTGACTCTTTGAATACACGAGTTATGTAATTTGTAACTTGATTTTGTGAATTGAAATTGTGAATTGATAAATATTACTGAAACTTCATTTCAAAATTTGGTTGAATATCTATGGTGTTTTTATATTAATGAATATTGTCGAGGGATTTTTTATTGTCATGGAAAATGTCGTATTTTTGAATGAAAAATATTTTTTGAAACATTTTATCTTGGCAAGTATTTGTTGCTGTTATCCCACCCGTTGATTTTAATTGATACGACGATATGAAGTTTTTTTGTAACCGGGAGTGTCTCAAGAGCATCTTTGCAAGACTTGATAAATTGCAGTTGTATGTGCAAAAAATCGCCGCAAAAAAGCCGATGTCTGAACTTAAATTATACCGAGGCTGTGGTGTTGTAGTCGGAGTTTGAGTGGAGTCGTGGAGTCAGGGTTTTTTGGCCGGAGTCGTACTCGGAGTTGGAAATTTTAAAAGTTTGATCTGTTTATTTTTGCATATAATATGTAAAATTTGGCTATTCGGCCGGATTGAATGATTGATATAATTGAATACAAATAAATAGGAAATTAAACTTTTTTAGCCGGAGTCGAGGACGTGTTTTTGGTAAATACAGTCTTGAATAATAACCATTAAGTAAATATCTCCAAAAGCCATAAAGTTGTATTGTTCTCATACAAATATAGATATTATTTATATAAAATAATATTGCTACCGGCGTCGCTCGGACTAAGCGACCAATAATTATTTAATGTTATATCATTCGACATAATTATATCACAAAATCTAACATCCAAAATCGAGTTAAAATAAAATCAAAAACTTTATTTAATTTGATGACAGCCCCATTCTCGCCCATTAAAATGTCTAAATTCAAGGAAAAAATCTAATTTGCTGTCAAATAATACCTTCACGTAAATAATAAACATTATTATTAATAATAAAAGCCGGGAAAAGTCCAGTAGAAGACTAATTTATTACATTTTGACTAAATGTCTTCCCAAATAAAAATTCAAAGATATTTTCTTTCATATTCGTTTTTATGGCAACTTAATGACCAACAATGCAAAAGGGAATTACAGACATACATCCCCCGTTTCGGTTTTATATATAAGATTGTGTAAGTGAATAAGCAGTTTTGGTTGAGTACTCCGCATCATTTAAGCGATGGTGGCGCCTTCGCTAACGGCCAAGTTATAGTGGTACATACATGTATATCTCTACTAAACTTTACGGATTAATACATTACTATAAAAATGACGTCTACCGTTTTCCATTAGTTTATATGAAATTAAATAGCACAGTATTGCCGGCAAACTAAAAGTGGAGAATTTTGAATATTAAATTGCAAAGTAAAACTTGCATTTTATTTTGCATGCACATAATTAGTTTAGTAAGCGTTCGAGGCGGCTACGGCTTTTATAGCGGATGTTCGAAAATTGTAAAACGGAAAAAAATTACGCTTTTAACAGGTTTTTGTACGTGTTGCTTTATTTTAATTGTGCCTGCAGGTAAATGGTTAGCACGGCTAAAATTTCACAACACATTTTTTTAATGAAAACAAGTAACGTGCTTAATAATTTGACTTTGTTTTTATGAAAAAAAAGTACAGGGAACAATTATACATCGCGGGAGTAGATGTTGTAATCCGGTTTGGCGAATGAAGATTGAACTTTTGATGTGTTTTAAAGCAATAAATGTTTCGTCGTCCTAATAGAATTAAACTATAATTTTTGTTTGTTTACAACTACTGGATGAAAAATTTAATTAGTTTTGCATGTGGCAAAAGAGATATTAAGCCGTTATCTTGCGTTTTAGTTTATTTAATGTTGGAAAATTAATAAAATAATTGAACCAAAAAATATAATACCGTGAAATTTACATACTTAAATTTAAATTATGAAAAGCTATTTTTTTTACAGATTACCAGACAATTTGAGTGATTTCCAAAACATATCCACATCAGATAGACTGTATTCCCTAAATAATTGACACAATTCATGTTTGATGGATCCAAAAGATTATGAATGAATAGGTAAACACCATATCCTAAAAATGACGAAGAAATTGTAGCGTTATTTAATAAATTTACAAAACTCCATCTTTTCAATGAATGGATCTTTAATTTTAGTAACTATCCTTAACAGTTTCAACCCCTTAGAAGCAAAGAAATGTAACTCATTTTTCTTAACTTTCAAGGAAAGCCAAAATACAGATTTCACCAGTAATCATTTTTATATTTTTGTAACAGATATAAAATGTTTTTTCATTATTTTGAAAGGCGATGCTTTGGTTTTCTGATTTACTTGTGAAACATAATATTGTTTTTCATTTGTAATGTGTTTTGTTAAGTTATGGTGGAGCAATGAAAAAGAAAGTGATTTTGATACGTATTGTAAAATTTCGTATCCACTTGATTCGTGCAATTGAAATACCTGAAGATGCCGAAAGACAAAACCCGGGTCGTCAGTGTCTGAATTTGTAGAAAAGTACAAATCATAAATTCTTAGAAGCAAAACTTATAAAAAACACAATATGTAATTTTTCTTAGAGTCACTTACTGCCTTCTTGATTGTAAGGGTAGAATAATTAGTTGTATAATTGGATATCATTTACTAACGCAAAGTATATTTAGCTAAATGTTTTTTTTCCTTTTGAAATAGTCGTATACCTAAGTACAGGAAAACTATTTTATATAATATTATTTTGTAAGTCAGTATCGATTGGTACAGAGACATTGTATGACTGTCAAAACCCTTTGAATATTTTATGGCTTCGAAGATTAAATCTCTAATTGGATCAAAATAGTAATACTGCAAACACTGCAATCATTTATTACGATTTACGAGCACTAAAATATTTCAACCAATGAATAATCATATCTATCAAAGCCAATCCGCGTCTTTGTTTATTCTGTATTCAAACGTATATTTATTTCATTAAATTATTAGAGAATACATATTCATTGAGAGGTCTATTTTGCAGTGAAGGGCAAGACTTTTGTATATTTCAAGGGCATGCATTTTGAATGCGCATCTATGATCACATCATTCAGATACAAAGCTTAATATACATTTGAAGAGCTTATTGAAAATGGTCAATTAAATAGGCAAAAGAAAAATACTATATCACCATTTATGCCTCACTTCAAAGTAGAACAAAAAACAACGAACCCCGATTTATTTTTTGAGTACCAATGAGAACTTGTCCACAAAGTAAATTTCGAAATGGCCGAGTGCCAACGACCGGACTAGAGTTCTAGTCCAGCCAGTTTCATTTTTAATCGAATTATTGATTTTTTTTCGGAGACTTAGAAGTGTGTTCTAAGTTACATTCGCTCCCACATTGATCCGATCTTAAAACCGGGAAGTATCATGATCGATTAGCTAACCACTAGTTCTGTACTTGTTATATCCCTTATTTATATTCGAACAAGAAAGTTTGAGTAAAATTTCTGCTGAGATAAACTCCAATATGAGTCTATATCAGTGGTTCTCACGTAAAAAATGCCTGGTGGCCGCACCAAATTTTTGTGTTGAGTCTTTTTGACACAAAGACCTAAACACGTATGTATTTGAGTTGTTGCGAATTAACAATTCTTGATGCACAATACAATGCATACGAAATATTCTATTTTCATTGTATTTGTTGAAAAATTCGCTTGTAAAACCACATTTTTATTATATATCAATATTAACTATGAAGCTGTTGGTGGCCGCACATGAGAACCACTGGTCTATATACTCCACATTGGGAGCAGAAATTACAAACAGAAAATTATAATAACATTACAATTTTCAAATTGTTGATATCCAATACATAATAACGATTCAGAAACATAAGATATATTTATCTGTGTTGATTGCGTGAGCAACCTTCCAGTTAACACTGAGTCGGGACCTTGTAGTCCAAGGGACTGTGTTAGGACAAGTTAAAATGTTGAAAAATTTCGTTCAAAGAATATTTACAGTCAGTATTCGTAAGGAGTTTTGAATATTTTTTCGTTAAAGTTGGAGGAAGACAATACTTTGCAGGTTATGTTTTTACTCATCCTATTCGGTTGCATATATCATATTATAGTTCCAGAAGGTTAATATTTTAAGTAAAACAGGGTGATGGTATGTTGAAACGTTCACTACTGAGCTTCAACGGTTGTCAAAAAGTTTTAAAATATTTGAAATAATTTATTACGTTAAATAACGTGATGTAGATAATATTATTGAAGGGAGAAAAATAAGCCGCCAATGGCCGGAGAGATAACATTATAAAAATCGTTATGTGGAAGCAGGTAGATAGAGAGCCGCCTAGTTGGCGCCCTTGCGGCGGAAAAGAGATAGGCGGGGGCGGAAAAATTTAGAGCGAGCCGAGCGAAATACTGATAGTCAACTAACTGGGAATCCATACACATAAACATCGTGTATTTTTAGACTTTTTGAACTGTCAAATAAACTAACTCCAGTCTACATAAAAAACAATTGCAAATTTTTAACATAATGATTGAAAGAAAAATGCACTGAAAAAATAAGTCGCTATATCGAAAAGAATATTATATAACACAACACAAATTGGAAAGAAAATTGGTAAATTATGGATATATGGTTACGGGACAGAATCCCAATCCTCTCGAGCTAATATTTTCGATGGTTTCGGCGGTAACTTTGTGGAAGTTCATTTTAATATAAAATTTAAAATAACTTTGATTATTCCACGTATTGTGTAACTAACTGTGACACGTGTTTCGCCTCTTTCAGAGGCATCTTCAGACTTACTATCGCAAAGCGAGCTAAGCTCAAAAAAATTATACATACTGGCTTGTAATTTTATGTTTTGACTTTACTCTTTGAGTTCTTGTGGATTACATATTATAAAATGTGGAATCAAAATGATTAAATCTGAAGAATATTAATGATTATTGTATGAGTTCTGAAAGAAGAATTTGTTTTTTAATATTAGCCTATAGTCAAATTATTCTTTTTATTTTAAACAAATAATATACTTATGTGACTGTATCTATTCGAATAATATTGTTATTTGTGTAGTTTGTGGTTGCATTTTTGCTCATGTTAATTAAAACAACCCGATTTCATACTTATTGCGAAGTATTCTTTAGGATTTTCTATTATAATAAATTTAAAAATTAAAGACTAAACATTCATTTAATGTGCTTATTTTTCATAATTCTTTACAAAAATTCTGACTCGTGACCATATATCCATAATTTACCGAAAAATGCACTAAAAAATATTCCATGTATAGAAAAGAAAAATATATAATACAACATAAAATGGAAAGAAAATTTAACGAGCGGTTTTGATAACGTCATTTCAACTTTTCAGAGTTCGGAAAATCGTTCTCAGCCTAAAAGCTTTTTGCTTTTCTTCTGTGGTGTTGAATTAAAAATCCTAAAGTTTTCAAGACTGTAAAAATACATTCGCCCTTTTTCATATACATGCCTGAAACCATAATCGAATCGTTTCATTTCTGAAATTTTGTTCTTTGCTTTGGATAGATGTGAGGGAAATTGCAAGGGCTATTGGGATGATCAATGCATTGTCTAGAGAGGTGGACATTAAATATATAAATAAACGAAACGTATGTTGATTTTAGCCGGTTTTGGGTTATGAATTGTACTAGACGCAAAATAATATGTTACGTTGTCCGGTCCGTGGCGCAGTGTCAACGGTGTTGGATTGCGTGCCGGACCGCTCGGGTTTGATTCCCGGTACGAGCAGGCATGGGTGTTTGTCGTGTTGAAAATCCCATCCCACCTTTACGATCCCAAAGAGCGACGCATATTGACAGCGATCAGCTTAATCACTAGTCCTGTTCTAGTCGTCGTATCCTTTCCATCCCTACTCTCTTCGAAAAAGAGAGGTTGAGCAACTGAGTAACAAGCAATTCTCGTAGAAAAAACATATGTTGAGATAAACTCTGTGAGGAGTCTATATCTTCCAAGTTGGGAGCGGACATGTTTGAAATAAAAAAGTACCAAAGAGGCATATTGGTTAGAGAAGTGGATACGAAGATATTTTAATCAGACGTATCAAAATCACTTTCTCGTCTTTAGCTGCTTTACTTAGCCTTAAATCAAAATATTAGAAAAATACACTAATTTATATTTAACAAACAAACCAAAAAGCATCGCCATTAAAGATAATGTCAAATATCTGTCAAATTGATTACTGGTGAGACCTATTTTTTAGCTCTCCCTTTTTTGTAAAGAAAAATGAATTCGGTTTATTTGTCTTTGAAACTCAATGGTATTTCATTTATTCTCATATAAAAACGACACAAACTATTTAGGCGATCAGTGCACTTAAAATGACTGAAGATGCTGAAATACGAATCCCGATTCGTTAGCGACAAAATTCATGGTTGAAAACCTTGTCATTTCTTTTTCAATCACATTCCTTAGGATTGGGTTATTGCAATATTCCTGTTACTAATTTGAGATTGCTGTTTTGTTCATAGATCTGCAAATGGAAGATGAGTATCCTGGGATATATATTTGGGTGAACAAGTTGGTTGTCCCACCACCCATCCGTTATGTGTGTGCAGCCGTTTTTCACAGCCGCCTTCCATAACGCTATACGATCAAGAAAAGAAACGAATTTACTCCTCACTTACTTGGCCCGAGACAGAGCTGCACGGGACTGATCTTTTAACCATGCACTAAGGTGCTTAAAGAGAAGAAAAATAGAAAGAGAATAAAAAAGAAAATGTGACTTGCTCAGCCACTTTGTTAGAGTGATATTAAGTATCTTATGTATCTGTATACTGAGAATCCGTGGAGTTTAATCTACTTCGCGTTGAATCTGAAGAGGAATCAAGATTATCCCGTTCCCCATATGATGTTGCAAATTTATCGAATGCCTCAAAATTTGGGATATTATAATGCATATTATATCAACGTGAAAATAGTCGTTTCTTCATTAATTTATATGATACACATATGTTTTACGTTAAAGAATGGCCGCCATATTTCTTTCGCATACCGATTTATTACACACACCGGATCTATTTATCATCAATTGAAAGGTGATGTACAAAAGAATGATATTATGTACATTTATTCCAACACTCATCAATCGTTTGGGAACACGATCCAGGTGTTATCATCCCAACTTCATGCTCGTACTACAGCATTCATCTTTGCCGTAAATACAGGAAACTATGTACCATCAAATGAGGATTTACACTAGCATATCAAAGTTTGCGCGCGACGAAAATGAGGTATTTAATAATTGCATTGATCTAATCGCACAATTGTAAATAGCAGTCACGATCGGTTTCAAGTCTGAAATAATATAAAATTTCTTTGATTATTCCTCGTATTGTGTTACTAATTGTGACACGTGTTTTGCTTCTTTCAGATGCATCTTCGGACTTACTATCGCTAAGTTTGCTATTTGCTTTTGTATATACATACTCCTCAGTAAAAATATTTGAATCAGGACTGAATTCAACTGAAATTGTCCGATGACCGAAACCGGTCCAGATTTGAATTAACTGAATATGAAATAAGTTAAAAAAAATGTTTAATTATTCTTCGATACAATCCCTGTCTATCAAGTAAGTATTCACAGTGAAACACCTAAAAAAAAATGGTTGTCTGTAAAGTCGGTTTACGGACGATAGTTTAACGTGACAACGTCATAAGAAAACATTGATGAAATGATTGCATACTTTTATGAATAAAATGGAATCACTTTTATTGAATTATCATTATTTTGTATGGATACGAAGAAGTAGTGAAATGAAATCTACAATTTTTTATTGATATATTTTATTCGCACTCATTAATTCAAGGATTAATTACCTTTACTGCCGTAATTGTTGTTGTAATATAAACAATGAAAACCACATTAACAGATCACGTGTAGGTACTGTAGGTGTATAAGTTGTGTGCTGCCGCTGTCTCTTTTCTACTCAGACGCATCGACCAATCGAGTGGAAGAGAGATAGATGCGGCACAATCCGAACGGTAGGCCGATCGTGCCTCTCTATCGCTTATCCGCGCTCTCCCTCGCACGCTTGCCTTCGGCGTAACGCGACAAACGGGACAATGAGTTATGTTTTTTCGTGCGTGCAGCGGGCGTTCATCGATTTATAAGACGTTGTCACGTCAATAAGGTTACAGTGAACACCCTTAAAGTGAAATAAATTTGATGTTCAACCGAAAAGTTGTATGGTTTTTTTTTGAATCCTTAAACCCGATGGTTTTCACTGCAGTAGTAAAATAGATTCATGATATTTTGAACGAATATTTAGATTGTCGTCTATTTAACATTAAATAACATCTGCGGTGGATTACAATGCGAATTGGATATAAATAATTTGAGCAAGCAGTGTACAGCACAAAAGTGGCATACTATACATTTCATACACAGTGACCCGAAAATTGTGTCATTTTATGAGAAGAAGTGGGTTACAGATAGAGCCTTCTTAGCAACTACTAGAACAGGGGTAGACAAGTTGGCGTTATTTATTTGATATCAAAAAGAATTTTATAAATATTAATACAATATATGTAGTTATTGCACACAATAAAAACTCCGACATAAGCGCACCGAGTTCCTTATCCATTGGAAAAAAAATAAAGAGACATGGCCATTCCGCCTTGTGAATTTAACAAATTTTTTTGAAAATATATGTTACTTAAAATCGTTTATCCCAAGGCTGTGGAGTCGGAGTCGTGGTTTTTTGGCCGGAGTCGGAGTCGTCGCGGTGTGTTGGTCGGAGTCGTAGTAGGCGCCTTGAAAACTTTGAACTTTTTATTTATGCATGTAGCATGTAAAATTTGGCTATTGGTCGGACTGGTTGGTTGATATTTTATTTAATACACGGTAATAAAGGTAGGGAAAAAAAGTCGGAGGCCAGTTTTCGGTCAATGCTGGAGTCAAAGTCAGAGTCGAAGTCGGTTATTCATTACGACTCCATATCCCTGGATTGCATACAAAACTGATAAAATAAAGCACGTCGCTAAAGTCACCGATATTGCAGAAATCATATAAGTCCATTCATCATCAAGGTGTTCATAGTTTTGCTCTAAAATTATGCTACTTATATGAACAGTCACAACAAAATAAATTCGCACACCTTCACAATTTCATTCATTTGCAAAAATTTTCTATTTGGTAAGTTTTCTCTCGAAAACTGCTTCAAATTTGGACTTAAATTGCGATTACGTTTATCCATAATTTCGTCATTTTTTACGCGATTAGGTCTGGCTCAGTACTGTTAAAGCTTTCAAATCTCGCTTACCTTTCAAAATATGGCTATTAGTTTTCTTTACAATCGGAAGAAAAAAAAATGGAAATCGGTTAAGATTTCGAGGAAATATTCGCAAATGAATGAAATTGTGAAGTTGCGCGAATTTATTTTGTTGTGACTGTATGTATGCAGGCTAGAGGTCTGCACGGGCCGAAATTTTAAAATTTTACCCGGCCCGAACCCGAAGACCTCCGACCCGGCCCGAGGCTCATTTGCAAAAATCTTACCCGAACCCGACCCGAGCCCGATATTTTTCGACCTTGCCCGAAAAAAACCCGATTTTTTTTTCAAATAAAAATTAAAAATTGACTCTCCAACTATCGTGTGTGTATCGAATTGCGACTGATTGAAATCACCATATAAGACATACTGATACCCTGGATCATATTATGAAATTCATTATGCGTATTGTACAAACGCCGATTAAGCAGACATCATTAAAAAATACTAAAATAATTGCGTCAAAAGTCATAATGTTAAGAAAAATCATCTTATTCTTTCGAATGGGTGTTCATGAGAGAATGTTTTTAAATAACGAACAAGACGTCGAAAAGATGACTAATACAAGTACATACGTGAAGTTTATTATAGTTTTAAATTTAGATTTACGATAATGGTGACCTCATTCGGAAATTTTGTGTATGCTTGCGTCCGAGCCCGGCCCGGGCCCGAATCAAACTAAGACCTGTGGGCCAAACCCGAGCCCGTGCAGACCTCTAATGCAGGCGCATCGAAAAACACATGATGACAAACGCAGCGATCACTAAGACAAAATTCATAAATATCAGCTATAAATAAATAACAAAGAACACTATTTAGTTAAAATACATTATTTTTGAAATTATAAACGAACATAACCGACTTAAAAAAGATGATTAAAATGTTCCAGACTACTGCAAGCGGGAAAGAAGATGGAATCGAGGCCGTGTTATATCAGGGGTGACATATTGTATTTTTTCCCTATTCAATACACTCTACGTATGAAATATATTAGTATAATCTGACGGGTAGATACAAGGCGGAAATTTCAATTTGTAAACGTGGATAATTTGAAATGGATGCGGGGTAACATTGGCGTGTCTAAAAATAACTGCTTCAATAAATGTCAGATCTCAGTGAACTCTAAATATTACATTTCAACAGAAGTTGTTTTTAAGGTGAGATGTTAAAAGATAAATCTTAATCTTGTTTTTTTGTTTGTCAACCGATTGCAATGAAACTTTAACAAACGTTTAGCTTGCACTTTCGCTGATTTTTTTGGCGTAGTAAAATTAGCTTACAGTAGGTCTTTTATATAAAAATCAATGCTTTTTCATTTTTTAGGCGCTGCTTTATTTTTGCACTTGCGCAAATTTTAAAGGCATAGTGCAATTAACTTTCAGTATGTGGCACGTGTGTCGTACCATAGACAATCGGCAAAAGACAAACAGCAAACGGAAAATGTCATCGATACCGATCAATGTTAGTGAAATTAAATCGAAATTATTTTTCTAAAATATTTTGCATCCGAAAGCACTTCAATAAACACAAACACTTTTCTTTTTGAGTGGCATTTCAATTCTTGCCGGGTACCGGCTAGTGATTGATAAAATGACTCGAGAGGCTTTGTAAAGGGCAAGTGCCCTCGTTAAAAAGTTATTTGGCATAACTTAGTACTTTGCTAGCGTGTTCATGAAAATGCGGACAAAAGTAAGCAAAGACTTGGTTTGTACATACACTAACAAGAAAATTAGCCAGGAGATTAAGAATCCACTTCACTAACTCCAAATATTTAGAATTAAAGCTAAAGTGTTTATTATTATAAATCAGTCACTCAAAAATTCTTCAATCAGAACCTTGATTATAAAGGGTCTTTTTATAAGGACGCGTAGTTTTGAAATGTAAATAAAGCAAGTTGTTTGCGAGATTTAGACTAAATTTTAATTTCATTTGTAAGTATATTTTACGGCATTAAATATGGAATATAGCATCAAATGTCTGCCAATATCCATTCATTATAAAATGGGCCATGTCGCTAAAGTTGACTTTTTTGACAAATTTGGGTAAACTTCCAACTGCCCAGAACCCAATCAGGCGTTGTCTAGTTCCAAATGAAAAGCCAAGTTCTTGTGAACAACGAGAAATAAGCTGCCTTGGGTTTCCTGTACACTTTCATAAAGCAGCAATGTTTTCACCAGATATTTATTTTGACTCAGAACAAACTTGATTAAATTTGGCCATTAAACAATGAATAATCTACTCAGCAGGACAAAGTAACATATTTTGAGCGTCCCTATTGAAATACTCTTTATTTCTAGAATATTAGGTATTTTTCTAGAATATTATACTAAAGAAGGTTTTTTAATTTCTCCACACATGAATATTCAGGATCAATCATATTTACAATAGTAATGGTAGAAAAAATGGAATTTCTTGTCTAGTCATAATCATATATACATACAATATTATGTCAAATTTTGTTCAAATTTGATAGAAATATTTTTTTAATAGTTTATTGGAAATATATTACCTTATTTGATCTCAAAACTTGTAATACGATGACACAATCATAAATTATGTTCAATTTTTATTAACACGTTGAAGGGGCATTCAATATTAAACATGACATCTGAAATCAATATATCTTTGAATGTTTCAACTCGGGTATTCCCTTGTCTATTGACGAATGTTCATGAGAATTGGTGGGTAATGTGGTTATAAATATACTAGTATTGCTACCCGGCGTCGCTCGGACTAAACGACCAATAATTATTTAATGTTATATCATTCGACATAATTATATCACAAAATCTAACATCCAAAATAGAGTTAAAATAAAATCACAAACTTTATTTAATTTGATGACAGCCCCATTCTCGTCCGTTAAAATGTCCAAATTCAAGGAAAAAATCGTATTAGCTGTCAAAGAAATGTTAAATAATACCTTCACGTAAATAATAAACATTATTATACTAATAAAAGCCGGGAAAAGTCCAGCAGAAGACTAATTTATTACATTTCGACTAAATGTCTTCGCGTAAGCCGAAATAGCTATCAACAAATATATAAAATAATTTATGTAGAACTAAAATACATTGTAATTTTTCTTACCGTATTAAATTATTAAACTATACTAACCATTGCAATTTCTTTCTTAACATATATAAATGTCTTAATATACTGAAAACATAACCTAACATAACTTAAAAAAAATATGCTATCTTGTTCATTGTGTTGTAAGAAAATATGAGGCGCCTAAAACAGATAAGTATCTACTTTTTTTAATGTGTCCCGATTTAGGGGGAAAAAAATGGTCATGTTATGTATGCTTTCAGCTAAAACGTGTTAAGCCCATCGTCTAATATTTGTTTATGTGGCTGAACATATTCTCTTCTATCCAGGTCAATCGAGCCGGTAAATCGGTTTAAAATAGTCACCCGAAAAAAATAGTAAAAAAACTATAAAAGTTTCGGGTGGTTTTGTTTCGGGTCTAGCGTAGAATAATAAGTACGTGATTCCCACAGACGGTCAGTCTGTTATAGTGACCCAATTCGGAACGTAGCAGGAGACATATCTGTGCGGTGGAAGTCGCTGGAAAATAGCTTTTCCGGAAATGGATGAGGAAATACTGCCGCGCGCAGACGTTTTTCCAGTTCACATATTATGGAAATTAGAGACAGAATTACACTGTATTTGAATTATATAAGATACGCTATAATAATGAATATTCTAAGTACTCAAATATATATCTGGAATAGACGCACTGCTGTCATTTTTTGTCAATCTTTCTTAGTAAAAAAATAAAAAATATGTGGGTTATCTTAATATATAAAAATCAATATTTGTTTGTTCGCACCCTATACCCTGCCATACCGTTTATCCGATCGCAATGTAACTTTGACAAACTTTTTGCTTGCACTTGTGCGGAGTTTTTTGGCATAGTAAAATTAGCTTACAGTAGGTCTTTTGTATAAAAATCAATGTTTATTCATATTTTATGCGTTGCCATACCGTTCATTTTTACAACTTATTGTTACACTCGCGCAAAGGTTATAGGCATAGTACAATTAACTTTTAGTAGGTGGCACGTGTGTCGTACCATAGACAATCGTCAAAAGACAAACAGAAAACGTCAAACGGCAAATTTCATACCGATCAATGTTAGTGAAATTAAATCGAAATTATTTACTAATTATTGTGCATCCGAAAGCATTTCCATAAACACTAACAATTTCTTTCTTTGAGTGGCATTGCAACGCTTGCCAGGTAATGGCTAGTATTATATAAGATCTATTGATACATTTTGTTATCAAACACACCCGGTGACAATTGAAACTTTGCAGCATAAAACAAAATTAATCATACACTGACATGTTGCTACGAATTTAGAACAGTTGGTAAGACTGTTTTCTTTCTTATAAGCTTTCAAACTTTCAGCAAATGTTTAAAAAACAAATAATAAAGTTCCACCGAACAGCAAAAAGCAAATTAAAAATTCAACATAAACTTCGATCGGTTAGTTGTTGAAAAACATTCCAAAATATATTTGAATTGAAAAATACATTTTTCATGTTAATCTGATCTTTATTACGAAACTTCTGTGAAATAAGAACGTTAAGAATAATCAAAAATGTGGACAAGCAAAAATTCTCAGAATGAGCTTTTTTTTTAGATTAAATAATGTCAGCGGCGTAGAAACAATGCGAATCCACCCGTATTGAAAAAAATAATTTCAATTAAAATTAACTATTAATCTACAATATATCTCATGTGTTCAACTGTTTGAAATTAGTCAGAAACTCGATTCCCGTCACGCCGTTAGTCTAGGGATTCCAACTAGGATATTCGAATATTCGATATCCGGATATATTCGGCCGTTTTAATCTATTCGATATTCGCATATTTGGGGAAATATCCGAATAGTATTCGTTATAATTTTTAATGAAATATTTTACAAAATCGAGTATCACATCACAATTTCTTCACATTTAAAAAATAATTATAAATATCCACAGGTAGTGGTTTGTTTTTACAATTCCCCAACTCGGGTGCTATAAATTTTTTCACAATACTTTAGGTAGAGTTTGACAAATCGGTACGGAATTAGGGCTAACAAAACCTTTAATGCCGTAATTTCTTTGATTAAAGAAATACCGTTGGATTAATCCGATGCAGCTACAAATTCTAAATATTTCAATACTTTTAACGATAGTGTATTGTAATACGGTAAGAAAAATAACAATGTATTTTAGTTCTACATAAATTATATTTAGTAAATACTAATAGAACTACGAAGGCGTAAGCCGAAATAGCTATCAACAAATATAACAAATAATTTATGTAGAACTAAACTACATTGTTATTTTTCTTACCGTATTATAATGGAGTTCTACCAAGTAAATGCCTACTCAATCAATAATGTATAGTCTCTATCTAAGATTTTACAGAAGTGGGGAAAAGATTTAGTCTGAAAAATAAATTTATAATCTGGAACATTTAATTGAAATTTGAATAAATGACTTTTATCAAAAATGAGCTCGTTTTTTATATATTATCTTACATAATATAGTGTATATACCAAAAACTATCCAGATATTTGAATGTATCCGGATAGTTTCAGTTTTAATATTCGATATTCGAATAGTTGATTAGTTGGAATCCCTAGTCGTTACCACTGCTGAGATTACCTAAATTTTCCACGAATCTTTCTCATTATTATTGAGTCATTCATAACAGATGATAATAATCACGTAGGATTACCATCGCTGTGCTTTTGGAACGCATATATATTATCTACTTAAGCCCAGATTATAGCACTGTCCTTTTAAAAGAACATTTCTTTGTTTATCAATTAAAGAAATTATGCTACGCATATACTACTATAGCAGTCTAGAAAATTGCTGGCTTTTTAAAAGGACGTATGAAATAGGTATGTTAAATGGGATTTATTTATGCATAGTCATAATAAGTATATATAAAACCGAAACGGCGTATGTATGTATGTATGTCTGTAATTCCCTTTTGCATTGTTGGTCATTAAGTTGCCATAAAAACGAATATGAAAGAAAATATGTTTGAATTTTTATCGGCGAAGACATTTAGTCAAAATGTAATAAATTAGTCTTCTACCAACTTTTTCCCGGCTTTTATTAATATAATAATGTTTATTATTTACGTGAAGGTATTATTTGACATTTATTTGACAGCAAATTAGATTTTTTCCTTGAATTTGGACATTTTAAAGGGCGAGAATGGGGCTGTCATCAAATTAAATAAAGTTTGTGATTTTATTTTAACTGTATTTTGGATGTTAGATTTTGTGATATAATTATGTCAAATGATATAACATTAAATAATTATTGGTCACTTAGTCCGAGCCGATAATAATTCAAACTTATTTTCTTTCATATTCGTTTTTATGGCAACTTGCAACAACAATGCAAAAGGGAATCTCAGACATACATACATACATACATACGCCGTTTCGGTTTTATATATAAGATTTAAACGGCGAATGTTTTCGAAAAAACGAAGAGGTAGGCTTGAATAGAGCCTATCACTATATTCTATTAGCCGAATCGCGGGGATCATACAGGGTGTAATAATTCTTTTTTTTTGCCAATACTATTTTCGATAACAAACAACGCGAGGGTCGTAAATCAATTTTTCACTTTGCTGTATTTTTTTTACAGTGGAGGGAGGCATTCAGCGTAAAAGATTAATGTGAGAAAAAAAACAGAAATTCTCTGTCCAGATTTGGTATAATCCATCTCGCGCCTCAGATTTTGTGTAACCCAGATATATCCGCCATTTCTTCTAAAGACGCGGGAGCGGGGGAGGGGTTGTCAAAAATACAGGGCCGCTTCAGTGAAACGCCTACGGCAAAATAAAAAAGATAAGGCAAGCTTTAATGCTGATTATAAACTGTTATTTAAGAACATACAAAATATCGCAAGATAAAGAAATATATTAAATTTTAAATTCAGATGTGTTCGCTGCCTTGTAAACGAGATGTCAAAGATGTTGGTGTTTTTTTTTTACCTCGGCAAGGGGTCACACGCTTGAGTAAAATGAGAAAATGATTCGTATCTCAATCATCTCAAATTTATGATCCAATCCGGCCTTCAACAAGCATTAAGAAAGATATCAGATAAATAAAATCATTTAAAAAATACACTCATCCCTCGACTTACGCGGTAGATACGTTCCTAGAGAAAACGCGTTAATCTAAACCACGTAAATCGAGACTTCAAGCTCATACAAAAACGGAAGATAGGTTCCAGAAAAAAAATCCGCGTAAATCGAGACTTGAAGCTCATATAAAGTAGGGGGATAGGTTCCAGAAAACCGCGTAAAACGAGTACATTGTAAATACACATATTTATATCTGCAACTCATTTCATAGAGACTCGTGTAGTCCCATGGTGAAACAAGCAACTTAACGTTATATTTTATTCTCTGAATAATTTGTATTTATTACACGTTTTTCATTGCTTGAGCATGACCGAGAGAGCTTTATTTAGACAGAAGAAATGATTAGGATAACTTTTAACGTATACAACTTAAAATAACTTTGATTATTACACGTATTGTACTACTAACTATGACACGTGTTTCGCTTCATTCAGAGGCATCTTCGAACTTACTATCGCAAAGTAATGAAGCAAGATTGATTCTAACATTTTAAAATGATAAAATTACAAAATGGAGTTTGGGATGTTTCCTTTTTACGGGAAGCAAGGAATAGTTGAGAATTTTTAGAAATAAATAAAACCCTTAACAAAAAAGAAGCATTATTAAATAATATTCTTAATCGCCACTGCTTACATTATTTCCATTTAATTAGCTTAAGCACAAACCTATCTGATTGATTGCAGCTCATTAGTTTAATAGTTTGTAATGTTAACGTAATTAGTAGTATAATTATTTGTTTGCTTTGTTTGGATTCAATAAACCTTGCTCTTGATGCTTGATCCTTGCTTTCCGTAAAAAGGAAAAATCCCAAACTCCATTTTGTAATTTTATCATTTTTTAAATGTTAGAATCAATCTTGCTTCATTACTTAAGCAAACTTTTAGTTTCAGTTAGTAGCACAATACGTGGAATAGCACAATAAATTTTATATTAAAATGAACTTTCACAAGTAAATTTGTATTTATTACACGTTTTTCATTGCCTGAGCATGACCGAGAGAGCTTTATCTAGACAGAAGAAATGATTAGGGTAACTTAGATACTGTTCCTCGTGCTATAGGGGCCAGGGGTCACACACGCGGCCCTGTCCCAGAGGCGTGATAAATGACAGCCTCCGTGGGTCGGATCGGCTGTCAACACGATCCTCGCAGATTGTCTCACGACAAGAGATGAAAAACTATGTAATAAATACTTTAATACTCTACCGATATGAGTATATTATATAAAATACTACCCGGTACCCGACAAGCGTTGCAATTCCACTGAAAGAAATAAAGTGTTTGTGTTTGTTGAAGTGCTTTCGGATGCACAATATTTTAGATAAATAATTTCGTATTTCAATTTTGTACTTTTCCATGAGTTTTGTCGCTAACGACTCGGGTTTCACCTTTCGGCATCTTCATGCATCTCAAGTGCAACGGAATAGGTTGAAATGACGCGAAGTAAATAGTTTGTATCTCTTATAATAATTATAGTAATATATAATGTAGTAAAATAACAGTTTTCAAATTTAGTCAAATCCATTTGTTGAAAAGCTGAGAAAGTGAGATATTTTCATTACTTTTTCCTCACAAGTTTGTTTTTACTAGCAATATGTTTAGAATTAAAGAATTACAGATAATCTGTAAAAATTCAAGCTTTTCCATGTGTATCAAAAGTTCAATCTAAAATTGGCATTTGGGAATTGAGCAGTTTTGAAAATTACCTCCTGATATTATATAAGAATACAGTCTGTTAAAACAGTCTCAAAAATATTAGATAAAACCGTATTGAAACTTTGAATTCGCACAAAAAGAGGTTTGTGTGTATTCTAAAGATATAAATATTGATTGACCTTTTGTTTAATAATAGCGAGAGTTGTGTTAAAAACATTTTAAAGTACTCTAGTAGTATTATTTGGCACCCTTACTCGAAAGGCGATTTCATATCCTGGAAGCGTCTGTCTGGCAGAATCCTTTCAACTGTCTCGTAGCTGAAGGATTACGCCGAGAGGGGTAGATGCGATGGAGTTGTATCGTAGAGGGATTTGAATGCGTTGAAATTTTGTAATCCCGCTTAGGTGAAAGAGTATGATCGTTTGTTTTTGGTACGTTATTAAGAGGCTGCCAATTTAGGGGTTTTTTAAATAAATGTATTCGAATATTTTTTTACGACAACATTGAGGCATTCGATAATTTTTTGTTGAGCTTGAATATGGATCTATTATTTGGATTCCATATGAAAATTCCGGTTTATTCTTCACTAGCAAGCGTTGCAATGCCACTCAAAGAAAGAAAGTGTTTGTGTTTAGTGAAGTGCTTTTGGATACAAAATACTTTTTCTTTTTCGGTCTGGTGCGTATGCGAATAAAACAGAAGGGTTTCCAACGCGTGGGCGTGAGTGTTTTAATCGTATGCGCGGCATCGGAACGAACTCGGGACAAATAGACAATTATTCATTTTTATTTGTATAGATAGATAGATAATTAAGAAACCTTTGTTGGCGTCAGCAAAAATCATCAAATTATTATCGCAATCGGATGAACGGTATAGGACCGCATACGGGACATAACAATATACATAGGTAATTCAAAAACTTTTGTGGGCATCCACACAACAATTCACCGAAGCTTTATCGCAATCGGATGAAAGATTTGGGAACGCGAGAACCTTCCCGGGCGTCTACACAACACATCATCAAAGCTTCATTGCAATCAAATGAACCGTATAGCAGCGCATAGGGTGCAAACAAACAAACAAATATTGATTGTATGTATAGTATATATAAAATTTTATAGCTCAATAACGTTTGGTTTGGCTATAATATAACAAATACATTAGGCGTTCATCTCGCTGGGAATAATTCGGGTAAGGTTATGTGCGGCACAAAAACAAGTGGGATAAAAACGTCGTATTGTTTATAAAATCCCAAGGATTACTCTGGGATAAATGGGATATTCTTTTTATTCTTTCATTTATGAAGAAAGGGAAAGTATTTTAATTAAATTTAAGTGAATAAGCGTTGGTTCATTGGTATAAAAGGATCAAATTTATCTTAAAAATGTTTGATTCTATTTCTATTCGTCCAGGTCCTATCAGTTGACAATGCTCACCATGAGCGAAATCGGTCCTGATCCAATAAATTTTATGTGGAATAAGTACTAAAACTGTTTTATTATTTTTAATATAATGCCATTTCACCAAGTATTGACAGTGGACACCTTTTATTTGAACCCTTTGAGTGTGAGTTGTTTTTGATAAAATTAGGTTTTTTTTCTATAAATTTAATAAAATATTAATAGCAGACAAAAAAAAATATCAAACTTTTTTTTTTTGTTATCCGTAAATATAAGAGGCATATTATTACTTATTGAAGGAATTAATATTTCATCCGCAATTTAACGACAAACTAACATTCTATACTAAAATGTGCAATTTTTAAGAAACACTAACCAATTTAATACTGCAAAAGATCACCACGGACTAAATAAGTAGCGAGGTCGACAATAAAAATGTCGTAGGTCTTAAATGAGTCACATTTTAGTATACTTCAATTGGAACAAATTTTCCTCGAGCTTTTCGTTTCTCGGCAACTTTGTGACAAAAAATAACTGAGGATTTGACTAGTAAACGACCGTCTGTCAAACCAAGGATTCTCAAACATTAAAAAGTTAATAAAATAATTAATAATAAAAAAATTAAAATAATTTTGATTATTCCACGTATTGTGTCACAATAAATAGATATTTTGTAATGCTAACGTCATTCGTAGTTTAATTATTTGTTTGCTTTGCTTTGATTGTAAAACTTCCTTGATTCCCGTAAAAACGAAAAATCCGAACTCCATTTTGTAAATTTATCATTTAAATATTAGAACCAATCTTGCTTTTTACTTCAGCAAACTTTGCAAGAGTAAGTCCGAAAATGCCTCTAAAAGAGGCGAAACACGTGTCACAATTAGTAAAACAGTGCTTTCACAAAGTTACCGCAGAATCCATAGAAAGTAGTAAAATAATAATTGTGTCCTGGTGATGCCAAAACGCAATAAAAAATAAACCCGACGAGTTGGAGTGTTAAAAATTAACAGCGGAATCAATTTCGAAGTTAGTTGTTTTGAAAATAAATTTTAAACCTCCACGGTTGATAACATCTGTTCATACCGATACACTTGTAACATTGTAAAAACGGAGTTCATTATTTGTGTTAGGATGAAATATATTTCCGTTTTTAATTCTATTATATTGAATTTCATACAAAGTAAATGTAAATTAAACCAACACTGATTATTTTGTAATAAATTGATAAATCATAAAATGGCAAGATGATCTATTTTATCATTTTTATAGTCTTCCAACTCACTATAGCATTCACGTTTGTGTGTTTTTATTTATTTGACCTTTAAGGGAGTGTTGACGTACATAGACGTCATCTCCGTCTTTCTTTACAAGAGTGTGGACGTACGATTGGTTCAAAACAGTAGTATATTTTTTGAGCGTATATATCCTTGAAGTAAGAATTACATTCAGTCATATCTATTCACGCTTTGACAGGTAAAATAACATCTTTTCACCAATAAGTGACAGTTAATACCTTGAAGTGAAATTACTCCACTGATAAAATTGGCTTTGACTCAGTTGAAATTGTTGTAGAATAATTATTATGTCTTTTTTTACGAGTATAGAGAAGACATCTAATTATTTAGTAATCGTCAGATTGGCAAAAGAAAGGTTAACATATTTTATAATTTGTATCAAATGAGCCTCCTATTTTGAGGATGCCAGACTTTAAAAGCTGTGCCAAAGTTATTACCGCGAGAAACTTCTGTGGTCTTTGTGCTTCTTCTACTACAGCAGTCGACACATTTTTTAGTAACACAGGCGCCATGAATGCTTATGACAAAGTGTACTATAAAGTATCTAAACTTTGCTGCCCTTCATGCCCACATTTTAAAAAATTAGCATCAAACAAGAATATGACTTGTTATTGACGATGATTAAGTAACTTATCAGGCATCTAACATAAGCTGTGTAGTTTCTTGTTGCCGGCACGTGTGCCTTAAGTTTACGACTACTTCTCTAATTTATAAAAAGATTTCAATTGTGATTGTTGGCTTAAGTAGCAATTTGCGTTGAGCTTCAAATGGTAGAAATATTTTTATGAAACCCATTCTATTCGATACATTTTGTAGCCCTTAATTTTTCTGTAATAAAACTTATGTTTTGAGATCTGAGGGTACTATTACCTTGATCGTTTTAGAGGTGCTATAACTCATAACTGTAAAGCACACTTGATTCTGATCGTCCTTCTGAGAAGCCACTTACGACCATTTTATAATCTTATATATAAAACCGAAACGGGGGATGTATGTCTGTAATTCCCTTTTGCATTGTTGTTGCAAGTTCAAACAAACGAATTGATTTCGCTCGCGAAAGTTTCGACGGTAAATTTGTTTCGTTATCAATGTGTGTGTAGAGACTCCAATCACTCGAGTATCGAGTAGTACATATATAAAACCGAAACGGCGTATGTATGTCAGTGGGTCTGTAATTCCCTTTTGCATTGTTGGTCATTAAGTTGCCATAAAAACGAATATGAAAGAAAATATGTTTGATTTTTTTTATCGGCGAAGACATTTAGTCAAAATGTAATAAATTAGTCTTCTACTGAACTTTTCCCGGCTTTTATTAATATAATAATGTTTTTATTTACGTGAAGGTATTATTTGATATTTCTTTGACAGCAAATTAGATTTTTTCCTTGAATTTGGACATTTTGATGGGCGAGAATGGGGCTGTCAATACATGAAAGGGGCTGTGAAATGTCAATGCCAGTCTGAAATGTTCATTTTAATTACATTTTAATTGACCTAGACTGTTGAATTTTGAAAAAAGTTGTTTCAACTTGGCCCGTCTGAATTTACGCGCCGAGGTGAACATAACCCCAAACTGGTCCGAGCGAAGCCGGGTTCGAACACTAGTAATGTATAAGCACACAAATAAAACTCTTTTTTTAAAATTTTATAAAGATCAAACCCGTTTACGCGCATTGCGAGCATTGTCAGCTGAAATAGTTTTATTTGCAGTGACGTCTCGATCTATCAGTATTGCATTTTTTTTTCCGCATAACGAATTTATTCGAAGACATGGTTGTATGTATGTTTGTGTTAACTAAAAGCCCAATACATCTATCCGATACCAACAAAACGTAGTTCCAGTGATAAGCAAGCTTCACGTCCTGCTCTAGTCATATCCTTTCAATCCCTCCTCTCTCCCTAAAAGAGAGACTGAGCGACTTATTGACAACCAGTTGTTGTCGTATAAACACTTCTTTTGAAAAAAGCTCTGTTAGACGTCCATATGCTCCAAAAAAGCAGCGGATTTTAAAATCTGTTACATCGTTTTTTTGAGCGGCCACCATCAATCAGGGATCCACTGTATATAGTAAATCAGTGCTTTCCAACCTTTTTCATGCCACGCACGCGTAAATCTGAAAAAATAATCTGCGGAACCTCGAAAAAAGACATATTTAGTGGTCAAAATATTTTTATTTCACATGTTTATATTATATTTATCATAATGAATAGTAAATTACTTACAAAAAGTAGCATGAAGCTCAAAAAACAATTGAGATGGTTGTGGTTGCATGTTTTTATACAACAAACCAATATCTGATTAAATTGCAGAGTCACAAGGAATATTCGCAAGGAATCTCCGTGGAAAGGCATGATCTGTGCTTATTTTGCTATCAAACGTAATGAAAAAAATGCCGTTTTACATATGTAGGTATGTCATCGCAAAAGGATTTAGGATTACCAAGGCTTCTTTTTCAATAGATAAGAATATTCTTGCTGTCGCCTTATCCAAAATTCTGATATATGTTTTTCAATATATTCTACTTCAAGCAAATTATCTGATCTGATATCGATCAACTCTTCTCGAGAAAATTTTCGCGGACCCCATGTTGGGAATCTATAGAATAAATGACAACAATGACAAAGTAACTCATACAAGTAGAGAAAGAAGAGTCCGGAAATATCGTTGATTTTACAGTGTTACAATGTAGAATAATTATTATTACCTCAAACAAAATACCCAATTAAAAATCCATTGCTCTCAGCTTCCTGGAGCACGCAAGAGTTGGTTAAATGTGTTCGCAATAAAATATCGCTCAAACAACTGACAAGACCAACTACACATTGTCACATGCAATGACTACTGAAAGTGGACACTAAAAAAGACATAAACGGAGGACATTTTGATTGTCCCACGCGACTGTAACACGATATGGGACACACGATCACAGACAATTGTATATCGGATATGAAGACAAAGTTTTCGCGTAAAAGGAACATCTTTTGAATATCAAACCGTTACCACGGTAACAAAGTTCTGCAACTTTTAATAGACCGTTTATGTTCTTTGTATTTTGTCGTCGAAAATTTCACTGTGAATTCAATTTTGAATAGTATGATTTTTGTACGTTACCAGTAGAGACTCCAATTACTCGACATCTCAACTACTCGAGTATCGAGTAATAAATTTTTAAAATACTCGAGTACTCGAGTATACTCGAGTAGTTTCAGATGTACCAAAATATATATTATTAATTCGAATTTGTTGTATATAAATAGATGATAAATAAATAAAGAAGCTTTTACAATTTCATAAATACATATATTTCAACAATAATAGAGAATTACACGTCTCAAATTTTTGATTGGTTCGAAGTTTTGTTTTTGTAATTCTCGCAGTAGAAAAAAACTCTTGACTATTATTGTTATTATTACTAAAACGAGTAATACTCGAGTTTTTTTCAAAATACTCGAGTATCGAGTTCTTGAAAAATGGACGAGTATACTCGAGTAACGAGTCTCTAGTTACCAGTAGTTTTGTGGCTAACGATCCGAGTTTTGCCTTTCGGTATCTTCGGGAATTTCAAATACAAGAGTGAGCTTGAAATGACTTGCTTGAAATGCAATTCTTGCTTCTTTAATATCTAAAAGAATGATTTACGGTATTAATGTATTTTTTAAAAAATAGTGTTTGATGACTGAAATGAACAGCTGGAGAATGAGGATTTGAAATTTTAATCGCACGAAGAGAAATATTTATATCTAACATCTGTATCAAGTATTTTTTTTGGATTATACAAAGACAAAATGAGAATTTTGCTTTTCAGATTTTGCCTGTATTAAAACACGATATATACCTAAACTTTTTTTGTGCGGTAGATGCGTTCCGCGGAAAATCACACAAAAAAGGTATGACATAATAAGGTAATATAACATGTAGAAGGACGCACATTTCAAGGTCACATTGTAATAAACAGGTGAAACACTGGATTTTGCACGTATAGTTTGTGAACAATGCGCCACTATAACGTATTTACGTTGAGAAAATATCAAAAATATATTTAAAAAAATTAAAAAATGCATTAAAAAAAACCGCATAACTTCGAAATCGCACAAAAAAAAAATCGCATAAGAAGAGGTTTGAGTGAAGTGATACATCCTTAAAATCTCGCGTTACCTGAATTGTCAACCATGCAACAGAAATTGTGATAAAATCATCCGTTTGCTTTACCAACATCAAAAGCTTCTCATTTGAGTCTCGTGAATAATTTGCCTAGACGAGGGCAAAGGAAGGGTTAAGAGATGGCTTAACGCTCCGATGTCAACTAATTTATGCATCCCGCGCTAACGATTAATTTGATTACACGGCTTGCGAAAGGTTGGGCAGTCGTGGTCGTTATCGCGGGTATGATTACCTCTACTACTCTACTGGTGGTAGAGATTCGGTGGAACAACCCATGTATCTTAGACATGGGTAGTAATACGCCATTTTCTATTAATTGCTTTCAACAGGATCACAGCACTAACAGTCTGCAAGTACGTGCTAATCTTGCTGTGTCTTCATGATTGCTGTTATCACTAGGGCTTCCAATACCGGACCAAAATTTTGATGATTTTTTTAATGGTCGATAATTTTCATATTTATTAAATACTAGTATTGCTACCCGGCGTCGCTCGGACTAAGCGACCAATAATTATTTAATGTTATATCATTCGACATAATTATATCACAAAATCTAACATCCAAAATAGAGTTAAAATAAAATCACAAACTTTATTTAATTTAATGACACATTCTCCACATTAAAATGTCCAAATTCAAGGAAAAAATCTAATTTGCCGTCAAAGAAATGTCAAATAATACCTTCACATAAATAATAAACATTATTATATTAATAAAAGCCGGGAAAAGTTCAGTTAGAATTTATTACATTTTGATTAAATGTCTTCGTCGATAAAAATTCAAACATATTTTTTTTCATATTCGTTTTTATGGCAACTTAATGACCAACAATGCAAAAGGGAATTACAGACATACATACATACGCCGTTTCGGTTTTATATATGAGATTAGCCATTTTAATTTGTCATTAAATATAGTTTACGTCACTACCTTTTTAAAGAAAATATTAAATTTCGGTTGTTTATCCGTTATTGAAGAGCGAAAATATTTTATTGAAATATAATGTACGAGAGTATCTATTTCGTTCAAATGAGATCTGAAAACTAATTGAAATTAAAAATATGTCTAGTGTAGCACAGCAAAGAGGAGCATTTTTTTTAAAATTTCACATTGTTAAAATGAGGACATATTAATGGAAATACAGAACATTTTTCTTGATGACAATTCCACTACCATCTAGGACAGGGATTCTTAACCTTATTGCAACTCCGGGCGCATTTGAGTTTAAGGAGAATAGCAACAGGCGCAGGTTGAATTTTCATCGTTTGAATGTTGTAGTTTTCCATGAGTTTTGTTGCCAACGACCCGGGTTTCACCTTTCGCCATCTTCAGGCATTTCAAGTGCACGGATGTACTTGAACTGACAGTTGACGGTTGTTAGCGACAAAACTCATGGAAAAGTACAAAATTCAAATGATTCTAATTTGATATTGAAATGCCATTAAGTACCTTCAGTCGAAATTCTTAATTAATTGGTACATATTTATTTATTTGTATCATTGTTTCCTGGGAAGCTTTAAATTCATTAATTAACCTTTGCAAATGTTAAAAAAAAAACTATACATTAAGATTTGAATAAAAACTTGTCCGAAAAATAATTTCAATAACTAAAATTTGGATTTTTTAGTCATTTGATATTTTGTGGAGGGCGCACGATAATAGCTTCGCGGGTGCGATTGTGCCCGCAGGCACATGGTTAAGAACCCCTGATCTAGGATGTAAAGATCAATTTTACAATTGTATGTATTTGACACTCATTAAAACATTATTTATTACCATTGATGAGCTTTAGCTCTGTTACTTAATATTTTTCGTCCGCTAATTTCATTCCAAAACAATATTTTATATTCGATGCTGTCATCAATGCATAACACAAATAATTTATTTTCCACGAGAATCCGGTGTTCTAAAGATGACATGTAATGAATCGTTAATGCTTGACAAATAAATCAATCCCGAATTTAGAGTTTATGCATAACTTCGAAATGTAATTATTCTCAGTAAGCAAAGAACACATTTGTCGAACAAACGCACTGTAATTTTAGTTAAATTAGATTTCAGCAGAAAAAAAAACCATTTAGTGAAAATTGAATTAGTGATTTTATTTACGCTCACTTCGTTAAATCGGCGTCCGTGGGCGGCTTGTTTACCATCCGGCTCTGCCCGAAAAACAAGTAAATAGTTGAGGCGATCGTAAATACAAAAAGACTTGGAAATGTCCCTTTTGTCGTAACAACTAATCATGTTATAAAATTTGCTTTATGAATAAACAAGGCGGCCATTTAAAATGTGTCTTGCGGTCTTTGGGCGTTAATCTTTGTATTTTAGATACACCCAAACCTCTTTTTGTGCGATTTCAAATTTATGCGGTTTTTTTATGCGTTTTTTAAAAAAATATATTTTTGAATTTTTTTCATCTTACATTCATGTCATTACATAGTTACGATTAATATGATATGAAAAGCTACAAAAGTAGTTGTTGCCCAATATTGAGAGCTTTCAAGTATTTAGAAGTCGTACATAATATATTATAGCCAGGGCTGTGGAGTCGGAGCCGGAGTCGTGGAATTGGGACTATTTGGCCGGAGTCACAGTCGTCGCGGCGTTTTGGCTGGAGTCGTACTCGGAGTCGGAAATTTTGAAAAGTTTGAACTTTTTATTTTTGCATGTAATATGTCAAATTTGGGTATTGGCTGGATTGATAGGGTTGATATTCAATTGAATACACATAAATAGGAAAATAAGGAAAAAAAAGACGATATTAAACTTTTTTAGTCGGAGTCGTGGTTTTGGTAAATGCTGGAGTCAGAGTCGTACTTTTGCTAACCGACTCCACAGCCCTGGTTATAGCGTTATTAACAGAGCGTTGTTGACGTACTGTACATGCAAAATCCAGTGTTTCACCTGTTTATTACAATGTGACCTTGACACGTGCGTCATGTTTTGTTCCCATATGTCATGGTATTTTTGTGCGAGCTTGTTTTATTTTGGTGCGGCCACCAGACATTTCCGTACTCCCGCTTATATTTGCATTCCATGATTTCTGAAGTCTAATATTAACGTAATTTAGAAGAATTAGCGAAAATTATATTTCATTCATGCACTTGAAAGTGTTATTGGCGACAAAACACACGGAAAAGTTCACAATTCAAACGATTCAAATTTGATATTGAAATTCCATCAAGCACTTTCAGTCGAAATCGTAAATTAAATCATTATTTCTATTTCATTATTAACAGTATCAACTATTTATTATTAACAGTAGATGTCACTGCTTTAGTTTTGTACTAAAATTCTTTCTAAAGATCTGGGCCGCATAGAAAATAAGAATTTATGAATATTTCTTAATTGTGTCCGATCTTATTCATTGAATAATCAATAACAAACATACATAATTGAGTTATGACGTAATAATTTCATCAAATATTAATTTAATAAACTTTATAAACAACGCTTTCATTTATTTGTTGAAAGAAATCAGATGTAATTGAAAAATAAAAGCCGCAGGGAATATTTTGCAAAGCGCAGAAGGTTGGGAAAATTAAAGACGCGTGAAATGAAAAAAGCAGCGAACTTTCCGCTGTATTTTCAAATGGGAAATCCGCGCGCTACCAATATGCACGGTGCCTACGATTTTTTTTTATGCACGAAAGACTTCTCGCTCAAAATAAATTAAAAATGAATCGAAAACAAAGCTGATCCAGTGTTCTCAAAAATATACTAATCAAAGATTTAAATTCGGCGCGGAGAAAAAAATTGGAGGACTTTTTCAAACTTCGATTTTTTCACGGTGAGATGTCGTTACTGTAAAAATATGACAACATTTTTGAAACCAGATCATTAAATAGTTTTGTTTGTATTAAATTTATGGATATACATTATAAGGTATGAATGAGTTGACGTAATTTTTAAATTTGATTACATCAAAGCCCTCTATAATATATATTATATCCTGAACCCCCTTACAGCATCCATAAAATATGTAGTTGATTGATTTACATTTTATAGATTTTTTTATCGTAAAGAATGCATATTGAGTGCTACAAGAATAAGACGTTTTGGTTGATAGGTATTTCAGCTTTATACCATCGTCAGAAATAGTTGTCTTAATAAAATTAAGAATAGGTATACTGATTTTTAACTACTGCGTGTTCACTGTCAACACTTCGTGGAAAGGCATTAATTGCGTATCAATTGCACTGGAGTGTGATTAAATAATTGATAGAGACATACTTAAAATTTTACACGCCTAATTTAGTTCTGGTTCCGCTCATAGCGAGCATTTTCAACTGATGGACTGATGATTTTCAATTGAAGTAGAAAATGATCGCGATCAGCGAAACAGGTCCTAAAAAGTTTTATTATTTTCAAATTATTATTAATTGAAAGAATGATTAAAATTTATGCTAACAGAACAAATAACGTTTAATCGGGAAAAATCGCATCGTCGAGCAAAGAGATAAATCAAAAACAATTTTGTAGAAACAATAAATTAATACCAAATAATTTCGGTAAAGTAAACTTTTTTATTTTAATAGTAGGTAGGTATATAGAAGTAAAAGAAAAAATGGGAAAATTGACCTTGATTACTAGTTAAGTTTGTGCCGTCAGATGTCAGTGTACACATTAAAACAAAATTTGTATTTTTCCAAAGATTATAAATAGTATAAAACTTCACCATGATACGGAATACAATAATGATTGGTTCGATAGTGTCTTCTCATCAATCTAGAGAAAATAAAGTAAAACTTTTCTCGGTTTCCATAATAATAAACCAATAAATAATAATAATGTTTTAATAAGTACCTTGGATACTTCAAGCAACACAAATTTAATGTATCATAGTTACATTTTTCTATATCAGCTGTACTCACAATGGTGCAGTCTTGATAAGTAAATAATTCACGATAAATTATTTTACACATACATTAAACAAATATAGAAACAATTTAATTGATTGGTCTTATTTAAACATTTATATGAAAAAACATAAAAAGTCTGCAACGCTTTTTCAGCGCAGGCCCCGACGAGATTTGAACTCGTGATCTCCTGTTTACTAGACAGGCGCTTTAACCAACTAAGCCACGGCGCCTTTTCTGCCGCCAGCAAAATAGCGTAATATAAGCTAACACATCAATTAAATGTCCTTGGCTTATTTTTATGTCGTGAACATTTTCTTGGCACACACTTTTCAGTTGACAAGTAATATCGATATTAGCTTTTTTCTAGTTTCTCGTCGACGAAAACTCGATCGAAAAATAGATGAATTGGCGAATTTATAAGAGAAACTATGACAATGGTGTAACACGCCGCTCCTTTAATAATATTATAAGAATATCTAAGCATTCTAAGCAAACTATAATAGCATTTACCGCCATTTTGTAAAAAGATAACACAATAATATTTTTTGTCTAATTTAATTTTGTTTATGGCGTACTTTTGTCTGTTGGCAAACTTCTATTGAATGTGGGGTTTTATGAGGTTTATAAAAGAACTACAACCCAACGAAAGTTAATGAAATTTATCTAGAAATCTTATTTCACGTCTAAAAATCAGCATAGATATTATCTTATATATAAAACCGAAACGTCGTATGTATGTCTGTGGGTCTGTAATTCCCTTTTGCATTGTTGGTCATTAAGTTGCCATAAAAACGAATATGAAAGAAAATATGTTTGAATTTTTATCGGCGAAGACATTTAGTCAAAATGTAATAAATTAGTCTTCTACTGAATTTTTTCCGGCTTTTATTAATATAATAATGTTTATTATTTATGTGAAGGTATTATTTGACAGGAAATTAGATTTTTTCCTTGAATTTGGACATTTTAATGGGCGAGAATGGGGCTGTCATCAAATTAAATAAAGTTTGTGATTTTATTTTAACTCTATTTTGGATGTTAGATTTTGTGATATAATTATGTCGAATGATAAAACATTAAATAATTATTGGTCTATTAGTCCGAGCGACGCCGGGTAGCAATACTAGTATTATATAATACTTGCAACACTTTTTTGACAGTTGTCATAATTCTTATCGAATATACATGGGACATAACTATTTTTCGTACTAAAAACATAAATTAGGGACGTTCCATTTTGTTTTCGGTGGCCATCTTGAACAGTCCATTCTAATGAAGATCGTTTGGTATTTAGGTAGGCAGTACTATTATCTAAAATACCTGACTCAATCGATACCGATTTGAGTTGTTGAGCCGGGTTGGATGCTCTCATACAATATGTAAATAATTTAAAATTTAAATAAGGATTTATTCTATTTTCACTGAATTTCCATAAATATGTAAGAAAGAAACGTTACTACACGCTTTCAGCCATTACCTGCCGAAACCCCAACTTATTGCTCGAAGCCAGGGGCTCTCAACCTAATTGTGTCACAATTAATTATTAATGACATTGGTTGACGTCTGCTATTGAATGCTTTGTGGGCTTTTTTTAAAATTAAGACTGGTTTGGTGCGGGGTATTTATGCACTCTGTCTGAACTAGAGATTCCAATAACTCGACATCTCAATTACTCGATTATCGAGTAGTACAATTTTAAAATACTCGAGTATACTCATGTAGTTACAGATGTACCGAAATATATTATATACAGTGGAATCCCGATTGTACGTTCTCGCATTATACGTTTTCCCGCGTGGTGCGTTCATTTTCTGTAGTCCCGGCATTTAGTTCATATATAAAACTTTCCCGCATTCATCGTTTCCCGCATTTAACGTTTGTTTTTTACGGTCCCTTGAAAAACGTAGAATCGGGGTTTCACTGTATTATCAATTTAATTTTTTGTATTCAGTTCTAGTTCATTCTTGTATATGAAATGCACGAAGATGACAAAAGGCGAAACCATGGTCATTGGCGATAAAACTCATGGAAAAGAAGAAAATTCAAACGAGTCAAATTTGATATGGATGATGATTATTGAGTTTTCATTATTCTCCTCTCCGAACAAATTTCTTTATCACGATGTTGTTCTTTTTTGAAATAACATTGTATTTTAAATTAAGAGAACCATAAATTTATCCACGAATTCAATCAGAAAAAACAGTTCTTTGAGATGGCTTCCTTTAAACTACACAAGAGAACAAATGAATTGGCAGGGTATTATGAAAAAGCCGTGGTGGCCATATGCTCTACAGAAGATCTGTCAAGATTTTAAACGCTTCGTATGTCGCTATATTCCACGTGGACGTGAGTGAGTTCAGACGAGTCCTTTTTTTATGAATAGTTTATTTTGTCAGAAATCGCTCGCTTTTTTGTAATTTGTAACATTGCAAGAGCATTTAACTTATAAATAATGTATAGGGCCTCTCAATAAGGTCACTCGCTGATGTAGAATGTCCATGGTGGCATGTGATGTGTGGCACACATTCGGTGCTGTCGTATCTCGTATAGAATGGAATCCGACAATTTTGCTTGTTTACATATCCATTTATCCAAATAGGGTCTCGTCGCTATATACATATTTAGCGGCAGGACGGTTGTGGCTAGCATACGAATGACAGGATCGATGACTTTGATCACATAATTTGATGATTGGCACACATTTTTCAATGTTATTATTTACATGGTGATTTACCGTACACTACTGAACATATGACAACAGATTTGATAGGTTTCACTTAAAAAACATGGCTGCTATAACCAAACAAATTTCGAGCGTCCCTATTGAAAGAACTATCTATATATGTATGTTGAGAAATAAATAAATAAAGGGTATTTCAATAGGGACGCTCAAAATATGTTACTTTGTCCTGCTGAGTAGATTATTCATTGTTTAGTGGCCAAATTTGAGTCAACCAGTTTGGTAAATAATCGGCCAACCTGTGCGTCATCAAAATACAATATCTGGTGAAAAAATTGCTGCTGTGTGTGAAAGTGTACAGGAAAACCCAAGGCAGCTTATTTCTCGTTGTTCACAAGAACTTGGCTTTTCTGCGACTTCAACTTGGCGAATTTTGAATCGGGCCTTATGTCTGCACCCGTATAAAATCCAACTAACCAAGGAACTTCAGGTAAACGACCACAGACAACGCCCGATTGGGTTCTGGTGCAGTTGGAAGTTTACCCAAATTTGTCAAAAAAGTCAATTTTAGCGACATGGCTCATTTTATAATGAATGGATATTGGCAGACATTTGATGCTATATTCCATATTTAATACGGTAAAATATACTTACAAATGAAATTAAAATTTAGTCGAAATCTCACAAACAACTTGTTTTATTTACATTTCAAAACTAAGCGTCCTTATAAAAAGACCCTTTACATATGTATGAAGAACTTGAAGTAGTGTTACTCCTTCCCATAGTACGTAAATGAAATTTGTTACTGGAGTACGTATCAACTACATCTCACAAAGATGCTGAACTCGCAATTTCAATGAAATGCGATTTTTTCGAGATTATATCCGATACGCGTGTATATGTAGTGTCTTTATCCAGTCATATATGAAAACCATTCAAAAAGAAAGGTTTATTGCTTGTCGAGGCGTATAAATTTCTCGCCGAGAATCTACTGAAAACCCATATTTCAAAGAGAAGAACAGGAATGGATTCTGGCATGGTTTGTTTTTGAAAATTCCAATACATCATGCGAGAAACGAATCACTGAATAGAAAACGTTCACGATTGTTATCAAAATAATAATGTAGAAATAAATTGTAAATAAGAAAACATAAAAAATGAACAGCTGAGAAGATAAATTAATAAAATATTTTAAATATGACAGGTGGCTCACCACTGTTTGTCAATTTATTTCTTATTGGATTAACCTTCTCAAACGCAACTCTAATTTATAATTTGTAGTGTTTGTGTCATTAGCACAATTATTGTTTGTCTGTATCCCTCCTCCGTACATCAAGTTAAAAGGAAAAATCTCAACCTCCATTTTGTACTTTCATATTTTTGTGATCGTGAATTCGATATAAGTGGAAGAATTATGACCAAGGCTAAGTAAGGACTTGGCATGTCATCAATGAAATAGTACCTCTTACTAACTCTTCAGGCTTACGAAAACACACCAAGCAATTCGGGCAACAAATTTAACCTTTTGTTAATGATTTCATGACAATCATTCTCGTAAATGTTTTCCCCACACAAAGCCTTCAGCTGACTGCTTAGTTACTTACTTATTAGATACATGCGGAAAAGGGAAATACAGAATTAGTCTGTACTAGAGTCTCCAATTCGAGTATCGAGTATTCGATACTCGAGTATACCCATCCATTTTTCAAGTACTCGATACTCGAGTAGTTTGAAAAATACTCGAGTAATACTCGTGATATATAAATGAAGATTTAATTCCAAATTTTATTTGTTTTAAGCGGCGGACAGAAAAAATAGATTGCACAATTCAATTGATTGTTTACTTTTAAGCCAAAGTCCACAGCAACAGATTTTTTTCTACTGTTGGAATAAAAAAACAAAACTTCGAACTGAACTAAAATTTGAGACGTTTAATTCTCTTTTATTTTTGAATTATCTGTTTCATAAATTGAAATAAATGTAATAATGAAATAAAATAAGCTTATTTATTTGTTTATCATCTATTGATAGATACAAATTTGAACAAATAATATATATTTTGGTACATCTGAAACTACTCGAGTATTTTAAACTTTTACTACTCGATACTCGAATTGTTGAGATGGCGAATAATTGGAGTCCCTAGTCTGTACCCACCGTGTGTCTGCATCTGAGCAAGACACATAGGAACTAAGAGCCCCCTTCGTGGACTCCAAATATAGTATCAGTAGGAGAGTAAAGGTAGGGAAAAAGGTGAAACTTTTTATTGGACCAACGAGTGACTGGACGCAAAATATAAAAAAAATACGCCAACGTGAACTATACGTGTGTGAATACAGGGCCTTCAATGAAGGCGGCTGGATAATCGAACGTTATTGAAATTTTGTATGCCAAATCAAAAACATTTACCGGATTTGCTTAATTTTCAATACCGGTGTTGCAATCCCTAGCGATGTCCGCTGCCAATAAGTGGTTAAACAATAACAGGAAAAGATTACTTGACTTCACAAACAACGGACGTTAGCTCGATAATATTAACTATTCGGCTATGGGATCTAATTTAATATTAAAATAATTATATTACTTGGATATCAATTTTTGACAAAAAAGTTTAATAGAAAATGCGTACTGTGAATTTTTTGTTTATTTTAAAAGAATAGTTTTACGAACTTCTATCTTTCGTGAAACAACTATAAATTGACAACATGCTTTTGTTCATTTTAAGTTATATATAATTTTAGATTGTCATCTCTTCCCAATCGACGTATGTCTCTATAGTTATTTTCTATACTGTGTTGAATGTTTGTGTAATACATTGTTGAATGTTTGTCGATATACTTGAAATGGTATTTATTTATTTAATTTATTTATTTAAGAAAAAGCAAATCATGGCATTACAGCTAATGCCAATGCGCCATGTATTTGACAAATATAAATACATGTATTTATATATATACATACATGTAAATACATAATATTAATCACTAATTAATAAAAACAAGATGAAAACATTGTAGTCATAAAAACTGAGAGAAAAAATTTATAAAATCATATTAGAAATTTTCAAAGATGTCAACCGAGTGAGTTCTGACAAAATCAACTTTTATTCATAAAATATAGTATTCGTCTGAACTCACTCACGTCAATATGAAATATGTCGACATCCTAAGCAATGCCGTTTAAAATTGTTAAAGCTCTTCCCAGAGGCATTCCCATTGGCAGACTGGTTCTACCCCTTGGAAGAACAAACAACTCAGAATTATCAGGAACATTCAATTTAACATTTTCAAGAATGGTGGAATTCTCATTTTGGCCTCGGATAAGCCGAAAGAAATATAATGCCAAGTACATTTCTCTTCGAGCATTCAAACTATTGAAAGTGAGCATCCCTAAGAGAAAGTCTGTTGGATAAAGCCATGGGTAGTACCCATATGTCCTTAAATAGAGAATTCTCAAAAATTTCTTCTGAACCCTCTCCACCATAAGAACACATTTCGCACCCCTCGGTGCCCAAACAATCGATCCACTCTCAAGTCGGCTTCGAACCAAAGTATTATACATTAGTATCAACATTTTTACTCCTATAAAGACCCTGGTAGTGCGGAGGATAAAGCCCAACATTTATTGACGAAATTTGCGTCTCTTGTGAAGACAGAGGCAATGTTTTCCACTTTAATCAAGATAAATAAAAATAAAATAAAAACTAATTCTTGTACACATAAAAAAATCACATTAAGAGATTGAGGAATTTCAGATGAAACACATTATAATAAACCTTTGTTTCAATTAAAATTTTCGAAATGTTCGATTCAAGTTATAGTAAATAAACCAATCGGGAGATACCTAGGTACCGTGATCTTATTAGAAAACCCTGTGGGTGGTTAACGCATCCAGTGGAAATAAAATACACTTGCTCGAGATTTAGAAAAAGTGAACAAGAAATGAGGACATATCCACCATTTCGAAGAAAATCAGATACATGTTTGCAATAATATTGTCTTGTTTGCTCTCGTAGGTAAAGAAATATATTTATTTTTGCAGTGCTGTTTAAATTTGATATGATTAAATCTGTAATAAAATTTTTGACAATATTTTTAGAGGTGAAAATAAAATATACGACCGTCGTTCTGCGTTTCGGTTCTCGTGTTATGTTTCTTTATTGCTGACATTTTGTTGATGAGCCATTGCATTTCCATCAGTCCAAAATGTACGAAACAAAAAAGTCGATTCTAACGATGAAGCTTAGAAAGCTATAGTAACGATTAGAGACTCCAATAACTCGACATCTCAACTACTCGAGTATCGAGTAATAAAATTTGAAAATACTCGAGTATGAATTAAAATTTGTGTACCTATATAAATAGATTATAAATAAATAAATAAGCTTTTTTAATTTCATTTTACGTGCATTTCAATTTAATAATAGAGAATTAAACGTCTCAAAATTTAAATTGGTTCAAAGCTCTTTTATTTTATTTTCTCTTGTTATTATAAACTTTTCATCGTTAAATAAGTCAGTAGAATCCAAAGCAAAAGTAGCAAAAGAAGTTCTCACATAGCATAATCAACGTTTTTGAAAGTACTCGAGTATCGAGTACATGAAAAATGGATGAGTATTCTCGAGTATCGAGTATTAGATACTCAAATTGGAGTCTCTAGTTACAATCTAATAAGTGTTCGGATGTCAGGACGACAATAAGAGCATTTGCAAAGTGTTATATAGAGACATTTGACCGTATTAAAAAATCTTCTGAAGTAATCTGAAAACTATGAATCACATAAAGCTGGTAACGCCGCTGAATGCATTCTGTGTGAAATGTTACAGTGGTGGATTGAGTAGGAAGAATAAAGTTTTTTCATTTATGACTTGTGTATCCTTTTATACACCTTCCGTCAGACAACTTTAAAGCATTACGTGCATTTGATCACATATATATAGTTTTATAAATTCTAGTGTTTATTCATTCGGGACTCATTCATTCGATGCGATATTATTTATTTCAGCGTGTAATGTATTTGTTCGTTGGCGATGAATATAAATTGAATATTGTTTCGTTTATTATTTAAAAATGATATGCAATTTTTACTATACTGCACGAATTGACAAATATTGTTGACATCATTTAGAAATCATGTCATTGTGGGAACTATCAATACCCAGATTGTTGTTCCATTGTAAAGATGTACTGTCAAGCCTGTAGATGAGGCGTACACGTTCTTGGACCCTCATTCTATTCGTTGTAGTAGTCAATGGCTTGGATTCGATAGACGTCAATATTTCAATAGATGAATGAAGCTGTGTTCAAATGCATTGATTTCTATCGTGTTTATGCTCTTCATGCATCAGATCCTGGGTAAGAATTGTAGAGAAAGTAATTACAGCTGCTAGTTCTTCCGTTTTATCCTTTCGTCCTTATAAAAGTGGTAGAAAGATTGAATATCAGTCAGTTCTTGGCAACAACTTTTCCTTTAGATCATGGGTTTCCAAAACATGGGTCGCCAACTTATAAAGTGAACTTAAAATTATATTCACTTATATGGATTTTCGTTGTTTTTTTAATAACCTTATTAAAAATGCATTTTACAATTGCCTTGGAGGTCGCGTGTCCAATGGGTTTTATAAAAAGTGGTAGCCACCCGAAAAGGGTTGGGAACTTATGCTTTAGATTGTAAGCGCACATGATTGTGAAAAAAATTAGAGACTCGTTTTTACTTTTAATCTTGAATTATATTTAAATTCAAGTATGCAAAAGAAGAAGAATGATTTAGTCCATTGCTTGAAACCAAACATATGTTTTATCGGCTTTATTTAACAAACAAAGAGGAAACATTTTCATAAGCGTCTCTTTGTGTTTTAAATTGCATTATATATAATAAGAAAAAATACACAAACGAAAACTGACGGAAAAAGGCTGTGTTATGCGCGTCCTCGTTTTATATTAGACACTTCCGGTTCTAACGACGCCGACGCTGAATTGCGACGCTCGCAAAGGACGCCCCTTTTAAGGCTTTGAAGCTGCCCTGTCGGGGCACGAATATATACTCATGCTTTGACATACAGTGGCACATCAAAGGTATTTTGATATCGTATTTCGTAGGGGGTTGTAAATAAATGGATGCATGTTATATATGTATATAGTAAGCTAATTAGAACGTTTTGCTCGGTGATATATTTACTATCAGCGACAATTTTTTTTAAATACTCGAGAAATACTTATTTAATTTAAAAACTAACTCAACCAAAATTTTAAAGAAGATTTTAAAAAGTTGGAATCATTAAAACAGTGGACAGAGAAACTAGATGCACTATTTAATTCATTGATAAATATAAAACCGACGTCCACAGAAGCAGAGAGAGTTTTTCTACTGCGGGAATTAAAAAAAAAATATATGAAATTTAATAAGCTTATTTATTTATTCATCATCTATTTATTTTCAAATATTTGAATTAAAAATATTTATTTTGGAACAACTGAGACTATTTTTTGATTTAATGGGTTTTCCGTTGACTATGATATGCGAGAATGTCTTTTGTTTCTTTTGCTTTGGGTCCTGCTGACTTAACTTATCAATGACAAGTGTGAGATGACGAGAGTCTATGATGACAAGAGACAAAATAAAATATTGCATATTTATATACATACATTTGAATTAATAATCTTTATTTTAGGACATCTCGAGTATAGTCGGGTATTTAAAAATTTTACTCCTCGATACTTAAGTAGTTGAGATATCGAGTAATTGAAGCCTCTACGATTTAAGGTTTTACAACTCTAATATAATCAAATATCTGGTACCATATGAAATTAGATTGAGCCCATAAACTTTAAGGTTCGTATTTTGTTAACTCAGAAATGTTCCATCATATGTGAAACAAACTAATGCTATAGGCTTTGATTTAGATTTGAAACTATATTTCATTACCGAGTAACCCCTTTGATCTCAAGCCATTGACGGTATGGAGATTCTGCAATATTATACGCTATTCAACGCGAAATGTTTGCTGATGCCAGTGCATCTACTTGTAATCCTATTACCATATTGATATATAGATCTGCATACCAGAGACTGTCAAATGACGATCCGCAAGTAAAATAAGAAAAAAAAGAACGATTAAATTGTGATTATGTCTGAACGGGAGTTAGATATGGTTTTGACCTTCGCCAAGAATATTATACCGTGAAAAAACCCCATTTTTGCATGAAATCCACCTGTTTCAAAGCTGCTTTGGGAATCACTAAGCCGTAGCGCAGTTGTCAAAGTGGTTAGATTACGTGCCGGACCACCCGGGTTCGATTCCCGGTACGAGTGGATTTTTTCAGTCTATTAATCTGTTCAAAGGCATGGGTGTTCGTGTTGTTGAATATCCCTTCCGACCTTTCCTATCCCAAAGAGCGACGTATAGCGAGCGCGATTAGCTAACCATACGTTCTGTCCGAGGTCTCGTATCCTTTCCATCTCCTACTCTCTTAAAATAATAGAGGTTGAGTAACTGAGTTACAAGTAGTTTTCGTAGAAAAAATATATGTTGAGATAAACTCCGTGGGGAGTCCATATGCTCCAAGTTGGGAGCGGACATGGTTTAAAAAAAACCCTTACTGAACGTAAAAATAAATACATGCGAAAAGCTTGAGCAATTAGAAACATGCATTCGATATTTACTAGAGTTTATCTCGTATGACTTTCTCTAAAATATTTGGCGTATTAGCATGACATGTAATGCCTTTTTTTTATAATAGGGACGCTCAAAATATGTTACTTTGTCCTGCTGAGTAGATTATTCATTGTTTAGTGGCCAAATTTGAGTCAACCAGTTTGGTAAATAATCAGCCAACACCTACCCGTACGTCATCAAAATACAAATATCTGGTGAAAACATTGCTGCTGTGTGTGAAAGTGTACAGGAAAACCCAAGGCAACTTATTTCTCGTTGTTCACAAGAACTTGGCTTTTCTGCGACATCAACATGGCGAATTTTGAATCGGGCCTTATGTCTGCACCCGTATAAAATCCAACTAACCAAGGAACTTCAGGTAAACGACCACAGACAACGCCTGATTGGGTTCTGGAGCAGTTGGAAATTTACCCAAATTTGTCAAAAAAGTCAACTTTAGCGACATGGCCCATTTTATAATGGCAGACATTTGATGCTATATTCCATATTTAATGCCGTAAAATATACTTACAAATGAAATTAAAATTTAGTCGAAATCTCACAAACAACTTGTTTTATTTACATTTCAAAACTAAGTGTCCTTATAAAAAGACCCTTTATTAACACTTTGTTTACGGACCCTTTATATTACTAATGCACAAATTTGTGCACAATGTAAACAATGGGTTAAAAAAATAAATAAACAGGGATTTTGTCCCAGCTAACATTGTTCAAAAAGGCGACGCGAATGAAAATATTTGGGAAACTTAGCCATATTGAAATATAGGTTTGCACACGATGCCTGGTCTGAAGGTTTTCGCAAATACGTCGTCTCGGCGATGAGATAAGTTTGATCTTGCAATGTCAGACACGTTTGACGGCAAAAATAATTTATCTTCGTCTAATGATATTGCTATAGAGCAAACAACAATAATTAATACGCACCGATGAATCTGTACTGTATCTTTGCTTTGGAATTGTTAATTGTGTCTTCATTGCACTGGAGTGTGATTTATTAATTAACAGACACATACCGTAAAACGGGGTGAATAGAGACCAAAAACAAGAATTGAACTTTAACCCAATTTTACTAAATATCCAATGTATTTTTTATTATTTATATATAAGTTCATATTTACAATGTCAATAATACTGAGGCCAAAATGAGAAATCCACCATTGTTGAGAATGTTAAATTGAGTATCCCTGATAATTTTTTGAGGAATCTTGAACATGAGTTGTTTGTTCTTCCATGGAGTAGAACCAGTCTGCCAATGGGGATGCCACTGGGAAGAGCTTTAGTGATTTTTAGCAAAATTGCTTCGGATGTAAACACATTTCACATGGACGTGAGTGGGTTCAGACGAGTACTGTTTTTTATGTATTACATCTGATTTTGTTGGAACTCACTCGGTTGACTGCTTTGAAAATTTCTAATGTGATTTTATTAATTTTTCCTCTCTGTTCTTATGACTACAATGTTTTTATCTTGTTTTTAGTTAATTTGTGATTTTTATTATGTATTTACAGGTATGTATGTATATATATAAATACATGTATTTAAATTTGTCAAATGCGTCAGCTGTAATGCCATGATTTGTATTTTCTTGAATAAATAAACAAATCTCTTGAATGACAAAACCAAACCAACTAAATGATTGACCAAAATTGAAACAAACGTATTTAAGTTCGATGCCTGTGCATCCTTACTTTTTGACCCCTTATAAACTTCTCTTTAATTGCACAAAAATTAAAATCAAACATATTTTGTTTGGTTTATAAGTACCGTTAAACGAAATGAATAGAGACTCGTATAGAATAGATGTTCATATATTCAAATCATTACATTCTGTTGTGTTGTCTCTATTCGCCTGCCAAGTCTCTATTCACCCCAATTCAATGTGAATAGAGACATTGAACAAAATTGACAGTGTCTTAATAACGATAGTGAATATTTGAAAAATGAATGTGTAAAAAAAAAAATAAAAATAATAACACATTTTTTAGTACTTTTTCCACATCTGATTTATTACATCAGGACCGGTTTCGCTCATGAGCATTATCCATACAATAAGACAACAAAAGTTAAGGATGAAAACAAATGACAAACATTGGTTGCAACAAAGCAAATATTTGACAAATGACTAAAAATAAAATGTTCAACAATGCAAAACTAAAACATCAAAAATCAATTAAGTATGAATTTAACATTAACTAACACATCAAAAATCAATTAAGTATGAACCAGCATTAACAAGTAAAAAGCCCAAATATTAGAATTTAATAAAAATAAATAAAGCTAATGTCTGAAGGTAATGAGTTCAAATAGTCAGTGCCTGTAACAGAATAAAAGCCATATCAATTCTTACAAATTAAAATCAAAGAAAGGAAAATAAAAAATAAAAAATTAGAAATAAAAAGTAGAAAAAAATACAATAAGAATTGGTTTAGTGAATTGGGTATAGTAATGGCGGTAGACTAATTGATCATTTAAAAAGATTACAATTATTCATAAATTTATGTCGGTTTATTTCAAGGATTTCTTATCTAGTTTACAGACATTAATAATATGCAGGATTTTAAAGTTTTTTAGTGATATCAAAAGTATGCTTATTTAGGAACAGATGGTTACCAAATGAAGATACTTCATTCCCTTTAATCGTATCTTCATTTGGTAACCATCTGGCTTTCTAAATCTGTAAAACCAGATAAGTTAGAAATCCTTGAAATAAAAATAATTGTAATCTTTAAATATCAAAGTCTTCGTTTTTAAACCAATTCTTATTGTATTTTTTTTTTCTACTTTTATTTAATTTTTTTTATTTTTCCTTTCTTTTGATTTTAATTTGTAAAATTGATATGGCTTTTATTCTGTTACAGGCATGACTCATTTGGTTACCGGGACTTCCATCATGGCGAGCTTTATTTATTTTCATTAAATCACTTAAAAACTCAGTTGATGTTTTAATGCTAAGAGGTCGCCATGATTTGCTTTGTTGCATTACCAATTGTTTGTCCTGATCCAATAAAAAGTCTTATTGTATTTTATCAGCTTGATAATCGATGAGCGTTCCTGATGTAATAAATCAGATGTGGAAAATCGCTCAAAACAAAATCGCTCTAAAATATAATGAATGTGTAGTAGGACCATAGAAACAAGTTTCAAGCCATTTATATTTGAATTATGTGGCGCAGGTATGAAGATACATAGTCGTGAAGGGTAAAAAGTGTCTTTATTCACCCCGTTTTAGGGTACGGTAAAATTTTAGACGCCTCACTTTATATTGAAAGTAAGATACTTACCACTTTTAAGATGTTCACTGTCAATACTTTGTGGAATGGCATTATAATAAAAATAATATCAAATTTTAGTACTTATTCCACATAAAAAATATTGGATCATGACCGGTTTCGTTCATGGCGAGCATTATCATTATCAAAACTCAGTTGATAATGCTCGCCATGAGCGAAGCCGGTCCTGATTCAATAAAGTTTTAGTCGATGCGTTCCGCGGAAAATCGCTCAAAACAAAATCGCTCTATATGGGAACATAACATGCACAAGAACGCACGTTGTCGAGGTCACATTGTAATAAACAGGTGAAACATTGGACGCGCTGTATCTTACGTTTTTTTTCATTTGTACGTATATATCAGGGGTGGCCAGACTTTTTTGCCCGCGATCGACTTTTGTTTGAAATTATTGACGACGATCGACCAAAATCAAAAGAAGTAATTAAAAGCCTGTATTAATCTAATTGCCAACCCTTGTTTGACCCGGGTTTTAGAAAGAGATTTTCGTCGATAATCGGCTAACTTCGAGATTTTAGCGTGCTGTCCCTGTCACACGACTTGTCTCGCACGCTTCTTGGGACGGGCACTAGAAATTTGTACAGATCAGATAGGCGATCGATGCTTTGGCCACTCCTGGTATATATAGTCACAAAAATATATTAATAAAATAAAAATATGTTTAAAAAAAACTGTATAGCTTTGAAATCGCACAAAAAGAGGTTTGAGTGTACGTCAGAACTAGTTCTGACGTACACTCAAAACTCTTTCTTCGTCAGAACTAGTTCTGACGATGGCGTAAGCCGAAATAGCTATCAACAAATATAAAAAAATAATTTATGTAGAACTAAAATACATTGTTATTTTTCTTACCGTATTATAATGGAGTTCTACCAAGTAAATGCCTACTCAATCAATAAAATAAATAAATATTATTGTTTAATTTCACAATTAAAAAAACATTTACATACTTCAAAAATAATAGAGAATTAAACGTGTAAAATTTTAAAATGGTTCGAAGTTTTGTTTTTATAATTCCCGCAGTAAAAAAAAACTCTCTGTTACTGTGGACGTCGGTTTAAGAATTAAAAATGTATGTAGTTTTTCTAAAAAAGTAAATAAAACTTGGCAATAAATCTTCTACCTAGTTCCTAGAGTACCTAGTTCTTGAAAAATGGAAGAGTTTTCTCAAGTATCTTTTAAAGGCTGAGAGAAAAAATAAGTTCTATTACGTTTTTAATTAAAATTTCGGAACCAGTAACCTAGTTAATATAATAAAAAAAGCCAAAAGCTTACCTGAAATTCGAGTCTATAGAGAACAGGAAACTTTCGCCGCTGTTCGCAAAGCTTTGCAATGTTTTTAAGCTCAACTGGCCTGTCTGGTATGGTAGCAGATATCGACCCATTTTCGTCAGCTGTAAACAAAAAAAAACAACACATTAAAAAACGATCTAGAAGTAAAAAGATCTCAAAGTTTGACTTAGGTTGGTGGAAAGAGGATTTATGAAAAAGTCTCAAATGCTTTGAGTGTATCGTGAAAATCTGTGATGCACAACCTGCGGCCCACGCGCCATATACGGTCCAAAATGACATTTCACCATCACCAAATAAATCATGTTAGATATGTCGACAAATTATGCAGTAGCAAAAATTTTACAATCTGAATCGTCGATACAGATGTACCATTTTTGCTTGGCCGTAAGCGAGGGCGCTACCATTGCGAGAGTGGTGGTTCGTTTACTTTTCCATGTATTTTGGTGAAAACAATACAACTAAAAAGCTTTTTGAAGATATCTACTCCATGGCGACAATTTTACTTCCGTATAAGAAGTATAGTGACGATCAAAAGTTTGTGTTAACATTTCTATTTGATTAATACAACATAATAAATGCCTTGACCGCAAGTCAACCACGTCTAATATATTTGAGTCAATAGGATGATAATTATTTTTGTTAAAATAAAATTCCAAATCTTCTTCAAATTGAAATAGATCCAATTAGAGATAAATATTTTAAAAATAATCAAAAATTGCTTCATGCATGTGTTCATAGTTATTATTCTTTCGTTTATCATATTCTGATGAAATAGTTTCATCAATATTTACGAAAATATGGAGATATAGCAATAAAATCTTATATATAAAACCGAAACGGCGTATGTAAATATGTCTGTGGGTCTGTAATTCCCTTTTGCATTGTTGGTCATTAAGTTGCCATAAAAACGAATATGAAAGAAAATATGTTTGAATTTTTATCGGCGAAGACATTTAGTCAAAATGTAATAAATTAGTCTTCTACTGAACTTTTCCCGGCTTTTATTATTAATAATAATGTTTATTATTTACGTGACATTTCTTTGACAGCAAATTAGATTTTTTCCTTGAATTTGGACATTTTAATGGGCGAGAATGGGGGCTGTCATCAAATTAAATAAAGTTTGTGATTTTATTTTAACTCTATTTTGGATGTTAGATTTTGTGATATAATTATGTCGAATGATATTACATTAAATAATTATTGGTCGCTTAATCCGAGCGACGCCGGGTAGCATTACTAGTATTATATATATTTTACCAATGAAATTGCTACATTCACCAATTGTATGCTAGTCATTCTGTTTTTCTAGATTACCAGAGTCATTAATTATAGCTTTATCAGCACAGCTGTTAATTTGTTGCTGAATATTTGTTGAAACTTTTCATTCGTGATCGTTCTCGATCGAATGCTATTAACCTGTTGATCAACCAAAAACAATATTGTAACAGCAATGTGTGCTCCAGATATTTAACGAAACATTTTTGGAGTAATTAGAGCGAGCAATATCTCGCATGAATAACATTCATAATTTTCAAAGCGAACCCTTCTCACTATCCTGTAAATTAATATAAATGCACTGATACGAAAAATTATATCATTTTAACCTGTTCAAAGCCATTCTAGCTAAAATATACAGTAAATAATGTTGCTATACTTAGAAACTTGATTGCAATGCACAGGATTTTTCATTAAACCTGAGTTTCACCTTTCACCACTTTCAGGCATTTCAAGTGCACTGATGTACTTGGACTGACGCGTATTAAGCAGTTTGTATCGTTTATATACAAAAATAAAAGTATACAATTAAGTTAAATCTTATATATAAAACCGAAACGGCGTATGTATGTATGTGGGTATGTAATTCCCTTTTGCATTGTTGGTCATTAAGTTGCCATAAAAACGAATATAAAAGAAAATATACTTGAATTTTTATCGGCGAAGACATTTAGTCAAAATGTAATAAATTAGTCTTCTACTGGACTTTTCCCGGCTTTTATTATTAATAATAATGTTTATTATTTACGTGAAGGTATTATTTGACATTTCTTTGACAGCAAATTAGATTTTTTCCTTGAATTTGGACATTTTAATGGGCGAGAATGGGGCGGGGCTGTCATCAAATTAAATAAAGTTTGTGATTTTATTTTAACTCAATTTTGGATGTTAGATTTTGTGATATAATTATGTCGAATGAAATAACATTAAATAATTATTGGTCGCTTAGTCCGAGCGAAGCCGGTTGGCAATACTAGTTGTATATAAACGATACACACTATGCGTCAGTGCAAGTACATCCGTGCACTTGAAATGCCTGAAGATGCGGATAGACGAAACCGGGTCATTAGTGGCAAAACTCATGGAAAAGTACAAAATTCAAACGATTCAATTTTTCATAGTATGTATTTCAATGGTTTCTAAGTAACTAAATACTTAAGCCGTAGAATATTTCGTGGTTTTGATGGCATTTCTTGATTGATCGAGTCGAAGAACATATTAACAGATGAGTCGTAGATTTGTAATGTATCACGTTAGAACATCAGAATTACTCGTACTTTACTTCTAAAGCAGCTGTGCAATAGTAAGTCTGGTGATTACTCTGAAGAAGCAAAACACGTGTTATTTTAAGTCAGACAGTACCTGAAATAATGGAAGTTATTTTATATTCGATGAGATTTTTTAAGGTGCTCGAAATCATCTGGACCTCAGTTTAATTCATTTCGTGGTAACATTATCGAAAGTTTAGTTTGAATAAAACGGTACGAGGACAATGCACCATGCTATTTGTTTTCACATTTTCATATCATAAAGATACTTAAATCATGAAACAAGTTGGTGAAAATACCCTGATGTCGTAAACAAAACCATCCAGATGAAAATTACTGAAACTCTAGCAAAATACAAGTGGGTAATAAATTATTGCCATGAACAATGGCGAGCAAGCATGGAAAATGTGTCACTGCCAAAACAGCGCACGTTTTAACGTCGTGTTTTAAGGTAATATATTGCATTTATTCCAACAAACTTCGTGGATAATTAAATTGCATACACGTATACACAATATAGCTTCTGCACAACAGCTGCGCTAAAAAAATACGTTAGTTTCAAGCGAGAATTCAAAGAAATACAATCTTAACCATGTGCCCATCTACAATAATAATATTAGTAACTGCAATATAAAAACACTCGTAACTGTTGCCTGTCAATCATACAAAACTGGCAAATGGTGAGACCTGGATTCGTGATATTTGCACAGCTATTGTGTGTGTAAAGTTCCGGTCAATGCGAGAGTTGTTGTGAATAAAAGAAGATACAATTAGAATTTAAAATTAAAAGTATAGAAATCGTTTAAAAATAATGATTTTTGGCGAGGTGGAATATGAATGGCTTCGATTGCCACGAGTGTAAATTGAAAATCTGTTGAAGAATCGTAGTATTGAAAAAATAGCTTCATGTTTTTATCGAAGGGTTTTAAAGTATTTTTCTGTTTACCATTTATTTTTCTCCTAGTAAGCATTACAAGAAATATCTTAACTATATATCTATCTATTTGGTTAGTATGCTTAATAAAAAAATAAAAATATGTTTGAGACTTTCTTGTTGACAAATGATTTTATATTAAATGCAAATTAATGTTTGATCCATTAGTAAGATTGGAAATTAAAAACCATATTGAAACAAAACATAGGCTTTTGTAATTTTTATAGCGATCGCGAGAAAAACACATATATATATATAACAGTATCTTGTTCTCACCTAATCGTAATTTAAAATACTGTCGCTATATTTATGAATACTAGAAGATTGGTCTGTGAATTTATATTTTATCTCATTCACTCTGCTGAAGCTGAGTGTATGCAAGCGAGAGCAAGAAGAGCAAGCCATTAGCTACCGTTTGTCTTGCTCACTCGCTTCACTATATTCGGGAGCTGGCGAGAGAGATAAAGATTCACCGCATATTAATATATAAAAATAAACAATTTCTGTAGTAACGCAGTAATAAAAAAATATTGTAAGAATAGTAACTTAAATTTAACTATATTACTATCTATTTACTGATAACTTCACAACGCTACAAGTGTAATAAAATACGTAGCCATAAAAAACAGTTTTACGTATTTCAACCGTATTTTTTAAATTAAAAAAGTGTTAGGCTATCATTGAAACAATGTGAAAAGAAAACTGTGTTCAAATTATTCAAAAAGAATTCAAATAATGTTCGGTAAAACAATCGACAATCGCGAACTAATTATGAATTAGTAGCACAGTGACGTTTCAAGTGTAAAGTACAATATAAGACAGTTTTCTTGTATATATCGCAGATTGGAATTCTATATTGGTTGCTTTTAAGAATCTTGAGCTCATGATAAAACCTTCATCATAAAATCCTTGCCCAGGATTGATTGATTGTATTAAATGATAAAAAGGATTTTACAAAATGGAGGAGTATAATACGTTTTATTTGTTGCTTGTTTTCGGAGTTTGTTTGGCAGTGGCTGGCGAAGCGGATGTATCCGAAGAGGTTCACTTGCAAATAAGCCAAGGGAAACTGACTGGTAAAATATCCCGAACTGTCAATCTGGGAAAGAGATATTTTTCTTTCCAAGGGATCCCGTATGCCGAGCCCCCTGTTGGTGACTTGAGATTTATGGTATGTTTAAGTGCGTCTTGAAAGGCATGCATTAATTTGATATTTATTTTATTATACAGTAAGTCCTCGAATGTCCGGTACGTGTCGCAGTTGTCAACGTTGTTGGCTTGTGTGCCGGATGGTAACCGGACAAATCAGAACATGACAATTCAGAACATGACGTTTCAGAACATGACTTTTCAGAACACGACTTTTCAAAACATGACATTTCAGAACATGACATTTCAGAACAAGACTTTTCAGAACATGACATTTCAGAACAATCGGCCTATCTACGGACACCGTCCGAGCGCGCTCGCTTTATAATATTGGGTTTTGGTAAATTTTCAGTATTCAGACACGTGGCTAATATTGTTCTGACCTTACTTTTGATGGTAGTTTTGGATTCCTTGCTTCATTTTGGACCTATATAGCTTGGCGCAGATGGATTTCGTTAGATTTTGTGGTCGTGGTGTAGTTTTGAAGTTTTTTTGAAGCAATTTTGTTCGTTTTTCACCAAGCGGTCGGCCATTCGCGAGTAGTTCAGTGGTGCCAACTGTGGTTTGAATTTGGAGAGCTCAGTGCTGCCAACTGTGGTTTGAATTTGGGGAGCTCAGTGTTGCCAACTGTTGTTTGAATCTGGGGAATTACGTACGACTGGCGGCTATGGCGTAGATGGATTTCGTTAGATTTTGTGGTCGTGGTGGAAGGAGCAATAAGAAGGTTAGGTTAGGTTAGGTTAGGTTAGGTTAAAAGAAGATAAAAAAATTCGGTTAGGTCACCGATTTTTTTTATCTAACCTATACCATCCAACAATGCAACCAACTACAACCACACGAAAGTCCCTAGGTGAACTCACCATCAATCACTTGACTCCCCAGACTCGCTAAAAAAATATTTATCACGGTACAGAAAACTATAACAATATATTGATCTTCGTGAAGTGAATCTGAGAGGAAAAAACAATTGAATGTCAGCAATTGTTTCAGATGGTTTTATATTGGTGACCATTGAATACAATAAGCGTATGATTGTAATCAGAATCAGTTGGCAACACTGAGCTCCCCAGATTCAAACCACAGTTGGCACCACTGAGTAACTCGCGAATGGCCGACTGCTCGTCGGTGAAAAACGCACAAAATTGCAAACTTCAAAACTACACCACGACCACAAAATCTAACGAAATCCATCTGCGCCAAGCTATATACGTCCAAAATGAAGCAAGGAATTAATTTTAATTTTTTTTTAATATTATTTTTATTTAAAAAAAAATATTTGGCATTACAGCTTACGCCAATGCGCCAAATATTCTATAAGTTGTGAAAGTCATACGAGATTAACTCGATGGTAAATAATGTATCAGTTGTGCACAAAATCAACGATAAATAACATACACCCAGCCCAAGGTGTTTTTTTTTAGTGTTTAGGAATTTTTTTGGGTTTTTTGGGTTTTTTTGGGTGTTTAGGAATCCAAAACTACCATCAAAAGTAGCGTCAGAACAATATTAGCCACGTGTCTGAATACTGCAATTTTACCTGGGTTTTCACATACATATTTGTCTATAAACAATTAACCAATTATGAATAGGGCTGCCACAACAAGAAAATAACTGTAATTATGAGATCTCGATACGACATTTGAGAAGCGTGTAAAAATATTATATAAATGTTAATTTTAATCTTAAGATTTTTTTGTTATGATATTTTTTCCGCCAGAATAAGCCGGTGTTAAGACTGTTAATAAAAAAGACGTATTATAAAACTAAAACCTTCGTTATTTTGCCATACTCCACCGCCAGATCCCACATACATACATATATATATGTATATATATACATATTTGTGCCAGCCCAACGAATGAATTTTAAAATGCACGCGAACTAACTACAATAGTTAGTGAACATTTATTTTAATTTCGGCGATCTCATAATTACAGTTATTTTCTTGAATTTGGACATTTTAATGGGCGAGAATGGGGCTGTCATCAAATTAAATAAAGTTTGTGATTTTATTTTAACTCTATTTTGGATGTTAAATTTTGTGATATAATTATGTCGAATGATATAACATTAAATAATTATTGGTCGCTTAGTTCGAGCGACGCCGGGTAGCAATACTTGTAATATAATAAAGACTAATGTTTTTTTTTTGCGAAATAATGTCTCGGTATTTTTCGCGTACACTTCAAATGGTCTGCGATACAAAAGGTTAAAAATTCAAATGAATTTTGAGCTCCACATTGAAACGAGTTTAACGAAGATAAAGCATTACAACCGAAACTTTTGTAGTAAATGAGCCAAATATACGAGTATGATAAAACATATCCCTATTTTATAGTTTTATGACTGAATGAAATATTATCAAGATATGAAGCGAGAGCTTTATAATAAATTCATAAATATTCATTAAAAACACTTTCTTTAGATACAGCGAAATCGTATAATATATGATACATTATACGTGTTGCCTGAATATTAAACTAGCTATTTCCACTGCCGTGTGACCCCATTTCCCTCTATCCGTTTTTTTGCGTAAAATGAATAATGCTCGTTCATTTCAGGCTGCAACAAAGCGATCCTACTCCCACACATAAAAATCTGTTTCTTGCGTCAAAACTTCTTGTTTTTCCATTCTGAATTGATGCCTGTTCTTGTTAGACTTTATTCCAGACTAGGGATTCTAACTTTTCGTCAAAATCAACTACTCGGATATCGAATAGTAAATGTTAAGCTTTCCGGATAGTTTTGATATGGCTCAAATGTTGGACAATAGTATCAGAATTATGAACGAAATTATGTTTAAAAAAACATGTTTTAATGAACAAGAAATTGCCAGTTGCTTTTGCAAGCCGACAGTGGTATCGATTTCTAAGTTTTTAATAAACAATCGTATAACTCGCACGCAATTAGAGATGTTTCACGATCAACGTTTGTTTGTGCACTTATATACATTTTAAGACGAAATCTTTTGCCACTTTTGTAAAATCTTAGATAGTGACAAAACATATAAATACACATTTCAATTCCGTTCCATTGTACCTATTACAATATTTAAAATTTGCATCTGCATAATAAATGAAATTACGACAATAAAGGTTTTTTTTAGACCTGATTCCTAGCCGGTTCGTTAAAATAGAGTATTATGATAAGATATTGACAGCACCCGAGTTGGGTGAAGGCAAAAGAAACCACTTCCTGGGATATTAATAATTATTCTTTAAATGTGGAGAAATTGTGATGCGATCTTATACGAATACTATACGGATATTTTCCCAAATATCCGAATATCGAATTGTTTAAAAAAGGCCGAATATATTCGGATATCGTATATTCGAATATTCGAGTTGGAATCCCTATTCCAGACCAAAAAAACAAATCTCGAGGCACTTTCTCTCTGATACCCTTCATACGTCATTTCGGCTAGATTAATTATTCCGAGAAATCTTTCGAGCATTATTTGCGGTGGACATGTAATAATTACTCAAATTTTTGGACATTAAATAACCACCCGACTGCCGTGTTTACCACTGTCCGTGGGACGCTGTCTGGTTATAAACCGGAGCTTAAATCCAACTCTTATTATTCGTGAATCGTTGGGGTGGTAATTACTTAAATTAAATGCCAATTTTTATTTATTTATTTGAGAAAAAATAAATGGCATTCCAGCTGACGCAAATGCGCCATGCACTTGACAAATGCATAACAAAATATAAATATCATAATATATGATAAAATTTGAAAAAAAACCGATTAATAAAATAAAAAGGAATTTAAAAATAAAACACCAAACATTGCATTGATCAGTCGAACAGCCCTGGCAACTGGCGACTCAAAAGAAATACGCGACAAAAAAGTAATGATAAAACAAATGTTTGGCTTTTGTTACGACCACGTAGATAAAAAATTATTGAATAGTATCAATCAGTGGCGGCCGGTGACAAGAATATTATGGAGTGCAGTAAAAATTTACTTCTGCAAGAAATCCATCCTTCATCTGCTTAGTAGTTCGAAAGGACTAATAACAAAACGGAACAAAATATATGCGACAAGTAAGATGATAAATGCATTCTGAGCGCTCTTCATTGGGCATTTTTTTTTGGGAGATTTCTACACATAGTTTGCATGCGGCGTGGCTAATACTTTCATGACGTCACAAAATCTTTTTTCTGCGTGCTCTTTCTAATCTGATTGGTACATCAAAGAAAATGCACCCCCTGCACGTCATCGGCTGACTGACTCAAGTGTTATTATAAAATATATTTTGTTCGAATTTGTTTATAATTTTATTTATATTTGTTTTAAATTCAGCTCAGTAAAGCCACATGAAAGGGCTTTTTATTATTTGAGAAAATTTTGTTTTACATTGTCACTGCATCCACTGAAATATTTCACTATTGTTGACGATAAATTGCAATTCATTGTTGGAATTAATGAATGCGAAAGACGTCAAAAGTTTATAATGTATTAATTTGTCCGCGGCGCCATAATGCACAGGGTGCCACGAAAGTTGCACACATTAATTTAAACCTTTTATTACTTTAGCGTTTTAACAAAAAGATGGTTTCGTGGGTGAACATGAACTGAGGCAATGTTTGATAACTTCAACAGAAATCACGTACAAATTCAGCTGTGAGTTGACCTTTTTTTTGCAGAGGTTAGAGAGGAGAGTCAATTGAAAGAAAAATCTATATTCGAGCTATTGAATTGAAGAAAACTTCATAAGTTCCACACTAATTGTGTAATAATGTTGATATCTATTTCGGTACAATGCCAACGTCAGAACTTGTTGGAGAAAATTAATCCTTGTTGAATATTTCAACAGTATGTTTTTCATGCAGCCTAGCATGACGCAAAACTCTTATTCTTAACTCTTAGAAGATTTTTTTGAAATAGTACGTTTCAATAATTTAAATGGCACACATGTTATTAAGTTAGTTAATTTGTTAAATGGTACATATGTATGTTATTAAGCTGAAGAATAATCAATTTATTTAATTTAGATTGCCGTTTTAACAAAAAGATGGTTTCGTGGGTGCATGAACTGAGGACCAATGTTTATATCATTCGACATAATTATATCACAAAATTTAACATCAAAATAGAGTTAAAATAAAATCACAAACTTTATTTAATTTGTTGAGCCCCATTCTTTAAAATGCAAAGAGGCTAAATCATTATATTGCAACTTGCAACAACAATGCAAAGGAATTGAACAAAACGCCGTTTCGGTTTTATATATAAGATATCGTATCTTAAATGAAACCTAATGCAGACACAACTTTTCAAAGCAATGTAATTGTTAAAATATCTATATGTTTAGCCGCTATTATTTTATTTGAAGTTAAGCTTACATATGTCACTAGAGCTTGCTCCTTATTATATCACTAGAAAATTTTTTTACATCTTAGGCTATTGATATTTTTTTTCACTTTTTTTTGAAAACCAAAAATAAGTTGGTTATAAAATGATTTTCTCGCTATGTTACGTGGCATTTTCATGGAAGAATCGATGGTGGCCTGTGGCAAAATCCATGGAATTAGCTTGGCGTTTAAAGGGTTAAGAATGAATACATTGGAGTAACTGTCTAGTGCGGTTCTTTGAATCAAAATACGTGGTCTAGCTGTAAAATTCAAAACATATTTTTTTAAAAGATATTTTGGACGTGTCATTCCTCTTCCAGTTGATAACTATACTTTTCTGTCATGTGTGATTTAAACTAACTATCTTTTAGTAAAGAGATACAATAGATTCCACCCATGCTCTACTACCTACCTAATTGCATTTCTACGCTATTCAAAAGCCTTAAACCCTCAAATTATAAGCTCGTATCTAAATATTTTATTGAATTCAGCCACGTAAAATGCTTCACGACGACCTGAAGAAACATAAAAGATCGCGTGATAAATATTAAAATGGGAGATTCACGTTAACATTTCTTTTTATTATTTTCAGCCGCCGAGACCCTACACTGAATGGAGTGGCACATTGAACGCCACGAAAGGCGAGAAGAAGTGTCCGCAGAAAGATATTATATTTGACAGCGCCCCCAGCGGACAAGAAGACTGCCTCGTGCTAAATGTCTACACTCCAGCTCTCGTGAATCATGATGACGGCGAAGAGAGAAACCCCGTCATGTTTTGGATACACGGCGGGAGCTTCGCGTCGGGATCGGGCAATACCGATATGTTCGGGCCTGATTTTTTTATCGATGAAAACGTGGTTTTAGTTACCATAAATTACAGACTTGGAGTTCTCGGTTTTATGAATTTAGAAGATGATGTTGTGTCGGGAAATATGGGACTAAAAGATATCGTATTAGCTTTGGGAGTGGGTACGCAGTAATATACGTAAATTTGGCGGCGATGGAGATAATGTGACGATATTCGGAAACAACGCCGGGGGTGCTGCGGTTAATCTGCTGCTATACTCGCCTATGGCTGAGGGTTTATTCAACAAAGCCATCTGCCAAAGTGGCGTGGCTAAATTACCGCAGCTTTTCGGCGCAAATAGCCGGCAGAGGGCTTTCACGCTCGCTAAGATTTTACGTAAAGATCCGTCGGACTCGCAGGCTCTGCTCAGAGACTTTAAAAAGATAGAGCCTTCGGAGTTTATCAACGCGGCGCCCAGGACGTTCGACAGCACGGAAGTGAGGGACGCTCAAAAGAGTATCCTGCCGTTTGGGCCGTCGATCGAGAACGCTACCAAAAGCGATGCCTTTTTAAGCACATACACGGAAGGAGATTTTCTTTTGAATAAAAACGACAAAATTCCGCTAATGATTGGGTACAACTCAAAAGAAGCAATTGTTTATTTGAGAACTCTAATCAATAGTCCGGAAATACTTGAGAAACTTAATTATAATTTTCAATTCTCTGTTCCTATGCAAAAATTACAATTCAAGTACAACTCGCTCGAGTATAAAAATGCCGCTAGCGATGTTAAGCGGTTTTATTTCGAAGGAGGCGTATTAAAAAATACGTCCATGAACGATTTTATAGATTACGTTTCGGACGGGATTAGATATCCGGTGGACAAAACGCTGAGCGATCATTTGAAGGTAACGAAGGCTGCGACGTATTACTATAGGTTCTCGTACGACGGGCAGCTTAATTTTTTCAAACGGGCCGTCGTGAAGGACCTGCAGAGCGTGGAGGGAGCTTCCAACGGGGATGAGATCTGTTACTTGTTCAAGTGTGGCAGACTGGAAGGTGTTTATGAACGATTGCTGGGGGCGGAGGCTGGCGGCGGCGAGAGAGGGGTGATCGGGAGGATGGTTCGCATGTGGGCTAATTTCGCCAAGTACGGGTGAGTGCTAAGAACAATGCTATGCAGGGGTTCCCAATCTAATTAGATCCGAGAGCGCATATTTAACCGTATGGTTGCCACAGACGTCTTAAGACGCGAACTTTTCCGTGAACGGCACCACGCCAATCATACAAAAATTGACGCTCGCTTTAAGCGGGATTTTACTAACTTAAATTAATTGTAACTGATAAGTCAAAATTTTTGATATTATGGATAAAAGACGGCACAATCGCATCGTAATCGGCAAGTTTTTGCAAATAAACATTTTTTAAAAAAGATATATTTAGAACGTTTTATTTTTACAATAAAATTCGTGGCGTGCGAGGTACCGCCATACATGCACATGCTAGCAGTTAAAAGATTAACGAAAAATGTGGGTGGCGGGCGCCACCTATTTTTTCTAAGGATATTATAAAAAGACTTTGATTTTTTCAACCATGTTCGCTCCCAACGTGGAGCATGTGGACTGTGCGGCGTGTTTCTCAAAATATGTTTTTTTCTACGAGGACTGCTTGTTACTCAGTTGCTCAAACTCTCTTCTTTGAATGAAGTGAAAACTCGTTGAAAAGATTATCAGTTTAATTTTTTTCTTGTTGTGCCTTTTCTTTAACACAATCTGCAAAACACGAAGTTATTTATATTGTGCAAGTAAAAAGTTTGATGATAAAGAAGACCATTCCCTCGATAGTCGTAAACTTCAGAAATCTTTCTTCTAACTGTTATTGAAGTACTTGAATGTGTGCGACAAACAATTCCACGTTTAATTCACTGTTTGTTACCGAACCTTTCTTCCATATTTGGGAAATGCACGAGAGACTTCACCTGTCACTAATTTTTCAAAAATTTTAAGTTAAAAATGTTTCGAGCTAATGTTGGTGGGCGCACAGAAATCAGTCGGCGGGGGCCATGACGCCCGCGGGCACGGGGTTGGGAACTCCTTTGAGCGGCGCCGTTTTGAATTTACTTTGGATAAGCAAAAAAGTCTTTGTTAACCTGTAATAAGCCATTCTTAAAAAGATTACGGAGTAAGTGATCTTAATTGACCACGTTAAATTGTTGTCATTAAAATCTTTTTGTGGACTTTATTGTCTGTGGAGATATACTCAGTCGCTCAACCTTTCTTTTGGTTTTATGAGAGTGGCGAATGAAATGATAAGGCTAGGGCATTACTAGTGATTAGCCTGTCGGTCTCCTTGCGCATTAGGATCGGATAGGTGGAAAGGAATTTTTAGACAGCGTAAACACTGTCTTTCGAACAGAATCGAGAAATTGACTGAAAAAAGTGCTGCTCGTACTGGGACTCGAGCCCGTGAGGTCTGACACGGAAGTAAACGTCGTTAGCCACTGCATAAGGGACCCTACATACTATTATGTATCAATATGCAAAATCGAGCACGAATCATGAATGCATACAAAAACACAGGCTCAACCACGTGGCAGTGCCACTTGGTTGAGCGAATGAGTATCAAGCAGTTCTTGTAGAAAAAAATGCTCAGATTAGGTAGCCATGTGCACCACATTAGGAGCAGACATTTAATTTAAAAGAAATGAACCGACCAATTACGGATATTTTTATTTTTGGACGGGTAAAGTATTCGATACACCTTGAAATTAAATTGAATTTGCATTCATTGTTATATAGTATTTCAAGGACCGGGTCCGTTGTGGAATATAATATTGTGGATTTGAAGAATCAGAATGAAATAAAAAATAACTATAAATTGTATTTTATTTTTATGAACGCAATGTCATATAATATGTATTTTAAACGGCTTTTTTTAAAACGATTATTGTAAGTTTGTACAAAATTTAAAGTGGTTGTAACATTTCTTTTGTCAAAGAAATTAACTCATTTTAATGCCGGTGTATTCCATTGTGTTTTCGGGCTTACTTTTGGTAGGGTGGATTTTTACTGTCAACTCGAATATAAATACAGTAAACACACACAGCCCTCAGATAAGTCTCCCGGCGTGACATTAAGAAGCAAAAATAACAGCATCGTTTGCGAATTTATGGCTTGTTTTACACGTTAACTCGCGATAAAACAACATTTTTTTACAGAATGAAGCGAGAGTTTTCACAATGTATTAGCTCTTTATATGGCGAAGAATTCAGAAGAGCACGAAATATGCTGTAAAATCTTTTACTCGACTGACATCATGACGTTCATGACGATGCAGTAACTCGAAATTTATTGAACATTGTGCGATGATGTTATAATGAATTGTGTTTAGCAAATTCATGATTCTCGTTTGTATATTCAATCACAAAAATCGCTTCTTTTGTCGTGTATTTTAAACGGTTTGCAATGATACTTTGTTTCGATTTTGTCTCTAAAATACAATCACATAACACCTACATATATTCATCGATTAACACTTCACTCGAAGTACGCAATTTAGGTTAGTTTGGGTTAGGTAAGGTTATATAGTTACGTCCAAGCTCTGGTTAATAGTAGTTTGTGCAATCAACGAAGAAAATCATAATGTATTTGTCAATTTTACACCTTAATTTTGTAAAGGTTTTAACTGCTCTTGACACTCTTTTGAGATATGAACGATTTAAATTTCGAATGATTAAAATTACTTATTTTAAGCATACTTTTCACAACTCTTGCTGCGAAATAATGATCTTAAAGATTTAATGATGACAATCTTAGAGCTTTGTCAAATAAATTTAGTAAAAAAAGTGTGCAGATGCAGAAGATAATTCTAAAATTCATATATATGATGAAGTTTTTCTGACCAAAAGGTCATTTTAGGCAAACATGGTAACAAATTGCAGCCACATTAAATGGCTAAGTTTTGATAGTATAGTGTTTAACGTCTTTGTGAATTAAACGATTGTCAAATCTGCAATGGCCGTAAACTATAAAGATTTAGAAAGCTTCAATATAATTATAAACAAAGGTTCATTTTATTCATGAAGAATTTTTTGCCGGATATTAATTAGTTCAGTTAACACATCTTGAGCGGGAAAGGTAGAACTACCCGTTGGCTTGACTTGTCGTTAAAGGCGGGTAGAGTAGTTCGACCTTTTGCGCCAACTCCGTGTTAATTAAATCCAATCGATTTTTTCAATTAATAATTATATACCAATCTCTTGCCGACTGTCACATGTACACATACATCAACAAAAAAAATGTAATACTTTGTTTCCTTTACGCACCAACACTTCACATTATATGAACAACCTATATATTATATATACTCTTGCCTATTTTTTATTAGGTTTTGTGTGTGGTGTTATATGTTTTGATTATTAGTGGTGGTAAAGAGACTATGGCGGGAGTAACTTGTACTTTTGAATTTTCTTTAGTGCATGAGCAGAAAATCCGAAATCTCAGCTGTCGCAATGAAGTCTTCAAAGCACAGTTGATCGTTTGTTATAGGAATCTAAATATACATATCCGCTCATAATGTGTTTGTAAGCAACTACAAAAAGGCAAATTAACAATAATAGAAACCATGTTCATCATAAATTAATTTAAAAAATGATTAGCCTTGTGAAAGAAGTTGAAAATGTCAATTTAAGATTGATGTAACGTGAGTTAGGTTTCTCTGCTTCTGAGGCCGTTTTATTCATGTATTAATTCATTCTTGCACTTGAAATGCCCGAAGATGCCGAAAGGTGAAACCCGGGTCGTTGGCGACCAAATATTTGTAAAAGTAAAACAAATAAACTTCAAATTTGTTTTAGTAAATTATGTTTTTATGTAGAATTTGTACTTGTGATGTAAATATTGAGTATGAAATATTTTCGATGGTTTCGGCGGTAACTTTGTGGAAGTTCATTTTTTTTACTTTACTTATCATTACTTAAGCAAACTTTGCGATAGTAAGTCTGAAGATGCCTCTGAAAGAGGCGAAACACGTGTCACAGTTAGTTACACAATACGTGGAATAATCAAAGTTATTTTAAATTTTATATTGAGTATGAAAGTTTAAAATGTAGCCAATATATGTACGTTGATACGAAGTGGGATAGTAAACTATTTCTAGCAATATTTTCACAAATCAATACTTGTCGAGACATAACAGGCTACGGAAGAGAGAATATGATTATTTTATTTTGGTAATTAATTATGTGTAATTAATTTTCATCATTTTTCATATCGCGCGTTTTGCAGGCGATCCCTCTCAGGCCGCCGCTTGGCTTAGCGGCTCAATAAATACGTACCTAAATGCTGAGTGGCATAAATAAACACATTCGTTTTCGAAATTATAGATACTATTTATTCACGTTATATAATATTTGAAATTAGCTGTGCAAAGATGATTCAACAGATAATATTTCGCAAGTGTTGCCATGCGCGACTTTTCGTCTGTCGCATCTTATCAAAAGCTTACACGAAGAAAGTTACTAAAGCTAGTTGCTACCCTGTGACAATCTGAGGCAGGCTTACCATAATTTTTCAGCTATAAACTGGCACAGAAACACAAAAAAATATTTATGAAAAGAACTTATACATATTTAGGAAAGAGCAGTTGTTAAATATTAAATTAAAAATAACTTTGATTATTCCACGTGTTGTGTTACTAATTTTGACACGTATGTGTTTCTTTATTTAATTAAAGAACACATACGATGCCTAGAAAGTAACAATTTTCCGAATTTGCCAATCATTTAATAGAAATAGTTTTAATCAAAGTAGTAATGTACAGACTAGAGACTCCAATTACTCGACATCTCAACTACTCGAGTATAGAGTAGTCAAATTTTAAAATACTCGAGTATACTCGAGTAGTTTCAGATGTACCAAAATACATATTTTCAATTCGAATTTGTGTGACAAATAATAAAAGAAACTTATTGAATATTACTAATACATTTATTTCCATTTATCCAACATATATTTCAACAGTAATAGTAAATTAAAAGACTCAAATTTTAAATTAGTTTGCTGTTTTTTATTATAATTCTCGCAGTAGAAAAAACTTTCGACGATTATTATTAAAACGAGTATTACTCGAGTATTTTTCAAAATACTCGAGTATCGAGTACTTGGAAAATGGACGAGTATACTCGAGTATCGAGTACTCGATACTCGATTTGGAGTCTCTAGTACAGACTGACCACGCTATTTATGCACTCGAAAGAGTGGCGCTGTGAGAATGTCCTGAATGACGCCCACACAAAAAAAGATTGCCAGAGTTAGAAAAATTTTAATTCCCCAATTTGATATAGACTGAACGCGTGGCCTAAGTGCGGTAGGTGGATTCTTATGTCAGAGGAGAGAAAATTTATTTAGTATCAACGGCTGCCTAGCACTCGAGTGAACTCGAGTGAAGAGAAGTCAGAGTGTAGAAATACTCCATCGAGTAAATAAAAGGGTTTACAAAATTAATGGTATAGAATTTTTAGAAATAAATAAATGTATTCACAGTAAAATATTATCAAATAATATCCTAAATAGGTCAGGTTGCTCGCCACTGCTTAATTTATTTCCAATGGGATTAACCCTTCCCAATTGATTGCATCTTATTAAGTAATATTTTGAAATGCAAACGTCATTAGTAGTATAATTATTGTTTTGTTTTTATTTGTAGTATTTTTCAGTCAATTTAATCAATCCTATTCAAAGGCATTGAAGTTTGGTTGTCTAAAAAAATACCCTCCCAACCATCCGGCTTCATACGCGAGTAGCTGACCACTAGTATTGTCACAGTCCTCATATACTTTCAATCCATACTGTCTTCTTAAAAGAGAGGTTGCACAACTGAATAACAAGCAGTTCTCGTAAAAATATGTTGAGGTATATTCTCCATATTGGGAGCGGAAATGGTTAAAAGTTAATTTTGTCGAAACTTAGTCGGTTGACAATGATGTCAATTTGTACAGTCAACCTTGCTATAGCGGACACTTCTATAGAGATTTTTACTAAAGCGTATGCAGCGGTTTTTCCGTACAATGCACGTGTCGCTTGCTTACAGACTAAACACTTATAATTTTATTAAAAAAATAAAAATTTGAAAAATGTTTGATTTGGTTCAAATCACAAAAATACAATTGAAAAAACCAAACCCATATTTTGTATGGGTGTCTTAGTTTATATAGCGTTTATTTGTTATAGCGTACTCCCTATCCTCCCGCTATAGCAGGGCTGACTGTAAATATATTATGTAAACTTAAATTGTTATAACTTGGTTATTCCACGAAACTAAAATGTATATTAAAAATAGTCTGGTGATGTTTATCAAAGAGGTGAAACACGAGTCACCATTTGTGACACAATACGTGGAATAACAAAGTAATCAAATATAATTTTACTAAAAATGAATTTACACGAAGTCACAACCATCGAAAAAAGGTTATGTTTGAAACTTTATCGAAACGAATTTAACTAACAATGAAATATTTCCCGTAAAAAATAATTATCCGTGATTTAATCAGCGTATTTTACAAAACTACCAAAAACATAACATGCTGTAGTCTAGTCCAGTGTTCTTCAACCTTTTTACATCGGCGGGCCGATGAGAATTGAAAAAATATTTCGCGGACCGGCGTCAACCATATACACATATGTATTTGCAGTCATTTTTCGATTTAAAATACTTCGGATTTACGACGGAGTATTAATAAGTTTAAAAAATCTCCTATTTCTTTTAAATATTTGGCCGCGGATGACCCATGTAATGTCAAAACTGAACGTACATATATATTATAATATATTTCAATTTCTGACATATGTACAGAACCCGTTGCAAACCGATAATTGTACTTCTGTACATTTTTGTTTCGGATAATAAATTCAAAAAAATATTTGAAACGTTAAGTTATAGTTGTCATATATAATTTTATTTATTAAAGCAATTATAATTATAACTTTCGGTTTGTGCAACATCTTTTGCTGCTTTTTTGTAATTAAAATTTCCGAAACACGTAGGTTTTTGCGGACCGGCAATAAGCTCTTGCGGACCGGTGCCAGTTCGCGGACCACTGGTTAAAAAACACTGCTCTGGAAAAATACCAGACATATAGTTCGTTCGGTTATACAGTTTTTTCGCAATGCGAAAAATATTATCATATTTGTTTATCTTTATAGAAACCCCACGCCGCCAGACGACAGCATCCTGAACGGTCTGATTTGGGAGCCGTCTCTTCCGGGAGATCACAAATTTTTGGACATCAACCAAGACATGGTCATGGGGACTAATCCTGTCTCAGTGAACGTAGCCTTTTGGGATGGGATCTACGAAACGTATTCCACGGAGCCAGAGCCTTTGCGAGACAGAAATGAGCTTTAAACATAGTTGTAAAATAATTTGAATGTAATATGATTGGAATCCGAGTCGCTGATACAAATACAGTCGCCATATGAAAAGAAACTTAAAAATGGTAATACAGCGAATGAAAATTGATACGCGAAGAAGAAAGTTGATTATGTATTTTGACAAGGGCTGTAGAGTTATTGAAAAAAATACGACTCCAGAATTCACCAAAAACACGACTCCTACTCTGATTAAAAAAGATAAATTACATCACAGTGTATTCCTACCATTCCTTTTTATTTTGTATTCAATTATATATCAACCAACTAATCCGGTCGAAATTTTACATATTATATGCAAAAAATAAAAAGTTCAAACTTCCGACTCCGAGTACGACTTCGGCCTAAAGGCTGCCTACGACTCCGACTCCGGCCAAAAAACCCCCGACTCTACAGCCCAGATTTTGAAGATTGCAGCCTTTTGTGCTGGAAGAATTCTGGTCCACGTTCTACGTAAATAAATTTCGCATGTAAGTTGCATGGCAATAATTTTTTCAGGTTGTCTTTTTGACTGATACCAGAGCGAAAAAATACAGAAGAATACGGAAAGGCCTCATGATACATTAACGTATTTTTTTTTTCTGTTTTTACTCAATAAGTTTTTCTTAATTAAATGTTATTTATTGTTATGCTATATATAATCATTCTTTTATTCGATACTATGAGATTTTATGTAAAATAATAACAAGAGCTTCTTTCACAGTTGGATCTGAAAACAGGCTAAGTTAAAAAAAAAACAAAATTAGGAAACAGTGACTCCTGGTTACAAGAATATTAGGGAGAGCAAAAGAAACCTCTTTATGCCAGAAATCCATCATCTGTCTACATACTGACCACGCTACTTATGCACTCGAAAGAGTGGCGCTGTGAGAATGTCCTGAATGACGGCACAAAAAAAGATTGCCAGAGTTCGAAAATTTTTAATTTTCTAATATGATATAGACTGAAGGCGTTGGCTACGTGCGGAAAGTGGATTCTTATGTCAGAGGAGTGAACATTTATTTAGTATCGACGGCTGCCGCACACTCGAGTGAGCTGTTAAAGAAGTCAGTGTGTTGTCACGTTTGGAAGGAATAAGCCCTCACGTAACGTTAAAATGCGTCGGCTTAGTTCTAACATCATTTAAATCATTTTTTTTGCAGAATTTCATTTTTTGATGATTTCGGTTTGCAATCATAGCGACGCATCTATTTCATTCATTTAATGACCAAATATGCTAATGGAAGAAGTCAAATCCAAGTGACAAGTCGTTACCTTACTTTAAGAAGGTTTTTATTGATTTTTTTGCATAAAATGACCTTTTGGTCGGAAAAGTTTGTGTTTACCGCATTCTATCATATATGTAAATGAATTTCAAAATTATCTATGGTTGAATAAGGTAGTCAGCAGAATTCCGGAGTTGCACTGCATCTGCACACTTTTTTACTAAATTTATTTGACAATGTTCTAAGATTGTCATCATTATTTCCATCATTAGATCTTAAAGATCATTATTTCTCAGCAAGAGTTGAGAAAAAATATGCTTAAAATAAGTAATTTGAAACATGTTTACTTGCTCATTGTTACAAGTGAATTTGAATCAATCGAAACTTCAAACGCTCATATCTCAAAACAGTGTCAAGAGCAGTTAGAATCTTTTTTCAAAATAAGGTGTTGAAGTGACAATTTCACGCAGTTTTAACTGTCTCCTGAACACTTACGGTAAACTGTCTTACGCGATATAAGAATTAAGCGGACGATAAAATACATTCGCCAAGCTATTGCCTATTGATGTTGATACATGCATTCGGCAACGCTCGTAATAATTCATGATTTTTTCCAAGAAGATCTCTGCACCGTTCGAAAAAACTTCTTTATATAAATTTTGCGTGTGGCGTGGTAAATTTTTTAAATGTCTACGCTTAAAATAGTCTTCATAATGTAAGTTTACCCCTTTTCACTTCGTTGTCATTCTGGCTCGATATTACACAGTTTAGTTTTATTTTCCATTTGATGATCTTAACATCATACATTAAAGAACTTTGAAATAGTTATAAGTAAAGTTATAACTTAATTTAAATGAAAAAATAATTTTCCCTTGGGGTGTAAGGGGTTAAACAAAAAAAGACAATGGTCAGTAATAAAAACAAACTATTGTAAGTATGTTTCAAATAGCGAGGACGCAAACCGCAAGACGATTACATAGCAGAGACACGTAATTGTTTTATTTAGCAAAGACACGAATAATGTGGCGCCTACGTATAGGCAAAATAAAATACTTTACACAATCATGAATATCTATCTGTTATTTGTTTCTCTTATGTTGTGAAAATACATTATATCAGTAAATTAAGCGAAGTCTTTGAGACTTTAGATTTATTTTAAAACATCACAAATTCACGCTATTTTAAAATATCAATATATTGAATTTAATCATATACAAATATCATTTAAAGCGGCTTTTCCTACGCCACAAAGCGCACAAAAAAATCATTTCTATGGATTATTTTTTTTAACCATGTCCGCTCCCAACTTGGAGCATATGGACTCCTCACGGAGTTTATTTCAGCATATGTTTTTTTTCTACGAGAACTGCTGATTACTCAGTCTCTCAACCTTATTTTCCAAGAGAGTAGGGATGGAAAGGATACGAGGACTAAGACAGGACTAGTGGTTAGCTAATGACTGCCTTTTCCTCTGAACCGTAATCGCAAAAATTGTTTCGTCTAATTGATTTTGAAATTTTGAAAAATAAAAACCGTGAAAAAAGGTGCCGGAACGCCGTTCCACCGCGTTAAATGAAAGTGGACAAAATTTGAACGAATCAAATTTAATATTGCAGTTTTATCAGTCAATTTTAAAATAATGTAATGACTTATCGCAGGGATGGCCAACCTTTTGGGTCCGCGTGCCAAAATTCCTTAAATATTATCTTTATTCCGTACATGGTATTATAAATATATATAATAAAGCACAAAACATATTTTTCCCCACTGAAAGTTTCTACTCACTGAGCAAAATGGGTTTTGATTGAAATTCAAAATTGTGTACTATGTATGGACTGCAAATTGTGTTTTATCTTTATGTTCATTCCTTTAATCGCTTTACCGTGTGTCAATTCCAACAGGAATTGCACAGTCAACTAGGCAGTTAACACCATTCAAATGCATTGATTGAATGTGTTACTATTTACTTCGTGGAATTCCATTAAAGAATTTTGTTCCACAATACTTGTGGAACATTATTCCAGTTTATTAAACCATGAAGCGTGAAGCCGAAATAAATGTTGGGAATATTTGTAAATAAAATGATTCATTACAATAATCATTGAAAACGACTTATTTATAATTAATATTCTAGTACTTTTAGTTGATAATGCTAGCCATGAGCGAAACCGGTGCTGATCTAATAAATTGAATGTGTAATAAGTACTCAAGATGTTTTATTATTTTTATTAATATTATACTGACGATGAATGCGCAGAAGCGAACGAAATTACAACCGATCCTATTTTTGCAGGGTTCCGAAATAACATTAACTAATAAAATATTTTTTTTTGCTTATAACAAGGTTTGCATGGAAATATTAATCAAGCAATTGCGTTATACTGTAGCCCAGGAGTTCCCAACCCCGTGCCCGCGGGGGTTCGCGCCGACCGATTTTTGTGCGCCCACCAACGTTAGCTCGAAACATTTTCAACTTTACATTTTCGCAAAATTAGTATGGATATCACATCGACAGGTGAAGTCTCTCGTGCATTATCCAAATATGAAGGAAATGGTAGATAACAGTGAATTAAGCGTCATATACATTCAATTGCTTAAGAAACAGTTTGAAGAGTGATTTCTGCAGTTTACGACTATCGAGCCAATGGTCTTCATTTTTGTCAAACCTTACATTTGCCAATTAAATACACAAGAAAAAACTTCATGTTTTGGAGGTTGCGTTCAAGAAGAGGCACAGTAAGAAGAAATTTACATTGATAATCTTTTTCAACGAGTTTTCAGTTTATTTAATAAAGAGAGGTTGAGCGACTGAGTAACAAATAGTTCTCGTAGAAAAGAACATAATTTAAGATAATCGCCGCAAAGAGTCCACATGGTCCACGTTAGAAGCGGACATGGTGGAAAAAATCATTATTTTTTATAATATCCTTAGAAAAAATAGGTGGCGCCCGCCGCCCTACTTTTTTCTTTAAATGCGCTCTCGGGTCCAATTAGGCTGGGGACCCCTGCTGTAGCCTATATAAATGCCCAGAAGAAGATTTTAATATTATTCAAGATACTCCTGAATATGTTTCTCCATTAAATATTGCCAGTGATGAGAGTGATTTTTCGCATGTGAAACACGGCAGTAAACGGTTACGTTTATCATCAAGAGCGACAGAGGATGAATAAATGTATAATTTAAAATAACTTTAGTTATTCCCCGTATGTATTGTGTTACTGGTTGTGACAAGTGTTTCACCTCTTTCAGAGGCATCTTCGGCCTTAATATTGCAAGGGTTGCTACAGTTATAAATAAATCAAGATTGATTCCAATATTCTAAAATGATAAATTACAAAAATGGAGTTTGGGATTTTTTCTTTCTGTGGTAAGCAAGGAGGGGAAGATAGAAACAAAGCAAACTATAATTATACTACTAATGACGTGAACATTACAAAATTATTAACTGATGAGATGCAATCAATTGGGAAGGGTTAAAACCCATTGGAAATAAATTTAGCAATGCCGAGCAAACTTTCGTATTTAGTGATTATTCTATAATGTTGATTGTTTTATTAATTTCTATTATAAAATCAAATTGGACTTTAAATTAAGCATAATTAAACAAAAATGAGTTGTTTTGCTCTCAAACTACTCAGTAATGAATTGCAAACGTGATCGCAGTTTAAGATTAAGCGAATGTTATAAGATTATTTTTTTGGCCCTGTTTCAGTTTAGAAGAATCCTCGATTCCCGGAGACGGTCACAAGATAATGTGACGCGTCCATCAGACAAAGTCTCGAGCGAGGAATCTCACGTAAGATTAATCGCCGACTGTCACGGCACGCGTGCCCTGCGAAAATTGGCGGAGGCGTCGAAACGGTTAAGCGAGAGTGCCTCGGGGCGTTATTTAGAGATAAAATAAAACATTTTTCACGTTTAAATTTTCAGCAATATGCGTTGATACGTGGTTATTATCACGCGTATAATAGGAAAGAATAGAAAAAAATATAGCTGAAAATATTTTTAACGAAAATATAACTAAGCTGGTAAAAAATTTACCTTGAAAAATAACTAGCAAAAAGTTGCGCTTTTTTTTGGTGTTGTTTTCTATTCGAGATGATTTTAAGGCATAGCAGTGGTGTCAGACCTTTTGGCGTTCGTGAAAAATAACAAAACATAAGAATTATATAATAAATTTGGTTGGAAAAAAACAAAACTTATTTACTCGACACCATTGGCCGAAATTATAGTTGAAATGAAATGAACGATTGATAATGATGTTTTTGTCGACGCTAGCACCCATGCCGTGTAACTAAGACTGAACTGAGCCACTAAGAAGTGAAGTGAGCCAAGTCGTATTTTTGGAAGAAACACTTCGTTCCGTTCAAAGTTTTCACTGTCAGTACTTGGTATAATGGCATTATATTAAAAGCATAATAGCGAATTTTATGCACTTTTTCCACATAAGATTTATTAAGATCAGAACCGGTTTCGCAAGCATTATCAAGCTTGATAGCACTTGTTGCTACGTCATATAAAAACATATTTCCTCCCAGTCTTAGACTTGAGCTTAGGTAATGGTTTGTGTATACAGTAAGCCCCCCAATAGCGTCCCCCCACAAAGAGAAGTTTCAGATAGCTTACGTGAAATCCCCTCATATAGTGCCCCCTCTATAGTGTTTTTTTTCCAAAACGCAACAATTTCAACGTCAGATTAGAATTTTCATATTTATATTATTATACATTATGAATAATTATTTAAATACGTGCAATGAAAAAAATATTGCCAGGTCACAAGGGCATTTAATATATAATTATTAAAATGAGAACAATACACCCATCCCTCGCTAAGCACGGGTCTTGCTTTAACACGGTTTCAGTTTCAGTGGGAAGAAAATGGTTTTCAACGTTCGAAGAAAGTTTGAAGAACAAGAGTTAAATGAAGAAAAATTAGTTGATATGACTAGAAGAGTTCCTCCTGAAATCTGAAGCGATACCGAAAGCGACACCGAAAGTTCTGGTCAAATTCAAACGATTACTGCTAAAAAAAATAAAAGATGGGTTGCAATTGGCAAGAAATATAGAAATAAATTTCCTAAATAATGATCCAGATCGAGCTTTGAAATTTCAATGAGAAATTAAACAAGAATATGTATCAAAAAAGATGAAGATTCAAAAATTACCGACTTTTTTAAACGACGACGGAACATAACAGAAAATGTAATTGAAAGTGGTAGTGATAATGACATTTAGCCAATAAAAGGAAAGAAAATTCCTGTATTAATATCTTCTAGTGATAGTGACATTGAATAATATATTATATCCGTGTTCATAATATTTCAATAAATTTTCAGGAGTTCTACATACACACCTACTTTTTTATTAATATTTCTAAAAAAGAACCTATCCTCTCTTTTTCATACATTTGTTAGTTTCGTTTAACACGGTTTCGCTTAGCACGGTGATCTAGCAGAACCTATCTTCCGTGTTAAGCGAGGGATGGCTGTATTTGATTTCGGGAAGATACAATAATTGAAAGAACCTAACCTCAAATTTTGAATGCCCGCCTACAACGCATTTGAAAACTTCTACGCTATAAGGGGGTTGACTGTACATGATGGGTGCTAGAAAGACAGACATCCTAAAAATTAATAAAATTCAGTTATATTCCTAGAAATAAATAATAATATAATCAAGAGTACAATTTAATCAGGAGGTCGTATTATTCTGCGAAATTTGCGACGATAGAAATTCGAATTTAATAAATACGAAAACGTTCAGGGAGAATATAATAAAAGGCCGTTCGTATTAATTTTGGTAAATCGTCTAAATGAGACCAATTATGTTATTATTCGAGTTATTTGAGCGAAGTTACTTAGGCGTTTCCTGCACAATTTGCCGTGATTATTTCGGAATCAGCTTTTTTGTTGGAAATTGATTTAAAACGGATAAAACGAAAGATATAATTGCGTAAGAATATTTTTGACAATGCTAAAATATTTTAAAATTACGTATTTTTTGTTGCTGGTTCAATTCATCTAACCCACTGGTTTTTGAAGGCGCGGTGCGCTTTTGATCATGACGGAAAAAATGAAAGTGCACCAAAATTAAACTATCAGAAAAAATTGGTGTCTGTAAAGTCGGTTTACGGACGATAGTTTAACGTGACAACGTCATAAGAAAACATTGATGAAATGATTGCATACTTTTATGAATAAAATGGAATCATTATTATTGAATTATCATTATTTTGTATGGATACGATATTTTGTATATTTGTTATACGTTAATCAGATTTTTAATATGCAAGAATTAATTACCTTTATTGCCGCAATTGTTGTTGTAATATAAACAATGAAAACCACATTAACATTTCACTTCACTTTATAAATCGTTGTAAACAGATCACGTGTAGGTACTGTAGGTGTATAAGTTGTGTGCTGCCGCTGTCTCTTTTCTACTCAGACGCATCGACCAATCGAGTGGAAGAGAGATATATGCGGCACAATCCGAACGGTAGCCGATCGTGCCTCTCTATCGCTTATCCGCGCTCTCGCTCGCACGCTTGCCTTCGGCGTAACGCGACAAACGGGACAATGAGTCATGTTTTTTCGTGGGTGCAGCGGGCGTTCATCGATTTATAAGACGTTGTCACGTCAACAAAGGAAAACATGCGCCGTCATTAATTATAGAGAACAGATTCGTTATAGTAAAAATAACAAAACGTTTTTAGTACTACAGTGGTACCTCGAGATACGAGTTGTAGAGCGCCATCTACGTCTTACGTGTGGGATTTTTCGGTTGTGCGAAAGAGATGGAGCGACGTATGCTTGTTATAGTTAGCCCGTAGCGTTTGACAGTCGAAGTAGAATACAATACCAACACAGATATACATACATACAGAGGAACCCCGATCTCACGTTCTCACATAATACATTTTCCCGCGTGGTGCGTTCATTTTATATAGTCCCGGCATTTAGTTCATATTTAAAACTTTCCCGCATTAATCGTTTGTTTCACACGGTCCCCTTGAAAAACGTAGAATCGGAGTGTCACTGTATGTATACAGATTTGCCACCAATACATTCATAAGCACCCCTTCCACTCCGACACCAGCATTTATCGAAAACACGACTCCGACTCCACAGCCCTGGTATTTATAAAGAAAAAAACGAAAATTATAGAGATTGATCTATTTGTATACAATGATCATATATTAAAGATTGGTAAATAAATTTTTAAATTTAGTGTTCTTCATAAAAATATATTACGGCAGTTTCTCAACATTTAAAATGCCCCTAAGCGTTTCTGCGATGTGAAACTTTTCCGTAACTCTTGCAAAGTAGATACCTGTCACAAATTTAAGCAAGTTCCTCGAGTACGAACATTTTACACGATAACTTTCCACAGGACACTCTAGTTTAAGTTTTGAACTAAGCAAAATGCGAGCTTTTATGATTCTTATAGATGGTTGTTTCTAGAAGACATAAGATATTTCATAATATTTGATGAGGATATATACAATTTAAAGTTTAAATACAGCAGTACGAAGCACCTTAGAACGGAAGACGTTTTATGGCAGTGATGCACAGCCTGCGGCCTGAAATGACATTTCATGTGGCCCAATATAACGGACGATGGAAGAACGGCAAAAAAAATACAATTTTCAATTTAACCCATTAACGCTTTCTGTACATGTTTTGGTACACCTGTTTGAAGCGTGATATCGTGGATGTAGAAACATACGGGCGTAACTACAAAAATGGCTGTTTTGAGTTGAATATGGCATTTTCATGCTCAAATTCAGTTCTATAAGATATAAAAATATGAAACTTGTACGATGAGCGGTTTACCAGATATTGCTCGGTTTTTCTGCAAATCCGTAAGCACACAGTTCAAAATTGGAAACTGTTTTGCCATTTATCTCAGTTCGTTGTTTTTGTAGTTTCGCCCGTATGTTCCTACACCCACAAGAATTATGGTGTACTATTTTTCACATTTTTATGAAAGAAATTGCTTATTATTAACCCATTAACACTAAAGAGAAAACTGCCAGCGAAAAATATGTTTTAATGCTATATATTGTGACATATCGAGCAAAGAAAGTTATTAAAAAAAAACACACACACAAAATGTATAAAATAAAGGGGTGTACACGATTTAGTACAATGGGCGATGAACTTTAGTCTTGTCCAAAGACGGTTTGCTCCACACATATAGTTTTCTTGCTCAGTTCGCAACGTTAGTGACCTTCGTTGTGGCAAATAACGCAATAACACAACGGTTTTTCGATGAGCTCGGGGGTGTAACCGCTATTTTTTCACTCTAGTCCAAGTCTTGCTGATGACGATGGGCTTCGAATTTGAAGGGTCTTTGTTAAAAAAGTGCCAAACTGCAGAGAAGCAAAGTTGTAGGAATGTTATAAGTATAATAACAAAGTCTAATAATAAATAAATAAGTTTTATTTTTTTATTTCATATTTTAAGTTTTTCAGCATTTCCCGTTTCCCGCATTTATCGTTTGTTAACGTCCCTTGAAATACGTATAATCGGGTTTCACTGAATCATAAATTCGTGGCGCGATTTAAAAATGTCGAATTTGAGTATGGAAGCATATAGCCAAGCAGCGAACGATTTCGATTACATTAAAAACAAATATATTTCCAAGAACCGAACCTTTTTATTTCACTGAAATCTTTTCGATAGAACAAGACTCAGCCTGTGAGAAAATGCCTTAGCCAAGAGAGTCTCTCAGGCATAGAAAATACCGGTAAAAAAGAGCACTAAATAATCGAACATGAAGTGGCAAAATCGATAAGTTTATCTTTTATCTAAATAACAAAAAGGGTTGTTGTATCAGGAGAGAATATCTTTCAGAAGTGGGTGAGTTTTCCCTATATATATATTTTCTTTGTTAAGGCTATTATGGGTGCTTGACTGTATTAATGTACTCGTTTGTCAGGCTATTAAGGGATATTTATTATTAATTGGAATATAAGCGACCGGACGAACGGCGCGAGAATTATTTTAATGTATTAATCCATTAGTCTAGAATTTTAAATTTGGTACGCGAAAAACTTTTTGAGGAAAAAGGAATTAATTGAAAAAAGTGTGTTTTGTAAAAGAGCTTTTAAATTAATATATCGCTACACCAATGCATCTTCACTTTTAAGGTGTTCACTGTCAAAACTTGGTAAATAATCTTTAAAGCTCGATAAACAAGAGATTTTAGAAAGTAATAGATATAAATTCTTACCTAACTCTAATTTATTAAACGATCAAACAGTCTTTGTTTCTTCACCTTTGTTATATCCGTTTCATTCACCTAGTTATAGCTTATTAAAGTACTTTATTAGTATACTTTTATTTCGTTTGAATTCTGTTTCATATTTTTTTGCTTTTATTTGTAAGAATTGATATTCCCCCTTTTAATTCATTTCGCAGAACTTTTTCCTTGGATTCAGCATTCCCTGGAATTTCCACGTCGATTACAGATATTAAGATTTATTTATTAAATGCATTTGTTTTGGTTTTTACTTAGCTAATGATTATTGATATTTAATTGCTTTTTGATGTAATAGCTTGCAAGACCTCTTAGCAATCTAAGAGGTCTTCAACATTCTAATTATAATCTATTTTTCCTACAGTTTACTTCTATCACTGTTTAGTTTATTTATTATCAGTTGACAATGCTCGCCATGAGCGAAACCGGTCCTGATCCAATAAATTGTATGTGGAATAAGTACTAAAAATGTTTTATTATTTTTATTCCAATGCATCTTATTAGACCGCGGGTTCCCAACCCATACGTCATACGAGTTAAACTCGATGATAAATAATGCATCAGTCGAGAACAGCTCAACAAAAAATAACACACACCCACTCCAAGATCTTTTTGACGTGACAACGTCTTATAAATCGATGAACGCCCGCTGCACGCACGAAAAAACATGACTCATTGTCCCGTTTGTCGCGTTACGCCGAAGGCAAGCGTACGAGCGAGAGCGCGGATAAGCGATAGAGAAGGCACGATCGGCCTACCGTTCGGATTGTGCCGCATCTATCTCTCCTCCACTCGATTGGTCGATGCGTCTGAGTAGAAAGAGACAGCGGCAGCACACAACTTATACACCTACAGTACCTACACGCGATCTGTTTACAACTGTTTATAATGTGAAGTGAAATGTTAATGTGGTTTTCATTGTTTATATTACAACAACAATTGCGGCAATAAAGGTAATTAATGAGTGCGAATAAAATATATCAATAAAAAATTGTAGATTTCATTTCACTCCTTCTTCGTATCCATACAAAATAATGATAATTCAATAAAAATGATTCCATTTTATTCATAAAAGTATGCAATCATTTCATCAATGTTTTCTTATGACGTTGTCACGTTAAACTATCGTCCGTAAACCGACTTTACAGACAACCATTTTTTTTTGGTTTATTTGGAAATTTATCATTTTGATCAATTAAAAAAGTTTGACCTTGTCAGAAATTGAACCCGGGCCCAAATGATCGCTAGAGCAAATCTCTTGACGCCATACCATAGGGACCAACTGTAATGAATGCAACTCCATTAAAAGCTGTAAAAGATAAGTATGCACAACTTAACCACGTTGAGAAAATATCTATATCAGGCCACCATACTTTGCAAGAGATAACAGTTGCGTATATCGGTGCTTCCCAACCTGTGGTCCGCGATAATATTCGCCAGAAGAGTTGATCGAAATCAGATTAGATAATTTGCTCCAAGCAGAATATAATGAAAAAAAAATATTTCAGAATTTTGGATAAGGCGACAGCTAGAATATCAGTCTATTGCAAAAGGTAATCCTAATTATTTTTGCAACTACATACCTGTGTGAAAAAGCATTTTTGTCATTACTTTTGATAATAAAAAATAAGCACAGATCATGCCTTTCCACGGAGACTTTGGAAGATTCCTTGCAAACATTTCTGCAATTGAAACAGATATTGTTGGGTATAAACATGCAACCACAACTTTTTCATTATATTGTTTTGTGAGCTTCATGCTATGTAAAGTTTTCCTTATTTTATTTTTAAAAACTGTTTGTAAATATGTAACTTTTTTTTGTGATATAAAAAATTTGACTACTAAAATATGATTTCGACTGAAGGTGTTTGATGGACTTTCAATATAAAATTTGAATTTTTTACTTTTCCATGAGTTTTATCGCTAACGACCCGGGTTTCGCATTTCGGCATCTTCATGCATTTCAAGTGCACGGATGTACATGAACTTACGCGTAGTACATCCGTGCACTTGAAATGCATGAAGATGCCGAAAGGCGAAACCCGGGTCGTTAGCGACAAAACTCACGAAAAGTACAAAATTCAAACAATTCAAATTTTACTAAAATATGTTTTTTTTCCGGGGTTCGCAGATTATCCTGGCATGAAAAAGGTTGGGAAGCACTGGTGTATATGTATCGATTTAACGTAATGAAAATGTAAATTGGCAACGGGCTCAGTTTTATCAGATGGAAAGCAAAATGGAGCAATCGAGAGTTAGGATGACTGAACGAAATGATCGATGGGTGAATTTATTAACTCGGCATCGAATAGCCGCGTAGGGTTGGGAAGGTGATAGATGGGTGGGGTGAGTGGGCGATTCAAAATCCACTCTAAAATTCACCAGAGCCTTATAATGGGCATGCTGTCAATGTCGCGCGGAGTTGTAATCAATAGGTATGTTTACATCAGGTGAGGAACACGTACGTCCCGCGAACCAAATTGTGGAACGAAATTTTATTAGATTCTAGCATGCGTATTTTTCACTTATATGGTGTTCACTGTCAATACTGGCGCTTATTCCACATAAAATTTATTGGATCATGACCGGTTTCGCTCATGGCGAGCATTATCATTATCAAAACTCAGTTGATAATGTTCGCCATGAGCGAAACCGGTCCTGATCCAATAAAGTTTTAGTCGATGCGTTCCGCAGAAAATCGCTCAAAACAAATCGCACCAAAAAGTTATGACTTTATATGGGAACATAACATGCACAAGAACGCACGTTGTCGAAGTCACATTGTAATAAACAGGTGAAACATTGGACGGGCTGTATCTTACGTTTCATCAGGATCAGTTTCGCTCATGGCAAGCATTATCAATTGATAAGAAATACAACGAATCAGTGATATTTATACTGATATAGTGATTTGCTTAGTTGTAATACCAATTGTGGCACATATTACGTAGACATAAATAACGCATTACTATTTGTTCACCGTGTTATAATGGAGTCCTACCAATCAAATGCCAAATCAATCAATATTTAGCGATAATCATTAACCTTGAATAACCAAGTTGCTTGCTTAGCGAACATTATGATTGGTCTAATGTTGACTAGTAATTATGATTGAAATTATTTATTCATCGCGAAGTAATATAATCGAATTCCCTCCGATTGGCCGATCAACTGAAGGCTGCCCATGATTATCTCTAAGCCTTGTGTTTAACCCTTTAAACGGCGACTGTTTTCAGTTGGAGTGTAGATTCATTAATTGATTCGCGTATTTAAATTCATAATTATGGACGACTGTGATGTCTAACCCTCCTCCTCCCCCTTTGACTCAGACTTCTCTAAATGGTACCCAGTGAAACTAGTCGGGTCTTTGCCATATCCTTCTATCCTTTGACTGAGTAAAGATCAGATCATGTAGAACCTAACCTAACCTTACCTAATCAATAGGTATGTTTACATCCGGTGAGGCACACAAGGCAAATTGTGAACCAATAATCATTAGTATTTTCGATGGTTTCGGCGGTAACTTTGTGGAAGTTCATTTTAATATAAAATTTGAATAGTCTAGAATTTTTAGAAATAAATAAAACTCTTAGTAAAAAAGATATATTATTAAATAATATTCTTAACAGGACAGGATGCTCGCCTTTATTAACATTATTCCCAATCAATAGAGTAATCACCCAACCTAACTGATTGATTGCAGCTCATTAGTTTATAGTTATTAGTTTGTAATGTTTAACGTCATTAGAAATATATTTATTTGTTTGCTTTGTTTAGATTCTATAACCCTCTCTTGCGTCGCTTAAAAAGGAAAAATCCCAATCTAATTGATTGATTGCACCTTATTAGTATCATTATGTTATTGCATTGTTTTGATTCTATCACCCCCTTCCTTGTTTCCTTTAGAAGGAAAAAAACCCGTAATCCATTTTGTAATTTCATAATTTAAAATGTTAAAATGTTAGAATTTATCTTGCTTCATTACTTAAGCAAACTTTGCGATAGTAAGTCTGAAGATGCTTCTGAAAGAGGCGAAACACGTGTCACAGTTAGTTACACAATACGTGGAATAATCATAGTTATTTTAAATTTTATATTAATATTCATTAGATTCTGGTATGTGTCATTTTTTTGAAGTTATACTTCTGTAGGCAAGTTATGAAAAATGATGAGAGTGAAATTTTAAGATGCGCGCGCATCACTGTCACACAAAATTCACAGGTTGAAGCTGTCCGCAAAACCGCTCGAAAAAAAGCTACCATCAAAATAGAAATATAACCTCTATTAGTCGCGCATGTTGGCACGCTCGTCGCCTCTGATCACTGTTTTCATATTTATAATATTTATCTACATGTTTCTAGTTTTTTAATCAGCGACTGTTTTCAATTGGAGTGTTGATTCATTAATTGATTTTTGCATTTGAAATATAAATTATGGATGACTGTGATTTCTAACCCTACCCTCCCCCTAATTTAGACTTCTCTAAGCGGTGCACAATGAAACAACTAGTCGGGTCTTAGCCATATCCTTCTAACCTTTGACTGAGTAATGATCAGCTCACGTAGAACCTAACCTAACAGTACCCCTTCCCACCAACTCAGACTTCTTTTAATGATCCACTGCGAAACAACTAGACGGGTCTTAGTTATATCCTTCTATCCTTTGACTGAGTAACGATCAGCTCACGATCAAGTCAAATTCCATTAAGACATTTTATGCTGCACGTCGGGAATGGAAATGGCTTCTCATTAAATTAACTAATTTTAAGCTATTCACTGTCAGTATTTGGTTGAATGGGATTATCTTAAGATAATTTTAGCCTATTTTACATCCGATGAAAAAGAATATGAATTTAAAATGCTAACGTTGAGCGAAACCGGTCCTGATTCAAATTAATTCGTTGGATAAGTACAAAAAACGTCTTATTATTTTTAGCAGTAAATAAAACATTGTTCGTCGAATGTACAACATTATATAATGTGGTTTCACTATTGAGTAAGCAAGCATAGATTAATTTTGTATTTCGGCGCCACGTTTCTTGGAGTGAATATTTTTTAGATTTTGCACGATTCCGCTTAATTATGACCGAAATTTTACGATGGCAATCTTGTAAAAACAACCGACGGAATACACTCGATGAATAAATTATGATATATTATTTTCAACTAAAATATTCGCCTTAAATTTTTTTAAACATGTTTTCTTTTTGCTATATTTTATTTGTCGCCTCTCCCGACTAGAACCCACGCATTCCAGCTTGGAAACCGCTGACACAGATTATTCCATGTATTGCGTACGTGGAATAATCTATTTCATAATATTTAAAAGTTTTTCTAAATTTTGTATCAAAATGAACTTCCATAAAGTTACCATCGAGTCAACCGAAAGTATTAATACATTTTGTTTGCTGAAGAATTTATATATTTCTAATGGTAGGTATAATTATATTTTTTACCTATGTTTTTTAACTACTTAAATATTTTACAGTAATTAAACAACTTCATTATTTTCTTTGTCTTAACTATTTCCCTTTTAAATTAATATCTTTAATTGGTATATACCAGGGCTGTGGAGTCGGTCTAAAAAAGGCCGACTCCGACTCCGATTCCGACTCCAGCATTTACCAAAACCACGACTTCCTCTTGCTACATCCGGCGAAACCGGTGCTGGCGGTGGCCGCCGGAAATGAAACGTGCGATGGAGATTAACTGAAGACCAAGGTGCTGTATCAGCTATTCAATTATTGATGTTGCAGTGATATCATTAGCCATGTGTGGTATATTATATATTTAGGATACGGATTGGTTCAGTATTTAAATCAAGGCTGTGGAGTCGGTGAAAAAAAGTCCGACTCCGACTCCAACATTGACCAAAAACACGACTTCGACTCCGACCAAAAAGAGTTCAATATCGTCACTTTTTTTCCCTAATTTTCCTATTTATGTGTATTCAATTAAATATCAACCCTATCAATGCGGCCAAAAGTCAAATTTGACATAGTAAATGCAAAAATAAAAAGTTTTAACTTTTCAACATTTCCGACTCCGAGTACGACTCCTCCGACTCCGACTCCGGCCAAAAGGCTCCGACTCCACGACTCGGACTCCAACTCCGACTCCGACTCCACAGCCCTGGTATATACTCACAAACTTGAAATCAATCAATTCAATAATAATAGGTTGGATAAAACTCTCGAATTATTTATCGATATTTCTATCCAATTATCTGGTACTTAATATTTGCGATACTATGTACAATCAAAATACGTGATAATAATAACTTATCTACATAATTCATTTAAACTCCTTAATATCAAATTTTCGCTAATTCATATAGATTACGTTAATTTCAATTTAACTTGATGATTTGCATTTATTTTTGTATATAAACTTTTAACTATGTGTCAGTTCGAGTACATCCGTGCCTTTGAAATGCCTGAAGATGCTGAAAGGCGAAACCCAGGTCGTTAGCGATTCAAATTTGATTAACCATTTGTAATTGAGTGGACATCGTTTGATTGTATTTGATAAATGAAGTTATAATTAATTTTCTTGCTATTAACAAAAAAAAATTTTGGTTTTGCTTTGGGGTTAAAGATAATTATATTATGGGAACCATTTGGGCCTGTTTATAACCCTTAATGTTTCTGTGTGTTTATTTCGTGGCAGTGAAAAGTTTCTGACCTCTACTTAACACCAGTGGCGTACAAACTTTGTTATCTACTTAACCCTAATTAATATAACTATTAATAAGGTGAATGCTTGCGTAGTTTCGGCGGAATCACGAGTAGAATGTAATTATGTTGCCAAACTATAATGTATTCATATATGTGAGGCGACTAGTTACAAGGAGCGACAAAACCAATTTAATTCAAAATCCGGGCGTTTTCTATGCGTAGTTTTTACACAACACACCTAAACCTTTTTGCGCGGTAGATGCGTTCCGCGGAAAGTCGCACAAAACGAAATCGCACAAAAAAAGTTATGGGAGCATAACATGTACAAGGACGCACGTGTCAAGGTCACCGCGTCAATGTCACCAAGGTGTCAGCATAACTTTGAAATCGCACAAAAATAGGTGAAATCTTCACGTCCCTATACCCAAAAAATCTTTAAAATTAACAATTTAATTGAGCTTAAATTTATTGATTTTACTATGCTATGCGATCAAGAATAAAGCAAAATAAAGGAATGTATTACTTAATTACTTGGCCCAATACAGAGCGGCACGGGGCTGATCTATTTACCATGCCCTATGGTGCTTAAAGATAATAAAATTTATTATAAAGATTATTCTCTTATTTTTTTCTGATATAGCCAAACCAGATTCACACAAATGATAATTATATTTTACTAGTATTGCTACCCGGCTTCGCTCGGACCAGTTTGGGGTTATGTTCACCTAGGCGCGTAAATTCAGACGGGCCAAGTTGAAACAACTTTTTTCAAAATTCAAAAGTCCAGGTCAATTAAAATGGAATAAAAATGAACATTTCAGACTGGCATTGACATTTCACAGCCCCTTTCATGTAGTGACAGCCCCATTCTCGCCCATTAAAATGTCCAAATTCAAGGAAAAAATCTAATTTGCTGTCAAAGAAATGTCAAATAATACCTTCACGTAAATAAAAACATTAGTATATTAATAAAAGCCGGGAAAAGTTCAGTAGAAGACTAATTTATTTTATTTTGACTAAATGTCTTCGCCGATAAAAAAAATCAAACATATTTTCTTTCATATTCGTTTTTATGGCAACTTAATGACCAACAATGCAAAAAGGAATTACAGACCCACATACATACATACGCCGTTTCGGTTTTATATATAAGATTACTTCCGATGGATTCCGTGGTAGCTTTGTGAAAGCTTATTTTAATACATAACTTAAAATACTTAGATTATTCCACTTATTTTGCTACCATCCGAGACAGGTGTTTCGTCTCTTTCAAATTAATCTTCAGACTTACTCTTGCATATGCTACTGAAGTAATAAAGCTTAGGTAGTTTTTAAATAATTATCCAATTGTGAAGATTTATTGCATGCTTGCGCTGTTTTTCTTCCTGAATCAATCGGTATTTTATATGGTAAAATGGAAAAATTATTCGACTTAAATTTAAGAAAAGGTTGGGTATCACTGGAATGACCCACGTATCGAACTAATACGTATATACGCACGTCTTTGTTCACCCTAGACTAGTGGTTATCATTGAGTCAACACTCAATATAGACATGTTCGATATTGCCAAGATATAATTCAATCTCAAGCGGGTGAGCTACGACATTATCTGACTGACATGGAATAGTCAATAATATGAGATAATGGATTTTATTGACTTTCGATGACGAGAGTGATTTCATTGATGCCGCCCTCCTCTATTATTGCTGACCCAAAGGGTTCGACCATTATATTATGCGCCTCGTTGGGACGTGGCAAATAAATCGAATGTGAAGTGTGTCCCAATGAACGACTTACACGTAAACGAGTGGTAGTACAGGGTGTTCGCCGGAAAGGTCAACTACTCTTAGTAATCCCATTGTAATATTGGCTCTATTTGAAGTTGCATCGAAAAGTTTTTGATTTCCCATACAAATTGAATTGATCAACCCGAAGACGATTAAGCCTCAGTATACTTTCGGTATTGTCCGTGGCGCAACGTTGTTGGCTTACGTGCCGGACCGCCCGGGTTCGATTCTTTCAGTCAATAAATCTGTTCAAAGGCATGGGTGCTTGTGTTGTTAAATCCCTTCCCGCCTTTCCGATCCCAAAGAGCGACGCAAAGTGACAGAGATTCGCTAATCACTAGTCCTGTTCTAGTCCTCGTATCCTTTCCATCTCTACTCTTTTCGAAAAAAAAAGGTTGAGCAACAAGCAGTTCTCGTAGAAAAACATATGTTGAGATAAACTCCGTTAGGGGTCCATATGCTCCAAGGTAGATGCGGACGTGGTTAAAAAAAAAATACTTTCAATGCTCTTTCGGCTTATCCGAGGCCAACATCAGATCTCCACCGTTCTTGAGAATGTTAAATTTAATGTTCCTGATCATTTTTTGAGGAATCGTGAACCACCTCGCCAATGGGGATGCCACTAGAAAGAGGTTTAACGAAATCAACGGCATTATTTCAGATGTCGACATATTTCACACGGGCGTGAGTGAGTTCAGACGAGTACTATTTTTTATGTATTATATATAGTTGATTTTGTCGGAACTCACTAGGTTGACTTGAAAAAGACGGACCTCGCAAATCGATGGCTAAATTTCAATCATTAATTTATTGTACTATCTAAAACACGGGTTATCAGCCTATGAGTCGCGACAGGTTTTCTGTGGGTTACCAACTCGTATATACTAAAAATAATATTCACTTTAATGAATTTTCGCTGTTTATTTAATTACCTGATCAAAAAACCCTTTTTGAATTGCCTGGAGGTCGCGGGTCACATGGCTTTTAAAAAAAGGGTCGCCATCCAAAAAAAAGTTGAGAGCCTATGATCAAGAAGCTCGAAATTGTCACGTTTCAAAATTGAATGAATGCTCAAGAGATGAATTTACTTTCAGCTTTCAATGTTTATGAATTAAGCTTTATATTATAGTTGCTTTGGATCACGTTAGAGGTCTGCACGGGCTCGGGTTTGGCCCGCGGGCCGGGTCAGGCCAGGTAACGAGGTTTTGGATTCAGGCCCGGGCCGAGCTCGGGACCAGACACAATGTAACAAAAATCGGGCTATTTTCGAATGAGCTCACCATTATCGTAAATCTTAATTTAATACAATAATAAACTTCACGTACTCGTATTACAGTCATCTTTTCGACGCCATGCTCGTAATTTAAAAAACGTTATTTTCTCGTATGAACACATCCATTCGATAGAACAACACACATTTTTCGTAATTTAATGACTGCGTGACAGCAGCCATTAAATACAATATTATTTTTTTATGATGTCTGCTGTTGAGGAGTTTGTACAATGCGCATGATAAATATCATAGTATGATCCCGAATTCAGTATTTCTTAAATGGTTATCTCGATCGGTCGCAATTCGATTTGTTAAGTTGATTTTTCTTAAATATATCGGCAAGAAATGGGCTTTTTTTACACAACAATTAAAATAGTGGAAACTGGCAACCAGGGAGACTTTGCTGCTAACCATTTTATGTTGTTAAGTAATTTAGAAGAAATCTATTTTGCAAAAACACACACACGATAGTTGGTGAGTCAATTTTAATTATTTTTTTAGAATTGTCGAAAAAATATTGGGTTTTTTTCGGGCAAAATTGAAAAATGTCGGGCTCGGGTCGGGTTCAGGCAAGATTTTTCAAAATGTGCCTCGGGCTCGGGCCGGGTAAAATATCAAAATTTCGGCCCGTGCAGACCTCTAGATCACGTACACGTTAAATCGACGTAGCATTCATTACCGAGCTTGGTTATCGGAGCAAACTTACCGATGTCATACTAACAATAATCGTTAGTACGTAGTTAAGATCGATTAAGATGATATACGGGTTAGTTAAAGTCTTAGCTTTACAGCTGCTACTTGAATCTCTATCTTCCTACGGTACTTATAGTTATAACCACCACCGCAACGGATTGACAACCTGCTAACATGGGCGTTATACGTGATGCGGTGTTGGGTAGCCAAAAAGACCTATATTCTTTTCACCAGTGTGGGCGTTTGCAAAATCAACGATAAATAACAAAAGCCCATCTGAAGATTCTCCAGGTTGTTCAGAATAATTCATTGCAATGCATACAAAATACATATGTGATGCTCCATGGTTCGTGCGCGAATCGTTGTTACACAGAGATTTAAGTGTGCCCACTATTCGCGAATTCGTTCGTGAAACCTCTAATTTCATATGGCTGTGAGCTTACACGATAACCCAACAATCTCTTGCTTGCAGAATTATGACGAGAAGGCATCAGATAATCGATATAGGTCGAGAGCTATTCTTCTCGATGACCCTCCCTAGGTAGAGACGCAATAGTAAACTGACTTCTCAACTGTAGCGATCGCACCCTCCTGTCGGCAGCGATGGGAAGGGTATGTCAACAAATAAAATTCAAGAGTTTAAAACATTTAGAGACGAAGGAGACTGGAAGAACTTTGGCGCTAACACGCCTTAGAACTTGATGCTCCGTCAAATTGATATCCAAAAAAAAAAAACATTTCCTCTTTTGCATTTGTAGACAAAGCGCAGTGGTCCTTAAAATTTTCGAAGTCAGGGTGCACTTTTGATCATAAGAAAAAATTGGATAGCATCAAAATCAAACTGGCAGAAAACAAAGCAAAATATGCTGATAAAACATACCCTTCAGAAAAATGGTTTTTATTTACTATGAAAATCAATTTAATGTGATACCTTTGTCGGATGTTGCAGATTTTGCAGCTACCTTCAAATATTTGTCTTTGGGGGGTATGTTTGAACCGGCAGGGAGCGCTTAACAACCGACCGACACAACCTTCATATTAAAAGTATGGTTTTTACCTTCAAATCTTTCTGCTTAATTATTTAGTATTGCGAATTTCATAGTTTCTATGTAAGGTATTGCAGAGAAACTCACGCACATATGGTGTTAAAAACTGTGGCAATAATTTCAGAACCCTCATGCAGAGAGCTGGATATTCACTATTTTGTGGATTTATTTAAAGTAAACAGTGGTTCTAATTCATAGCAACTAATTTGCAAAATGGAGTCTGTATTTTTTTCTTTTCTAAGTTTGAAAGGTACTAATTACAATAACGCTACAAATTACAAATTAATGTAAATCTCATAGATTTAAATTTAACAGCGGTGAGCCACCTGTCCTATTTAAAATTGTATTTATTAATAATTCAAACAGTAATAAAGTTGTCAGATTTAATTTAATTTTTGAAATTAATTTCTAGGCAGTTTATAAATGTACATTTGCAGAGCTTTTCATAAATTTAAAAATATATTTGTTTTAGACCTGTGTTTTTCAACCTTTTTATATTCGCGCACCGGTGAGAGTTGGAAAATATTTCACGAACCGGCGTCAACAATGTACATAAATTTACAGTTAGTTTTATATTAACCTGTTAAGTGCCGGGTAGGATAGCTATGGCCGTGTATGGAGGGCTGTGATTTTCTTTTAAACTCTAAAATCTAATAAATATATACTTTTTGGACATACATAAATATATTAATAGTACATCACAAACACTTGCCATATAAATACACAATGTGTCATTTACGCCATCATTTATTCAAAAACCAAACCAACAAACGTTCCACAAAACCTTCAGAGTAGTCACAACACTCACGCAGAAAATACGTGAACGTGAATTTATATCGGAACTGATTCATAATAAATTTAATTTAAAATGTAAATAAAAAATACGTTCAAAATTCTTAAAGCAAATTAATAGTCTTCCACTGAGTGGTATGCCTCAAAACAAGGTTCTACGCATATCTTGCTAGCGAAACATTTTAACACAACGCAACTGCTCTTTTTTAAAATCGATATATTTATTATAGATTACTTTACAATATCTTTTAAAATTCAAGTTTTACACCACGATTCCATGAGATGTCACGATATGCATGATATTTTAAAATTATTATAAACGTTGCTCGTGGATTTTTAGCCACGTCTCAAGTACTGCGTGCTAACACGCGCATTTTGTATGGCCGGCCCTACGATCACGGAATTGTTTGGCCTGTAAACACGGCAGTGGCATCGAAGAGATTATCGACTCTTTGGACTAACGGCAAAGTATAAATAAGAAAAAATCTCCATTTTCTGTAAAATATTCGGCCACGGGTGAACCATATAATGTTAAACTTTGGATGTATATAATATGTATATAGTCATTTCTGACTTACGTCGAAGGTGGCCTACTAGTTGAAGAGCACTGGCATTGGCACAAAAATTTTTTTGCAATTTCTTATCTTTATATTTGATTCACATTCGCAATTTGATTATTATTTAAAGCATACACCTATGTATGTCACTTTTTGATATCTCCAATAATAACTAATGGAGTTAGGTGTATTTCGCTTTTGAAAGTGTCTTACCGCTTTTAATTACTTTTTAATTGTGTTATGTAGATAAGTGAGTTTGGTCCAGATGGTGATGAGGGTTTTCTAAATAGCCCCTGACCTGAACTTAGACAATAATAAACGTTTGAGTGGTGAAGTGAATTAACAAACAAATGGGCAATATGTAACAAGCAAATTGTGGAAACTTCAAATTCAAACATATAAAAAATAATCACTCGAATTTCTTACTTCTGCGAGCATTTTCAAACGAAACAAAACTTACCTTCTTTACTAAGTGTAAGAGGGCTTTTACAGGCGGACTTCTAAAACCTCGTGTTTATTCGTTTTATCGACGACTAGTGTTCGAACCCGGCTTTGCTCGGACCAGTTTGGGGTTATGTTCACCTCGGCGCGTAAATTCAGACGGGCCAAGTTGAAACAACTTTTTTCAAAATTCAAAAGTCTAGGTCAACTAAAATGGAATTAAAATGAACATTTCAGACTGGCATTGACATTTCACAGCCCCTTTCATATATTGACAGCCCCATTCTCGCCCATTAAAATGTCCAAATTCAAGGAAAAAATCTAATTTGCTGTCAAGGAAATGTCAAATAATACCTTCACGTAAATAAAAACATTATTATATTAATAAAAGCCGGGAAAAGTTCTGTAGAAGACTAATTTATTACATTTTGACTAAATGTCTTCGACGATAAAAAAATCAAACATATTTTCTTTCATATTTGTTTTTATGGCAACTTAATGACCAACAATGCAAAAGGGAATTACAGACCCACAGACATACATACGCCGTTTCGGTTTTATATATGTACTACTCGATACTCGAGTAATTAGAGTCTCTACACACACATTGATAATGAAACAAATTTACCGTCGAAACTTTCGCGAGCGAAATCAATTCGTTTGTTTGAACTTGCAACAACAATGCAAAAGGGGATTACAGACATACTTCCCCCGTTTCGGTTTTATATATAAGATTATGCAGAAATGTTTTGTTTCAAGAACTTTATACTATTGAAACAATGATTGATATAATGAAACGTTCTATAAATGGTGAATATTAGGCTTCAATCAGCCGTTCGTATCATATTAACTGGTCTCCGATAAGTTCAATTTTGAAATATAAAAAAAAAAACATTAAGGAATATGTTCAAAGTTGTGGAAAAGTGTCTTCAAAAATTGTTTCGAAAAGACACGGCATAGTGATGGATGAAATGGAAAAATCCTTATCATACTGGATTAGTAAATGAATCTTATATATAAAACCGAAACGGCGTATGTATGTCTGTGGGTCTGTAATTCCCTTTTGCATTATGGTTGCATGTTGCCATAAAAACGAATATGAAAGAAAATATGTTTGAATTTTTATCAGCGAAGACATTTAGTCAAAATGTAATAAATTAGTCTTCTACAAGTGCCATAAAAACGAAATATGAAAGAAAATATGTTTAATTCCCGGCATTCCCGGCTTTTTATTATTAATAATAATGTTTATTATTTACGTGAAGGTATTATTTGACATTTCTTTGACAGCAAATTAGATTTTTTCCTTGAATTTGGACATTTTAATGGACGAGAATGGGGCCTGTCATCAAATTAAATAAAGTTTGTGATTTTTTTTTAACTCTTTTTTGGATGTTAGATTTTGTGATATAATTATGTTGAATGATATAACATTAAATAATTAATGGTCGCTTAGTCCGAGCGACGTCGGGTAGCAATACTAGTAATTAATAAATTATAAGTTTTGATGAAACTCCAAAGATAGTTACAATTGAAATAGTACGACTTATGAAAAAACTAAACTTAGATTTAAACGGTGAAGATGATGACAACAAACTCTTGACAAGAAAATATAATTATTATTAAATACATACAAGTAATTTTTGATAAATAAAATTTTTAATGGACAATTTTTGGTGTTTTTTACATCCCTCTACTTTCGAACATTCAACATTCACACACATTTTTAGAACCAATAATGTGCGAAAGTAGAGGTACGCTTGTACTTTCTATTTAATTTTGCTTGGTGCTACGACAGATTGAATGGAGGAAGAGATGAAAGGCAGCATAAAAATCACATAGATCCATGCCTTTGAAGCTAATGTCGTAAGTTGATTGAATAGTCAATTTATCAAAGCTTGCATGCCAGGATTCGATCCAACGGATAGCACTGACGTTAACGATCGTTACCCGCTCAGTTGCTGAGCCGTCAACTGTACGTGTATTCAATTGTAAGTATATTTACGTGAATGGCACTGAATGGGATAGTTGGTATATTCACGAAACGATTCACTCAATCTATTATCACGGAAATGTCGAGGAAATATTATTTATATCACGCACGTTATCGCGAAGTTTGCGAAATGTGTCGAGAGAAGAACGGCGACAGTTTGTCGACTAGAGCAGTGCCAACCGGTGGTCCGCGGCCTAGTGGTGGGCCGCCGAGACTTTCCACCGGGCCGCAAACAGTATGCCAAATTTTAATCATTTATTATAAATTCTCAAACACTTGAAATCAATCAATTCAATAATAATAGGTCGCTTTTAAGGTGTTCACTGTCAATACTTGGTGGAAAGGCATTATAATAAAAATAATAACACATTTTTAGTACTTTTTCCACATGAGATTTATTTCATCAGGACCGGTTTCGCTCATGGTGAGCATTATCAACTGATAAGGAATACAATAAAACAGTGGTATTTATGCAAAAGTTAAGTATGAAAACAAGGTATGACAAACCATTGGTAAAACAACTAAGCAAATAAATTAAACCAAATTACAAGAAAAATAGACTAAAAATAAAATGTTGAAGTCTTCTTAGCAATGCAAACTAACACATCATAAATCAATTAAGTATGAATTAACATTAACAAAGTAAAAGCCCAAAATTAAGTGCATTTAATAAAAATAAATAAATCTACATGTCTGTCAACCATAATTAGATGGAAATCCCGGTAAAGAGAAGGATCCCGATCCCGAAGATTTTCAATATCTGATGAGCCATTGTATTAGAAAACCCCATCCCGAAATATTCGGAATTGATTTATTAATCAAGCACAAACGAAACACTATTAATTAAAAAATCGTAATGTTTAGTGTCCTTGCACGTGTCATCTTTGGAACACTATTTACTGCACTACATTTTACTAAACTTTATTTCAAACAAGCATTTTTGCCCTGTAATAATGGATACACAACCGAAATATAATATTCATAGAGAAGATAGTGATATAAATTATTTTTACAATTTTCAATGAAAAATTGTCATGGAAAAAAATTTTTATAGATATTAAAAATATAGATCATTAAAAATATCCCAAATCCCGGGATCGACTATTTCCAATCCTGAAATCACGGGATAAACTTTTGGCACAGGATTGAAAACCCTAATCACGGCCCACGCAATCTGACTCCACTAAAAAATAGTTTTAAAAAAAATATTAATTAAAAATGAATCTAATAAGGTTCCTGTGTTTAAAAAGTAGTGAGTGTGATGATGCTTCTTAAAAGACGCGAAACAAGTGTCATTCTTTGTAAGAACAATGTAGAATATAGAAAATCCACAAAGAATCCATCAAAAGTAACAGTTGTTTTTTCAACAACAAAAAATATATTGATTTATTAAGCTGATTTTTACAAATTATTGTTAAAAAAAAATATTTTAAATTTTATAAAATAATACTAAAAACAGTAAAATTAATAGTAAAATTGTCAACTTATCGATCTACCATTAAATAAAAAAAGTTAAGGAATAAAAAAAGTACCGCCCGAACAGGGACTTGAACCCTGGACCCTTGGATTAAAAGTCCAATGCTCTACCGACTGAGCTATCCGGGCTGATGCTCCCATCGAGCCAAGTTTCAGAGAGTTTTTGATTATTGTGATTCACCATCTTCTTTTGGACGCGCTCGTGTAAATGTTATAAAGCGTGATGTCAGGGCTATTAAACATATTATCTAATGGGGTCATTGAGAATGGTTGGAATTAAAATATGATATAATTTTCTGTTTGGTTGATTCGGTAAATTTAAAGACTCTTTTGACGTGGTTTGTTTTTTGCAGAATGGTTTTATACTAAAAAAAATCAGAAGGTTACTTGAAAACAAAAATCAAGATAATTTAAATGTATTAGATGCCACCCTTATTTTTAAATACTAGTAGCAACATGATACATTTGATGTTTCAACGTTTATTATTGTACGCTTATACAAGCGAGTCTGTGGTGCAGTGGTTAACGACGTTGACTTGCACAACGTGCTTCACGGGCTCGAGTCCGAGTGCGAGCAGCATTTTTTCAGTAGATTTTCCTCACCTGTACGAAGACATGTGTGTTTGTGCTCTCTAAAAATTCCCTCCCATCACCCATTCTAGCCGAAAAACGAGGCGTAGCGAGAGCAACTAGCTAACCCTTCGTCTCGTCTTACGCACCGTCTTAGGTGGACGTTTTATGACGAAGCGGCACGTTCCGGTCATGGCGCCATAGGTAACAACTTTAACAAATTGATGTAAGTGGCCTCGAACTGCCTGCGTCATGGCAGTGGTTATGTTTTTATTGCGGCTGGCTAGACGTCGATGGCACATAAGACCTTTAGTCCGCGACGATTTAAATTAATTGTTATTTGGTCGCGGTGTAACCGCAAATATTCGCCTACGTAAGCGCCCTGTTAGCCTTATCCCTTATATCCCTACTCTCATCATACTAAAGAGGTTTAGCGACTGAATAACAAGTAGCATTTTTTAACATGCTCACTCCCAACTTGGAGCATATGGACTACTTACGAAGTTTATCTCAACATATAATTTTCTACGAGAACTGCGTGTCACTCAGTTGCTCAACCTCTCTTTTTTTTAGAGAGTAGGGATTGAAATGATGCGAGGACCAAGACAGGACAAGTGGTTAGTTAATAACTCTCGCTATGCTTCTCGTATTTTATCGCAGTACTCATAGTAAAAAATATGTTGATATAACTCACATACTCTTATACATTCGCTGACCATGTGCTACACATTGGAAGCGGGCATGGATTTCATTCTATTCAAATTATGTTAAAATTATAGCGCATTGAAAATCGCGAAAATTCATTATTTACTGTCACTTTTTATCATTTTACTTCTCTTATAAGATTTTAAGTATCGTGGAGGAAAGATTTTTTTTGTAAATACTTACGATTTAATTTTTCGTATCCCTTCCACAAAATATATAATTGTCAGAAACAGTTTCGTTGGTCACGAGCAGTGAGAATGATCAACTGTTGGGGTATCATTGAAGATTCAACCGTTTTTGCAAGAGTTCTTTCCTATTTATTGGATTTTTAATAAATTAAATGTACTTTCAATTCAGAGTCTGATACGTAGCGCAAAATGTTTCTCAGTAAATAAAATTCGAGTCAGCTTTTATCGTATTTTTTTCAAGGATGAAATAAAAATTCTGTATTTGATTGAGTACCTACGTCTTTTCTGTAATCTCATTTTCTCCTGCTCCCCGAAATGATTATGAGCGATATGGGCTTATTTTATGTTTTAAATATTTAATAATAAAAAAAAGTACAACTCCGCGATACAATGCGAGAAAATTGAAGAGTAAAAAGCCAATTTCTCGAGAGCCATGTACGATATAAAATTCGTTTAACGGAATGTGATTTTCAAAGCGCAAATTCTTTACACGTCTATTCTGACGCTTGACTGTTGGTGCCAGATCATTACCATACATATTTAGTATCGATCTATTAACTGGACCATGTACGATATAAAATTGGGCAGAAACGGAAGTGACGCAAAATAACGTGGTATTTATTGATTGATTAGTATCGATCTAGAACTCCTATTATTGGGCAGAAACGTGACTTAAAATTGGGCGTAAGCGTCGTAAAATAGCCATCAACAAATATATAAAATAATATCTGTAGAATTAAAATACATTGTTATTTTTCTTACCGTATTATAACGTGGTATTTGTTCTAAATATAACTGATTCTGAAGAGTGTGTACGATGACCAATCTAGTAATCTTTGTACTATGATTGATCTAATGTTTGTATTATAGCTGACCATGAAATTAGTGTGATGGTTGTACTATAGCTAATCTTGTAGGGGTTGTACTATAACTAAAGTGACCATACGTCCCGTTTTTAGGTAGCCTGTCCCGTTGTCCCCAAGTACAGCTTCGGGGCGTCAATTTTTAATTTTTATGAAATGAAATTTATGCCGGGTGAAATTTTAAAATATCGGCCCTTGCAGACCTCTATTGTATATATATTTTTTAAATACAAATTTTCCATGATACATTTCACGTGGAGTTAGAGCAATTGGGGCAGTCGCTTTATAATGCAATATGACCTATTCCCGACCTATACCAATTGAGCGGAGCGACTGTATATCTTTAACTTTGTTGAGTTTAAGCTGTTGTTCAAAAAGAGGTACACCTATATGTGCCAACTATGAGAGAACTCAATCGAATGTTCGATTCGGTGTGAATTTCACGGGCCATTAACTTCAAATCGAAATTTTAAGAAAAAAGTACCATCAATCGGACGAAATCGGATTTGAATAATATTCGAATACATATACATTTCTGTCGATAATACTTTAAACATTAATTTTTACCATATTTATACGAATTGCAAAGTATTACTTTTTTTGAGGTTTTTGGCGGAGTCGGAGTCGTCGCGGGGCTTTGGCCGGAGTCGTACTCGGAGTCGGAAATTTTTAAGATTTTGAACTTTTATTTTTGCACATAATATGTAAAATTTGGCTATTGGCTGGATTGGTAGAGCTGAAATTTAATTGAATACACATAATTAGGAAAAAAAAGTAACGAGTTGGATTCGTGGTTTTGGTAAATGCTGGAGTCGGAGTCGAACTTTTTTTTATCAATTCCACAGCCCTGGTATTTTTCATGAAACTCACGTTTAGTGAGCTCAAGCTTTCTTTAATTAAATATTGTCTGATGTTTCTATTATTGATAAATCTTATATATAAAACCGAAACGGCGTATGTATGTCTGTGGGTCTGTAATTCCATTTTGCATTGTTGGTCATTAAGTTGCCATAAAAACGAATATGAAAGAAAATATGTTTGAATTTTTATCGGCGAAGACATTTAGTCAAAATTTAATAAATTAGTCTTCTGCTGAACTTTTCCCGGCTTTTATTATTAGTCAGTTTTTTTTGAAACCGCTTAATAAATGTCTATGTATATATAAGAAGATTATGTTTACCGAGATTCACAGTAATGAGTAAATACCAAAGTTGTGGAGTCGGAGTCGTCGCGGCTATTTGGCCGGAGTCGTACGCGGAGTCGGAAATTTTGAAAAGTTCAAACTTTTTATTTTTGCATATAATATGTCAAATTTGGCTATTGGCCGGATTGGTATTAAATTGTATACACATAAATAGAAAAATTAGGAAAAATTTGTGACTATATTAAACTTTTTTAGTCGGAGTCGAAGTCGTGGCTTTGGTAAATGCTGGAGTCGGAGTCACACGGAGTCATTTTTTTCACCGACTTCACAGCCCTGCTAAATACGGTTATTAAAATACGTGTAATAAACATACGCTTTTACCTTTAGAGCGAATGCGTGATTCAGTTTTCAGAAATATGCCACATTTAATTATTTTGAATGAGTGCCATAAATTTAACGATAAGTGCTTAAAACATCATTAAAGTAACATTTTTCGAAATGGAATAATTCGTGTATTCACGATGAATAACCGCTGTACCGGTGTAAGTGCACAAACGTCACAGGAAAAGCATGTGGCTTGGACGGACGCGAGCGGAGATACGTATTTTTAGAATTTGACGAGCTCTGCGGACGCACATAACAATCTTAGTATCTCACTAATTTGAAATGGTCTAAGTGTGACTTACATTTAAATATAATCAAAATAGAACACGTAACAATTTTAAATTTTTTTTTTTTTGTTAAAACCAGGGCTGTGGAGTCGGTAAAAAAAGTCCGACTCCGACTACAGCATTTACCAAAAGCACGACTCCACTCCGACTTCGACTCCGACATTGACCAAAAACACGACTCCGACTCCGACTAAAAAAAGGTTATTATTGTCACCTTTCCCCACTAATTTTCCAATTTATGTGTTTTCAATTAAATATAAACCTTATCAATGCGGCCAAAAGACAAATTTTACATATTAAATGCAAAAATAAAAATTTTTAAACTTTTCAAAATTTCCGACTATGAGTACGACTCCGGCCAAAACGCCGCGACGACTCCGACTCCGACTCCACAGTTCTGGTTAAAACATTCGAATGTCTTCTACAAGCTCTAAATCAGGATTCACAAAGTCTAAATCTATGTCCCATAATACTAAGATTGTTCATTTTAAGGTGTTCACTGTCAATACTTGGTGGAAAGGCATTATAATAAAAATAATAACACATTTTTGGTACTTTTTCCACATGAGAATTGTATTTCTTCCTACTTTTATTTCTGATGATTTTTATTTTCCTTTGTTTGATTTTAATTTGTAAGAAAGCTTTTATTCTGTTACAGGAACTGACTCAATTGAACTCATTACCAGGATTTCCATCTAATTATGGTTGACTGACATGTAGATTTATTTATTTTTATTAAGTGCATTTAAATTTGGGCTTTTACTTTGTTAATGTTAATTCATACATAATTGATTTTTGATGTGTTAGTTTGCATTGCTAAGAGGTCTACAACATTTTATTTTTAGTCAATTTTTCTTGTAATAGTTGTTTTACCAATTGTTTGTCATACCTTGTTTTCATACTTAACTTTTGCATAAATACCACTGTTTTATTGTATTCGGTCCTGATGAAATTAATCTCATGTGGAAAAAGTATTAAAAATGTGTTATTATTTTTATTACTAAGATTGTTTGTATCTCACTTATGTAATATGACCTAAGTGTGACTGTAATTAAAATATAATCAAAATGGAAAACGTTATTATTTTAAATGTTAATCTTTTATTTTGTTAAAACATTTAAATGTCGTTTTAAATCAAGGATTCACAAAATGTGTTACATAACAATCTAAGTCCCATGATTAATACTAAGATTTTTATGTATTTGTTCATAAAAATCTTAGTAACTCACTCATTTGAAGTTATCTAGTGAAAAAGTAAATGACTTTCATTAAAATATAATGAAAATCGACCACGAAACAATTATTAATGTGATTTTTTAGACATTCAAATGTTGAAGTACGTCCCATGAGCCTAACGTTAAGTCTGTATTTTTTTCACATGTATAATAAAATATCTCGAGGATAAGAGTTAAAGAGAACATTTCAATAAAAAATATAGTTTGTAATTTTCTATCTGTCTTAAAGAAAACATTACTATCGATTGAAGTGGCATTCACTTGGTAGAACTCTATTATATCACGGTGAAAGAAATTGATATTTTTTCACCGTGTAAAAACATTATTACATTAGAGTAGTAGATTTCATATTTGTTCATCATTTTTATAACATAAAATTAATCATAGAGATTATTACACTTACTAGTAATAAATAGTTACACATGTATTGCCTATTTAAAAAGTATTATCAGGTCTGCTATCGCACGTTTACTACGCACCACGGCAAACCACGTGTCACTATTTGTAGCACGTCACGTGAAATAAACAAAGCTATTTTATATTAAAACTAATATTCGAACCCGGCTTCGCTCAGACCAGTTTGGGGTTATGTTCAGCTCGGCGCGTAAATTCAGACAGGCCAAGTTGAAACAACTTTTTTCAAAATTCAAAAGTCTAGGTCAATTAAAATGGAATTAAAATGAACATTTCAGACTGGCATTGACATTTCACAGCCCTTTTCATATATTGACAGCCCCATTCTCGCCCATTAAAATGTCCAAATTCAAGGAAAACATCTAATTTTCTGTCAAAGAAATGTCAAATAATACCTTCACGTAAATAAAAACATTATTATATTAATAAAAGCCGGGAAAAGTACAGTAGAAGACTAATTTATTACATTTTGACTAAATGTCTTCGCCGATAAAAAAATCAAACATATTTTCTTTCATATTCGTTTTTATGGCAACTTAATGACCAACAATGCAAAAGGGAATTACAGACCCACAGACATACATACGCCGTTTCGTTTTATATATGTACTACTCGATACTCGAGTAATTGGAGTCTCTACACACACATTGATAACGAAACAAATTTACCGTCGAAACTTTCGCGAGCGAAATCAATTCGATTGTTTGAACTTGCAACAACAATGCAAAAGGGAATTACAGACCCACATACATACATACGCCGTTTCGGTTTTATATATAAGATTAACTTCCACAAAGATCCATCGAATTTAGCATTTTTAAAATTTACAACATTCGTGAAGTTAGTTTTTAAAATAGACTTTTTATACGATTTCAAAATCACGTGGCAGAAAAGTCGACAGGAGTTACAATCCATATTAAATACATAACTCAAAAAGGTTTTATTTGTTGTGTTTACGAACGTGACTTACTGTTTTTCTCGTGGCGTATAAAAGCGGTTATGAAAAAGTTCGCATCTTAAATCTGAAATCTAGGCCTCATTTTTAAAATTGTCGCTTGTATGCTTCTGTGTGGTGAACATAATTTTCATTCATTCAGAAAACGTGAAGGAATTTATGACATAAATATGTATTATTCGCCCACGCGTCTCAGGATACGCAGTTCATATTGAAAATTTTAAAAGATACGACTCTCCGAGAAGAGTATTTTTCTAAGGTATGTATGAACTAACACATTACTGAAGTAATCAGAATATTAGCTTTTATTTCAAGCTGCTTTTAAAGGATTAAAGAATACAATTACTACTCTACATAAGAGGTAACTAAAACCAAAAACCGAAACGAAAAAACATTACATTAGCATAATTATGTAAAAGACTGAATAATAATTATTCTAGTTCAGTATTTCACATAACTTTGTGTACCTTTCCAGTTAACTTTCAGATTGGAAAAAGAGTTGAATTTCAATGAGAAAAACAAAAAAACAAATATGGCGTAAGAATATTTTAATGTTAGTAAGAAATCATATTGCAGAATATATCCCAAGATGATCGTTTGACCTAAATTCCAATACTTTAAAGCTCTTTAAATTCCTGTTGACTTCATTGAAATTGGAACACATATTTTTTTAGTCAACCATTTAGTTTTGTGCCTTGTTATAAGTCATTGACTTACATGATTTTGACATACGCAATTTCGGAATTAGCGATTGACTTAATTTAACTGAGCAGATAGCCATACACTTACTGCAAGCCACGGACGCCTTGTGAATATATTGAACAAACATCTTTAAATTCAACTTTTACTATTCAACCAATGGATCAAGGTGTAACACAAACATAAAAAAATAGTACCTAAAAAATACATTTAATCAAGTAGTTAGAGCACGGGTTTCCAGCCTATGGGTCGCCAAATTATACAGTTAACTAAAAAAAATATTCACTTTAGTGCATTTTCGTTGTTTTGTTTAATTACCTAATTAAAAATGCGTTTTTGTTGTGCATGGGGTTCTCGAGTCACGTGGCTTTTTATAAAAGGGGTCACCACCCGAAAAAGGTTGAGAACTTATGAGTTAGAGCTTTTGATGGGACATAGTGGAAAATCGTTTATCTAATTTTGGAAAGAGTACAAGATTTATAAAGCTGTTAAAAATATTGGTTATGCCTATTGTGGTATTTCAGCACATACGTATTTAATACGGTAAGAAAAATAACAATGTATTTTAGTTCTACATAAATTATTTTATATATTTGTTGATAGCTATTTCGGCTTACGCCTTCGTCAGAACTATAATAGAACTACAATATTTCTGACAAAGGCGTAAGCCGAAATAGCTATCAACAAATATATAAAATAATTTATTTAGAACTAAAATGTATTGTTATTTTTCTTACCGTATTATAATGGAGTTCTACCAAGTAAATGCCTACTCAATCAATACATACGTATTTAGATACTTTTTGTGTAATACATACGCAGAACTTACCATAAAATTGAATAAATAATATTGTGTGTGTATGTGGATCCATTTTACTTTTATCTTTCCTTTGAAACTAACACATAATATTTTTTATAATTTCGATTGAAGGTCGTTGATGGAATTGTTTGAATTTTGTACTTTTCCATGAGATTTGTTGCTGACAACCCGTGTGCTTGAATTGGCAGAAGATGAAGAAAGGCGAAACCCGAGTCGTCAGCAACTAAACTCATGGATTAGTACAAAATTTAACACATTTTAATCTGAAAAAATATTGCTTTTAAGTTTTTAGACTTACGTGATTTTTGTACGAACTCGAAAACTCATGGAACCAAAAAAGCGTAAGTCAAGGACTTACTATATAAAAAAATTAATTCCCGTTGACTTAATTGAAAATGGAACGCCTATTTTTTAAGTCAAAATCTTAGCTTTATGACTTGCTATACTACAAAAACATGCGGAAAGAGTAGACGGAGTAGAGTATAAATGTTATACCAGCACTCGGTGCAAATTGAATGTGAGCATAAAAATGTAAGAAAATAATATTTGGATGGGTGATAACGAGAACCATTTCGCAGGGCTTTATGGCAAGAGAAGCAAATTATCGTATTTTTAAGCGTTGTATTTTTGTGTGAATCAACTTCATCATATTTATTTGCACACTTATAATCTAATATATAGGGTATTTCAATAGGGAAGCTCAAAATATGTTACTTTGTCCTGCTGAGTAGATTATTCATTGTTTAGTGGCCAAATTTGAGTCAACCAGTTTGGTAAATAATCAGCCAACACCTACCTGTACGTCATCAAAATACAATATCTGGTGAAAACATTGCTGCTGTGTGTGAAAGTGTACAGGAAAACCCAAGGCAGCTTATTTCTCGTTGTTCACAAGAACTTGGCTTTTCTGCGACTTCAACTTGGCGAATTTTGAATCGGGCCTTATGTCTGCACCCGTATAAAATCCAACTAACCGAGGAACTTCAGGTAAACGACCACAGACAACGCCTGATTGGGTTCTGGAGCAGTTGGAAGTTTACCCAAATTTGTCAAAAAAGTCAACTTTAGCTACATGACCCATTTTATAATGAATGGATATTGGCAGACATTTGATGCTATATTCCATATTTAATGCCGTAAAATATACTTACAAATGAAATTAAAATTTAGTCGAAATCATCACAAACATCTTGTTTTATTTACATTTCAAAACTAAGCGTCCTTATTAAAAGACCTTTATTATACGCAATGACAACTTATGGATTGGAGCTAGGGTTATCAGTTCACGCTAATTTCTATTATTAAATTGTTGATCCTCTTCACTAAATTGGTAAATTTCTTAGTGAAGAGATATCCGTTGAAGCATAGTTCTGACAATGGCGTGACGCCAAAATATCTGTCGTAAAATTGCTAGACTTTGTGGGGCTTACTTATTTTTACATTCCTTATTGTAGGAGATCTTAACCATGTGTCCGCGGAGCTATTATCGTGTACATACAAAGTATGCAATGACGAAAAAACCCAAATTTTATCAGATTTGTTTTTTATTTGTTGAAACTATTTCACGAAGAAGTTTTTATTTTCCGTAAATGTATTTTTTTATAATTATATTGTAAAGGAATAATATAAAAATCGCACATGAAAGAAAACACATATTATACATATGTTGGAGCTTACCAAGAAAAAATAATAAAAATTTGTAAAAATGTACTAATTAAGATTTGTTTCTTAAAAAATACGGCCTGCACCCGTCACTATTCTCCTCAATATCAAATGCGCCCGGAGTCACAATAAGGTTAAGAACCCCTACCTCATTGTAACGGATTCTACAAAGAAATCTTTTATATAAAACCGAAACGGCGTATGTATATATGTGGGTCTGTAATTCCCTTTTGCATTGTTGTTGCAAGTTCAAACAAACGAATTGATTTCGCTCGCGAAAGTTTCGACGGTAAATTTGTTTCGTTATCAATGTGTGTGTAGAGACTCCAATTACTCGAGTATCGAGTAGTAGATTTTACAAAATACTCGAGTACTCGAGTAGTTTCATATGAACCAAAATATCTTATATATAAAACCGAAACGGCGTATGTATGTCTGTAATTCCCTTTTGCATTGTTGGTCATTAAGTTGCCAGTTGTTTCAACTTGGCCCGTCTGAATTTACGCGCCGAGGTGAACATAACCCCAAACTGGTCCGAGCGAAGCCGGGTTCGAATACTAGTTGTCAATATAATCAGGACACTGAAATATTGAACACTTTTTAGGTGTTCACTGTCAATACTTGGTGGAATGGAATTATAATAAAATATTTTTAGTACTTTTCCACTTTTAATTTATTTAGGTGAGCACCGGTTTCACTATTCGCGAGTATTTTCGCTGAGTTAGTTAGTATGTTCGCGATGAGCGAAGCCGATCCCAATAAATTCAATGTGGAATGATTACTAAAATTGTGTTTATATTTTTATTATAATGCCATTCCACCACAAGTATTGAAAGTGAACAATGTAAAAAATCGTTGAGGAAAAAACAGTATTTAATTAATTTAAAATTTAAAATAACGGTGTCACAATTAGGAGCACAATACGGCATTTCAAGTGCACGAAAGAATTTGAGCTGACTCGCAGTAAAAATGTTTTATCACTTATGGAAAAAAATAAAAGCAAGTCACTAAGTTTAACAATAACGAACTTGTAAAAAAAAATGCAACCACAATTTGAGACACATTTTACTGCTCCGTAATATAAAATAATAAACTAAAAAAAAATCTTTCTGCTCGGTTTTTTAGTCGGTGTCAAAGTAACATGGAGTTAGAGGTCTGCGCGGGTCGAAATTTTGAAATTTTACCCGGCCCGAGCCCGAAGCTCATTTCCAAAAATCTTGACAGAACCCGACCCCGACATTTTTCAATTTTGCCCGAAAAAAACCCGATATTTTTTCGACAATTCTAATAAAAATTAAAAATAATTAAAATTGACTCACCAACTATCGTGTGTGTGTTTTTGCAATATATATTTCTTCTAAATTACTTAATAACTTAATGACTTGACAACATAAAATGATTCAAAGTCTCCCTGGTTGCCAGTTTCCACTATTTTAATTGTTTTGTAAGAAAAAGCCCATTTCTTGCCGATATATTTAAGAAAAATCAACTTAACAAATCGAATCGCGACCGATCGAGATAACCATTTAAGAAATACTGAATTCGGGATCATATTATGATATTTATCACGCGTATTGTACAAACTCCTCAGCAGCAGACATCATTAAAAAATAATAAGGTATTTAATGCTGCTGCCGCGCAGTCATTAAATTACGAACAATGTGTGTTGTTCTATCGAATGGATGTGTTCATACGAGAATATAACGTTTTTTAAATTACGAACAAGGCGTCGAAAAGATGACTGTAATAAGAGTACGTGTATTAAATTAAGATTTACGATAATGGTGAACTCATTCGAAAATAGCCCGATTTTTGTTATATTTTTTGTGGACGAGCCCGGCTGGGCCCGAGCCCGGCCCTCGTTACCCGAACCCAACGGCCCGCGGGCCAAACCCGAGCCCGTGCAGACCTCTACATGGAGTTAATCTTTTTTTTAATTATTGTTTCGCATTAATAGAGTTAAGAAATTTTGGTTATCTTTCACAAAGCTGAACTCTATGAATAAATCTATTTTTGTAATTGATTTAATTTAAATCTAACAGCCATGGAAATTTATTTCGTTTTAATCTAAAATTAAAATGTTGTTATCACTAACTATAAGCTAAGCTCGTTTATCCTTGGAAATCGTAATAATAAAATTGAATTATGCAGTGATGCACAACATTTTTGGCAGACGGCCGGTTTATCAATTTTCGATTATTTGAGGGCGGCGTGGGTAAAAGTGATAACATGATCGCATTTTTAGTCTAGTTCCACAATTAATTATTAAGTTCAGGACCGGTTTCAGTTGATTTCGATATTTTAGTTTATCAGTTGACAATGCTCGCCATGAGCGAAACCGATCCTGATTTGAATAATAATATAATGTGGTATAATAAGTACTAAAAATGTGTTTTTATTTTTATTACAAAGCCATTCCACTAAGTATTGACAGTGAACACCTTAAAAGTGGTAGTTTTTTGTTTTTATTACATTGAAATTTTTATCGTCCGTGAAAAGTTCTGAAGAAAAATTGTGATTGATATTTGTCATAGTGGGTTGCAGGTTGTGCATCACTGGTCAAAAGTAAGCGACCTTTTCTGTCAGTTTATTTCGTACATATAAGATAATCAAACGATTGAAGGTCATGAAAATAAACCAGGTCTGTTTTCGTTAACAAAAAACAGGACTCCGACTCCGACTCAAGCATTACAAAACCATACTCTGACTACAATATTCACCAAAAATACGACTTCGACTCCGACTAAGAAAAGCCTTATTTCGTCACGATTTTTTCGTAATTTTCCTATTTCTAAATATTCAATTAAATATCAACCAGCCAATCCGGCCAGTAGCCAAATTTCACATATTATATGCATAGTTTAAAAGTTTGCACTTTTCAAAAAAAATTACTCCGGTCAAAAAACCGCGATTCCACGACTCCGACTCCGCAGCCCTGGAAATTGAACTGTATTATCCGTCCATTTTATTTAATAACCGCAAATCTCGAGGCTTTATTTGGTTACTGTAATATCCGATGTCATAATAATTCCCAACTCAGCACAATAAGTCTGTCCCGTCAGAAAATAATAATCCCGAAGTGACAGGTCGCAGCGAAAATATACATTTAACATTTTAGCGAGCCGATCTGAGGCAGCTGCCGCCAGCTGTCTGCACATCGGCCATTTTATAATATTGACATTCGGGCTCCATTTAAAAAATTTCCGAACAGCCATTTTGACACAAGAGCGTGTTCGTAAAGAACAACAATACGAACTGAGTGACAATGACATGGTTATAATGAAAACAACAGCTTTTTGCGACGCTTTTTACAAGTATCGTATATTATGTGAATATGTACTATGGGTTTGCTCTGATAATTTGCTAATTTTCAGTAAAATGGAGCAAAATATTGCGATAAATAACGCCCGAAAACGCAAGAAAGCGACCATGAAATACATCTCAATAGAAAAGAGCTGCGGAGAAACAGAAAAATAAAGTTATCATTAAAAATTACACATTAAAAATGGTCATTCCAATTCATTTCAGTTTCAAAAGCGGCCAAATCATATAAACTGTTTTTTTGAAGAAACCGGACGTTTAAAAGTAAATTTTAATATTATTTACAGTATAAGCAACTGAAAAAATCGTCAAAAGTCAGTCAAACAAAATTTTGGCTCTCCTGAAAAATAAAGTGAAATTGACTTGGCCGTGTTTAATACTGGGCGCCTCCATATACAAATGATGAAACAGTACATACTCAGAAATTTGAATTAAATCAAACAGGATAGAATCTCGTTTGAATTGCATTGGAATAATGAGAAAATGATTACTATATAAACATATCCGGGCCCAATGTGTTAACAAAATGTAGATTATGTCGTTGTCACTCCAGCCAAGATTAATTCTGAACCAAATTTAATCATGGGCATTGATGTAGGCATAAGGATTTACATATAAATCGTGAAAATATTCATATGTACGACTAGGAATTACAAATGCGGTATTATTGAAACAGCGGATCCTGGGAATTTCAGCTGTTTTTTAAAATACCGATATGCAGGATTCGAAAACAAAAAGTAACGGTATGTATTTAGTTTTGATTTTAGATAATATAATTTATTGGTTTGCAAGACGGAGGGGCGCCAAAAAATATTGTATAAAATAAATAGTTTGTATTATAAAAACCAGGGCTGTGGAGTCGGGCTTTTTTGGCCGGAGTCGTACTCGGAGTCGGAAATTTGAAAAGTTTGAACTTTTAATTTTGCATATACTATGTCAAATTTGGCTATTGGTAGGATTGTTAGGGTTGATATTTAATTGAATACACATAAATAGGAAAATTAGGCGAAAGTGACGATATTAAACTTTTTTAGTCGGAGTCGGAGTTGTGTTTTTGGTCATGCAGTTCTTGTAGAAAAACATCTGTCAAGATAAACTACATTAGAGATCTACATATATGCTTCCTTAAAAATAATTATATATTGAAATTTTTTTGTTTCATTTTTTGTGATTCCGGGATTCATAAATGTACCGGTAATTATACAATCGTTCGGTATTATAAGATATGCCCACATCTGGAATTCAAAGTACATACTCGTTGGTGAATGCACCACAATGTATGAATTAAAAAAAAAAATATATTATATATTTTTATATATATATTTTTTTTTTTATATATTTTTTTTTTTTTTAAATATTTGGCATTACAGCTTGCGCCAATCAAATATTCTGAGTTGTGAAAGTCACACGAGATTAACTCGATGGAAAATAATGTTGTGCACAAAATCAACGATAAATACTAGCCCAAGATCTTTTTTTTTTCAATTGAAAAAATCTAACCTTGCCGGGGATTGAACCCGGGCCCCCCACGTTAGGACAAAGCTCTTGCCACTACAAAGACCGACATATCGTAACATGTGCTGCTTAACCTTCGAAAGACGGTCCCTGAAAAATGACGCATGATCCTAGGGGGGGTCTAAAATTTTCCCAGTTGTAGTGATTTATTGGCAAAGATTGCATTAATAAAATATTATATTATGTTTTAAAGTACTTTTATACATCGTTTAAAAAAAAAATCGATAGTTATTATTCATGTTTTAAGTCTGAACCTGTTCGCATTGATGTTTATGATAGACTGGCGTAATTAAAACTATGGGCGCGAGCGCTTATCTACGCCTTTCAATGTAAAAACATCCATGTGATTTGAAACTTACGTTTGAACGAGGCGCGTTTGAGATAAGATAACGTTATCTTGGTCAGTGTATATTTAATCCTGGCAATTCGTAGCGACGATATAAAGGGTTTTCGACCAATAGTAATCGGACATATTTTCTTTTTTATTTTATTGCTAAGAAACTAGTAGTACAAAAATAATATTTTTGACTGCAAAATGTGTAAAAAACAATGATTTAATAATACCAAAAGTTTACACATTGTATCACTAATATTAAGATAAAGTGGCAGTGGTGGTCGACTGTCTCACCCACCGGAAAGGAAAAGTTAAGCAAAATTTCATTCCAGGCAACACCAGTGATAAAATACTGATTTATTTTTTTAGTATATACGGATGTGTGGACTTACTACATCTGGTATTTCATTATGGTCTGTTTGTGCCATGTCCAACCATAGAGAAGGAAGGGTTCAAAGGATTTTTACTACGGGATGGTCCAGCAAAAGAAAGTGTTTTTTTATGTCTGTTCATTTGTGCATTTATTTATTTTCAGAGTGACCAACCATTACACCTTCACGTGGCTCAAAGAGATTTATTATTTTTAATTAGGCGTTGAGTTGCTCGCACTTTTGAACTCAAAAAAATGCTCAATTATAAATTTTAATAAAAATAATAACACATCTTTAGTAAATTACTTTTTCAATTAATTAATTTATTTATTCAAGAAAATACAAACCTTGAAATTAAAGTTGACGCCAATGCGCCATGCATTTGACAAATATATATAAATTCTTGAATTGTTTGAATTTTGTACTTTTCCATGAGATTTTTCGCTTACAGCCGGGTTTCGCCTTTAGGCATCTTCAGGCATTTCAAGTGCACGGATGTACTTGAACTGACGCGTAGTAAACAGTTTGTATAGCTTATACACAAAAATAAATTTAGATCACTAAGTTAAATTGCTATTAAAATGTAAATTAGCGAACATTTTATGTAGACGAGTTTCAATGAAATAGGTGGGTTTGTTATAATTATCAAGATTTTTGATTGGGAACCTATGCTCTAACCAGCCTACGCCAAGAGATAAATTGCGCGGAAAATTCAAACGCTGAGCAGAGTCATCCAATAAATTCGCAAAATAATTGATCATTATCGAGCTACTTCTGTTTAAATGAGTCTTTAGGAGGCCATATGCACCACATTGCGAGTGGACATGGATAAAAAATAGAGAGTCTTTTAGATATTCTAATCCATATTTCTTAAGCAGGTCGTCTGATTCATTTGCAGTTAGAGTGTGCGCCAATCTGGAACTAGTGCGTGGAATGTTTTAAACTGCTGCAAGGCCGCGCGCACGTGCAGCTTAAACGAAGAATTAAATATTATTTTTCACCAAAATGTATAGTTAACCCGTGAAGTGAACAGTATAAGGAATATTTTTTGACGGGTTGCCCACCTGTGCTAAAAATATAGAAATTCATCATTAAAATAATCTATATAAATAATCTTGACACAAAGTCACATTAGAAATCTGTTGGCATGATAAAAAAATACTGAACAATCTTCAGCAGCCATTCTTTTAATTAAATATTCAATTATCCAACTTAATGTGTCCAATTAAAAAACATTATGAAATCCAATTACAATATGGCGTTATGTTTGACAGATTCAAGAAAACCTGAGCTTTCTTTTTATTGCTTGCGCCACGACCGGAAGTTTACAGCAAAAGCTTTTAGCGAAATTAATTAACTATAAAATCTCCTCGGATGAGTAATTTAATAATAAAAAAACGAAGATAATTATTAAAATGAAAGTCGACTCTTCAACAAGAACGTCGAACTGAAGATTGTAAAATGAAATCAACTAATGGTTAAATGAATTTATTTAAATTGTTGGTATTTAATATTGTTTAATTAAGTCTTATAGTATCCAATATCTTTAGACCCTAAACCAATGCTGTTACATTATTCTTATGGTCATAGCATATGGCTAAAATAACATATTTTTATACAATCATGTAAGTATATGTGATATACAAAAATTAAATAAATTGAGGACTTTGGAAAAAAAAAGTATAATGTTAAAAAATAATTTGTAAAACAAATGATTCAAAAACTTTGAATGAAATTGTGACCGTGTAAAATAAAGCATTTGTTTGACTTTTGATCGAGCTATTAACCGTTCGTGCGTCACGACGTGCAGGCACGCAAACGAAACTACAAGTTTATGTATGAATACATATCGTATTTTTAATGAAACCTAATAATTTAAAAGAAACATGTTTTCAAGGCAAGTAACAGATGTCACTAGGGCTTGCACCCTATTATAGTAAATACCTTTGGAAACATTATTAAAATCTTATACTTTTGATGTATTTTTATTTTAACTTTGCTTTGAAATCCAAAAATTAATCGGATATAAAAGATTTTCCGGATATGTTACGTGGCATTTTCATGAAAAAATCGATGGTTGAAAATGGTGACCTGTAACAAAAATCCATGGAATTTGGCTTGGCGTTTAAAGGGTTGAGGAAGTGAGTGTTTAATATTATATATACATATGTTACAGTGAAACTGTATTCTCAGTGAAAATATATTCTTCTCCAAGCTGTAATTGAAATTAAATTTGACCGCCCCATCTTCAGACCAATGTTTGTCCGTGATATGACTTCAGATAATTTAACACAATTTTTTTTAAGCAGGCCCTTTCGTAATTTTTGTTACATAATATTAATTAAGACGTATGATACAATATGAGTATACTTGCTTTGCCTTCATTCGGTACAATGCTAAGCCGTGATCGTTATTTTTGTTGAAATTTTCATTATTTATATGATATTGTATTACATATTTATATAGCACACAAATTTGAAAATAGATCGGTGTCTGTTGAGCAATTCTCCTTGTCAGATTTTCTCGCACAGCCACAGCCTGGAAAATGTTTAAATTAACCAAAACAATCCGAACGGAACGAGTGAAAGCGGAAAATCCACAATCGACCATATTCTAAAGCTACATAATATAAACGCGTGAGATGGTTTCCAACATCAAAGGGAAGATATTATTGGTCACATGAATTTGAAATTTAAATTATAGCTAGGAAGTAGGAAATATATTGTTTTAATGAAACAATGTTCAACATTGAATTTGAAGATTTACAATCTGGACTTTACATATGGTTTTAAAAGTGAAAAAAAAGGTAATAAATAATTACATCTATCATTAATGAAGCCGCCAAGCTGTTGGTTTTTTCTCCCGATTGGTATGGCGACCAATTTTAAAATCACCTTCCTTAATAAAAACATCTGAAGACTCAATCAGGTATATAAACTAGTCGTCAATTAGATTTATCCCTTTAACCACACTTTCTAAAAAACAGATACATTGAGTGTGTTAATAGCGAAGTATCAAATATTGTACTTTATGCTTAATGCCAGTAGTAAACTTTCCTTGAAAGTAAACTTCTTCCATATACAGCAATAACTCGTCCAATTATGGTGCACGCTACACCAGTATGGGTTTTTCCTCACCAAAAACATCTTTATAGTCACACCTTCGAAAAAACAGGTACACTAAGTATTTAGTTGAGTAACGGAATATTAAAAATTGTACTTTATGCTTGATGCCAACAGAAAACTTTTCCTTCAAAGTAAACTTCTTATATACAGAGCAATAACTCGTCCAATTATTTTATTAACTGAAGACCCTTCAGGTTATTCAAAATAAGCCATCACGGCAAATATGTGATGCTCCATGCTACATACGTACGTAATTCGCTGTTACACAGATATTAAAGTATAACCACTATTCGTTTGTTAAACCTCTAAAAAAATCACAAGGCAGTGGACCATTACTGTAACCAAATGATCTCTTACTTGCAGAATTATGACTAGAAAGCTTCTGAGAATCGTTATAAGCCGAGAACCATTCTTCGCGATGATCCTTAACACTTCTCTCCCCAAGAGGCTCTCGTAAGATTTTAAGCAACTAAAAAGTTAAATATTTCACTCAATATAGTCAGTAAGTATTTATAACTTAAGGTATTCACAGAATAGTTCTTCATTCAAAAACAAAATCAAAAATTCAAAAATATAATGATTTTTACGCAAAATCGTTAATTTTCTCTAATGCCAATTGATTTTGCAGACTTTAAATCTAAGGATGCGATAGATATATGCACAAATAAATGTGTTAGAAAGATACACATTTGAAATACCTTAGAGAGAGACATGCCGAAAATCATCCTAAGTTGAATAGAGAGCGCAAATATTTATAACTTTACAGTAAATTTAAAAGGTACCAAAGGAGGCTGTCTTCATTCTTTTGTTATTTTTTATAATGTGGCATTTGCCTTGGCAGAAATACAACAGTGCCGAAAGTTGAGCCTTTACTGTTTTGAGTTTGTTTGTGTAATATGTTCAAGTCATTATTTAATCTTTTTATGCCAGAAATGTAATAAATAGATTTTTCGTTCAAATTTGCATGTTTTGAGATTGCACGTATACTTCGTACGCACGTGTACTATATTATCTTTTCCCAGATTGTAAAATCAACCCAAAGCATAAGATAATAAAATAGTGGATAACCTTTCAGAGAATTATCAAAGAATGGCAATAAAATTTAAAAGCTTTGTGAAAAGAAGCCGCTAAAAATTATATTTAACATAAAAGATATGACATTTATTATGAGTACATACTTTTAACTATTTCTTTAATCTTTTACGGGTAGCAAATTTAATCTGTAAATGCAAAAATTGTTTACTATGATGATTTCGTCACAATCTTAAACAAATTTCATTATTCTTTCAAAAATCATTTTTTGCAAACTTGAGCACTAAAACACAATAACTTTTGTTTTATTCGATACTAAGTATTGTAATATTTCAAATTACTTTTTCTAAAATTATATTTAAAATCGTAATCAATAAACTAATTTTGTACGATTTCATCACAGCCGTTAAAATTTTAACAAAATAATTAGTAAATGCGAGATTGTATCCATTCGAAAACAATATTCTCTTGCCATATATATTATATTATCAACCAAAAACACTATTGGTAAGAAAATGTTTCCTTTTTATGAATCGCAATAAATATAGCGACAGCCGGAATAATACAAATATATTATTATGGACTATCCAAACAGCTGTATAGTTCTGGTAATATTACGTCTCGGCGCATCCCCGTCGGTCAACAAATAATTATGATGGCCTAGGTTGCCATATGCGGTAGGGCGTCAACGGCGGACGTCGTCAATGCAGACAGTCTGAGACATTGCAATTGCGATGCTGGATTCAAATATATAATGATCGCAATTCATTCAGATGATTTTCTGCGCTTAATCCGTCATTTTAAAATAAATTAAAGGTTTAAATGATAGCAAGGATATATTTATGAGCGAATACACATTTAAAAAAATACTTTTTGCTTAAAATAGGGACCTTTTATGACGATTGCTTGCCGGCGCTCGTGAAAGCGCCCCATGGTGGAATACGACAGATTATTTGCATGGATGGAGAGGGGTTAATAGGTAAAAAGAAAAAGTAAGCTGACCTCTTGAACTAGATTCACTAGGGATTGCTCACCACTGCAAAGATTGCGCGCTCCTGTCATCAACGATGCGAAGGGAATGCAATTTGAATATTAAAACTAAACTTAGAGAAGAAAGAGACGGAAAGAGCTTTGACGCTAACGCGCATTAGAACTTAAAGCTATAAAAAAGCGCAGCTAAGCGCTCGCATCTTTAGATGGTAAATTTACAATTTCTTTTAGTTATATGCTTACAAATACAGAGGTAATGATTTGGTCAGCGACAAAGCTAACTAATCTAAGATTAAAAAATTGAACCGATTCAAATTTGATATCTTTGATAATAATAACTTTATAATTTACAGTTTTCTGAAATATAAGCATTGTTTTTAAATGATTATAGAAATTGCGAGTGATAGATTTGATGCAAAAACTAGCATTAAGAACGAGTTCGATTTAAAATTCCGAACAAGTCTCAAGCCGAAAATAAACATAGATAAAACACTTCCAAACAGTTCGCCCGAACGGTATCAAGGAAATTGCTTTCAAATTCTAAGCGTCCAGCTTGAGTGGTAAATCTGTGTATAAGACCAATTCAAAAAAGGGTTAAGTAATGTGAAAAAAGGTTCGATGAAAAACAGTGAAAATAAGATTTCCTTAAGGCTTGCGAGTGTTAACTGAATGGGTGAAATACAAGTACCGATTTCAGTGATGTAATTTTTTAAGTCATGTCTGCTACCAATGTGAAGTGAACATTTGGTTATTTGAAGAATGAGTTTCGTTTATCGGTATCATCAGGCATTCAAGCGAATGCACAAAATCTAACTCCCTGTTAGTAAAAGGGTTGTAATGCGTGGTGCAGTGGTCAACGTCGTTGGATTCCGTGTCGGACCGCCAGGGCTCGATTCCCGATACGAACTAAATAAATATCTGACTCTGTTCGTAGGCAATGGGTGTTTGTGTATATAAAAATCCCTTCCCAAAAAGCGGTGCGTAACGAAAGCGATTAGCTAACCAGTAGAACTCGAATCCTTCCAATCGCTACTCTCTTCGAAAAAAACATGTTGAGATAAACTCCGTTCGGAGTCTATATGCTGTAAGTTGGGAATAAACATGGTAAAAAAAAGCGATATATTACATATATTTTCGGTTGAGTCGTGCAGTGGTCAACGTTTAGTGACTTCTGGGTCAGACCTCACGGGCTCAAGTCCCAGTACGAGCACCATTTTTTTCAGTCAATTCGATTCGGCATGGGTGTTGGGGTTGTCTTTAAATTGTCTAAATTGTATATGTAAAAATACTATTTTCTTAATCGACTAAAAAGATCAAATATGTGTTTTCAAAAAGGATGCGATATTTAAATAAACATGATTTTCTAGGTATGAATAAGATATTTCAGAATCAAGAAAGAATAAAATGGTCAGGTCAGGTATACAATTTTTAAATTCCAGTCGACTTAAATCGCCATTGTCTGTCTAATTCCTGATAATTTCATTAAAATTCTGAAACAAGAGTCATTTCTTATCAAAAAAGATTTTCTTTCTTTCTTATTGCTACTGACAATTTGAAAGTTCAAATAAAACCGAGCTTTTGCACTTGGCATTTTTATTTTTCCCATTCGCTGAAAGAGCTTTGAAAGGAATACTGCGAACTGTTCTTGAAAGACACTTTTGCATTAAGCGCGATAAAATATCAAATTTCAATTTTGTGAAATGTGGTTTTAATTTTGTAATTACTTCTGAACAGAGGGCTGTTTTTTTCAATTATGATTATTAGTTGTTTTTAGCATTCAGTAACAATTCCGTACTTTTTTTATCTGATCTGAAAGTATACATTATTTATTCGTTAAAAGATTTTATCGTTTTAATCATGGCTAAAAAATATACTCACTAAAACAATAACTAACTTTTAAGCTAATCAAACATTTTGCAATCCAATTTTAACTAATGATTGATCCGAATGAACTTGAAATGACCAGTTTCTGAATAGAACTGTTAGTTCAATTTCATTCGTGCAACAAAAGATGAAACCCGGGTCGTTAGCAACAAAACGGTTTCAGTTGCATTACCGCGCCGATATTTACGCGTAATACAGTAGAACCTCGATTATCCGGACTGATTGGGGATGAAGGTAGTCCGGATAATCAAAAAAATCATAAAAGACAAGTATATTCAGTATAAATCATTTTTATTTATTTTTGTCAATACATAGCTTTAATAATAAATTATTTTTTATAGAAAAAGTTTTGAATAGCACTCTTCTTGACTCTAAAGCCACTTCATGGCGACATCTAGACACTGAAAAGCTTCAGAATGTGTTGGACCAATATCTCCCCCCTCAAAAATCTCTTCTACGTCTTCTTGATCTTGTTCCTCTGAGGTTGACATTTCTTTAATTATTCATCATTCAAAATTTGGAATCCAGGATCGTTTGAATTGCAATTTAACCACTCGGTTATATCTTCTTCGTCGCATTGAATGTTGTGTATTTTTATATCCGAGATCGTTGACGTTCCGACACCATATTTATTAGACAAAAAACGTCCCGATTCACCCCGTTTCAAAGCATAGATTTTATCCAATTTGTCTTTTAATGAAACTATGACACTTTTCTTTTCGTTTTCTTTTCTTTTTCTTTTCGTTTTCTTTTCGTTGACATATCGGTTATATTAAAAATAAATATTTAAATCATGATCAATTTTTAAAGAAGCAGACGTTCAATGCGTATGGACTTAGGACGATGATTAACCCATATTTTACACAGGATTTATTTTTAGAACAAATTCAACGGTCAAAATATTAAGACTGCATTCCATCACGTACGTACGTAAACAGTGACGCAATTCGCTACGTGCATATCAGCAAATTTGAGTTTATTTTGACCAATCCGGATAATCGAAAATCAGGATAATCGAGGTTTCGGATAATCGAGGTTCTACTGTACTTAAAATGAGATCTGCCGAGAAATTACACTAAAAAAAATAAAAAAAAAGAAATAACAAGATGAAAACCATTTTTTTTTATTTAAATCGTATTATCTGCTCTCAAATATGCACCTCAATATCTAAGCTTCATTTCAATTTAAATGTTCATTATTCAAAGAGACCTAATCATAAATTTGTCTCGCTTTGCACACCGGATGTTATCAATATGATATATATTTTTTTTTCAAATTATCAATTAATTTGAATTAAGATGCAGTCTTAGTAGAAAAGTTATGTTAGGGAAGTAAGTTTCTTAACCGCTTCAGTACCGAGCAAAATGGTCGCATTGACCACATCTACCGCCCGAATTCTAAAAAAATCTTTTTTCAACAAGATTGACTGAGACAGTGTATATATGTCACTAGCTATGAATAGCTAAGACTTTTTTTAATATTTTTCAATATTTGCGACTTTACCCGCGACGTCCGTACGCGGCGGCCACCAGTGGCTATACGGTTCTGAAGTGGTTAAATGAACAGTCAAAAAAACAAAATTATCTTAAATTGCGCTTAAATGTCCCATGGAAAAGCAAAAAATTCAAACGAATCAAATCAACTATATATAAAATTTTAAATAACTTTGATTATTTTAAGTATTGTGCTACTAATTGTGACACGTGTTTCGCCTATTTCAGAGGCATCTTCGGACTAACTATTGCAAAGTTTGCTTAAATAATACGGGGAAGACGTGGAATAGTCAAAGTTACCGCCGAATACATCGAAAGTATCAAATCAACTATTGTTATGTTGAGAAAAAGCTTCTTTAATTGGGAGTGCAAATAACAAAAAGTTTGCACAATTCTTTGTAGTTTACCGCCACTTACTTTACGTCAATAGTTGTTATTCTTTGCCATTGGTATGAGCGGCACTGAACAAGTTGAAGTGAAATAGTACGAGCGGGCGCATCGAGTCTCTCAGATGCGATAGTGATTTTTATTTTCCTTTGCCAAATTCACAATTCAGATAACGTTGGGATATCGTTTAACTTAGTCACTGCGGCTAGCTGTTACGTGCGCTTGGGGCGGGAGGCATTACCGCTCTGGGGAACATGTATAAATGAGTAGAATGAGAAGTGAAGGTTGTTGCTCTTTGAAAAAAAAAAGTAATTTTATTTTATTAAATATTATCTTTCATTTGAATTATTAAAGAATAGACCGATTCATTCTCTGGATAAGAATCAATGCCAACAATATAAATAATATTTTACGGTACAATAAGACTCAGGTTACTTTTTAATCTTTATAGGGCAAATTAAATGTTTTGGAATTCGAATTGCGACGATATTTTAAAATACCTAAAACCCATATAAAGTAAATTTGAAAGTCAAATAAATATACTCCCATCCCTCGCTTAACACGGAAGATAGGTTCTGCTAGATGACCGTGATAAGCGAAACCGTGCTAAGCGAGTCTAACAAATTTATGAAAAAGAGAGGATTGGTTCTTTTTTAGAAATATTAAGAAATAAATAGATATGTAGAACTTCTGAAAATTTATTGAAATATTACTAACATGGATAAAATATATTATTCAATGTAACTATCACTAGAAAATATTAATATAGGGATTTGCTTTATTTTTATTGGCTGAATATCATCATCACTACAACATCCAATTACATTTTCTGTTATGTTCCGTCGCCGTTTAAAAATATGGTAATTTGTGATTGTTCATCTATTTTGATATTCTTGTAAATATCTTCATATCTGGCAACGCTTTGTTTAATGTCTCGTTGAAATTTCAATGCACGATCCATATCTGGATCATTATTTAGGAAATACATTTCTATATTTCTTGCCATTTGCAACCCATCTTTTATTGTTTGACCAGTAATCGTTGAAACTGGACCAGAAATTTCGGTATTGCTTCTGATTTCAAGAGGAACACTTGTAGTCATATCAATTAATTCTTCTTCATTTAACTCTTGTTCTTCAAGCAATTCATCCATTTCGTTGATTGCTAAATCCTCCAATCCCTCACCTCCGATTGCACGAGAGATATTAATAATTTCCATGTTTATAGGTTATCTTGATTCAATATCATTATAACCCAGAAACGTCAAAAACCATTTTTTTCGACTGAAACTAAAACCGTGTTAAGCGAGTATAGTGTTAAGCGAGGGATGGGTGTATGTATATATATATAATTAAATAACTTCTAACTAATACTATCCTGTATATTGTGCTTCGAAAACAGATGCTTGCGGCGAATATTAGGAGTGCGGTGGTTTGACCTTTTCAGGAACACAGAGGTAAGAGACCAGACAACCCAGCCCCTAATTTAGTCTAAAATAAAAAAGCGACAGCGGACTTGGCTCGGACATGTGCTGCGGATGCCTCAGTGGAGCCAGAATCATGCCTATCTCTTATATCAACCTGGTGGATTCCGTCACCCCGGAAGGCCGCTGATGACCATCAATAGGATATACTAAGCGGAGCTATGAGACGCTGGGATGACTTGGTAGGAAGCGAGGAAGTTTTCGGGTAGTAAAAAACGAATTCTAAGGGTTAATATACATAGTATGCTGATAAGGTTGGATTTGTTTTGAAGTAATATCATTTTCATTCTCATTTTTATCACTTTTCCGTTACGATCAATTGGTATTATTAAATTTATTCTATTTTGGAAGAAAGGCTGTGAAGAATTTTAAGTTAATTAAACATTTACTGATTTTATTTCGATATCAATCTTACGTGAAAAGTGAAGACCTTTCAATGACAATAATTATTACATCAAAAAGTTTGATAACTTCAATAAAAGTGAAATCAAATTAAAAGTCGACAAAGTAAAGCGAAGATTTTATATAACTGGCAGAAGGTTGCGAGGGCAGTGCGAGATGGAGCGCAAGAAAATAAAATGAAAGAAAACAACATTAATTATTTCTTTGTCTTTTCGTTTTTGCTTTTTTTTTTTTTACAAAGAGATTTGTATGAAGATATCTCGCCAACAGAAAGGTTGGTTTCTTAATGTGTAAACATCGCAACGTTTCTTGGCCCAAAAAATATCATTTTGACAAAGCTATGCAAAAAAAAAACGAAAAACAGCCATCATAAACTTATTAAGAGCTGAAGTTAATTTATTATATAATATAGTAAAACTTTCTAGTCTGTTAAAAATAAATAACTATATTGTTCCTCGTAAGCCGAATAAGCTCCTTTAAAAATCGAAATCGTAGAGACCAGTGGTCCACGGCCCGGTACCGGCCGACCGGCAAACAGTAAGCCAAATGTCAAGAAATTCGTCATGCATATATATTAAACTAGCTGTACCATGCGCGCGTTGCCACGCCAACAACTAAAATAAATTTGAAGGAAAGACGTTACACAAATATTCAGTTCAATTTGAGTCAATTTATTAATTTTGTTCATTTTGGGTGGGGTTTGGGAGGCGGGTATGCCAAAAACCTTCGAAGGTGTGAACTCGAAAAATTTATGAAGTATAAAAAATAATTAGGGGGTGGTTGGGGGGAGAGGTTGGTAAGCCAGAAACCATCGCGGGAGTGTACTCAATAAATTTATAAAGTTTCACATCGATCGGTCGAGCGGTTTAGTAGTCCATAGCAGATATACACACAGACATTCATTTTTATATATATAGATTTAGATTTTTTTTCGCCTGCACTGGTATATTCAGTAATTGTTAAATTATAACAATTGGCAGAATGATGCGACACGACATCGTTATATACATATGTCCATCTGTCACAATATTATTTCAGTATTAGTGGTCCGCGATTTTTTTTCCCTTTTTTACCGGTCCACAGGTGTAAAAGGTTGGGGAACACTGGTATAGACTATTTAACAAAATATATATTTAGATGTAAAAATTAGTTGACCCACCATATCTTGTTATATGTATGCAGTCGTTGTTCACGGTCGCCTTCCATAACGCTATGCGATTAAGAAAAGAAACGGATTTAATTCTCACTTACTTGCTTTGATACAGAGCTGCACGGTACCGATATTTTAACCATGCACTATGGTGCTTGAAAAAAAGATAAATATAGAGGAAAAAAGAGAGCTTTTTTAAAAGTGATTTTAAGTATCTTGTGTATCCGTATACTGAGAATCCGCCGTGGCTGTAGAGTTTAATCTACTTCACCTTGAATCGAAAGAGGAGTCAAGAGGTTCCCGTTCCCCTATGTGATGTTGCAAATTTATCGAATGCCTCAATGTTGGCCTCCGTCGAGATTTAGTCAACGTGGCCTATTAGGCCCGTATGAGGACAGACTGCAGCCAACGGCTCTGCAACTTTTTTTTTAAAATCTGTCAAGTGTATGTAGGTATCGCACCATGATTTTTATTGATGAACGTATGTAACCAATGTATTCAAATTATTACAACCGGTTAAATTCCGGTATAGCGCACATTCTAAATATACATACGTTCAAAATTTTCAAATACTGGCTTTTGCGCGCTTTAGTTCTATTGATGTGTTTACAAAATTATAATCTTATAGCCGGTTAAATTCCGTATTTACTCATTCTAAATAACTAGCGGGAATACGTGCATGGAATCAAAATATTCCAAATACGGAGAAATTTTATAACTCTTTAGTTCTATTGATACTTATTGTATAAAATTATAATCTTATATATAAAACCGAAACGGCGTATGTATGTCTGTGGGTCTGTAATTCCTTTTTTGCATTGTTGGTCATTAAGTTGCCATAAAAACGAATATGAAAGAAAATATGTTTGATTTTTTTATCGGCGAAGACATTTAGTCAAAATGTAATAAATTAGTCTTCTACTGAACTTTTCCCGGCTTTTATTAATATAATAATGTTTTTATTAACGTGAAGGTATTATTTGACATTTCTTTGACAGCAAATTAGATTTTTTCCTTGAATTTGGACATTTTAATGGGCGAGAATGGGGCTGTCAATATATGAAAGGGGCTGTGAAATGTCAATGCCAGTCTGAAATGTTCATTTTAATTCCAATTTAATTGACCTAGACTTTTGAATTTTGAAAAAAGTTGTCTTAACTTGGCCCGTCTGAATTTACGCGCCGAGCATAACATAACCCCAAACTGGTCCGAGCGAAGCCGGGTTCGAATACTAGTTATTTATAAAGTTTAACTACGTATAAGGCTAGTTTTCAGCAAAGGCTAATTTCCCATTCAGTTAACAGTCTTTTTGAATTGTGTAATGATTAAATTTTAATTGTGAGATATTAGACGAGGTTGTGATGTATTTTTTTATTTGAATTGATATCAATTAAATAATTTATCTTTTGTGATAAAAGTAAATCAAAATATTTGACTAGTTTTACACTATCACTTTTAAGGTGTTCACTGTTAATAATTTTTGATGTATTAGTTTGCATTGCTAAGAGGTCATTTTATTTAAAGTCTATTTTTCTTGTAATTTGCTTCAATTTATTTGTTTAGTTGTTTTACCAATTGTTTTTCATTCTTAACTTTTGTATAAATATCACTGTTTTATTGTATTCCTTATCAGTTGACAATGCTCGCCATGAGCGAAACCTGTCCTGATCAAATAAATTTTATGCGGAATAAATATTAAAAATGTATTATTTTTTTTTTTACAATAAAGGTACAGTGAAACCCCGATTCTATGTTTTTCAAGGGACCGTATAAAAAAAACGATTAATGCGGGAAAGTTTTATATATGAATTAAATGTCGGGACTATAGAAGCTGAACGCACCACTCAGGAAAAACGTATAATGCGAGAACGTAAGATCGGGGTTCCACTGTACAGTGAAACCCCGATTGTACGTTTTTCAAGGGACCGTATGAAAGAAACGATTAATGCGGGAAACGATGAATGCGGGAAAGTTTTATATATGAACTAAATGTCGGGACAATAGAAAATGAACGCACCACTCAGGAAAACGTATAATGCGAGAACGTAAGATCGGGGTTCCACTGTATCCTTAATTTGAACCGTTTGAATTTTGTACTTTTCTATGTGTTTTGTCGCTAACGACATGGGATTCGCTTTTCGGCATCTTTAGGCATTTCAAGTGTAAATCGTGCACCTTTTTTGCATTTTGTTAATATTATATTGTTGTATATAAATAATACAAACTGTTTACTACAGGTCAGTTCAAGTCCATTCGTGCACTTAAAAAACATGAAGATGCCGAACGATGAAACCCGGGTCACTAATGGCACACTTCGCGGAAATGTATACTATTCGAACGGGTTAAATTTGATATTGAAAAGTGTTTACTGTCAATTTATGGTGCTAAGTAGAGACTCCAATTCGAGTATCGAGTACTCGATACTCGAGTATACTCGTCCATTTTTCATGTACTCGATACTCAAGTATTTTTGAAAAAACTCGTGTAATACTCGTTCGTCGCTTATGAACATCTCTTTCCAAATTTTATTTACTTATTTAAAAAAATATACACAATATTTTACCATTGCATTGCCGAACCCGTGGATTTGTGCGATCAGGTAATATTTTTTTAAGCGGTCTTCCGTTTTGTTGGCTTTAACTTTATGATGACGAGATTTTATGATGAGAATATTTTTATGTCTGAAAATATTTTGGTATATCTGAAACTATTTTTACATTTTTATACTCGAGTAGTTGAGATGACGAGTAATTGGAGTCCCTAGTGCTAAGGCAACATTTTTATTGATCAGTTGAAGATGTTCGCAATTTTTATCCAGCGGTTCTGATAATTGCAAAATATATGTGATAGTTAAAAAAAAAATGTTTTTTACGATTAAATACGTTTTAAAGTCTATAAGTTTTGGGCGTTTTGGCCTTAGTGCTTGAATAACCAAAAAATCCTCAGTATATATATTATAATACACGAGTCAAGATTTCAAGGGTCTATTCCTTGCAAATGTTTACTTAGGTCAAAAAATTCGACTGCGGCACTCACTATGTCAATGTTTGTAAGCTAAATTCATACGGAGAATGTTCATACGAAAAGTATGTACATAAGCCGAACAGAGCACATAATATATAGAGAAAGTATGTAGGTTCACCATACATACATATATGTTCAATATAAAAAAAAAAAAATTGCTCTTGTTAAATAAATGGTTTTTTATAACAGGAGTGTCAACGTCGATGGCATCGGTTTCAAGCCGTACGGGTTCAAATCTCAGAACAAACAGTTTCATTTTTCAATCGAATTATTGATTTCTGTTGGAGACATATGTAGATGTGTGTGTGTTGCTTAAAGTTACCTCTCACAACCCATCCGAAATTTATTTAGTATCAACGGCTGCCGCACACTCAAGTGAACTGTAAGTCAGAGTGTGGTGAACGCGATTAGTGCAACCACTTCTAACTTCGAGTCCATATGATCCATATTGGGAGTCAGCATGAGGAAAATAAGTGGTGCAATAAAAATGTGCCTTATATTTAATTTTTGAGGTAATTTTAAAAAAATGGCATTACAGCTGATTCAAACGCGCTATAAACTTTAATTGTTAATGTCATTTGAGATAAACTTGATGATACATAATGAATCAGCCGAGAACAACCCAACGAAACATTACACACACCCATGACCAGGATCTCTTTGAATGTCATTAATGCATAACGCATTTATTTTTCACGAGCATCCTGTGTTTTCAAGATGATACGTGCAAATACACGAACTTTTACGATTTTATACATAATAATTCGTTTTTGCTTGAAAAATAAATCAACTCCTGTCCGTGGCGCAGTGTCAACGTTGTTGGCTTGCGCGCCAGACCACCCGGGATCGATTCCCGGTACAAACGATTTTTTTCAGTTGATAATTCTTTTCAAAGGCATTAGTGTTGTTGAAAATCCCTTCCCTCATTTCCTATCCAGAGCGATTAGGTAACCACAAGTCTTCGTTTCCTTTCCATCACCTACTCTCATCGAAAAAAGGGGGGTTGAGTAACTGAGTAACAAGCAGTTCGCGTAGAAAAACATATGTTGTAGGTAAACTCCGTGAGGAGTCTATATGCTCCAAGTTGGGAGCGGACATGGTTAAAAAAAAATAATCTCGAAAATGTCAGGATTATATTTTCTAATCCCGGTCTTTGTCAGGGATTGAAAATCTTCAAATCCTGGGATTGGAAATCCTAGATATCACTGTTCTATTCACTCATCTTCAATAAAAAATGCAATTACAGTTATAGTCTGAATTCACTATTCTATTAAATAAAAAAAGAAAATAAGTCTGATTATTATTGGCCGAAAACCATTTATATTGTCGCTACCAATTGCCAGGATTCAAACTTCACTGCCCATACGTGATAAGATTACGTTAATCTTCGCGCCTCTTTCAATTTATGTTTCAAATCAAAAATATTCTTTTTACATTAAAAGGTGTAGATATGCGGCCGCGTGCACAGTTTTGATATCGCCAGTCTGGAATAAACATGAGCGCTATCAGGTTATCTCATTCATGAGCGACTTAAAATATGAATAATCATAGAATAATTATTGATTTTTATATATATTTTTTTAGGACGATGTTTAAAGATACTTTAAAGCATGGGTGGCCAACCTTTTCAGAAGCCGGGCCAAATTTTAGAAATGAGATTTCCTACCGGGCCACACAACAAAATATTATTTTTTTATTGATAGCAAACAGGAAATATATAGTTTTTTTAAGAAGATATTACAAAAATGAGTCAAACATATTTATTATATTAGAGTTACGCAATAAAAAAAATAAAAAAAAAATAATCTAAATATAATAAATTTTAGTGAGTCGTCTGATTTTGTTTGTCAGAACTAAATTCATTAATGTTCATACCTATTGATGTTGTTGGTTTTCCAAATGCTCATCAGCGATTCGTGTTCTGTAAAAGCTCCTGAACAGGTTGTGTCCTTAAGTGGATACAGTCCCGCTAATTATTCTATTTTGTTCAGATAACCATCAACACCCCTGATAAAAATCGCCACTTAGGTGGTATCTGTGCTTTCATCCAATGCTAGAACATAACATATGAACTTGGATTATCTTCTCCAATTATCTTCAATATGGTTTCTAATGTCGTCGACACGCCTAGTCATAGTTTGACGATACAGGCTTATTTTTGAGAAATTTACTTTTATAGAAAATTGGTTTTATGTACACTAAAAAAAAAAAATGTTTGCATATGCTCCGCGGGTCACAGTTAGACTCTCTTGGGCCACACGTGGCCCGCGGGCCCCGCGTTAGCCACCCTTGCTTTAAAGCATAATCAATCATTTTTTTATTGCAGTCTATGCATATAAGGCCATACCACTGGGGTCTTTTTAGACTTTCCTTCGTCCTTCGAATGATTTTTCAAGGACAGTCTTACAAAGGTTAATACATTCTTTTAAGACACATAAGTTGTCTTGAATAGCACTCTTCTTGACTCTCATTAAACAATTGGTACATTTTCACTTTGATTTTTCCTATATCCGAGATCGTTGACGTTCCGACACCATATTTATAAGACAAAAAACGTCCCGATTCACCCCGTTTCAAATCATCGATGGTAACCAATTTGTCTTTTAATGAAACTACGACACGTTTTCTTTTCGTTGACATATCGGTAATACTAAAAATAAATATTTAAATCGTGATCAATTTATAAAGACACAATTCAATGCGTATGGAATTTAGGACGATGATTAACCTATATTTTACACAGGATTTATTTTTAGAACAAATGCAACGATCAACATATTAAGACTTTAAGCCATCACGTACGTAAACAGTGGACGCAATTCGCAAGTGCATATCAGAAAATTTGTATCTTTGTTTATTTTGGCCAATCCAGATAATTGAGGTTCTACTGAGCAATAACAGCGTTATAGTTAGAATTCACTAGTCTTGTTATATCAATATTAAAAAATACCTTTCGTTAACTACTTGAGGCAAATTAGGTCGATTTCTTTTTTAAGACAGCTGAGCTGCAAAAATATATATTGGCGTATCTAATTCCTTCATAAGTACTGCTTATAAAAGGCAGAGTGTCGAAGAGCATTGTCTTATCGCGTTTCTCTACCGTCATCTCGTCCTAATTGACTTTCGTTCGCTGGAATAGTGCTATTGAAAAATGAAAAAAGCCACGTGTTTTGACTCGAGACTCTTTGATAAATCTAAAAATCAGAGGGCTCTAGCATTCTGAAGAAACCGTGAAGGTCTCATTAGATGGAACGAACTCGACGCTGATTTATGGAATCTATTGCCAGCGTCGTTCAGACGGTTTTGGGTGAAGGCTTTAATTTATTATTATAATTGGAAACGAAAGAAAACATTTTGGCATACAATATGAACTGTACATGGGGTCTAAGTATGTATATGGATTGTATACAGCAGTGGTACACAAGCTTTTTGAGAGAAGGGCCAATTTATCCATTTAAAAATTTTCGCGTGCCGCAAGGGCAAGGGAAGGGAAGAGATCCTTCTCCGCTCCACATTACATGTAGATTTGCACGATGGAACTTAGAGAGATTTCTGACACTGTATACTGGCAGCAAGCATTTTGATGTCGGGTTCAATGTTTGTGGTTGCTATCCTCAGTACAGCACTGAGATTATCATGGTTCAAGCGGTTTCTGTGTTGAGACTTATTTAGTTTTAATATGGAAAATGCTTGCTCGCAAATTTAGGTGCTTCCAAAAAGACTTGCACAAAGCGCAGCCTTTTTACGTAGGGTAGGAAACTGCTCTTTGGCGAGATATTTATAAAAACTCTGCAGATCTCCTTCCTGATATTTCGATCTCAATTTATCGTTGTTCTGCATAATTTCACATATCGAATACTATTTTTTATCATTTTCAATGAAAATTTTTTGTTATTTTGGGCCGCAAAAAAAATCCATTTCGGGCCGCATTTGTGCATCACTGGTATACAGGCTCTTTTTACCATATACGCTCCCAACTTTTAGCATATGGACTAGAGACTCCAATTCGAGTATCGAGTACTCGATATTCGAGTATGCTCGTCCATTTTTCAAGTACTCGATACTCGAGTAATTTGAAAAATACTCGAGTAATACTCGTAATATATAAATGAAGATTTAATTCCAAATTTATTTTGTTTTAAGTAGCGGACAGAAAAACTAGATTACTTTTACTCTATTTAAACTTTTAAGCCGAGGTTCACAGCAACACATGGAGTTTTTTCCACTGCTGCAATAAAAAAATAAAACTTCGAAACAAATTAAAATTTGAGTCGTTTAATTCCCTATTATTTTTGAAATATATGTATAAATGGAAATAAATGTAATAAAAGAATAAAATAAGCTGATTAATTTATGTATCATCTATTTATAGACACAAATTTGAATAAATAAAACATATTTTGGTACATCTGAAGCTACTCGAGTATACTCGAGTAATCGAGTATTTTAAAATTTTAAAACTCGATACTCGAGTAGTTGAGATGTCGAGTAATTGGAGTCCCTAATATGGACTCATCATAGAGTTTATCCCTGCATATGTTTTTCTACGAGAAATGCTCGTTACTCAGTTGTTCAACTTCTCTCTTGGGTAGAGAGTAGGGATAGAAACGATATGAGGACTAGTGGTTAGCTAATTGCTGTCACCATGTGACTCGCTCTATGAGATCGGAAAGGTGGGAAGGGATTTATGGCAATATAAATCGTTATAGTTAAAAAAGTCACAGTGAATTTTTCTCCAAAAAAATTTCAAGGATCGGTGTCGTGCAGCTCTGTATCAGAAAAAGTGCATGTTAAGTTATTTCCCGTTAAGAAAGGTGGACGCGGATTTGTATTGAGAAAAAATGTCTTTCTCGGTAGAATTTACAGAATTATACGGCGAAACCGGATCAGATAATATCACTCATTTCAATGTATGTTTTTTTTTTAAATATACGATACCTAGTCTATCACAAGATGGAGGAAGTAAGAGGCCATCCAAAGCCTACACAAAGAAGCGTCGATAAGAATAAGTATACGTAGATTATTGTAGACCAGTGATGCACAACCTTTTTGGGGGAAGGGCAAGACCCGTTGTCGCTCCCTGTGGTCTAGTGGGAACTTACCTCTCCTAAAAAATACGAAGGCTGGTACAATACTGGTGGTTGGCTAGTTGCCGCTTTTGGGGTTGGAATGGTGGGAAGACTGGGAAGTGATTTTTAACAACTATAACACCCATCGCCTTCGAGCAGAATCGATAAATCGACGCGCTTAAAATTACGACGAAATGTATTTTAGTTCCACAAAAATTATATAATTTACTAGCTGACCCTGCGAACTTCGTACCGCCTCAGAATCAATAGATGTGTTAACGTATTAGCTGAATTAAATTCAGTTTTTTATTAAGGCCATTGTTCACAGTAATTTACGCACAATAAATTAATGAAGTAAATAAATTAATTACGTTTAAATAAATCGTGTTCGGCACAAATGCCGAATGAAATGTCAAACTTTGCGCCTTCTGTGATTCAACAACCCTGTGGTCTAGTGGCAAGAGCTTTGTCCTAGCAATCGGAGGGCCCGGGTTCAATCCCCGGCAAGGTCAGATTTTTTCAATTGAAAAAAGAGATCTTGGGCTGGGTGTATGTTATTTATCGTTGATTTTGTGCACAACTGATTCATTACTTATCATCGAGTTAATCTCGTATGACTTTCACAATTAAGAATATTTGGCGCATTGGCGTAAGCTGTATTGCCAAATATTTTTTAAATAAATTAAAATTAAAAATTAAATTAAATAATGAGTTGTTCGTTCTTCCAAGGAGCAGAACCAGCCTGCCAATGGGGATGCCACTGGGAAGAGCTTTAGTGATTGTTAACGGAATTGCTTTCGGATGTCGACATATTTCACATGGACGTGCGTGAGTTTAGACGAGTACTATTTTTTTTATCTATTGTTGACTGTTGACTTTTTTGCCAATTTCCTATGTAATTTTTCATTGCAAAAGTAATAAACTTATAATTTTGATTTTGGCAATGTACATACATATATATATATGTTACAGTGAAACTGTATTCTCAGTGAAAATATATTCTTCTCCAAGCTGTCATTGAAATTAAATTTGACCGCCCTATGCTTCAGTCCAATGTTTGTCTGTGTTTTTCTTTGCTTCTCTTTTTATGAAAGGGACTACCTACTACTTGCTGATTTTATTTCATTGAAGCAAACCAAAATTTTAGACTGGAAAATCATCGACTTGGGCCAATATTTACAATGATCGTGACCAGTGAAATCATGCTGTCATACAAATCTATTACTTGATAAATTTTCACTGAGAATACAGTTTCACTGTAACATATACATATAAATAAATAAAAAAAATAGCGTATGGGTAAAGCGGATTATAAAACTTCTATCGTCCCTTAAAAGCTCTGAAGAAAAAGGTGATTGATATTTTTCATTGCGGGCCGCATGAAATGTCACTGAGAGCTGCAGGTTGTGCTTCACTGTTGTAGACTTAGTGTATGGGATTTAAGTATGTACATAGTACAGAGTTTTCCCATTACACGCTGGTACTCTTCAGCAGGTTTTGATGCCAAGATATATGTTTTATTGCTCATATCACATTCCTTTCAACTAGAAGCACTTCAAGCCGTTGTGTCGCAAGATACCCATTTTAAAAAGCAATATAAACACCCTAAAGATTTTCCACATTAGATCTGAAAGACATAAAATAAATATTCATTTTATACTTACGGTATAAATACTTAATACAATACACTCAAACCTCTTTTTATGCGGTTTTTTTAATACAATTTTTTATTTTTAGATAATAATACTGCCTACCTAAATACCAAACGAACTTCATTAGAATGGACTGTTCAAGATGGCCATCGAAAACAACATGGAACGTCCCTAATTTATGTTTTTAGTACGAAAAATAGTTATGTCCCATGTATGTTCGATAAGAATTATGACAACTGTCAAAAAAGTGTTGCAAGTATTATATAATACTAGTATTGCTACCCGGCGTCGCTCGGACTAAAGCGACCAATAATTATTTAATGTTATATTATTCGACATAATTATATCACAAAATCTAACATCTAAAATAGAGTTAAAATAAAATCACAAACTTTATTTAATTTGATGACAGGCCCCATTCTCGCCCATTAAAATGTCCAAATTCAAGGAAAAAATCTAATTTCCTGTCAAAGGAATGTCAAATAATACCTTCACGTAAATAATAAACATTATTATTAATAATAAAAGCCGGGAAAAGTTCAGTAGAAGACTAATTTATTACATTTTGATTAAATGTCTTCGCCGATAAAAATTCAAACATATTTTCTTTCTTATTCGTTTTTATGGCAACTTAATGACCAACAATGCAAAGGGAATTACAGACCCACATACATATATACGCCGTTTCGATTTTATATATAAGATTTTTGAGACTATATAATCGTAAATATCGATGGCTTAAAGAGTGATTTTGCTACTTCCACTTTTGGCTGAAAATTACTTAATAGTGCCATCTTGTTGTATCATGCAATGTGCTTATTTGAGTGCATCATATAAACGTTTAAGGAACTCCATTGTCGTTCTAAAACTTACATTGCTAATTATCCAACTCCACCATTTTCTATTGTTTTTAAGCGGTGGTAAAAAAAATCGTTTATAAGTCCTATTTGAAACTTTCCCGATCGGTTTGAAAATACCAAAATAATCAGTTTTTACCCTCTCCTGCACAATTGACAAAAACAGGAGATATCAAATTTACTCTTAAAGCCATCGATATGTAATAACGTAATAAACAGCGCATTGTTCACATACTGTACGTGCAAAATACAGTGTTTCACTTGTTTATTACAAAGTGACCTTGACACGTGCATCCATGTTATGCTACCGTATTAAGTCATTAATTTTTTGTACGATTTTCCACGGAACGCATAAAAAAGGTTTAGGTGTACACAACAAAACTTACCTTTCTCGAATGCCTGTGTTCTACTTGTTGTACTTTTAAAAGAAGTTTTTGCTGCATCCAATTATCGAAGGTTTTCATTAAATATATCTTGCTTCAAAGCTCGAAGCACTTCACTGAAGCTTTCGTAGCAAACAACCATGTTCAGTGGGATAGTTAGTTCTATTATAAAACTTAATGTTTTTGAAATTTTTTTAAGCAGAATTATACTTATTTCAGAGATTTATAATGTTTGACATATTAACTCTTTGGATCCCAGACAATTTTAGCTAGTGCCCGCGAAAAATCCTGGAGCATATTTTCACACAAAAATTGTTGTCTTTATCTTAGCTAATATTAACTTTTCAGCGATAATTGTAATTTTATGATGTATAGTTTAATCACTGAATATTATCACTGAGGTTGTAAAAGCATATAAATAAACAAAAAAAACAAATTCTAGCGTGCTTAAAAATTGTGGCCTCTAGGATTCTTCGCGTATATATTCGGCCCCGTGGGATTAAAAGGGTTAAATTGTTCTTTCACTCAATTTTCAATGTGATCATAAAAATATTAGAAATAGCATACATTTATACAATCAACCTCAACGATGAAGACGTAGTAGTATCGTCGTAAATATCTAGAAAAAAACCCTTCAATAGTACAAGTCATGTAAGCCGTGCTAAAATTAACACGTTCAGTATTTTTTTAGTTAAATTTAAATTATTTCCACTAGTCAAGAAACAATGCGAATTTTTTACTGAATAATTATTATCTTTGATTAATAATCTTGTAAAAAAAATAATTCAATATTGAATGGAGAGAAGCTTGTCTTTTTTTCAAATTATTAGTATAAGATATTAGACATGTTATCCTCAGTGTTGCAAATATTTGAAAAATATTTAGCTCACTTCAGCATTATTAAAAAAAAATATAACCCTCGTTATAAAGCACTAAAAAAGCAGTTTATTTAACAATCAACGTACCATAGATTAGGTCAGCTGTTCTAAAAAAAAGCAATATCACTAGTAATTAATAAAATAAACTTAAAAAAAACACTTCACTTTCAGTTTTAATATATATTTTAAAAAATAAGCGAGAGCCTAAAAGCTTTGGCAATTTTTACCAAACTACAAATCCGGCTATATTATTATCAGAGATTCGGAAGCGTATATAATTTAGAAGTTTGCACGGGCTCGGGTTTGGCCCGGCCCGTAGGCCGGGTAACGAGGGTTTTGATTCGGGCCCAGGCACACAAAAAATTTAACAAAAATCGGGCAATTTCAGAATGAGCTCACCGTTATCGTAATTATAAATTTAATACTATAATAAACTTAAACGTACTCGTTACAGACATCTTTTCGACGCCTTGTTCGTTATTTAAAAACCTTATTTTCCCTTATGAACACAACCATTCGATAGAACAACACGCATTGTTCTCGGTTTATTGACTGCTTACACCACTTTATTAGTTTTTAATGAATAGTCTTCTGTTGAGGAGTTTGTACAATACGCATAAAAAATTTCATAATATGATCCTGAATTTAGTATTTGTTAAATGTATTTTGAAAAACTGCACACACGATAATTTGGTCAGTCAATTTTAATTATTTTTAATTTTTATTAGAATTGTCGAAAATAAAATCGGGTTTTTTTCGGATAAGGATGAAAAATGTCGGGCTCGGGCCGGGCCGGGTTGCAGGTTTTTGGGCTCGGGCCGGGTAAAATTTCAAAATTTCGGCCTGTGCAGACCTCTAGTATATATGTATATAATAAAGTCATTATTGTTACAGCAGAAAAAGTCAGAATGTCCTTAATCACAAAGCGGTTAAACCATTTTTTTAATCGGGATTGTGTTTTTTTATCAGCAAAGAAAGTTTAAATATGCTATACATGTGATACATAATCTAACTATTTCCTTTAAAAAATTGTCATATTAATGTAGAAAGAATATATATTTGGTCCCTGTGGTCTAGTGACAAGAGCTTTGTCCTAGCGATCTGGAGACCACGAGTTCAATTCCCGTCGAGGTCAGATTTTTTCAATTGAAAAAAGTGATCTTAGACTGGGTGTATGTTATTTATCGTTGATTTTGTGAAAACTGATTCATTACTTATCATCGAGTTAATCTCGTATGAATTTCACAATTAGGAATATTTGGCGCATTGGCGTAAGCTGTAAAGCCAAATATTTTTCTTTTTATAAAAATTATTATATAATAATGTTTTTACCAAAGTAAGTAAAAAATCCAAAAAAGAAATGGGTTATTGCTTAATTTACGTGTGCAATGCTGAACATTATTATAGGGTAAGAAAAATAACAATGTATTTTAGTTCTACATAAATTATTTTATATATTTGTTGATAGCTATTTCGGCTTACGCCTTCCTCAGAACTATGTTCGACGACCTACGACTATAGTTCGATATATTAGAAAAAAAACAAATCACAGAAAGAGAAAAAATATATATTTTAAATTGAGTCAACGGAGTAAGTTTCGACAAAATTAATAACAACGCATAAGGAGCGTATATGGTATTAAAAATATATATAAAAAGCCGGGCTAAGCAAGTCCCGTGATTAAATTCGGATAGGATGTGTTGGGTACGATATGAGATCCATAGCACGAATAAAAAGTCAATTCTAAATGAAAATATCAATTCGTGGTTTCGAGTCCGTCACCGGCTAACCGAATAAAGCAAAAGGTCATCGACTATAGTTCTGACGAAGGCGTAAGCCGAAATAGCTATCAAATAAATATATAAAATAATTTATGTAAAACTAAAATACATTGTTATTTTTCTTACCGTATTATAATGGAGTTCTACCAAGTAAATGCCTACTCAATCAATTGATCATTATTGTAAGGATATTTCCGTATTTGAAAATATAATATATTTGATTGAGAAAGTGAAAGAATAAAATAAATAAGATTTTTTAGTTAATTGAGTCTGACTAAAATAATTTCTGTTTGCATTTGTTTTTGGATGATATAAAAGCATTTATATTACATATATACTTACGATGCAAGCCACTTTTAAAAGCATACCTATATACATTTACCAATGAATGTGATGGGCTCGAAATGTAAGCACATTATTAAATTATGCTAGAATATTTTTCTAAGCAAAGCACTCATTCACTCGTCAATGATAATATCTATATCACTACAAACTGATTTGAGCTCTTGGTTTAGTTAGTAATCTCTCGAAGGCGATGATTGATTATTGAGTAGAACCATCAAAAGAATATCACGTGATATGATGATCTTAAATGATTTTTTAGTTACAGATTATTAATACTATAGTATATAGCACTAGAAATCAAAATAAGATATTATGAGGCGTATAAAAGCAAAAACAGATAAATCCATTTAGCAATGATAGTAGTACACTACGCTTTTTTTAATATTTCACGCTTAAAAACCAATTTTATCGTATTGTGTATAAATATTTCTTTTCTTTATATAAACCACTAAATAGTTAATAGCAATTAACGAAATCAAAGGTACAAAAAACTTTTTTGAAACATATAGGGTGACTGCTATAATTATTTGATACTTTTACTTTTCCCATTGAAATTGTTTAGAATTTCTGTTTGTGTGAAGGAGACAGTTGTAGCTAGTATCACCACTGAAAATTCTGTCGAAGGTGTCCAATAATTATAGCAGTTACCCTTTTTTCTGGATTGAGTATTATATTTATATCGTAAAGCATTATTTCAAATGAATTATGTTATACGAACGTCTTTTATGTAATGTTTTAGAAAATGAGATTATCGATTTTTGCTTTTATATAACTTTCATAGAAAACACTTTTTCTAAAAGAAGACATTTTATTGAAACATATAAAATGTCATGAAAAAGCGCATATATGTTACGACTTTTTGAAATACGAATTCATCCATTTGTATTATATCCTATTTATTATTTGTTTAAAACTATTCAAAAATTCTATAAATTTATGAAATAACATAATTCATTTCAGTATAAAAACACATGCGCTAAAAAGCTATTTTTAATGTTTCTATTCGATCTAAGTAAACATGAAAACAAATTAGGCACACAGTTTTAATGTTTGTATCATATACATAACCTCAAATACCAATATTGGACAATGTAAAAAAATATTTAATACTGGCGGCAATTTTGAATAAGCAATTCTATTCCTTTTTTGAAAAATTAGCTGATTGAACAATAAAATATTTTTTTCTCCAATTAAAATTTTGAAACATAGACAACTATTGGTACTAGAGTCTCATTTATTTGTGTGTATGTAAATGTAAGAGTATCATTATTGTCGATGGCTTATGAATAATGTAATGAATGAAGGTGGCTTATTGGTATTTTTCAAAAAACTGAATTATTATATTAAATTATGTAAGACGGTATATACATATACTGTTATATGTTTGACGATAACAAGACGTCGAAAGGGGATTCAAATGTTTTTTATACTTTTGTGGAATTGAACGCCTTACTTTTTTCGAGCTTATGAATTTTGTGAAGGCTTGAAAACCTGACCGAAACACAATATACTTATGAATCACTTTTAAGGTGTTCACTGTAAATACTTGGTGGGATAGCATTATAATAAAAATGAAAACACATGTTAAGTACTTATTCAACATTCAATTTTTTGAGATCAGGACTGGTTTTCAATGAAGTACCTTGTTTTGCTAAGAAGTCTTCAATATTTTATTTAGTTTTATTTTACTCTGCATAGTTGTATTACCAATTGTTTGTCATACCATATAAGTCCTGCCTAGTTTTAATATGACAAACGCTGAATTTTCTTATTTCTTATTAGTTGATAATTCTTTTGATCAGCGAAACCGGCCCTGATCTCAATTAATACAATGTAAAATAATTACTAAAAGTGTGTTATTTTTCAATTATTAAGTGTTTTATTTAGCAACTAAGTTAAGTTGCGATAATCTTTGTAATACTGAATTTAAGAAATGTTGGTTTTATTGAACATATCGGAATTAGTTATTTCTCTCACAACGCCATTGCCCACCAATGTAGATTTAAAAAAGGTTACTTAGATGCTAAAACAAAGGATAAAATATCCGTCGATTGATTACTATTTGCCAATAATTTGTCATCGCAAATAGAAAAGTTTGCTAAAATCACGGACGCTTAGGCGACGTAATGGGACAAAAAGTTCGGTAAGATTACTAAGCAGCTTTTAGCGAAAGCTCTGTGTTTACTGTGATTGTTTGCGCGACCTTGATATGAAGGCTTTTGTTTGACACTTGTTTTACTCAAAAGACAATTATTAATTAACCTTGGCTGGTGCGGGAGCATGGCAGGTGTTTAAAATCCGAGGTACTGCCGCTAAATAAACGTGATTTTCGGTGGAAAAAGAGCTCATGCAATGTTTGTTGTTAGTATTATTGTTATCAACGAGAATACGCCGAAACATATTTTTTGTATAACTAAAATACTTTGATATTTTTTCATCGTGTTTTAATAGAGTTCTACCCCGTAAATTCCAATTCAATAAATAATTAGTGAATAAATTAATAACAAACTACGTGTCCTTCTGTACGAGCCTTATAATTGATCGAAAGTTGACTAATAATTGAGTCGTATAGTGTCAACTTACGACTCCAATTCGAGTATCGAGTACTCGATACTCGAGTATAATCGTCCATTTTCCAAGCACTCGATACTCGAGTAATTTCAAATATACTCGAGAAATACTCGTGATGTATAAATGAAGATTTAAGAAAGTTTTAAATATGAACTAAATGCTGGGACTATAGAAAATGAACGCACCACGCGGGAAAACGTATAATGCGAGAACGTAAGATCGGGGTTCCACTGTATTTAATTCATTGATAACTTTTAAGCCGACGTCCACAGAGAGAGTTTTTTTTTACTGCGTGAATAAAAAACCAAAACTTTGAACCAAATTAAAATTTGAGACGTTTAATTCTCGATCATTTTTGAAATCATTCTTTTATAAATTGAAATAAATGTTTTAGTTAAATAAAATAAGCTTAAATTATTTATTTATCATCTATTTATATACACAAATGATATGTAAAAAAAATATTTTGGTGCATCTGAAACTACTCGAGTATACTCGAGTATTCGAGTATTTTGAAACTTTACTACTCGATACTCGAGTAGTTGAGATGACGAGTAATTGGAGTCTCTAGTGTCGACAAAGTAGAACTATCCCAATGTGGCCGTTCATAAAGTTTCAGGCTTTTATGGACTGTTTTTAAAATTGAAAAGTATAAATCAAACTCAAAAAGCCAACATTTTTTTTCCGTATTTTTCTCGAAAAGTCAAATAGTGGATAGTTTTACTTTTGAAAATTATTTATTCACGATGAATTGAATACAATTGAATACCCCCCTACGCAAAGCCCGATAAACGGAAGGCTGTCCATGATAATAATGTAGTCTTGTGTTCAAGTGAAATGGCGATCGAAAAAAGGTAGTGACATGCTCAGTAACAAAGTTTAAGAAGTGCAAAAAATATCGGTAAGCTGATAGTCCCAGTGGCAGAAGGGTTATTAATATTCACTGTGCTGTTTCTAAATACGGTACACCGCCCCCCCGAAGGAATTGTCATAACTGATTATGAAACACGGCGAATCGTAAATAAAAACAAAAGCTGCACGTACAAAGTAGTTCAGCATTCGATATAGCCAACTTAAAAAAGATTTATTTTATTATATTTTTAAATAAATGGTAAACTGATAAAAAAACACGGATTATTTATTGTTAGTTTATATGATGTGATGTGCGAATATGTTCGTTAAAAAAATTATAGTTTTTTTAATACTGTCAACCATTCTTGAAAATTTTCAAATTTCAACAAAATAAATATTTTATTAGTCAATAAATCAAATAGAAACTCAAGTATATTGCAGAGACTATGATAATTATGTCAAATTCATACATGCATAAAAAAAATATTGTATTACAGCAATTGCATATTTTAAAGTTAATTTCAACGTCAATAACACAACATACTGTCATTTAATATTCCATTCGTAAATCATTACCACTCGGCTACGGTGACTGACAAGATAATTTTCTTTTTCGAAAAAATCAATTCAAAATCCCACCAAACTTTGAAATATATTTTAGAATATAATATAATCGAATTAGGAAAATAGGCATTTAATTAAATTGTTAGAACTATATTGTTATGAAGAAAAAATAGCAATTGAGTAATTCAAGATTTAAAAAACATATCTATCAGTCATTGTGAATTTTACAATTACCGTTGATTAATTAAAATTTAATATATTTTTTAAAATTATTATTTAAATTGCGTTTATTATAAAACAATAATTAGAACACAGACAGAAATCTAAAAGTGGTAATGGATTTTTTATGATAATTTTGCGAATAAGTTAGTGCTACCAAAGTTAAAGTTAAAAATGTTGAATTTGTTGCCACATCGTGAGTTTATTACACATGACTTAGAAGATTAACAAGAATGGTTGACGATGTGTCTTTTCTGTGTGCAAAAACTTGTTTTCATTAATCCTTATGATTCACTAAATCCACATAATGTCATTAATCACATCTTCGCTAAGACTAAAAGCAAGCAACTGTTTGCCAAGTAATATGCTAGATAGACGCAGCAATTGTTTTGCCTGTATTTTTGTTTGACTTACTTTCCTCCTTGAACTTTACACGGTCTGAAACATACAAAACATTACATTTAGACAAAAATAAGAGAAAAATAACTTTTTTGCATTCGTTGCGGGAATAGAGCAGATATAAACACAACCATTATAATATAAAGCATAAAATAAAATGGTACACGTGTATAAATAATATCGTATTCATTTTTGAAAAGAGAAACAGATATTCATATCAAATTTGAATTTTGTACTTTTCCATGAGTTTTGTCACTAACGACCCGGGTTTCGCATTTCGGCATTTTCAGGCAAACCAAGTGCACGGATGTACTTGAACTGACGCGTAGTAAACAGTTTGTATCGTTTATATACAAAAATATAAGTAGATCACTAAGTTAAAAGGTTATTTAAATGTAAATTAGCGAAATTTGAATGAATACAAGATTCAATGAATTAAGTGGGTTTGTTATAATTATGGGGATTTTTGAAAATAATAATGACCAGATAATAACATAAGAATATTTAAAATAAGAATATTTAAAATAAATCTAAGGTTCAAAAAATTCAAATTTGATATTGAAATTCCATCAAGCACACTCAGTCGAAATACTTAAGATATTCATATTGTTCAGTTACCGAAATATTTCAAATCTCGAATTCTGAACATTTAATTTCTATTTCGAGCACAGCAGTTAAACAGATAATTTCAAATAAAGAACACAGAAATTATTTTCATGTTTTTTATAATATAACGTTCCATTTTCAAATATAAAATAAAAACATGTGAAATTCTAGCTGGATAAATTCGTTTGACGGGTTGTTTGCCAACTAGAATACAATAGCTCTACAATTTATTATTTGAAAGTTTTTTTATTATGCAAGCACTAATGAGTATATTGAATATTTATTCAAATAAAATCATTTTTTTTTAACTTTAAGCGCTTTTTAAGGTATTATGTTTTGAACGATATGCTTGGCATGGAAAGTTTATAATAAGGATGTTGCAATTTCAGTATGTCTGTCTGTATAGTGTGTAATGTGTGTGAATTTCATTAAATATAGTTGATAATTATATTCATATCTTAGAAAAACATCACGTATGGAATTGACTATCTATTTAGTATTTAAAAACTTCCTAGGATATTTACCAGCAAGAAACATAATGACTCACACTGATTAAAAAAATGTACTATTTCAACGAAAAAACTGCACTTTTATAAGATGGCTATATTTATTTTTATAGTAATACTACCTGTACCCTGCGCGCGTTGCTACGCTAGCAATTGTAGGGGGGGGGGGGGGTGTACGCCAGAAAGTTTCGCGGAAGTGTACTCGAGAAATTTGTAAAAATTCGATATCAATTTTTGGGGGGGAGGAGGGTTGTTTGGCGGGGTGGGTTTGGGAGGCGTATGGGGGGTATGCCAAAAACCTACGAAGGAGAGAAAACGAAAAATTCGTAACGCTTAAACAAAAAATTGGGGGGTGGAGGTTGGGGGTGCTTAAGGGGAGGGGTTGGTAGGCCAGAAACCATTGCGGGAGTGTACTCAATTAATTTGTAAAGTTTCACATCGATCGGTCGAGCGGTTTAGTAGTCCATAGCGGACATACACACAGACATTCATTTTTATATATATAGATATATATATACAGATTGGTTATAATTATATTTATATACAAATAATCTATTGCAAGTTTAATAATATTGACTGATTTGTATTTTGAAATACCGCTGATCATTTTATAAATTAATCATAAAAAAATAATTTTAAGTATGAGGCACTGAGAAATACAATTTAATCATATAGTTATATGTATAGTGATACAACCAACCCTGAAAAAGCAATGAAGCTTCTCCCTAAAAACAAATGGTTGGAAAGATGACGACTTCTGTCTTACTCCAAAGAAGGTTTCCTTCAATGTCAGCTATTCAATTTATTGTAATTAGAGCTCATTAGAAATAAAAAATTCAAACGATGAAAATAAACCATTTAGAATAATAATTTCCGTGACACAATATTATTCGCCAAGTATTTCCAATTTATAAGCTTTGATTCTATTCAATTCGGAAAATTTGTGTGCGTAACAAGACAATCGGCATCATATATTATAGTAGTGTTCGAACCCGGCTTTGCTCGGACCAGTTTGGGGTTATGTTCACCTCGGCGCGTAAATTCAGACGGGCCAAGTTGAAACAACTTTTTTCAAAATTCAAAAGTCTAGGTCAATTAAAATGGAATTAAAATGAACATTTCAGACTGGCATTGCCATTTCACAGCCCCTTTCATATATTGACAGCCCCATTCTCGCCCATTAAAATGTCCAAATAATACCTTCACGTAAATAAAAACATTATTATATTAATAAAAGCCGGGAAAAGTACAGTAGAAGACTAATTTATTACATTTTGACTAAATGTCTTCGCCGATAAAAATTCAAACATATTTTCTTTCATATTCGTTTTTATGGCAACTTAATGACCAACAATGCAAAAGGGAATTACAGACCCACAGACATACATACGCTGTTTCGGTTTTATATATGTACTACTCGATACTCGAGTAATTGGAGTCTCTACACACACATTGATAACGAAACAAATTTACCGTCGAAACTTTCGCGAGCGAAATCAATTCGTTTGTTTGAACTTGCAACAACAATGCAAAAGGGAATTACAGACATACATCCCCCGTTTCGGTTTTATATATCAGATATTATATTTTCAGGGGGTATATATGTAGATAATAATGTGCCTAGAATGTTTAACTTAGTCAATATTTACGACATCTTTACACGTTTGTTTACTGTACAAAATAAACTGAAAAGGTATCCGAATTGAATCATGATATAAATGAGATTAAAACAGCGTGCGAATTTTGGTTGATATTGCTACCTTTTTCATTTCATTATCGCCTGTTATATTATTATACATTAAATAAAAACAATTATGATTACTGAGATTGTAATATTGTTACCTTACTTTGAATAGGTTCTAATTGTAATTATTGCCTAAAATGACCTTTTGATCGGAAAAGTTTGTATTTACCGCATTCTATCATATATTATATGAATTTCAGAATTATCTATGGTTGAATAACGAAGTTAGCAGAATTCTAGAGTTGCACTGCATCTGCACACTTTTTTTACTAAATTTATTTGACAAAGTTCTAAGATTGTCATCATTATTTCCATCATTAGAACTTTAAGATCATTATTTCTCAGCAAGAGCTGTGAAAAAATATGCTTAAAATAAGTATGTAATTTGAAACATTGTTACTTGCTCACAATGGCGGTGGCGACAGAGTATTAGGGAGTAAAACAAAAAGATTCAACGATTTTTTTCCGTACTACGGACAGCCAAAAATTCATAAGACTGGCATTCCGTTGGTATTGCGAACATCTGAATTGAAAGTCCATGTTATAGAAGTGTTTTAAAATCCCATGAATAGGAAAGAACTCTTGCAAAAATAGTTGAATCTTTTTTTGTACTCCCTAATACTCTGACACCAGCCGCCACTGTAAAATATGCTTATGGTAGAATGCGGTAAATACAAGTTTTTCCGACCGAAAGGTCATTAACGATCTCTTAAAGACCCTTGTCATTCTGTGTTGATCGTGAAAAATTATATCTTGATAGAAAATATCTATTAGGTGTTAATATTAAAACTGTCATTAATATTTTTAGTAACAACTGTAACCATTTTATTTTATACCCGTTGCTTAAATTCTTAAAATGACAGCATAAAGGTATATAACGCATATACTACGGGAACGATAAATCCTAATTCTGTTAAATAAATATAATACGCAGCTTTGCGATATAACGGAGGTAGTGTGATATTGTATTCGTATTCTCAGACATATAGCATATTTATCGCGATTTATATAAGTGTTTTAAAATCCCATGAATAGGAAAGAACTCTTGCAAAAATAGTTGAATCTTTTTTTGTACTCCCTAATACTCTGTCACCAGCCGCCACTGCTTGCTCATAGTTACATGTGAATTTTAATCAATCGAAACTTTAAACGCTCATATATCAAAACAGTGTCAAGAACAGTACGAACATTTTCAAAGTAAGGAGTCCATATGTGAAGAGATATTTTGTTGTGAGTATCAAAAGTGACCTTATCCAACAACAAAAAAATCAAGAAAATATCTTTGATTCCTTTAATACTTAAGTATTTAAGTTTTTGAAAGATTTATTTGGAACACCGTAAAACAAAATTTCCTAAAAAATAACGGTCATCAAAATTACGTCATAATATTATTAATCAAATTTTATCGTAGATAAGTCTGTAAAAAATAGCCAAGAGTGTCTTCATTATCAATTGAGATTACAAGATATCGGGTTGGAATTGTAACATACCATATTCTATACCGTGTTTAATTTATACTCGCCTAATACAATCAATCAATTTAAGTAAACATAATTAGAATTAATTGACTGATCCTATTGTTCTCATTTTGATGTAATAATTGTGATACAGAATATGACAATCATTCATCATGTCCATGTGTGTCAATTTTCATAGTAAACGTACAAATTATTTACCCTGTTGTAATTCATGCTCGCCTGATACATTTCATTAAAAAAAACAATACAATTTATTTAATTACATTTCCATCAATTAGGCGAACATAATGGTGTGAAATATATAATATATAGAAGTCATTATTATTTACGCACATTTTATCGCGTGTAAAGATCGTTATCATAACACTACAAAGCATGTACATATATATCTCTTTTACATTTATGCCAGCCTAATACCTACTTGTTATTCCTATCCGTATTTCGCTTCTTTCACCCAATTTTTAAAGGTTTTATTGCTTTCCATATTTGCTTTTTCGCAAGGTAAAATCCGATGTTATTTTCTTGTTTTTTTTCGCGAAGAAAACATTGCTATATATATTTTTTTGCGCAAATTTTATTTTTGACAGTAGCGCGGCGGTGAGCTGATATATAAATCAGCATTTTTCCACCAATATCAATTGCGAATTGACATGATGAAAATGATTTTGTTATAAATTTCATTTCATCTTTGAATTTCGTGATTTGTTTGTAATACAATTGTTTTTTATCGGTAAACACTCACGGATATTTTTATGCGAATATCTTGATACTTTCTCGATGTATTTTTTCGCTTGTTATGAGAGAAGATAAAACATGAAATGGACTCCTCACGAAGTTTATTTCGACGTATTTTCTACTCGAACTGTTTGTAACGCAGTTGCTCAACCTCTCTTTTTCGAAGATACTAAGGCTTAAAGTATACGAGGTCTGGGACAGGACTAGTGGTTAGCGAATCGCTCTCGCTATGAGTCACTTTTTGGGATCGTAAACGGGATTTGACAACACACAAACACCCATTGCTTTCGAACAGAATCGACTGAAAAAATCTGCTCTGACTCGAGCCCGGGTGGTCCGTCATGGAAGCTAACGCCATTGACCACTGCACCACGGGTTGGTCATATTATAATTCCATAAGTGCATCGAATTACTGTGAGCCGCGTCTCAAAATCTTGGCGTGGCTCATTAAGATATTCCTTCCTGTAAGAGACGGCTCATACTATATATTATATTATGATCATTTTGAGACATTTTTTTACTCAAAATAAATACGAATATTTCCTGCTAACGTGATCAACTATGTATACATACACGCCAAACAAAGTAAGACGGCATCTAAAGCAATTTCAAGCACATTTGGCTGCTTTTTTACAACACGAGATAAAAGCGATGCCATTTTTGATGAATAAAAACGAGTCCGAGGGTAAATTTTCTTACTGAAAATGAGAATAAACTCAATTTTATTCACCCGTATAAGACGTTCAAAAATGTTATTTGCCAGCGAGGTTCAAAGTGACAATATACTTTCACAAAAAAAAATCAAGCAACAAATTATATTCAAAAATAATAAGATATTTTTTTATTAACTTATTCCACATTAAATTTATTAGGATCAGGACCGGGTTTTCACGTAGTGAGCATGTGCAATATAAAATAAGCCTTATCATTTTTTAATATTATGCCATTCCACCAAGTATTGGCAGTAGAATTGACTATAGTTAAAATGTTGAAGACCGTTTACCAATGCAAGCTATTACATCAAAAATCAATTAAGTATGAATGGTCATTAACAAATACTTAATTGATGTTTGATGTAATAGCTTGCATTGCTAAGAGGTCTTCAACATTTTAATTATATTCTATTTCGCTTGTATTTTGCATCAATTTATTTGCTTAGTTGTAATACCAATTGTTTGTTATACCTTGTAATTCTTGCTTTACTTTTGTACAAATATCACTGTTTCGTTATATCTATAATGCTCGTCATGAGCAAAACCGGTCCTGATCCAATAAGTTTTATGTGGAATAAATAAGTACTAAAAATGTGTTGTTATTTTAATTATAATGCCATTCCACCAAGTATTGACAGTGAACACATTAAAAGTGACCAATACAGTTTACTCGCATTTTAAATATTCAAATGAATTTATGATTTTGGGAACGAGCCACGTTTGGAAATAGTGCCCTCATAAGTCATAACAATTGTCATTAACCCCTTTTTTGCTTAGCATAATGGCCTTGATAAGTTATTTATCTTTCTCTTATCAGTTGATAATGCTTGCCATGAGTGAAACCGGTCCTGATCCAATACATTTTATGTGGAATAAGTACTAAAAATGTTTTATCATTTATATTATATTGCCATTCCACCAAGTATTGAGAGTGAACACTTAAAAATGGAAAATGATTGTAAAAATATCGTAGAATTTTTATATGGATAAATAATAGATGCACATGCACTATTTATTGTTCGCAATGAATTAAAGTATGACATCAGTTTAAGATTTGTTTTCTTTGTTTGCGCGGTCGATTAAGGTTGGTAGCTGAATGATAAACCGCCCTCCAGACATCTCTCTCTCCAGTCCGTTACACTCTCTGAATCCCTCTTCACGTTGTCCGCCCATTTCCTCAGGGCGGCTCAGGGGTCGAGTACCTGCCGGGGCATCATCAAATACCCTTACGTCCCATACGCAAAGCTATCGCATCTAATAAGGTGACCTGTTCGTCTGAGGCATCTTGCCCTTGAGGCCTTAAGATTTTCATCGTATTGTGAGCCAGTAGATTTTGAAATTCGTTTGTTTTGTTTCGTACCCAAATATCTCTAGCAACGATTTGTGAAACTATTTAAGATACAAAATACATAACGAGATTAAAATATCTTACATCGTAATTTGGCGTTTAAAATGCAATTAGTAAAATTCCTCTCCGCACCATTCCGATCATAAAAAAACGGGTCATGTCAAATGTTCCCTTCAAAGCCGAGAGCCATACAGTGATAATATTCAAAGACTGAGCAGACCAATCCAACAAATGCGCGGCACAATATCATCCATCGAGAGACTTCTGTGCTTCTTGCTTCTTACTTCATAAGATAGCCATGTTACCCACATTATAACGGTAATGGATTAAAAAATACATTTTAATCAATCTATGTTTACGATATTTAATTGCGATATTTATTCATCAGGTAGTTAAATTCATCAACTATTAAAGTGCGCGCCGACCTGAGACCAGTGCGCGGAGGTTTTCAAACTGCTGCACGACTTAGGAAAAAAATTGGTCCTTTCATATTTCTACCATTTCTATCCTTACTTTATTCGAAAGAGACGAGTTAAGCAACCGAGTATTGAGTACCGAGAAACATGTATTTGTACGGTAAGAAAAATAACAATGTATTTTAGTTCTACATAAATTTATGTAGAACATTTATGTAGAACTAAAATACATTGTTATTTTTCGTACGGTATTATAATGGAGTTCTTCCAAGTAAATGTTAAGCATTTCAAAGCTGTGTGTAATGAGCTGAGAGAAATTAAAGATAAGACTGCACACGCAACTCTCTGACATTCGTGTAACTTTACAAAGTAGTAAACAGGTGAAGTTTAAGTCATACTCATAAAAGTTATTATCACATTACGAATAACACATACAAGTATAAAACTTATTTTGTACACAGTAAGAAATCAAAATAGCCAGGAAACTGTGAGCCTGTTTTGTAGGCGCGAGTTAAAAATCTGATTTATTTGCTATATCGTTTTTCGTATTCGATAGATTTATGAAAATTTATTTTAAGCATAAGTGAGCTTTCTTTTTTTAATACTTTTTGAAGGGTTAAAATTTTCAGACTATGTTTACCGTTAGAATGGGTGGATAAGAATACTTATTTCTTGAGTTTTAATTACTTGTGAGGGGGTGAAATAATGAACCTCAAAAGCTGTAGACATAATTAACTAGAAAGTTACTGATATTATCATCCAGGAAATTCAGTTAATCTTTTAGCAATTATTTTCACAGGATTCGAATTAATACTAACAATGGAAAATAAATTTAACAGTACAATTATCAAACTGATTCTTTTCAAAAAAGTAAAATATATGTCACGATTTAGTTGGATCATATGGACTCCTCATGGAATTTATCTCAACATTTCTTTTATTTTATACAAGAATTGCTTGTAAGTAAGTTGCTCAATCTCTCTTGTTCGAAAAGAGTAGGTATTGAAAGGATACGAGGACTAGTTCTTGGCTAATCGCTGGAAATGTGGGGAGGGATTTTTAACAACACTTACACGCATTGTCTTTGAACAGAATCAATTAATCGACTGAAAAATCTTCTCGTACCGGGACTAGACCCCGGGCGGTCCTTCACGGAAGCCAACGACGTTGAGCATTGCACCACGGACCGGTCAAAATGTAAGAATCACAGTATTACAAGCCAGTGTTGAACAACCGTTTTGGGAGAAGGGCCAGATAACCAATTCTCAGATAGTTCGAGGGCCGCACGGGTAAAAGTTATTAACCTATCGATATTGTCAGTGTTTTAAATTTAAATTTTTTATATTGCTCTTCCATCGTCCGTTACAAGTTCTGAAGAAGAAAAGTTGTTTGATATTTGTCATATCGGGCCGCATGAAATGTCATTGCGAATGATAAAATCTAACTGTCGAGTTTGCGATTGGATATAATTATTTAAAACATATACACAAGGTTCACATATTTTGACAGATATTTGAACATACTTCACGTTTTAAATATTTTAAATTTTCAATGTATTTACCTCTTGCCTAACTCCGTCGATAACAATAGGGTAACGTCTAATAATAGCCTATTTTATATCAGTTTTTTTAAATATAAAAAAAACTCAACACAAAAAGGTATGCGAGATATAATGGCTCATATAATATTTAAATATATGTACCGAATAAAACTGTTCATTTTGCTTTTTTACATTTTTATTAAATAAGTAAATATTAGGGTTGTAAAGAATATATGATAGTCCAGCTGTCGTGGATTTAAGGTTTGATAAACTGCGAGAGGAGCTTTATCGCGCGACCCACTGTGTCAGAACCTTTCTTCTTAAATTATTCATGGTATAAAATAAAAAGAAAAATTGTCGGGTGTATGGAGGGCGAAATTGATATTTTCTCGACTTTTAGAACACGTGCCTCTACGCGAAAACATCGTTAGATATTATGGACGATGAGGCAGTGATGAAAAACGTTTTTTTATCTCCGATATATTCATATGAAATACGCTAGATAAAGATTACATTTTTTTCAATAATATTTTAGAATCAAACGATTCAAATTTGATATTGAAATTCCATCAAACACCTTCAGTCGATATCTTCAATTATGATTGTAACATATTTGTAACACATCACGATAAAACTAAGTTATTTAAAATTTGAATTTTTAACAGATCCTATTTTTTTTCATTATTTTTAACCGATTCTATGCCTGGAAGAATTAGTATAGCCGTGTATGGAGGGCCGCGATTTATTTCAAAATATAAAACCTAATAAATATATGTATGAAAAATCGATGAATTATAGGATAATATACAATATCTTTCCAGTTCAAGTATTATAACATGATGTCACTGTATGCACGACAAATTTAAATATTTAAATAGGTACTGATGACAAGTAAATCAAGTATCAAGAAGAGCGTATTAACTTGCGCATTTTGTATCGCCAACACTCCATACACATAATTGTAGAGCGATTAAACTCGCTTGCGGCAGAGAACCGGTTATAGGCGATCCTTTTGATTTCTGATTTAATTGTTAAATTGAAAATGAAAATTTATTCTTTTGTGTTATTTTAAGGCTTAGTGGATATACGCACAAGAAAAGGATTTTAATACGCATTTAAATATCTTCATATCGATTTCTACTATTGATATGTCTCTTTGACACATAAAATAACATATTATTTTGTATCTTTTGGCATTCATAACTCAAAACCAGAAAAGTTTATTTTATTCTAAGGAGTCGATATATTTTTTAACCATATACGTTCCCAACTTGAAGAATATGGACTCCTCACAGAGTTTAACTGAACATATTTTCTTCTTCGAGAACTACCTGTTACTCAGTTACTCAACTTTTATTTTTCGAAGAGTGGCGATTGAAAGGATACGAAGACTAGTGGTTAGCAAATCGCTCTTGGTAGGCGTCGCTTTTTGATATCGAAAAGGTGGGATTTTTAACAACACAAGCGCCCATAACCTTCGAATAGGATCGACTGAAAAAATCTGCTCGCATCGGGAATTCAGTCCAGGTGGTCCGTCACGAAAGTCAGCGACGTTGACCACTGCACCACGAACCGAACCATAATCTCTAAATTTACTGGTGTTGCAATGGGTATACTCGGTGTACTTCACTCATGTAAAATCTAGCTTAATTTTAAGTAAAAAAAATTGGTGTCTGTAAAGTCAGTTTACGGACGATAGTTTAACGTGACAACGTCATAAGAAAACATTGATGAAATGATAGCATACTTTTATGAATAAAATGGAATCATTTTTATTGAATTATCATTATTTTGTATGGATACGATATTTTGTATATTTGTTATACGTTAATCAGATTTTTAATATGCAAGAATCAATTACCTTTACTGCCGCAATTGTTGTGGTCATATAAACAATGAAAACCACATTAACATTTCACTTCACTTTATAAACAGTTGTAAACAGATCACGTGTAGGTACTGTAAGTGTATAAGTTGTGTGCTGCCGCTGTCTCTTTTCTACTCAGACGCATCGACCAATCGAGTGGAAGAGAGATAGATGCGGCACAATCCGAACGGTGGGCCCATCGTGCCTCTCTATCGCTTATCCGCGCTCTCGCTCGCACGCTTGCCTTCGGCGTAACGCGACAAACGGGACAATAAGTCACGTTTTTTCGTGCGTGCAGCGGGCGTTCATCGATTTATAAGACGTTGTCATGTCAAAAAAAAAATTCTCACCGGCAAAATGTTTCACACAGCTGGGCCACACGTTCCCCTTTGAGAATTGAGTCGCGATTGAAGATCGACAGTGACATTTCGCTTGTATTCAATTTGTCGATTCACTTTTATTCCGCGCCATCTTCAGCGTTTCGGATATTTGGCAATTAGCTTGCAAGAGCTATTTCTACATATATACACAGAAGAGTCTGAAATGAAAAGAAAAAACGCGAAAAGACGGGAGAATTAAATAAATGACTCTGATAAAAATCAATTCAATTTTATGCGAGAATTGGAACAGTGAGTGATGTTCTTTAATCTGTCAATATATGTAAATATTTTTTAAGCATGGATAATACTTTATTACGATAATATTCCTTGAAGTAACGAAAGTACATATATATTATATTATTGAGGATTTCAACTGTGGGTGCTTTGAAAATGATCAAATTTCAATATGAAATTTGAATCGTTTGACTTTTGTACTTTTCCATCAGTTTTTTCGCTAACGACACGAATGTACTTAAACTGACGCATAGTAAACAGTTTGTATCGTTTATATACAAAAAAGTGGATAACTAAGTTTAATTTTTATGATCGTTTATAGCGAAAGGTTTATACAAATGAGTTGCAATGAATTATGTAGGCTAGTTTATAATAATCGGGAATTTTGAATGTAGTATCACAAATACTAAATACCAGATAATAACATAGAGCTATCGATAAATAAATCGAGGGTTTTATCCGACCTATTATTATTGAATTGATTGATTTCAAGTGTTTGGGTTTATAATTAATGATATTTATTTAAAAGGGTATAGCAATGGTGGCTTACGCCATCGACAGAACTATGTTTAAGTATACATTTACTTGTCTGTATATACTGGTGTAGACAGGGTACATCAGGGGTTCCCAACCTAATTGGACCCGAGAGCGCATTTAAAAAAAAATGTAGGGCGACACGTACGTTTTCTGAGGATATTGTTAAAAGATAATGATTTTTTCAACCATGTCCGCTCCAAACGTGGAGCATGTGGACTCTTTGCAGCGATCCTTTTCTACGAGAACTGTTTGTTATTCAGTGGCTCAACCTCTTTTTTTTGAAGTGAAAGTTGAAAAGATTATCAAAGGTGTAAATTTTTTCTTGCTGTGCCTTTTCTTGACCACAACCTGCAAAACATGAAGCTATTCATATCGTGTTTAATTGGCAAATAAAAGGTTTGACAATAAAGAAGACCATCGGCACGATAGTCGTAAACTGCAGACATCTCTTCAAACTGTTTTTGAAGCACTTGAATGTGTATGACGGTTAATTCACCGTTATCTACCATTTATTTCATATTTGGGTAAATGCACGAGAGACTTAACAGGTCGATGTGATATCCACAAAACCAATTTTGAATAAATGTAAAGTTAAAAATGTTTCGAGCTAACGTTGGTGGGCGCACAGAAATCGGTCGGCGGGCGCCATGGCGCCCGCGGGCATGGGGTTGGTAATTCCTGGGGTACATAATACATCTTCTCTTCTGTTCTAACATCCTAATTTAATATTTTAATAATAAATTATTTAATCTGACAAAATGATTTGAAGTATTTCTCAAAGTGAAAGCTCCTATAGGTATTGTAGTTAGTTCCTTAATGTGGGATGTAATAAATATTAGTAAAATGATTATCACGTTTTGTTATTGTCAGAAACACAAAGTAAGTGAATATATTTTTAAGAAATGAATTTGTAGGGTAGAAGAAATTATATATTTTTTCGTCATTCGAGTAACTTGTTACAAGTAAATGAAAATAAAGGTTATTTTTTTATTCGCAGAAGTCGTCCAAAGTAATGGAATCTATCTCTCATTTTTCTATGTTCGCCATTACCTTTTTTGCACGGATTATCACAGAACTTATTTACCGTGAAAAACCGTGTCGGGTGTATGTACACGTATATATAAAGGGTCTTTTTATAAGGACGCTTAGTTTTGAAATTTAAATAAAACAAGTTGTTTGTGAGATTTCGACTAAATTTTAATTTCATTTGTAAGTATATTTTACGGCATTAAATATGGAATACAGCATCAAATGTCTGCCAATATCCATTCATTATAAAATGGGCCATGTCGCTAATGATTAATGAATTACAATGAGGCAAGGGTTCTTAATCTTATTGTGAATCCGGGCGCATTTGATATTGAGGAGAATAGTGACGGGTGCAGGCCGTATTTTTTAAGAAACAAATCTTAATTAGTACATTTTTACAATTTTTTATTATTTTTTCTTGGCAAGCTTAACATATGTAAAATATGTGTTTCTTTTTTGGATATATCTTTACAATATAATTGTAAAAAAATACCATACATTTACGGAAAATAAAAACTTCTTCGTGAAATAGTTTCAACAATACTGATAAAATTTGGGTTTTTTCGTCATTGCATACTTTGTATGTACACGATAATAGCTCCGCGGACACAGGGTTAAGATCTCCTACAATAAGGAATGTAAAAATAAGTAAGCCCCACAAAGTCTAGCAATTTTACGACAGATATTTTGGCGTCACGCCATTGTCAGAACTATGCTTCAACGGATATCTCTTCACTAAGAAATTTACCAATTTAGTGAAGAGGATCAACAATTTAATAATAGAAATTAGCGTGAACTGATAACCCTAGCTCCAATCCATAAGTTGTCATTGCGTATAATAAAGGTCTTTTTATAAGGACGCTTAGTTTTGAAATGTAAATAAAACAAGTTGTTTGTGAGATTTCGACTAAATTTTAATTTCATTTGTAAGTATATTTTACGGCATTAAATATGGAATATAGCATCAAATGTCTGCCAATATCCATTCATTATAAAATGGGCCATGTCGCTAAAGTTGACTTTTTTGACAAATTTGGGTAACCTTCCAACTGCTCCAGAACCCAATCAGGCGTTGTCTGTGGTCGTTTACCTGAAGTTCCTTGGTTAGTTGGATTTTATACGGGTGCAGACATAAGGCCCAATTCAAAATTCACCAAGTTGAAGTCGCAGAAAATCCAAGTTCTTGTGAACAACGAGAAATAAGCTGCCTTGGGTTTTCCTGTACACTTTCACACACAGCAGCAATGTTTTCACCAGATATTGTATTTTGATGACGTACAGGTAGGTGTTGGCTGATTATTTACCAAACTGGTTGACTCAAATTTGGCCACTAAACAATGAATAATCTACTCAGCAGGACAAAGTAACATATTTTGAGCGTCCTTATTTAAATACCCTTTACAATTCATAAGCCTCATCAAAATCAAATCATTCGTGCCTTTATTCTTATATACAAGCTATACTTGAAGCATACACTCAAACCTCTTTTTGTGCGATTTCAAAGTTATACAGTTTTTTTTTAAACATATTTTTATTTTATTAATATATTTTTGTGACTATATATACCAGGAGTGGCCAAAGCATCGATCGCCTATCTGATCTGTACAAAGAAGCGTGCGAGACAAGTCGTGTGACAGGGACAGATTTACTCAGGTTGGTCCGACCAGCTGTCGGGCCAGTAGGCCACGCCGACTTGGTAGCCAATAAAAATAATTATTTGGCCTTCAGCAAATTTGCGGCGTCATACGGTGCAAGGACGGACCTATTCGTATAGGTCCGTAACCGGCCTTTGTTGAGTGCATTAATGACAGCATTAAATAGCATTTCTAGAATCAGTAACGTATAGGGTTTGCTAATTATTTAGAGTCAGTAATTCACACTTGAGTGCCTTGGCCTCCAAGTCCTGGGCAAATGCTCCCGAGACAACTCCATACTCGCAAACAGAACAGATACGCTTAACGTTGTTACGCCACGGGACACGATCGCTGATACCGAATGTAAGGCCGTGGCGGGTAAATCTCGAAGTTAGCCGATTATCGACGAAAATCTCTTTCTAAAACCCGGGTTAAGCAAGGGTTGAAATACCCTTTATGTATAAATGAGTATGTATATATAAAAAAAAAACGTATGCTAAAGGTGTCGAGTTATTGAGAATGCTGTAAGAAATTTGTGATCAGGAAAAGGGCCTTAAATTGTATACTTAGTTTTAAGGAGCTTACTCTTACTTTTTAGTGGAAAGGTATATTGAAAACATAAGCTCATTATATTCCAATAATATCACACTATTAAAATATAATAAGCGTAGATTGTTCTCGTGTTATATTTGATTTTTTCGGAATATACTCGAGTGACTTCTTTGCCAATTTGTCATGTTTTCACATCGTTAAGGCAATAGACCAGTGGTTTTTGCTGCGGCCACAACAGTTTCATAGTTAACCACTTCCCCGGCAAATTATTTTAGCAAAAATGTTCCAAAAAAAATCTTTTTTTATTTTCTTTTAATTTGAAGCATATAAATATATATTTTTTTTAATTATTATTTTTTTCTTAGAATATTATATGTACATATTATATACATAATACCATATCATGAAATAGTCTCATAAAATGTCATAAATCGTAAAATTACATGAAACACGTATTTGCGTGAACGCCGAAACTTGAACGACGATTTTAAAATGCACATATGGATGCGCTTCGGGTATCACACGTAATTGCGTGAGCGCCGAAATTGGAACACTTTTTTTTTACACGTATTCGCGTGAACGCCGGGGAAGTGGTTAATATTGGTATTTAATAAAAATGTGTTATTACAAGTTAATTTGTCAACCAAGACATTGAAAATTAAATTGTTAGTTGGCAAAAACTCAAACACGTACATTTTTATGTCTTTTTGACAAAGAAGAATCAACACAAAAATTTGGTGCGGCCACCAGACATTTCCGTAGGACCGTTGATGTTTCTAATGCGGCCACAGCCTTTACGAGGGAGAACCACTGCAATAGACTAAACTTTTTGGTGAACATAATATTCCTTTAAAAGCCATGTTGAACTTGATAAAAAAAAATTGCCGGTTGTTTTGTTTCTTTGAGTTGCATCTTTTTTTGGGTAGTATCTTTTTCATCCCGAATAATTATCGCAAACATTTTTTTTGTATTTCAAGTCTAATTATTTTCAAACTTTTCAAACACGAATGTATTACAGTTAAAAATAATATAACTTTTATTTCAAAGCAACCGGAAATTCTCTATTTAAATCAGGGCTGTGGACTCGGAGCTTTTTGGCCGGAGTTGGAGTCGTCGCGGCGATAAGGCCGGAGTCGTACTCGGAGTCGGAAATTTTGAATAGTTTGAACTTTTATTTTTGAATTTTATATGTCAAATTTGGCTTTTGGTCGCATTGATAGAGTTGATATTTAATTGAATTCACATAAATAGGAAAATTAGGGGAAAAAAGTGACGATATTGAACTTTTTTGGTCGGAGTCAGAGTCGAAGTCGTGTTTTTGGTCGAGTCGGACCTTTTTTCACCGACTCCACAGCTTTGATTTAAATACTGAACCAATCCGTATCCTAAATATATAATATACCACACATGGCTAATGATATCACTGCAACATCAATAATTGAATAGCTGATACAGCACCTATGGCCTTCAGTTAATCTCAATCGCACGTTTCATTTCCGGCGGCCACCGCCAGCACCGGTTTCGCCGGATGTAGCAAGAGGTAGTGCTCTGCACGTCGCTGTGGCTTCCGTCGTTACGTCCTAAGCGGAGTATTCGATCAGCGTAGGCGGATATGGCGTGACGTCACACTTCAGGCTGTGACTCAAATAATGATCTTCCAGTGTCTCTTCGCTTTCCTACGCCAACCGGAAACCACGAAGTTCGAGAAATAGACTTTGGGTTCATCGGGTAGATCACCATTAGTATATATCGATTAGTTAATTTTTGTTATAATTAGTTTGAGAATGTTGTGCTTTTTATTGAAGAATCGATTTATTTAGCATTGAATTATTTGATTTCTACTAAAGTGTAAGAAGATTAAAGTCTGAAGATATGATTTGCTTCATTATTATCCTTTTAAGCCCTTCATCGTACTTGTTTTCGTGCTCAAGCTCCAGGATGAAAAAAAATATTTGATTTAAGTAATTGTGTCCAAAATCATGAAAGTCAGTGTTGTTTTAAAATCTCACGTATCTATTTGACACCGTAATACTCAGTGTCTAACTTATAATGTTTCATTGACTCAATCCTTCTACCTTTAAACTATCCGAGGAAGACAGATTGAGCATATGAATATCATAAAATATGCGTTGAGATGTTCTGTTGTGATTAAATTCACCTTAAATATTTGATTACTTTTATTCAATTAAATTAATCAAATGTCTCGCTTAATGATTTTTCAGAATTATCTTTATAGAAAACATGGATAAAAATCCGTTGTTTTTCATGTTTTTCACTTTAATCGACTTAACTTAACTTCCCCTGTTTGAATCATTATTCATTTTAAGCAAGGTGAAAAAATAACAATGCATTTTAGTTTAACAGATATTTTTTTATATTGTTGAAATCTATTTCGGCACATGTCATCGTCAGAACTAGTTTTGAGGTACTACTACAGAGATTGTTTTGACGATAGCGTAAGCCAAAATAGCAATCAACATTATATAAAAATAGTATCTGTAGAACTAAAATACATTGCTATTTTTTTCACTGTGTTATAATAGAGTTCTACCAAGTAAATGCCAATTCAATCAATATATTCATTTTTATTATTTGTATATTGAAATGTATTATTTATATTGCGGATCGTTAACAGAGCTACGGAAATTATATAAAGGTTCTGGTCTAATAAGATATTAATTCAATATGATCGAGTATTTATACCTACATTGTGATGCTTTTAATGTAGTACCACTTTGACAATATTATTTTACAAGACGCTTCCATCGGTAAGACAACGGTCGGAGCTTTTTAAAGTATTTACGAAAGCCCTCGCGCTGCTGACGTCACAAAGACTTTCAGGCTCTACATTAACCACGAAAATTATTTTTAGCCGAGCCGTTTCGTCTGTTTGTATCATTATGCCCTGTAATGTTGTTTACGCAGAGTAAGGGGCTTACCAGCAAGACAATATTAAATGATAATGTCAAAGACCGGGAATTTTTGAGAAATGGATGTAAAAGACTATAAGTCTATTTTGTTCTCGTTTTGTTTAATATTTTTTGAAATTACACACTTGAATGAAAAATTTTCTACGTGTAGCATAAAACCTTATGGAACATTTCTTCTTTTGCAAGAATTGCTTTTTATCCCTTTTTTGGCATAGGGAAACTAACGAAGCTTACGACAAGGAAAAAATGAGTAATTAGTTGATCAATATTACTAGTCACTTTTAAGGTGTTCTCTTTCAATACTTGGTGGAATGGCATTATAATAAAAATTATAAAATACTAGTATTGCTACCCGGCTTCGCTCGGACTAAGCGACCAATAATTATTTAATGTTATATCATTCGACATAATTATATCACAAAATCTAACATCCAAAATAGAGTCAAATGCTTGTCTAGTTGTAAGTTATTAGTCAGTTGATTAGTTAAATGGTACATATGTTTGTTATTAAGCTGAAGAATAATCAATTTATTTAATAAAATCACAAACTTTATTTAATTTGATGACAGCCCCGTCCCATTCTCGCCCATTAAAATGTCAAAATTCATGGAAAAAATCTAATTTGCTGTCAAATAAATGTCAAATAATACCTTCACGTAAATAATAAACATTATTATTAATAATAAAAGCCGGGAAAAGTTCAGTAGAAGACTAATTTATTACATTTTGACTAAATGTCTTCGCCGATAAAAATTCAAACATATTTTCTTTCATATTCGTTTTTATGGCAACTTAATGACCAACAATACAAAAGGGAATTACAGACATACGCCGTTTCGGTTTAATATATAAGATATTTTGTACTTTTTCAACAAAAATAAATAGAATATTGGATCAGGACCTGTTTCGTTCTTGGCGTGCATTGTCAACTGATAAGAAATACAACAAAACAGTGATATTTATAAAATGTTTAAGTCATAATTACAAGGTATGACAAACAATTGGTATTAATTATTTTAAATTATAATAATTAAGGAATTATAACAAAGCAAATAAATTGAAGCAAAATGTAAGAGAAATAGATTATAATTAAAATGTTGAAGACCACATAGCAATGCAAGCTATTACATCAAAAATCGATTAGTATGAATAATAATTAAAAAAGTAAAAACCAAAAACTGTAGTTGGATTGAGGACTCTATTAAATGCACTTTATCATGAAGTGTATTAATGGATTTTCATAATTTAGCAGACAAACGAAATTGAAAATTTTTGTAAATAACTCAAAATTAATTGTTATTATGTTTTATTGACTTAATTGGCATGCACTTGGTATAACTTCATTATAACACTCTACACCAGTATGTATAGCTATGTCAATGTATATTTGAACGTTTGTAGTTCTGACGAACCGTAAGCCGGAATAACACACAACAATCTCTATATATATAAAAATCTCGACACAATTTTTTGTCGCCGAACTCCTTCGAAACGGTTGAACCGATTATTATGAAATTTTGTATGTATATTTGTTAGATATGAGAGAAGGTTGTAAAGTATATTTCATACCGCTAAGTGAAGAATGTCCTTATCTGGACGTATTTTAATATTTCTTACATCTGTCATTATTTATTATTTTTGTTGTTGAATCACAGAAGGCGCGAAGTTTGACATTTCATTCGGCATTTGTGCCGAACACGATTTATTTAAACGTAATTAATTTATTTACTTCATTAATTTATTGTGCGTAAATTACTGTGAACAATGGCCTTAATAAAAAACTAAATTTAATTCAGCTAATACGTTAACACATCTATTGATTCTGAGGCGGTACGAAGTTCGCCGGGTCAGCTAGTAAATTATATAATTTTTGTGGAACTAAAATACATTTCGTCGTAATTTAAAGCGCGTCGATTTATCGATTCTGCTCGAAGCGAAGGGTGTTATAGTTGTTAAAAATCACTTCCCGGTCTTCCTACCATTCCAACCCCAAAAGCGGCGACTAGCCAACCACCAGTATTGTACCAGCCTTCGTATTTTTAGGAGAGGTTAGGCAAGCAGTTTCCATAGAGAAATACATATTATGGGATAAAAACTTATTGCAATGTTTTTCCTTTGACGAAACTCGGCGCTTTTTTCTTCGATGTAACTTCAATCCGAATGTGGTTGAATTAAAGCATACGAAATTTTCGTGAAAATGTTTATAGAACTGATTAATATTGCCGACGTCATTCGGCGAGGTCTCTTAGGAGAACGACGACAGGCGTTTCCGATATGCCTGCACAAGACACAGACAACGACGTTGAAAGTTTGTTGCGTATCTGCACGACGTTCGTCATCGTAGCATATCATTACCTTACTTTGAAAAGGTTCTAATTGTCATTTTTGCCTAAAATTACATTTTGGCCGGAAAAGTTTGCTTATTTTCAAATGTGGACAATTCCAAAATACTTTTCTTCAACTGCCAGTTTTAAATTAAACTTTTGAGACTTTTTTATTCACATGGAAAAGTTTGAATTGTTAAAAATATTGATAGTAAAGACAAATTTATCAGTTTTTCAACAAATGTATTTCTCCACTTTTGAAAATTACCTCCTGATATATGAACTTCAGAATGATCTATGGTTGAATGAAGGAGTTGCACTGCATCTGCACACTTTTTTTTGCCAAATTTATTTGACATAGTTCTAAGATTGTCATCATTATTTCCATCATTAGATCTGTAAGATCATTATTTCTCAGCAAGAGTTGTGAAAAAATATGCTTAAATTAAGTAATTTTAAACATTTTTACTTGCTCATTGTTACAAGTGAATTTTAATCAATCGAAACTTCAAACGTTCGTATCTCAAAACAGTATCAAGACCAGTTAGAACCTTTTAAAGTAAGGTGTCGATATGTTAAAATATAATGAAATCGGCATTTACGTCACACCTTAATTGGACTAATGCCATTACGCTGTCTTACTAAGGCATGACGCCAACAGAATCACGACAAGAAAATTCAGTAGACACTAAATCTACGGCATACAAGATAATATAACGTACATATATGTCATTATATTATATAAGCGGGCTGCCGTGACGGACAGCACGAGCTCAAGTCCCGGTACGAACAGGATTTTTTCTATCTTGGTAGAAGTCAAAAATACAAGATAGGAAAGTTACAATTTAAAAATCTCGGTGTTTATTTTGATGGAAGATTTTGTGGGCTTTAGTCGAAACTAAGTGTGAGAATCGTCCATCCTGGCTTGGACATGTGCTGCAGATGCCCCGAAGCCTGAATCCTGCCTGCCTCTTCTATCAAACTGTCACTTTGGAAGGCCGCTGAAGGCTATCTACAGGATGCACTCAACTGAGCTACGGGACGCCGGGATGACCTGAGGAGAAGCGATGAAGTCGGCGGTGACAGACAATCTTAGAGGCACCGGGTGGTGGCCATTTGTTCTGAATAGGGAGCGGATATGGAGAAAAAAAATGGATAAGAATCTACCGTATGGGGAAAGATGTTGTCAACGACAAGTACTGTCGTTGAGACCGTACGATTGAAAATAGCACAGAAATTAGCTCAGTTTGAAAATAAGCACAAACATAATTATGGGAAAGCAATAAAATTCAAATTGAAGGTAAAATATCAAGGAAATTAAGTAGGTATTGATTGAGGCAAGGAATATTCCAGTACTTAACGTCCCTTTTCAGGATTGAGTAAGGTGGGAGAAAAAGAATGAAATCTAGACATCGTAATCATTGAATAAAAATCAGTTAATAATGCTCGCGATGAGCAAAACCGGTCCATAACCAAATAAATTTACTAAGAAAAAAAATGTGTATCTATTTTGTAATACAGTCATAGTCAGTGAATAAACATATTTCTAATGCAAAATTGCTGAGAAAACTATTGTTGGGGAAGATAAATACGTTTTTGTTCGTTTTTGGATTGATAATGAAATATCTCAAACCAATTTGTTTTTATTATATTATACTAGTATTGCTACCCGGCGTCGCTCGGACTAAGCGACCAATAATTATTTAATGTTATATCATTCGACATAATTATATCACAAAAATCTAACATCCAAAATAGAGTTAAAATAAAATCACAAACTTTATTTAATTTGATGACAGCCCCGACCCATTCTCGCCCATTAAAATGTCAAAATTCAAGGAAAAAAACTAATTTGCTGTCAAGGAAATGTCACGTAAATAATAAACATTATTATTAATAATAAAAGCCGGGAAAAGTTCAGTAGAAGACTAATTTATTACATTTTGACTAAATGTCTTCGCCGATAAAAATTCAAACATATTTTCTTTCATATTCGTTTTTATGGCAACTTGCAACAACAATGCAAAAGGGAATTACAGTCATACATACATACGCCGTTTCGGTTTTATATTAATATAAGATTTAAAGTAGCAGTACTGATTTTTAGGCTCGGATGGATTCGAGGTAATGTTGAACAACAAAATGATTCAAGTGCCTTTTGAACTCAGATTTATAAATCGTCTACAATCAATTTTATGGAGCTGTTCTAACCCACACACACCTCAACTACCTCAGATCTTTGAATGCTCGAAAACAGAACCGACAAAAAACATATCACGTTAAATCACCTACATTAATATTTACTTGTACCTCCAATTTTTTCTGAGTAATAGTTGTGACTAGGGTTTCCAACCCGGACCAAAATTTTGATCCCGGTGCTGGTCCCGGGATTTAGAATATTTTATGGTCAATAATTTTCATATTTATGATATATTAGCCATATTAATCTATCATTAAAAATATTTAAAAATAATTGATGGTCTTTTTTATGAATTTTATATATTTTGGTTGTTTATCCATTGAAGAGTAAAATTATGTTATTGAAATAGAATGGACTATCACCGGTCTCGTTCGAATGCGATCTGATAATATATTGAAATTAAAAATATGTCTGGTATACATAGTATAAAGTGAAGCATTTTTTTTTAAAATTTCATATTGTTTGACACATTTATGGAAATGAATAACCGTTTTATTGATTAAAAATCCATTATCATCCAGGATTTTGGGATTAATTTTAGAATTGTCTGTATTTGGCACTATTAATAACTATTTATAGTGCCATAATTAAAGAGCTCCTGTTACGTTACTTGATATTTTTCATCCTCTAAATTCATTTCAATACAATATTTTATATTCCATGCTGTCATCAATGCATAACGTAGAAAATAATTTATTTTTCACGAGCATCTGGTGTTAAAGATGACACATGCAATTATAAAAAATATTACGACTTCTTAAAATAATAATTCCTTATTATGTTTTCTTATCCCGGGATTCATCAGGTACTGAAAATCCTCGGGATCTCGGGATCGGAAACCCTTGTTGTGACAGCTTGTCATGCCGTTACCACACTACGGGTGGTTTTAATAATAAACTGTAATATTTATTATGAAACGTAGAAAACAAATAATATTAATACAAAATAATTAAAAGTACACACCGGTTCATTAATATCATGCTAAGACTATTTTGTTGTGATTGAAATTACACCGTAAATTTTGCAGTCATTTATCAACCTGAGAGCACTAAAAGCTTCCCAAAGCTCGCTAAAAGCTCTAACCGAGGCATCTGACACCCAAAATAAACTTTAGGTGCTTTCACTACTGAAAATCCACACTGGCAGTAGATTTTTATGAGCCATATTTCAAAGTAGTTTAAGAATGAAAGTTTTTAAAGTTTCGAGGTATCACAGTTATAATAATAGATGCCGCATATAACAGCATTTTTTTTTTATGCGAGTTGATTAACCTGTTATACGCCGGTAGGTATGATTACGGTCGTGCACAAAGAGCCGCGATTTTCTTTAAAAAAAAATTCGTGTCTGTAAAGTCGGTTTACGGACGATAGTTTAACGTGACAACGTCATAAGAAAACATTGATGAAATGATTGCATACTTTTATGAATAAAATGGAATCATTTTTATTGAATTATCATTATTTTGTATGGATACGATATTTTGTATATTTGTTATACGTTAATCAGATTTTTAATATGCAAGAATTAATTACCTTTATTGCCGCAATTGTTGTTGTAATATAAACAATGAAAACCACATTAACATTTCACTTCACTTTATAAACAGTTGTAAACAGATCACGTGTAGGTACTGTAGGTGTATAAGTTGTGTGCTGCCGCTGTCTCTTTTCTACTCAGACGCATCGACCAATAGAGTGGAAGAGAGATAGATGCGGCACAATCCGAACGGTAGGCCGATCGTGCCTATCTATCGCTTATCCGCGCTCTCGCTCGCACGCTTGCCTTCGGCGCAACGCGACAAACGGGACAGTGAGTCATGTTTTTTCGTGCGTGCAGCGGGCGTTGATCGATTTATAAGACGTTGTCACGTCAAAAACGCGACGTATTTTGGTTATACTTTCTTGTATTCCGATATTTGTTTACCTTTGTGTATTGAGCACTGAACGCATACATGAAATTGACCGTTTTGAAATATGTAAAATAATATCAAAAAGTGACATACGTAACCCATTATATGCCAGTAGGTATAAGAACGGTCGTGCACCGAGGGCCGCGATTTTATTTCATAAAATAGCGACGGATTTAGGTAACACAAAAAAGCACTCTTTAAAATCGATATTACATTGAATATACTACAAAATACGTCAACTGTAAGTATCGGACTAAGTGAGTGATTCTAAGACATTCTATGTGTATACAATGTTTGAATTATAAAATCGTCGATCTTGCCAAGTATTAGAGGGCTTAAAGTGGACTGTGCGCTTCATATATGAACGCTCATTTTCTATGGCCGGCACTGCGCTCACGAAATTGTAGACCGTACGTATACCTTCATGCCATACAAGCGATTGAAAAGTCAATTCATGATGCAAATGCATTGTCAGTATTCATCAGTAAAAAATGCTCGCAATGTTTATTCAGCGGTCCTAATATTTGTGATATGTCGTTAAAAAAATACATGTTTGTTATATGTTATATAATTATTTGAGACGATTAAATACGTTTTAAAGAATATGAGTTTTGGCATATGTGCTTGAATAACCAAACTATCATCAGTTTATATATTATAGCCAAGATGAAATTTTACTATATTCCTTGTCAATGTTAACTTAGGTCAAAAAATTCGATTCATGGATTTGTAGACCGTTTATATACGTTTCTGGCATACAACCGGTTAAAAGCAAAAGCTGTTGAGTCTACAAATATTTTTATTTATTTATTTCAGAAATGATATTAAATATATTAATTGCCAAAGGCTGCAAAAGAAAATATTCAAACTATATTAGTTTGCATTGCTAAGAGGTCTTCAACATTTTATTTTTAGTCTATTTTTCTTGTAATTTGCTTAGTTGTTGTATCCTTAACTTTTGCATAAATACCACTGTTTTATTGTATTCGTTATCAGTTGATAATGCTCGCCATGAGCGAAACCGGTCCTGATGAAATAAATCTCATGTGGAAAATGTACTAAAAATATATTATTATTTTTATTCAAACTATTTCGCATGTCATGGAAATCATTCGCAGAAGCCGATTGATTCAAAGCAAATATGCCCAATTGATTGAGCTCAAATTTATTGCAATTGGCAACTGACTGACTGATAAAATCTGCATATTGTTCGGAATTGGAAATAAAACACAATAGAGAAATATGGTAAAATCAAATAATGGATACAGCTAATAATTTAAGCACGAAGCAATGCATGTTCTTTTATTATTGAAAAGTGTACATAACGATGTTTTTTATTTTTAAATCCATGTCCGCTTCTAATGTGCATAATTTGGCCTCCTAATCTCTACCTCTGTATCTCAAATTTTTTTTTTCTACGAGAAAATCTTGTTACTTAGTCGTTCGACCTATCGAATTTGATGAGGGCTGGGATAAAAAAAAACAAAGCATGGACAGAACTAATGGTTAGCTAGTCGCTCTCTTTACGCCCCGCTCAAAGGTTCGGATGGCTATGAGGGAATTTTTTAGACAACGCTTGCACCCATGCCTTTGAAAAGAATCAATAAATCTGGCTAAGAATGAAAAAAGGCTCTCACTTACTGGCACTCGAGCCCGTTAAATCCGTCATAAAAGCCAACGGTGTTGACCACTGCACCATAGACCCAAAAATTTTGATTTTTGATGCCTCTTATATATTATATAAACCATTTAAAAAATAATGTTCAATGGTCAAAAATGGGACTATAAATGGGGACGTAGAAAATATTTTTTTTGAGATCTTATGTACATACAATAATTTTAATCTTGTAATTAGTGTTTTATTGATACGTGGTGGTTTGTGTGACTAAGTGGAACACGTGTACCGTCTGTTTAAGAAGCATCGTCAGATAAAAGGTGTATTAACCACCAAATACGTATAACATGATAAACTTAAAGAACAGCGTTAAATAATTTTCATTATAATTAATTCGTGGTGAAAAGTAATGAAAAAAAATTCTTACATACATATATGTATACTTATTTGATTATTTTTAAAACATTCCACAAACCCATGAGAATTGGTACTCAGTTGCCCAAGCTATCTGTTGAATAAATTAAGGATAAAAGAATGAAGCTAGCTTATCACAAAACAATTCAAATTGATGAATTGAGAAAAGTAATTTATTAATGTGCGATTTTATAACAAAAATATCAGTAAAGTTTTATACCAAGTATAAATTTTATCTAAACAAATAACATTTTTGGTGTCACAGGAAAAAAACAATATCACGAAAATCAAATAAGCAAAAGCAGTAAACACTTTCTGTTACCATGTCAATTTGTTTTCGTAGATTATTATTGCTTGTAACAAAGATACATCTCAAAATGATAATATCCCGGCATTTTGAAGGGCGTTAAGATGAAGGAAGATCTTTGAACATAGACAAACAATGTCAAACATATCCCATTACCTTATCATATTTATCTTTCAACACAGATCTTTGGCGTATTATCAGTTCAGAGAGTCAGCCTCGTTATTTAAACAATATTGAGCAATATATTCAATAATGTTATTAGAGATTATAATTAATATTGGGTTTGTATAGAACCCAATTGGTGCATTTGTTTCCTAAAATGTAACGTTATTTTGAAGATTTAAATATACAGCCTCGGAAATAGAAATCCGCGCACCCTTCACAATTTCATTCATTTGCGAATATTTCCTCGAAATCTTTACCGATTTTCATTTTTTTTCTTCCGATTGTAAAGAAAACCTTTGCCATATTTTGACAAACAAACGAGATTTGAGTCTTCAACAGTACTAAGCGCGACCTAGTGGCGTAAGCGTCTGATCGAAATTATGGAAAGCCCAATTTGAAGCAGTTTTCGGGGGAAAACTTACCAAATAGAAAAAAATCACGTAAAGTAGACAGTGTAGAAAGTATTGTGTAGACTTTTTCAAAAATATGTTTTTTTGAACCAGCAGGGAGCACTTAAAAACTGACCGGGATGACCCTCATATAAGGAGTATGGTTTTACAAAAACGCTTCAAAACTGCTACAGTTTTCCATAATGGACTTTTGTCCACCAGTAATTTAACATATTCGATGCGAAATGTCCGTAATAGAATAGTGGGACATGGATTTTCCGCCCGGCGACTAAACAAATATCCAGTTTTCACAGTAAAATTGCAAAAATGCAGGATGGAATGGACGAAGGTGCACAAAAGTTGGACTTTGGACGATTGTAGACGAATGGAGAAAATCGGTGAAAGGTTTCACATTTTATTTCACGTTTATTTAATGCATTAAAGTCTTAGCAGGTTTATCACGATAAGGAATCTAGATTGGGATTAAATATTGTTTGACATTCACCATTTTTGTATTGCACTTAATACCAGACTGAAAGGAAAAGTTGTAAATACATTCTTGACGGAAAGTGATAAAAACCAAGTATTAAATAAAAAAAAACATTTATGTGTGGGACGTCCAATTAAAATTACAAATGAACCCATAAGCGGGAGGGCTTCCCAATGAAGCTATCATCCATAGTTGTGCGTTAGCAGAGGTATCAGGCTCTCAGCATGGTGTGGAGGTTACTCGCGGCAGGCTCGCGGGTTCCCATAGCAACAGGTGGCGGGTGGACTGGCGTGGGCGGGGATCGGCGTGGGCGGGGCAAGGTCGACACACCCGGCGGGGAACAGAGAGGTGAATAATTTTAAAATGGAAAATTTTCAATATCGATAATGCGAAAACCTTTCTTGCGTTCTGATGCTCTGATAATGAACTGTCAGTTTGGAAACAAAATTGACACTTGGTGTTTTGTTTTTCTTTGAATTAATAAAATATTTTTTTATAGCGACACTTTATTTTGAAAAGGCTCTAACTGCTCTTGACACTATTTTGAGATATGAGCGTTTGAAGTTTCGATTGATTAAAATTCACTTGTACAATTAGCAAGTACTTATTTCAAGCATATTTTTTCACAAGTCATGCTGAGAAATAATGATCTTAAAGATCTAATGATGACAATCATAGAACATTATCAAATAAATTTAGTAAAAAAAGTGTGCAGATGCAGTGCAACTCCGGAATTTTGCTAACTCTGTTATTCAACCATAGATAATTCTGAAATTCATATATATATATGATAGAATGCGGTAAATACAAGCTTTTCCGACCAATAAGCAAGTACTTACTATGAGCAAGTAACAATGTTTAAAATTACTTATTTTAAGCATATTTTTTCACAACTCTTGCTGAGAAATAATGATCTAAATGATGGCAATAATAATGACAATCTTAGAACTTGTCAAATAAATATAGTGAAAAAAGTGTGAAGATATAGTGAAAATTCTGTTTACTCCGTTATTCAACCATATATACTTCTGAAATTCATATATATGATCGAATGCGGTAAATACAAGCTTTTCCGACCAAAAAATAATTTTAGGTAAAAATGTCGATAAGAAACCTTTCAAAGTAAGGTAATTTCATTTTCCATCTATCTACAAGCGTCGTTTATTTATTCGAATTTAGTATACCAGGTTTATAAAGAATACAGAAATGATTCTATACATTTGTTTATAGCTATTTCGGCTTACGTCATCGTCAGAACTATGTTTAAGCCTGCATTTATTCATCCATTATATACCGCTGTAGACAGGGTACACAATACATTTTCTTCTCTGTTCCACCATCCTAGTTGTATAGGGTAATAATAAATCTACTATCCCAATTTTTTCCATTCGAGTTTCGGAATCATTGAAATCAGCTGAGAAATACGTGAGTATGCCATACTGAACTACGGAAACCAAATTATCTAATTAGAGGACTTCGATGGAATGGCACGAATTGAGTAATTCCTTGTTTATTTGTTTGTTATGTGTTTCAAGGGCTTTCAGAGATAAAAACTAGGGCGTTAACTTGGACGTGCTCTATTTATTCTTCATCCGGTGACAAAAAGACCATTTGTCTTATGAAACAGTCGTAGACCTTCGTAAGGGGATTTTCAATTTAAAAGAGATCAGTTTACATTGGCCAAAATAGCTTCAATCTTTAGAGCTTGAATTATATACTTTTTTTTCTCACCGTCTCTGCTTTTTAATTGGAAAAAGAAGCAGGGATTGAGGATTTTTAATGTGAGTTTGACATGATAAATTGGTTGCTTTAAATTGAAAACAACGCGCGCAATAAAAGTGACATTAATTTGATACTAGCCGGTGCCCGGCTAGTGTTGTAATGCCACTCAAATAAAGAAAGTGTTTGTGTTTATTGAAGTGCTTTCGGATAAACAATATTTTAGATGTGTACTAAGTATGTGAAAAAAGTTGGTATCATTAGTATGTGTACTAAGTTGTGTCGAAACTATGTAAAGTAAGTATTTATTAAAAGTATGTGAAAATTTTTTGTGTCATTAGTATGTGAAATAAGTATGTATAATAAGTATGTGGAGTAAGTATGTGTTCTAAGTATGTGTCATAAGTATGTGTACTTACTTTTAGGGTGTTCACTGTCAATTCTTGGTGGAAAGGCATTATAATAAAAATAATAATAAATTTTTAGTACTTTTTCCACATAATTTTTTTCAGGACCGGTTTCGCTCATGGAGAGCATCAGTTGAGAATGCTCGCCATGAGCGAAACCGGTCCTGATCAAATAAATTTTATGTTGAAAAAGTACTAAAAATGTATTATTATTTGTATTATGTGTACTTAGTTAATGTAACAAGAATGTGAAATGAGTAATTGTAAAAAGTCAGTCATTTTTTTTGTAGAAATACAAATGTTATTATATATGGCTAACCATTTTTTCCGTAGCAAATTTTTTATACTATTTACACACATGGTTAAACTCGAGCATTATCAATTGATGATCAAGATGAAAGAAACCGGTTCTGATCATTATAACAAATATGTGGAAGTAGTGCAGAAAATATTGATATCTCTGAAACTAAGCGAGACACGTGTGTTACTTGGTTTAAATCAAAAAAGATTTCTATTATAGATAAAGTTGTTCTTAACCAATTTTGATAAAAGAAACTTTTAATATAACTATTTATATAAATAATATGTAAGCTTGTGCGGTAACTACTTTTTTATGATATAAATTAAATACAAAATAATTAAATTAGAGTGTTTTGTATCAAACTTCCAAAAGCTTAGTCAATTCAAGCATCAGTTTCGTATTAACCATTAAACATCTGATCTTTTAAGAACCTTATTCTGCCCAAACATCTGACCAGTTAAAGAAGGCAAAGCTCAAGGAAATAAGGCTTCTATTTGTTTACATTATGTACACAGCGCGTAGCAATTTAAAGGATGATATTTCGAAGGCAAGGCTTTCGCTAGAAGGTTGTTGTGTTGACCCCTTGATTCGAAGCTTTGAATAAGTTTATTTGACTTAGATTTAGGGTATTTAATCGAAATTTTATTAAATCTACACAATAACGAATATAGCAGGGTTCTTATTTTCATCGCATAATATCGACCAACTTTCACGTGATTTTTTACTTCTAACATATTTTATCAAAAGTTAAATAAGTAAATATTTGAATACTTTGAGAACATGAAACATTTTTTACGAAATAAGTTGGGGAAAAATTAATAATTGAATAAAATTTAGTGAAATATTTACCAACATTTTAATATATTTCTTGCTACTCTCGTGGTCTGACGTCTAATTTTATGGTTTAAATACTTTCCATAAATGTTTAACTTTGTGATACTTTTGATTGTGTAACTAAGCTTCTTCACTTTTCAGGTGTTAATCACTAATTTTATAATCGGAAAAATTATGATTTTTGGCATTTATTCCACATTTGATTTATTGAGATCAGGACCGGTTTCGCTCATCGCAAACATTATCAACTGATAAGAGATACAATTGTCTTGCTTAACTTTTTTAAACATAACTCTTATTTTTATTTATTATCGGTTAAAATGCTCGCGATGAGCGAAACCGGTCCAGATCTCAATATATTAAATGTGGAATAAGTTATAAAACCGTGTTATTAATTTTTATTACTAAGCTTCTAAATAATAAAAAAAAATGAATACTTATTCCACATTCAATTTATTAGATCAGGACCAGTTTCGCTCACCGTGAGCATTATCAACTGATGAGCTTCTTAATGATAATTGTCAAAGATACAAGTTTACAAGTCATCGACACAATATTTTTTTTAACGTGAGTTTTTCAAAACTCAATTCGTATTTAAATATTAATTATTAATCAGAAAAACTAGGCAAACAGTTTAGTCACCGATGAAATCAAACGGTTGTACTCCTCATTTAAAAAAAATGGTATGAATTGAATAATAAATTGTGAGTTAAAGCCATATACGTGTATTTTCATTACGATTTCATCACAGAATCGGATCTTGTGAAATGAAATTGTGTTTTTATGAGCAGATCAATTCAAAACCTTTATTTTTGACGTGACAACGTCTTATAAATCGATGAACGCCCGCTGCACGCACGAAAAAACAGGACTCATTGTCCCGTTTGTCGCGTTACGCCGAAGGCAAGCGTTCGAGCGAGAGCGCGGATAAGCGATAGAGATGCACGATCGGCCTACCGTTCGGATTGTGCCGCATCTATCTCTCTTCCACTCGATTGGTCGATGCGTCTGAGTAGAAAAGAGACAGCGACAGCACACAACTTATACACCTACAGTACCTACACGTGATCTGTTTACAACTGTTTATAAAGTTAAGTGAAATGTTAATGTGGTTTTCATTGTTTATATTACAACAACAATTGCGGCAATAAAGGTAATTAATTCTGATTAATTGTAATTAATTAAATGATTCCATTTTTTTCATAAAAGTATGCAATCATTTCATCAATGTTTTCTTATGACGTTGTCACGTTAAACTATCGTCCGTAAACCGACTTTACAGACAACCATTTTTTTAGTATCACCATTATACCCTGAATTGCCAAATCTAGATTAAACCTAGTATTATTAATCAGAAGCAATTTAATGAGAGACCCTTTAACACAAAAAGCCCTATGACACATGGATTGTTTCGTAAAAGATTACTCTATATTTTAAATACATTTCCGTCCCGGTGGGTACGACAGTTTACCACCACTGCCGCTTTATCTTAATATATGTACAAACTTTTGGTATTCTAAAATCATTATTATTAACACCATTTGCAGTAAAAAATTATGATTTTGAATCAGTAGTTTCATCGCAATTAAATAAAGAAGAAAATAAGTCGAATTATTATTGGCCGATAACCATTTATATTGTCGCTACCAATTGCCGGGATTCAATCTTTGATGCCCATACGTGATAAGATAACGTTATCTTATCTCAAAAGTACGTTTCAAATCAAATGGATGATTTTTACATTAAAAGACGCAGATAAGCGCTCACGCAAACAGTTTTGATTACGCCAGTCTGTCTTGAACATCAATACGATCTGCTTGTCCGTTCATACATGACTTTAAATATGAATAATTATAGGAAGATATGTTAAACCATGATATAACATTATTTGTAATGCAATCTATGCCAATAAAGCCATAAAATGGAGGTATTTTTAGTCCCCCCCTTCGGATCATACGTTATTTTTCAGGGATCGTCTTTCAAGGGTTATGGCAAGAACGACCCCATTTCTAGGAAAACAAATTGGTGCGAAATCTCGCAAGTCATAGATTCAAAGGTCTTTCATGAAAAAATGAATTGACGTTTTTTCACGTCGAAAATTTATAGGCGTGGTTGAATGTAGATAAACAATAGAGGTCACCAAATATTTTTATTATATTTATGTGAAATAGGTATGTGTCATTAGTATGTGTACTAATTATGTAACATAAGTATCTGAAATAAGTTTGTGTAATAAGTATGTGTAATAAGTATGTGTCATAAGTATGTGTATTAAGTATGATTACTAAATATGTGTCATAAGTAAGACGATATGTCGAATGTAGATCCACAATGGAGGTCGCCAAATATTTATGAATTTGTATCAATTGTTAAAACTGTACACCTAAACCCTTTGTTGTGCGTTAGATGCGTTCCGCGGAAAAAAAGATTCGACTTAATATGGGAACATTACGAGTAGAAGGACGCACGTTTCAAGGTCACATTGTAATAAACAGTTAAAACACTGGATGTTGTATTTATATTACGTTATTACATAATATGTACGTTCATCTCGAATCTTAGACTGAGCATTTATTTGGCAATCTTTTTTAAATATTCTCTTATTGCTGAAGTAAATAATGTGGATGTCTCGTAATTAATATTTTCGATGGTTTCGGCGGTAACTTTGTGGAAGTTCATTTTAATATAAAATTTAAAATAACTTTGATTATTCCACGTATTGTGTAACTAACTGTGACACGTGTTTCGCCTCATTCAGAGGCATCTTCAGACTTACTATCGCAAAGTTTGCTTAAGTAATGAAGCAAGATAAATTCTAACATTTTAACATTTTAAATTATGAAATTACAAAATGAATTACGGGTTTTTTTCCTTCTAAATGAAACAAGGAAGGGGTGATAGAATCAAAACAATGCAATAACATAATGATACTAATAAGGTGCAATCAATCAATCAATTAGATTCGGATTTTTCCCTTTTAAGGGACGCAAGAGAGGGATATAGAATCGAAACAAAGCAAACAAATATATTTCTAATGACGTTAAACATTACAAACTAATAAACTATAAACTAATGAGCTGCAATCAATCAGTTAGGTTGGGTGATTACTCTATTGATTGGGAATAATGATAATAAAGACGAGCATCATGTCCTGTTAAGAATATTATTTAATAATATATCTTTTTTATTATTATTTATTTTATTTTTTATTATTTTTATTTTTTTTATTGTTAAAATGTTAGAATTTATCTTGCTTCATTACTTAAGCAAACTTTGCGATAGTAAGTCTGAAGATGCCTCTGTCTCGTAATTATTCAAATTTGGCAGCTGATATAGTCAATTAGAGTATTTTTTGTTATTGTGTACTATTTTTATAATATATTCGATTAAAAAATTGATGTGATATCGTTCACCGATTACACGTGGAAATAGATTAAAATTTGAAAACGTTTGACAAGTTAAAATAAATATCGGTAATTTAAGCGGTATCTTTGCTCAGTTGCGCTACGTAGTACGCAGAAGCATTACAAAAACAGGATAGTTTGGAGTATATTTAAAAATAATAGAACCATAGCACATAGCCTTTGTTGAAATTTCAAATTGAAAAATGTTTTCATTTCAACAAGCGCCGAGATCCCATTGTCTCGTCTCGCCCACAAATACAATCCGTTGCACACATCCGTTCGCACATATTTCATAAAACAGATCGTATTTATATTATATTTATCTGGTACGGAAAAATGGTTCAAGTTTTTGTTTTGACGTTGACGTCATTTCAATTTGAAACTGGGCAGAGCTTTTAATGAAAAAGCTCCCAGTATTTCTTTTCAGGCTTTATGAAAAATAAAAATGAGTGAACTTTGACTCGTGTTTTTTTTTGTACCACAGAGGAAGCTGGTGCAGATTGATACAACTAAATAAAGCACAGCAATTTCTTCTTAGGAGAACACATTTTTTTCATTTTTTCTGTAAGCATGTTGTTAAAATAACCAGGGCTGTGGAGTTTGAGTTATTGAGTCGAAGTTTTTTGACCGGAGTCGTCGCAGCGTTTTGGCCGGAGTCGTACTCAGAGTATCTGTTGACAAATTAGCTTGTAAAACCACATTTTTTAAATATCAATTTTTACAGAAAGTTGTTGGTGACCGCAGCCAAATTCTCTCGTGGCCGCACACGAGAACCACTAGCGTAAAGCTTTCCATAAGATTTACATAAAGATATCAAAATATTTTATCAAGTCAAAGTTTCTTTTTTTGGGTTTTCATACAATATGACATGTGATTTTCAAACTATAATTGTATTAAAAAGTAACCCTTGTTATATGCGTCATCACCTTTGATATATCCGTTTCATTAACCTTATTCGAGCATATTATATTTTTTTCTTGTATACTTTTATTTCTTTTGAATTTCATGTTTCCTTTGCTTGCATTTATTTGTAAGAATAGTTATGGTCTTTAATCTTTTCGCAGAATTTTTCGATGTACTGAACTCTTTCCTGAACTTTCCGCGTCTCATTATGGATTCCAGACATTGAGATGTATTTATTATGGTTATTTCTTTGTTAATGATAATTCATACTTAATTGATTTTTGATAATATAGTTTAAATTGTTAAGAGGTCTTCAACATTTTAATTATAGTCTATTTTCCTTGTATTTTTCTTCAATTTAATGGCTTAGTTGTGATACCGCATGATGTTGTAGGGTATCAGAACTCTCTCGGACGATCTTATTTATCACCTCAATCAATAATAATAAGACCAAACGAGTAATATAACGCGAATTCAAATTGCATTCAAATTGTTATAAATTCATGTAACCGACTCATTGCGACGGCTTCGCAGTGATTGGTTGAATTCAGCTCAGGCCAGAATGCTTTGCGTTGATTGGTCGAGCTGTTTTTCATACTAGAATCACGGAGTATAAATGTGACTGTCAAATAAAATAACCGCCAAGTGAGTTAGTCGTTATCCTTCTTTCAAAAGTCATCGGTTTTTTTTTCGCGCTTGCTTCGGACGGCAGGCGTAGTAACATATTCATTTGGTCTTACGATTTGAAATATAGTCGCAACTACAATTATATCTGTGTAACTGACAATCTAAATTGAGAACAATAAACTAGCCTACTCTGGGATAGAGTTACGGCAAAGAGAAACCGTTTGAAATCTTTGCGAGAGACACCTTTCTCCCCATCCTGTCCCTAAGTTCCGTCGACGAACGCCTTAGAATGACGCTGTCTGACGCAGTCAGATTGGGAAGAAACCCTGGTCGTCTTAGTTGGAATACCAATAGTTTATCATACCATGTAATTCTTACTTAACTGTTGTACAAATATCACTGTTTCGTTGTATTTCTTATCAGTTGACAATGCTCGCCATGAGCGAAACCGGTCCTGATCCAATACAATTTATGTGGAATAAGTACTAAAAATGTTTAATTATTTTTATTATGGTGCCATTCCACCAAGTATTGACAGTGAACACTTTAAAAGTGATCAATAATTGTATGTAAATATAATGTTATGTTAAAGAGAACTCTCCTCTTTATTGCAATAAAAATGTCCGCATTTTCGTTCTGTACAGGTTAATTGAATTTTTCATCCAATTGCCTCACGTAAAGCTATCACGATAATAAAAATCGCAAAGGACTTAGGCCCACAGATTAATAATGCAATATTCTATTCTTCCAGTAATTTAAAGAATAAAGTTTTTGTCCCTAGGCGAATTGAATTCTGTTTACACGGATGAGAATAATCCCAAATGCTGGCCTGCAAAAAGTGATATAAACAATTTAATTAAAATCTCTGCGCCAGTAGAAGAAACCAATTATTTTCATAATGGAAGAACCACGCCGGATTTATTACGATATAATACATCTTCTTTGTGAATTAACATGCCGAGTCCCGGTCGCGCGTTTTTGCGTCATTTGCTGACTATGCGACGAGTCCCGGTCACGCGTTTTTAAGTGAAGTTTTTTTAGTCAATTAAGGCCATAGCAGTTTGTGAAGTGATGTAACATTTGAAAAATTAGATACCCGAATCATTCTGAATCATTTTTCCAATAGGTTTTTTTGCTAAAAAAAACAGATTTATCGAGTAAAAATAAAGTTTATCATACTTCATTTGTTCTTCTGTGATGCACAACCTGCGGCCTTCAATGAAATTTCATGCGGCCAGCAATGACTACAATTAATCATCTTTTTTCTTCCGTACTTTTTTCCGACGATAAAACGATAAGATTTTCAATTTTATGTACACTAAAAATAACGATAATTTAATCAAGCCCTAGGGTCACATGTGGCTTTCAATGACTTTTCATGCGGCCCACAATGATAGGTATTAATCAACTTTAGAAAAATAATATAAAACCATAAAATTTTCAATTTTATACATACTAAAAATATCGTTAATTTAATCAGTTTTACCCATGCGGCTATCGCACTATATGAAAATTAACTCTCTGACCCTTCTTCCAAAAGGGTTGTGCATCACTGTAATACTCGATCCACTCCTAACTAAGAAATTGCAGGATCCACCAAGCAGAATTTCATCAGACATAATGAAATATATTTTCATATTTTGATACTAACAATGTGAAACTGTAAATCCAAACAAAAGTAGTAAGATTTGTCGCAAGCAAACATTGCCGTATGAATCTTCATAAAATAAAATACTAAACATATTAACAATGAAAAACTCGAGAGTTTTGAACAGTCATAAAAAGTTTCATTTTATTTAACTGAGCATTTTCATAGTTATTGCATTTTTAAGTCGTGCCTGCGGAAAGTTTATATAGATTTGGGCCGGCACTTAAAGTGTTGAAAGTGTCGGATGTTGCTATTCATCTGTTTGGCATGAAAACAAAATAACGAATCAAGAAGTTCTATTTAAAAAATGATTACGCAGTATTAATTTTGCCTAAGTAAAATTTAAAAATATAAAAAAAATAACCTTTAGCATTACAAATTTAGAGATGTTAATAAATTTTAAAAAACGACCGCTGCCCGCTTTGTCGATTATTTAGCATACACAGGTCTTCGGAATAAAACATAGGTAAATAAAATACTAACAATATATATATTAATAGTTCAAATGCTGAAGAGAAATGTATCTGGTAAAATATTTCTTTCGGCTTATTCAAGGCTAAAATGAATATTCCGCCATCCTTCAGAATGTTAAATTGAATGTTACTGATATTTTAATCGTGAACATAATTTGTTTGTTCTTCCAAGCATTAGAACCAGTCTGACAATGAGAATGCCACTAGGAAGAGCTTGGACGATTTTATACGGTATTGCTTCGGATGTAAACATACTTCACATGGACGTGAGTGAGTTGAGCCGACTACTATTTTTCATGTTTTTTGTTGATTTTGTCGGAACTAACGAGGTTGACTTTTTTGCCAATTTCAATGTAATTTTTTCTCTTATATTTGTAATATATAATGTCCGGTCCGTTGTGAAGTGGTCAATGTCGTTGGCTTTCGCGTCGTACCGATCGGGTTCAACTCCCGGTACGAGCAGATGCTGTTTGAAGTCAATGGGTGTTTGTGTTGTTGAAAATTCCTTCACACCTTTCCGATCCAAAAAAGCGGTGCGTATCGAGAGCGATTAGCTAACCACAAGTGTTTTCCTAGTCCTCATATCCTTATGTATCATATATGTTAAATCCATGTTCGCTTCCAATTAAGATCACATGGCTCCCTAATGGAGGTTTCTCAATATATTTTTTCTACGAGAACCGCTTGTTACTTGAATTTGACATACTGTTATCACGTCTGCACAGGCCCGACCCGAGCCCGAGGCTCTGACCCGAACGTCTTACCCGAACCCGACCCGAGTCCGACGGTTTTTTCAACTTTTCAAACCTTTGTTACCCGGCCCGACACCGTCCACGGGCCCGCGGGCTTACCCGACCCCGTTCAGACCTCAACGCTACACACATACCTTAAAAAATTACACAGCTTGCCACCGTGCCTTATATTTTAATTATTTAAAAAGCATATTTCTATTTATCTGAAATCTAGAACATTTGTATTGATTTTTATCCATTTATTATTCAAATTGCTCGAAAATAATTATAAGGGAATTCACTGCACGGGGTATAAAGGGAAAGGGCTCACAATAAATTTTAGTTTGGGGGCTATCTTAATAAATAAATTTAGAAGATAGATTACTGTTCAAATCCTTGATTTTCAATAGAAATCAACAATTAATGTTCTTGTGGATTTCTAAGCAATCTAGATCAGTGTTCCCCAACCTTTTTACACCTGCGGACCGGTAAAAAAAAGGAAAAAATATCGTGGACCACTAATCTAATATATATAAATCAATGTTTATTTGTTCGTATTTTATGCGTTGCAATACCGTTCATCCGATTGCGATAAAACTTTGTCAACTTATTTTTTGCACTTGCGCAAAGGTTATAGGCATAGTAAAATAAACTTACAGTAAGTCTTTTTATATAAAAATCAATGTTTTTTCATATTGTATGGGCTGCCATACCGTTCATTTTGACAACTTATTATTGCACTTGCGCAAAAGTTATAGGCATAATACAAATAACTTGCGCGTGTAGACAGCAAATTTCATCGATACCGAACAATGTTAGTGAAATAACATCGAAATAATTTATCTAAAATATTGTGCATCCAAAAGCACTTCAATAAACAAAAACACTCTCCTTTTCTGAGTGACATTGCAACGCTTGCCGAGTACCGGCTAGTACTGTAATACAAATAGTTTTTTTTAAAATATTTTTTCAATCTTTTATTGTGACAGAAGGGCATAATATGTAACTATAACATAAAACCGTATGAAACAATTAAAATTTAACAAAAAGAATGGGTTTTTTTCATCAAACTAATGCGGAGTCTGCTATTGCATCTTTGCTAATATATTGGATATTCTTGGCTGCAATATAATTTTAACCAATCATTTCTAATATGCATAGCAACGAGTGTATCTATCTAGATAAGATTTATGACTGCCCATTCTTGGAAAACTAGCGACCATCGTGTCGCATTATCCTACTAGTTATTATGATTTAACAATCACCAAAAATACAAGTAAACTTGGCATACTGTATGCGGCCCGGTGGAAAGTCTCATGGGCCCGGTACAAGGCCGCGAACCACCGGTTGGGGAACACTGATATAGATTATTTATTTTCAAAACTTGAAATACGTTGAAATACTGTCTTTAGAATTTTTCACTCATTTATTATTAAGTATTAAATTTCCTATCTCTCCAGATTGATTTTACAGAACCAGTTATTAAGAATAAAGCTATTGTTTTCTTACAAAACATGATATCGAGTCAATAATTTCTGAGTCGAAAATTGTTTTCCAGAAAATATATAAAAGTTATTAGAACACATTTTTATACTTCAACCGATTCATTCAAAACAATACTTAATACCACTGAAGTAGAAACACGTTATTATTGAAATAAAATTGTTTAATATTTTTTTTTCATTGCTTTGAGAACAAAACTCAGAGAGAGAGGCTAAATATTTTTTTTATTGAATGCGTAATTTATTATTTTAGAACGGTTTTTATGTAAAACCAGTAATACAAAACTCTTTTTGGCAGAAGGGCAAGCTAATCAATTTTCAGATTGCACGAGGGCCGCATGGGTAATAGTGATCAAATTATCATTATTTATAGTGTAAATTTAACTATTTTACATTGTTCTTCCGTCGTCCATGAAATGTTCTGAAGAAAAAAAAGTGATTGATATTTGTCAAAATGGGCCGTATGGAATGTCATTTCGGACCGCAGGTTGTGCATCACTCTTCTAATTAAGCGGTATTAAAACATCTACATATTAATTTAAATAATTGATTGATCATGATCAGGACCGGTTTCGCTAACAACCGTTTTTTTTATTTTCAGCCAACAGTTTATTTTTCTCGCAATGAATGAAGGTCATAAAAGGCCTTCCAGGACGTCGGGATCCAGCAGGTTGATAGAAGAGGCAGGCAGGATTCAGGCTACCCTGGGGCATCCACAGCACATTTCTAGGCCAGGTTACCGTTAAAATACCGATTTAAATTACTTATTTTAAGCATATTTTTTTACAACTATTGCTGAGGAATAATGACCTTAAAGATCTAATGTTGGAAATAATGCTGACAATCTTAGAACTTTGTCAAATAAATTTCGTAAATAAAGTGTGCAGATTCAGTGCAACTCAGGAATTCTGCTAACTCAGTTATTAAACCATATATAATTCTGAAATTCATATATGCACAGTGGCGGCTGGCGACAGAGTATTAGGGAGTACAAATAAAGATTCAACTATTTTACCGTACTACGGACAGCCAAAAATTCATAAGACTGGCACTCCGTTGGTATTGGGAACATCTGAATTGAAAGTCCATGTTAAAGAAGTGTTTTAAAATCCAATGAATAAGAAAGAACTCTTGCAAAAATAGTTGAATCTTTTTTGTACTCCCTAATACTCTGACACCAGCCGCCACTGTAAAATATGCTTATGGTAGAATGCGGTAAATACAAGTTTTTCCGACCGAAAGGTCATTAACGATCTCTTAAAGCCCCTTGTCATTCTGTGTTGATCGTTAAAAATTATATCTTGATAGAAAATATCTATTAGGTGTTAATATTTCAACTGTCATTAATATTTTTAGTAACAACTGTAATCATTTTATTTTATACCCGTTGCTTAAATTCTTAAAATGACAGCATATATGTAGGTATATAACGCATATACTACGGGAACGATAAATCCTAATTCCGTTAAATAAATATTATACGCAGCTTTGCGATATAACGGAGGTAGTGTGATACTGTATTCGTATTCTCAGGCATATAGCATATTTATCGCATATACCTACTGACATGTTCATATATTTATTCGAATAAAGCTCCAGTGAATTTTAAAAGCTCGCAGCGTTGAATAGGTACTGAAATCATTTAAAATTACCCTTTTAATATGCATATATTTTATACGAGATACCAATGTAAGAAACGAGAATTTTTATTAAGAACTTTAAATATTTTATTATTATTGGCTTTTATTATTTAGATGAGTAATTCTTTAAAAAATGTTTAGTCGACAATTTAATGTAAAAATAGTCGCCCGTAGTAAAATGTTTTCTCGGTCCATGGAGCAGTGGTCAACGTCTTTAGCTACCGTATCGGACTGCCCTTACTCGATTCCTGGTACGAGCAATTTTTTTGTCAATAAATCGATTCTTCTGACAGGGAATGGGTGTTTGTGTTGTTAAAAATCCCGTCCTAACTTTCCGATCCCAAAGAGCGAAGCATGGTTTAGACAGCGTTTAGCTCACCATTAGTCCTGTCTTAGTCCTCGTATCCTTTCCACACCTACAAGAGAGTTTGTTTCGAAGAGTCAAAAAAGAAAGTAACTGAGTAACAAGCAGTTCTCGTAGAAAAAAACATATATTGATTGAGTAGGGATTTACTTGGTAGAACTCCATTATAATACGGTAAGAAAAATAACAATGTATAGTTCTGACGAAGGCGTAAGCCGAAATAGCTATCAACAAATATATAAAATAATTTATGTAGAACTAAAATACATTGTTATTTTTCTTACCGTAATAAAACATATGTTGAGGTAAACTCCGCGAGGAGTCCATATGCTAAGTAATAATAAGTTATTAAATGACTTTTTATTACCATAACACATTTCATATAAAATTAGAATGGTAGAACAAATAAGAATATGTATTGTGTAGTACCCTGTCTACAACGTTATATATAGTTAAGTAAATGCACGTTTAAATACTGTTCTGACGATGGCATAAGCCGATAGCTATTAACAAATATATAAAATAATTTCTTTAGAATTAAAATACATTGTTAATTTTTTCACCGTACCTTGTATATTTGTTCCATTGAGTATCTGATTATTTGACACAATGACATTTTACCAAGTCAAATATCAAATGACTAGTTACAAATATAATTAACTTAGCAAACTGAGTCATTTCATATTATCATCCGTTGTGTGTTGAGCTTACATTGTTTTGGACATATCTGTGGCTCGATTAAACATTAAAAGCCGTGAATATGATCTAGTTTGGCATGAAACTTTACCTGAACCTGACACACCGTAGAACGTCGGGTCTTATATGGAATTAAACAATATTAACTGGTGTATAATTTTGTATCTATTTATCAAAGCTCACAGGAAACTTTGCATTGTTGTAGCTTACTATTAAATTCATTTGCTATACAGAAGTTTAATTATTTGCTGAACACTTTTCTCTAAAAAAGTCTCTTACTTTTCAAAACATTTGCTGCTCCTTAAGTTTACATGGATTTTTTATATTGATTTAATTCGTGAAGGAACTTGTGGCTGAGGGATTCAGTTTCTGTGTGTTAGATGGTCATTATGACACCTGTTGGCCTAATGAATCATTTTAAAGCCTTTTTACTGGCGACATGATCAACCCAAGAAATATTTATTGTTCGCCAATACAGCCTCATCTCGCAAGCAACCTCAAGGTGATGTAGACCTCAGGTTAATGAAGCTTTTAATTTATCTACATAATACACTTTTTTTTATAAATTTAAGTAAACTGTTCTCTTGAATTCACCACCAAATCATGAAATTTTATAAAAGTATTATTTTATGAATGAATTATTGATGTTGTTACCGCCCAAAGTTGTTGAGCCCTCAGAAAGGACTCGGGCGATCTTAATGTCACCTTAATCAAAGAGTTAAGACCAAAACGATTATTCACGTGAATAAATTCACGTTAAAGTTAGATTAGACATGTCGTGGCGTCCGCTGTCTGCAGTCATACAATAATGACGAATGGATAGCGCCGTCATAAGTCATGGCAGCTGGCTGGTGTTCAAAGCCATGCGCGGTGATTCATTGTCGCCCTTTAAAATCTTTTGCCGGTTTTTTTAAATAAATTAGTCAGTCATTTACAATCCTCTAAAGTCGACAGTCGAGTCGCTCTTGCCCCTCGGAAGGCAGGAGAATCGTAATTTAATCGCTTTGGTCCTGCGCTTTAATTTAAATTTTAACGTAATTTGTGTTTCTGTTTTTATTCTTGAGTAAATAAACTAGCCGACTCTATGATACAGTAACGGACCATGGAATACCGAGCAAAATATTTTCTTCAAGAGATGCCTGCTCTCCCATCCTGACCTTAAGTTCCTTTACCGAACGCCTTGGACGGATACTGTCTTTCTCTGGCATAATGAGACGACGATCCTGGTAGTCTCAATCTTCACAAATTGGGAATTTTCGGAAGACCAGATAAAAATCTTGTGATCGCTGCTCGAAGAAAAAAAGAACCGAGGTTTTCAGAATGGAAACATAATTTTTACCATTGAGCTTCAGATGGTAACGCACAATAAAAGTATGCTTAAATTAATCATTAAAAATAATAAATAAAAAAAAAAATGTTAAAAATTAACCATTGTTCAAATAAAGATTTCTACATTTTCTGTATAAATAAACTCAAATTTACATTTGATTCAGGCATTAAATTTTCCACAGGTATGCCTGCATCTGACGTGAGACTCTCAACCTAAAATTGTTTCATTTTCAATTCATGATGAATTATGCAAAATACGTTGCGCTAGATTTTATTATACAGTAGGGATTTATTTCTAATTTTGAAGCAATATTCATACTAATATGTTCATCACTTTTAAGGTGTTCACTGTCAATACTTTGTGGAAAGGCATTATAATAAAAATAATAACACATTTTTAGTACTTTTTCCACATGAGATTTATTTCATCAGGACCGGTTTCGCTCATGGCGAGCATTATCAACTGATAAGGAATACAATAAAACAGTGGTATTTATGCAAAAGTTAAGGATGAAAACAAGGTATCACAAACAATTGGTAAAACAACTAAGCAAATAAATTAAAGCAAATTACAAGAAAAATAGACTGAAAATAAAATGTTCAGGACCTCTTAGCAATGCAAAAATAACACGGTTGACAGACATGTAGATTTATTTATTTTTATTAAATTCACTTAATTTTGGGCTTTTACTTTGTTAATGTTAATGTGTTAGTTTTGCATTAACATTTTATTTTTAGTCTATTTTTCTTGTAGTTTGCTTAGTTGTTTTACCAATTGTTTGTCATACCATACTTAACTTTTGCATAAATACCACTGTTTTATTGTATTCTTATCGCCATGAGCGAAACCGGTCCTGATGAAATGAATCTCATGTGGAAAAGTACTTAAGTATTGACAGTGAACACCTTAAAAGTGATCTAGTTTGGATGTTAGATTTTGTGATATAATTATGTCGAATGATATAACATTAAATAATTATTGGTCGCTTAGTTCGAGCGACACCGGGTAGCAATACTAGTAGTTTTATAAGAATAAACCAATAAAAATAATAAAACATTTTTATTAATATGTTCATATTGTGTTTTACAAATTGTGAGCCACGTAAATGATGCATTTATTACAAAGGCAACGTTGGTAATATTATAATGATATATATATTATATACCATATGGTTACAGGATATGATGGAAAGTAAGATATAACACTGTATTTGACATAATGAAAAAGGTTTAAAAAGGCATATAATATAAGCAATGAAAATCATTTCATAGTACTCACACAAAGTCCAAAGTAGCACATGACTTGTTTTTGTAATATTTCAATTCGAGTATTATTCGATTCGAATATTGACTCTATACTTAATTTGAAAATACTGAGTAATACTCGTAATTGAAAAATGAAGATTTATTTTCAAAGGTTTTTTCCCAAGGAAGCCATGAATCCAAGGTCTCATCACACCATGATTGACACACATATGTTTTTTTATGCATCATAATATATGCGTAGATATTTACGATATTTTTAGTTGTATATTTATAAGTATAAAAGAATATTTTTTTATTTCAATTCATATGTCTAAATGGCTAAAAATTTGTAAAAATTAAAATAAAACTGATTTTTTTACTGATACTGAAAAACTTTTAACTTATATGGGTGTGTATAAATCTATAAAAAAATAAATAATCATAACCATGTCTAAATCAATACTGTTTTTTTTCCATTATTATCTTATTGACATTTTTAATAGACATTTATGAAAACAATCGTCGTAGTCAAATGGTTAGTAGTGAAGTATACTCGAGTATTTTATTGATACTTCGAGTAGTTGAGAAGACGAGTAATTGAAGTCTCTAATGAGGAGTAGACTCCAATTATTCGACATCTCAACTACTAGAGTATCGAGTAGTAAAATTTTAAAAATCTCGGGTATTCGAGTATACTCAAGTAGTTTCAGATGTACCACACTATATATTGTTAATTCACATTTGCGAATAAATATAGATGATTAATAAATAAATAAGCTTATTTTATTTCATTAATTATAAATTAATTTTTAATTTATGAAACATACATTTCAAAAATAATACAGAGTCTTAAATGTTAATTTGGTTCGAAATCTTGTTATTTTATTCCCGCAGTACAAAAAACTGTCAATTCTGCTGTGGATGTCGGCTTAAAAGTTAATAATGAATTAAATAAAATAGTCGTATCTAGTTTTTCTGTTCACTGTTTAAAAAAAATTGAAATAAATATTCATTTATGAATAACGAGTACTACTCGAGTATTTTTCAAATTGCTCGAGTATCGAGAATTGGAGTCTCTATTCCCTAAGTCTCGTTGCTATTGAACTCATCACAATACCCGAGAAGTAATTATCTCTGACGTGCATTTCGTCCGAAGAGGAAACGATTTTCGGTGCAACCAACATGCCAAGCAGTAGGAGCGTTTGAAACTGAACGTCTACTCTCCAAAGTTCCAATCCTTCATAATATGATATAATATATTCTGGTTTCACGGGAGTTTGAGTTAGCGAAAGTTTTCGAGACGGTGGTAAGTTTCCGCCAATCTATTGATGTATATACGCCTGTCATTAAATATTACACAAATAATTAAAACTGCATAAATAAGACATGCCAGATTTACAAAATCGTGTTTGTGGCTTTTCTGTGATCTGCATTTAAAGCTCATATCAGATCTTTGTTTAAATTTGAATTGTTTGAATTTTGTACTATTCCATGAGTTTTGTCGCTAACAACTCGGGTTTCAACGTTGACTGTAATCTAAAAAAACTAGTCCGTTATTCAACCATAGATAATTGTAGTCTCGTTTTTTTCTACGAATCGATTGGATGGGGTCGAATGAGTTTCTGAGAAATATTCAACAAAAAACGGTCAATCGGGATTATATTTGTGACCATAATTTTTAGACGATTAATCGTGGAAATTGATAAATCAGAGAACGGTTAATGCGGACATTTTTAATGATGACGGTAATTCGCCGGGACTATAGAAAATGAACGAAACACGCGGGAAAACGTATAATGCGTGAACGTAAGATCGGGGTTCCACTGTATATGATAGAATGCGGTAAATACAAGCCTTCCCGACCAAAAGGTCATTTTAGGCAAACATGTCAATAAGAACCTTTTTCAAAGTAAGGTTTTTTTAGGTTGGCGTTGAACGGTTAGAGTTAGCTTATTTGGCTTAATAATTATTATTGACGTGCATTGAATGAACATTATTCAGAATAATGAACAGCAATAAGATCTTAGATTTGTTTTCGTGTAATTTTGTGTAAACAATCTGAAATAATGCCACTTGATTTTCTTAACGAAAAATGTTTACTTAAAATGACAATTTGAATTGATTTAAGCCATCAAAAGCAACCTGGCTTCAAAGTTTGCTTAGTTTCCCTTCAAAAATAATTGTAAAAGAAAATTTGGCAACTTTAAAAGATTTTTCCTCCTTGACAGCTCGGTCTGTATAAAGTTTAAGCGGGGCTTAATGAAGTATCTACAAAATTTCGCGCTAAAATTACACCAGTCACTTCAAAAAATACTTGAATGTTTTTCTGTTGATAATTTATTGACTTCTTAGGCCATGTTATAATGAGGAGCTTGGGATCAAACATGCTCAAATCCAGTATTCTTAAAAACGAGATAGCGATGTTATATACATAGATGTACGTATTCACAAGCTCATAATTTTATTTTAAAACTTACTGAAATCCTAATAGCTTCCATGCAATTCAATATCAAAATATGACTATAGCATCAAAACTGCCTAAATCCTGTGGACCTTTTGTTTCATAAAAGCCCAAATCCTAAATCGGCCAATAGCGTGTTTGAATTTTTCGGCCATGACAGTTCAGTCAGTTGTAATCTAGCCTACATTGAGTGAAGTTCAATATTTGTGTCTGAGTATGAGTGTTTTTTTTTTAAATATGAATACAGAAATGCATGTAAAGACTATGGATAATGCATGGTGCATCAACTAATATTAAAGTTCGGAAATATAAAGTAAGGCCAGATTTTCAATTTAGAATCAATATTAACCAAATTTAAAATACTTGATTTTCATACTTGCCCAAATCCAGTGGTTTGGGATAAAATTTAATCAAATCCATAAGTTTTTTCATGATTTTGATAAAATGGCAGCATATTCAGATTATTTTTAAATGGCAAATGAATAAATACATCAAATTAAACATTTACTTGAATAATTTGTGATGGCGATAAGTTTTCATACAAAAAGTGTATTTTTCTGTTCAGGAAAAAGTGGATGTGGTCATTTCTGATCTCAAGCTCCTCCATAACGAAGATGCATGTAAAGGGATGAAAAAAATATCTTTTCATCTCATACGGTTTTAAATTTGTGAGTGTAAATTTTCAAGCCAATATAAACATTTTTTTTAAGGTTTCATCTGTTTCATCTGTGTGCAATTCTAACTTAAACTTTATATAAATATCACTGCTTCGTTGTATTTCTTATCAGTTGACAATGCTCGCCATGAACAAAACCGGTCCTGATTTTTTTTATAATGCTATTCCACCAAGTATTGACAGTGAACACATTAAAAGTGATAAATTAAACACATTAATTAAGAATTTCGACTGAATGTGATTGAAGAAATTTCAAATATATGTGTACGAACAAATTTATTAATATACAATTTTAAATTAATTTAAATTATTCCACGCATTGTGTTACTAATTGTGACACGTGTTTCGCCTCTTTCAGATTCATCTTCGGACTTATTATCGCAAAGTTTGCTTAAGTAATGAAGCAAGATTGATTCTAATATTTTAAAATGTGTTTAGAAATCTAATTAATAAAAAACAATATTTGTTTGTTTGTTTCTTTGTTCACACTTTATGCGCTGCCATGCCATGCCGTTCATCCGATCGCAATGAAACTTTGGCAAACTTTTTGTTTGCATTTGCGCGGAGGTTTTTGGCACAGTAAAATTAGCTTACAGTGGGTCTTTTATATAAAAATCAATGTTTTTTCATAATTTATGCGCTGCCATACCGTTTATTTTGACAACATATTGTTTACTTGCGCAAAGGTTATAGTCATAGTACAATTAACTTTCAGTAGGTGGCGCGTGTGTCGACCGATAGACAATCGGCAAAACGTTAAACGGCAAATGTCATCGATACCGACCAATGTTAGTGAAAATAAATCGAAATTATAATGCAGCCAAAACCACTTCAATAAGCACAGACACTTTCTTTCTTTGAGTGGCATTGCATCACTTGCCGGGTTCCGACTAATATGATATAAATAAGTTTGTTTTAAGGACGAATCTATGCAAAGTCAGCTTACGATTCTACCATTGTTTCAAAGCATAGGAACCAAATGACTTGCATAAATTAATTAAGATGAAGACAAAGAAAAAATATGAAAAACATTGTTAATTTTGACTGGTTAATATTTTTTCAAAATAACACTGAAGTGAACTTTTTTTTTTTGAAAACACTGAAAGAAACAATTAACCAGCAAAGGGAAGGATAATTAACAAATCAAAAGGGATGACTTACAAAAATATGGAAGGGCTAGATATTGTGCTAAATGAGCAGAAAAGGTTTCGTTGAAATGGTTAGACTAAATAATTAAAAGGGGAACGGATGGCACAATTATAATTTTTCATGCCAGTTGACTAATTATTTTTAATTTTCATTGAGTAATTATAACCATTAACCTAGCCATCCCGAACAGTATAGATTTTGTCCCAACAGCTACTTTACCTTAAATATCTATCTTAATACTAGTGATACGATGTCTAAACTTTTGGTATTCTTAAATTTTATTTTTATTACACCTTTTGCAGAAAAAAAATGATATTAATTGGCTAGTTGCGCCGTAATCGATTAAAAAAGAGAAGAAGTCGGAATTTTTCAGTCTAATTGTCAATGTTAGCAATTGCTGGGAAGCGCTAACATAAAATATCACGCCCATAAGCGATAAGAGAACGTGACCATAGTGAGTCATAGATAACATAGACGGAGTGTTTCATATCTGGCAACAATAAAAAGCGATAAGCGATAAGATAAGGTAATGTGCATTCATGAACGGTTATTGGCTTGTAAGTCCGTCATAGCCGTTGGAGTGGAAACGTCGTCGTTTTCATGCGCGACTTAAATATAAATAATTATAAAAAAAATAGGGATTTTTTTTCAGAAAGATGTATAAATATACGTCAAAGCATAATCAATCATTTTTTATTGCAGTCTATGCCAATAAGGCCAAAACACTGGGGTCTTTTTTACCCCCCTTCAGCCTGAGTCATTTTTCAAGGATAGTCCTACGAAGGTTAAATATCGCATTATTAGGTTAAGACTGACGTCAATTAATGAACCAATTAGTTAACGATTTTTTACAAATTTGCGTGTAATTGATGATCTCACAAGTGGTTTAGTCATCTTTTGGTATACCATTCCACAAAAATTATACAGTTTATAATCAGGGCCGTGGACTTGTTACAAATCACGACTCCTACCTACTCCAACTCTAGCCTTGACCAAAAACACGACTCCGGCTCCAACATAGACCAAAAAACAAGACTCTGACAAGACAACATCTCCAAAGCCCTCTACAATACTATTTTTTTTTTTATCTGAATTATGATTAACTTTAACGTTAGTAAAAAGCTTGAAAGAATCTTATAACACATTTTTAGTACTTATTCCACATTTAATTTATTGGATCAGAACCTGTTTTACTCATAGCGAGCATTATCACCAGGTCGTTGGCAAAGAAACTCGTGACATACAAAATTAGTTAAACAGAATTTGAAATTACTAATAATAATCTATGTATGTAGATAATAACGAAATAAAAATTTGTCGGCGTTCCTTTTAGATGCCTTAAAATGAACCACATGAAATGCCTGACGATACCGAAAGGCGAACCCAGTTCGTCAGCGACAAATTTCATGGAAAAGTACAAAATTGAAACGATTCAAATTTGATATCAAAATTACATCAAGCACTTTTAGATGAAATTCTCAATTACACTATACATTTTTACAAATTTTACTTCTTTTTTTTTGTCAAAATGTAGATACTTAATTTGGAAGTTACGCCGACGAGAATATAATAAGTAGAATGACCGAGGGTGAGCAAGAATCCGAAAAAACGTTTCACACAATCGGCTTTTATTACAGTAGGTGAAATGTTATATAAAGATATGAGTCACAAATTTGCCATCCTTTTATAGTCTAAATACCGGACAGAAGGCTTTCACGGAATAGCGAGCACTTTATGAAAATATGTGAAAATTCCTGAACTTTTGCTACTAAAAGTTTAACAGCGCAAAAGCAAGCGCTACGACGTAGCGGCTACGTAATAGTCCTTCCACAACACAAGCAATGAATTTCCCTTGTAGAGAATTTTCAGGATTCTGTAGGAATTTCACAAATTACACGGAAAGTGTGTGAAATATTGTCGAATGTATTGCGTCTTTATCTTTGTCCCGAATAAATGAATTTATTATGAATACAACCTTCAAAAGAAGAATACATAAGAAGGTCCAGACATTCAAATGGTCGTACACTCATACCATCCAGGTACTTTATTTTTTGTCCGAAACACCAGTTTCGGAAATGAAAATTACCGCTCTTGCAACTGGTTCGATTAATGTTTGGATCAGTGCTTCTCAAACTGGGGCCGATATTTATCAGATAAAGGAGGCAGTTGCATGAAATAGTTTGTGAACACTGGTTTAGTAAATCGCTTTTTTTTTTAGGCTCCGTCTTTGAGATCGGAAGCGTTGAAGAGAGTTCTTGAAACCATTGACCGCACCCATAAATCAAAGCAATTTATGAAAACCCAGACCGAGATTCGAGCCAGTAACTACTGTAATCGAAGCAAACGGCGTTGACCACTCGACCACTGAGACCAGTAAAGACACTAAAAAATAAAATATCACTGATTTATATATTGCTATGAATTTTTGCGATATTTAGTGTGGTTTTTTAATCTTGTCCGCTCCTGATAGGCATATAGACTACTAAAAGATTTTTTCTTTACAGAAGAACTGCTAGCAGCTCAGTTGATCAAACTCGCTCTTTTAAGAGAGCAAGGAAAGAAAGGATCGGATTTGGAAAGGACTAGTGGTTAGCCAATCTTACTAGTTAAATGCCGTTTTTAAGATGAGATGAATGGGAGCGTATTGCAAACAACACAGATATCCATGCCTCCGAAATCGATTATTCAATTGAAAAATAAAACTGCCTGCACTGAGGCTCGATCCCAATGACGTACTGAATTTTCCATCCGGTATTGAAATCCCTAGTTAGGATGTTGGCAGCTTCCGTAAAAAAATGTTGGCTGAGATATCGACACCTTGCTTTGAAAGATTCTAACTACTCATGAATTTTTTTAAGATATGAGCGTTTGAAGTTTCGATTGATTAAAATTCACTTGTACAATTAGTAAGTGCTTATTTCAAGCATATTTTTTTCACAAGTCTTGCTGAGAAATAATGATCTTAAAGATCTAATGATGACAATCTTAGAAAATTATCAAATAAATTTAGTAAAAAAAGTGTGCAGATGCAGTGCAACTCCAGAATTCTGATAACTCCGTTATTCAACGATAGATAATTCTGAAATTCATATTTATATGTTAGAATGCGGTAAATACAAGCTTGTCGTACCAGAAAGTCATTTTAGGCAAAAATTTCAATTAGAAGTAAGGTAACGATATCACGAAAATTCTGTGCGCTCCCAAGTAGGGACACATTTATTCTTAATGGCAAATTATAATATGTAAATCTCTTGTTTTGCCAGTCGCTCAGTATTTCATTCAAAAAGGTGTGTGATGCAGAATTAACTGGGAAATTTCTATTGATAGTCGAATTATGTTTGGCCTAGTTTTTCTGGACCGCACGGTACGTGAGAAGGCATGCAAACGTCAATCGATTCAAAACACAGTGCAATTAAGCATCCGGGTCTCGAGCCCGTGAGCCCGCAAACGAGTGGATAAAAGCTCATTAGCGTTGATATCGCGGTTTTCAGACCGCAGTTCATTGATAAAATTATGTTGACAATTGACTGAATTTGAAATTATGTACATACAAATTCTTTTGTTTATTCCAGTATTTAATATTGTATAAAACATTGTTTGTATCAATTACCACAATTGAGGGGTTTAAATGCATAACCGCCTCTCTCCACAAAGTCAAATTGTTCAGCAATCGAAAAAACAATTTTTATCTTCAAGTATAATATTAGAATAATTTGCAAAGGGAACACAAAACGTTTGTATGGTGAGAGGGCGATAGGTCAGTGTCCCCTGGCCCGTGATTTGTGCATTTAGATTGTGTTGGTTTTGAACTTCACATATGGTGGAGAGAGGCGGTTATGCATTTTATCGTCATTTTCGATGTCAATTTTAAATGGCTTAGAGGTAATTGTTCGTTGGTTTGAAGATTGCAGGGCTTAGAACGTAAGAACCGGATCATTAATCAATTATTATCTCAAAAATGATAATATATAGATTTACACCCCTCAATTGAAATATTAAGATCAGGACCAGTTTCGCTCATCACGAACATTCTCAACTGATTGAACATTCCATCAGTTGAAAATGATAGTGATGAGCCAAACCAGTCCCGATATTAATAAATTGATTTTCGAATAAGTACAAAAAATGTATTATAATAAAATAATATGATGCCTTATTTGACATATTTTCATTATCGACAAGATTTTATACTAATTAAAGATTTAAGGAAAAGTCACAATGTACACATTACTAGAAAAGCAGTAATATTTATCGATTTAAAAGTTAAAAGTAAATTAGTATAAAAATTAAAATCAATCAACATTCATGTACACGTTTATTATAATTGGTAAATTGTGGTATTTATCGACCGAAATTGCAGGACAGTACTTCAACATTGATTGAGATTTAAATGGTTTATGCTTCACTTTTAAGGTGTTCACTGTCAATACTTGATGGAGTGGCATTATAATAAAAATGATAAAACATTTTTAGTATTTTTTCCACATAAAATTTATAAGATCAGGACTGATTTTACTCATGGCTCATGGCGAGCATTATCAACTGATCATCAGTTGATAATGCTCGCCATGAGCGAACCAGTTCTGATGCAATAAATTTTATGTGGAATTTTTTTCCCATATCCGCTCCCTATTCGGAGCATATGGCCGCCACACGGTGCCTCCAAGATTCTCTGTCTCCCGCCAACCTACTCGCATCTTCCCAGGTCATCCCGGCGTCCCTTAGCTCCCCTGAGTACATCCTATGGATGGTCATCAGAGGCCTTCCGCGGCGTCGGGATCCATCAGGTTGATAGAAGAGGCAGGCAGGATTCAGGCTCCCCTGGGGCATCCGCAGCACATGTCCAAGCCAGGTCCATCGTCGCCTTTTAATTTTGGACGTAATAAGGGGCTGGTTTGTCCGCTCTCTTACCTCCGTATTCCTGACAAAGTCAAACCACTGTACTCCTAGTATTCGCCGCAGGCATCTGTTTTCAAAGCACAGTATACGGTTACCCTGTGCTTTTGTGATGTGCCATGACTCGCAACCGTAAAGCAGCACAGTCAGTATGCATGCGTTGTATGTGGAATAAGTACTAAAAATGTTTTATTATTTTTATTGGTTTATGCTTATTAAACAATTTTTGTTTTACATTTCAGTATTTAAAGTTACCTGCGATCGCGTAATTCTGTTGCATTGAAAGCAAATCACAACCACAAATTATTCGGTTGACTTAATTCATTAACACGGTTTCTGTCGATCTCAAAATGCATAATTTTAATTGGTTCCCGATATCCACCGAGGAAATCACCGCTAATTACTTTGTTAAATGATAGTCGCGTCGATTATGGATTCGACATTACTTTTAATCGATTGTTTCCAATAACCAATAATACAATCAGCGCAAATTTTGCACGAGGATAAAGTTCGTAGCAATTGTTTGAACTGAACAATGGATTCGAGTTGAACATGTGCGGCTATTGCAGAAGTTCAGATGAAACCTGCGAAATACTAACCGATTTAATTAACAATCGTGGTACACAATTTCCTCGGTCAGTTGTCAGTACAATACTTGCATCGAGTTAAATTACAATAACTAGTAGTGGAATCATATCGGAGATACATTAAGTATTGTCCAGTCGATGAATGCTTGATTTGTAAACGATTTGAGGTTTAAATTGACATGTATTTAGGTCTACGTGAATAAATTATTATCAAATATAATGCATCGTTTTTACTCGGTTAATTATGGACTTAGTAATTGCATCGAGTCAACTGTCAATAGCTTACAGTGCAATCATATGTACATATATCAGATAAATTAAATACTGTCCAGTTTTCGAGATACATGTTTTGTTTATTTAGTCTAAACAGAATTATGATCAAACATTATGTTCCTGATTGATAAGCTGGGAAAGTGTAGACTGCAGATAACAATTGCATCGAGATGACTAGAAATTTTTCGCAGTGGAATCATACCGGAGATAAATTAAATTTTGGCCAGATGTTGTATTTTATATATAATTTAACCTTTTGGATCATACACCATTTTAGAAACTGTACGCAAAAACGGTAGCGTTTGTTGTATAATTTATCTTGGCTTTCATAAAGTTATCAGTGTAATTTTTTTGTAATATCATTTAATAGAATTTATTTTAAATTAGTTGACAGCTATTTCAACTTACGCCATTTTCAGTACTAGTTCTATTGGAGTTATACCAAGTAAATAAAAATTCAATCAGTAAATTACTAAACGATTTATAGTGGAACACGTAATTGTTTTTTAAAGGTTTTAAATGCATACAAATGAACGAATGAAACTAAAGCACTTAAAAAAAAACTTGGCTTACAGAAGCCCTGTAGGCTTAAAATGGTTAAATCAATCTCATTATACATATTCTCGTTTCAAAAGGATTTATTCACATGTTTATATTCTCTTGTTATAAGCTGGGTGCCAGATCTTTTAATACAGGGGTTCTTAACCCTGTGCCCGCAGAGCTATTATCGTCCACCCTCTCCAAAGTAACAAATTACGAAAATACCCAAATTTTATCAGAATTATATTTTATCTATTGAAATTATTTATCGTGTGGTATTTTTATAATTGGTAACGGTTAATTAAAAAATAGTATAAGAATGTTACACATATGTTAAGCTTCCCAGGAAACAAAGATACAAATTAATAAAGATGTACTAGGTACATAACATTTGTATTATTTACAATCTCTTATACTTCAAAAAAAATCTAAATATGTAAGAGTCCATGATTCTGGTTTAAGTCTTGTACACCGCACATATTAACGCACGAAGTTAATCTGAAGGCTTGTATAGTGAGAGCACTTAAGATAAGTCCCCTAAGTTTAATGATTATTGATTTTGCAAACAGAATTATCGTATTCTGCAGTCATGTGTCGTGTCACCACATAATGCTTCCGTTCTGTGGTTTGACGCTGGAAGCTTCATCCTTACAATCAAGTTCCTGCACCACCTTGTTTGCATGAATCCAGCCGGCCGACTATATACTGTTTCACTATACTCAAATAATCGAATTATTATCTTGGTGATCGTGTTTTAATATGAGACATTTCATCATGATGACCATTTTTGATCCTTGTCCACTTTTAATGTTAAAACGCTACGTTTCTTTTTTTTAAATATATATTTGAAGCAGCTTCATGTTATAAGTCACGTAAGCTTCAAAGCTATTCCCGTCTCCATTGTCAATCGAGTCGGTAAACTTAATTCTCGGTGTAACAGTGAATAACGAACGTACCATGGAGTATAACATATTTGTCATCATGACTTATGTTTAATAATCTGGAGGGTTTTCAGATATTTTTGGTGAGAAAAAACCCAAAATGGTGTAGCGTACACCATAATTGGACAAGTATTGCTGTATTAAGAAGTTTACTGTTAAGGGAAAGTTTGCTGTTGGCATTACGTATAAAGTACAATTTTTAATATCTCGTTACTAAGACACTCAATGTATCTGTTTTTAAGAAAGTGTGACTAAAAGGATAACTCATGACTAGTCTATCAGATGATCGCTGAGTTTTTTGAAACCCGACGTCTATGCTTTCGAATATAATTAAATCTATGAATATTTCCGTACTTTCCGAATGAAAATTTATTTAGCTGAAAACCCCTCGGATAAGCGGAGCTTTTTTAAACATAAAACCTTGCCATCAAAAATTGACAGTGAACACCATAAAAGCGATAACACCCAATAAAAAAAAGAAATTTTTACGATAAAACGTTGAATTATGACTGCACATTAAAAGCTTTTTGATCACACTGCTATCAAGATGGTTATTGAAGTCTCTAATTTGCTCACTGTGTACGCTGATTTTAATAACTTCTGGTATCTTCTTTGTTGAATATTCCTGATTTATATTTTATTCACCGTTTGTAGAAGTCCGTAGAAGTGTTTCAGACGTAAAAATAGGTCGCCAAAGAAGCTTTCAACTAAAGCTAGTAAAAATCACGCGTTATGATAGCATTGCATAATACTTTTAAAACCCAAATCCTGGAGGGAGACCTATGTGATCACAAAGTATTCGATGTGATGTTACTAGATTGATATTCCTTACTTTTAAAACCGATTACATTTTATCATAAAATTAAATACCGGTTATTAAATATAACGACAATCTTACCATACTAGAAATCGAAAATATTAGTCGAATGTAGGCAAGGTTGACACAGAAAGTTATCATTTTTATACTTTATTTTTTTTTTCATCGAAGCCTTTTTTATATCATTGATTGAATTGGCATTTACTTGGCAGAACTCCATCATACCACGGTGAAAAAGCAATGTATTTTAGTTCTACGAAAATTACATATGTCAGGAGCTAATTTTCAAAAGTGGACAATTCCAAAATATTTTTTTTCAACTGCCAGTTTTAGATTAAACTTTTGAGACCTTTTTTATTCACATGAAAAAGTTTGAATTGTTACACATTATCCGTAATTCCTTATTTTAAAACATATTTTAATAATATTGATAGTAAACACAAATTTATGAGGAAAAAGTAATGAAAATATCTCACATTTTCAGATTTTCAACAAATGGAATTGTCCACTTTTGAAAATTAGCTCCTGATGTATAGTTGATAGCTATTTCAATTTCCACCTATTGGGTTGCTAGAGTTTCACTGTGTTAAATTAAATCCAACTACATAAGTAAAGTAAGTAAGAGAATATTTTATTCCGTTTCCAAAATATACTGGTTTGCAATACATCCTATGTGCCGACATTCATAATTGAGGAACACAAAATATCCTATGTGACAACACACGACCATGAAATTTTTCTGAGCACGTTATTGAAATTATTTATCGAGCACAATAAATTCAACAAATTATTATACTTCTAATCATTCATTAATAAATATTTTGTAATGCTTACGTCATCGGTAGTATAATTATTTGCTTGCTTTCTTTTGATTCTATAATTCCCTCCTTGCTTCCCGTATAAAGAGAAAATTCCAAGCTCCATTTTGTAATTTTGTCATTTTAAAAATATTAGAAACAACCTTGCTTCATTACTTAACTCATTGTTGTCGGGACACGGCATTTGCCGTATTTTTCGGACTGTCGGTAGAATGCGGGACACGGCATTTGCCGTATTTGAACAGGTCAACACAGAATTGTTTGTCGGCGTTTCATTTCACGCTGCAACTAACTACCATTAGTTCTATTTCTTTGCCAGATTATAAGGGTCGAATTTTGAGTAAATAAACAAAAAAAAAAAACGGTCTTTTAGATTTATTTGGCGATCCCCGTTGCTAGTTCAGTTTGAGTCCTGACACTTCATTTCACGCCGCAACTAACTACCATTAGTTCCACTTCTTTGCCAGATTATAAGGGTCGAAGTTTGGGTGAATATGCAAAAAAATAAACAGTCTGATAAATTTATTTTGCGATCCCCGATGCTAGTTCATTTTGAATCCTGACACGTGTTGGACTATTTTTCATTCCGCTCGCGTTGCTTTGTTCACCGTTTCGTATTTTGTTATTTAAATTTATATAAACATTGCATAAGAAGTTATCCTTTCAAAAATGTCTTCAAAAATAATAATAGTGACGATGAAGTGTATGCTGATAATTTATCAGACTGTTCATGGAATAACGATTTGGAAGAGTTCGGATCGGATGATGAATCAGTGATGATCAACAAATACAAACACCTAGAACGTCTTACAATCACAATATTCCAAGTGATTCTGATTCGGACACGAGCTCAGATGAGAGTATGGAAGAGTGGTCATCAGTTGATAATCCTCCAGTTCTGGAATCGTTTTTAGGCCGCCGCGGCTTAAATTCAAATGTAAATTGTCCTCAAACTGTAAGTGATGCGGTAAATCTATTTATCGGAGATGATTTATTTGTTTTTTTTGTAGACGAATCTAACAGATATTACCACCAAAACGCAAGTAATTACAAATTGTATAAAAAATCGTCTAAGTGGAAAAATATAACTTTGAATGAAATGAAAAAGTTTTTTGGGACTGATTCTTTTGATGGGACAAGTTCGCAAAGATAGAAGGGATGAGTATTGGTCAACTGAAACATCAACTGAAACACCTTTTTTTGCGAAAACAATGCCCAGAGACCGGTTTCGGCAAATTTGGAAAGCGTGGCATTTTTCGAACAATGAAGATATAATAGATAGTACCGACCGGTTGTGCAAAGTGAAACCAATAATTGACTATTTTTACATAAATTTATCAACATTTACAAACCCCATCAAGAATTAAGTTTAGATGAGGGAATGATTCCTTGGAGGGGAAGACTGTTTTTAGAGTGTATAATGCTGCAAAATTGTTAAATACGGAATACTGGTGCGAATTTTATGTGAAAGTGATACAGGGTACATTTGTAATTTTGAAGTTTATTGTGCCCAAGGACTAAAATTACTAGAAACTATAAAAATTGTTGTGTCTCCGTTTATTGATTTATGGCATCATATTTATATGGACAATTTCTATAACAGTGTCGAAAATTGTGAGGCTTTATTATTGAATAAAATAAGAGTTTGTGGCACCATAAGAAAAAATAGGGGTCTACCACAATCATTACAAATGATAAAACTAAAAAAAGGGGAATCAATATTTAAAAGAAAGGACGACATTTTATTGCAAGTTTGGCAATCCAAAAGAAGTTCGGATGATTTCCACAATTCATTCGGCTGAAATGAAAGTAAGTCAGAACATGGACTGGAAAACGCGCAATAAAATAATAAAACCTACGTCTATTATCGAATACAATAGGCATATGAAAGGTGTTGATCGTGCTGATCAATATCTTTCATACTATTCGATATTGCGAAAAACAACAAAATGGACGAAGAGGGTAGCGATGTACCTAATAAACTGTGGACTTTTTAATTCTTTTGTTGTATATAATTCGGTTCATCAACCAAAGATGAAATATAAAAAATTTCTGCATGAAATTGCAATGCATTGGATAACCGACCGAACACCTTCCGATGATGAAATAAATATTCAGGAAGCGGGACCATCGACGCAATCTACGAAGCGAACACCAAAATTCGATCCTCCCGGAAGATTGTCGAAAACATGAAGCAACATAAATTAATTAAAACCGTCGGAAAGGGTAAGAGAAAACATCCCCTAAGACCATGCCGCGTATGCGCAGCCCACAAAAAGCGAAGTGAAACGTGCTTTATTTGCCAGTTTTGCTGTGTATCACTTCACCCTGGAAAATGTTTTGAGCGTTACCACACTGTAAAACACTATTAGATTATAAAATAAACATTTTCGTATTTTTATCGTTATATAAAGTTATCTATTTATTAAATTTAATCATGTCGTGTGTAAAAGTGGAGACTGACCGTGCAACAGTGAAGCAAGTGTTCCGTTCTTTATTTTATTTGCCAAGGAGAAATAAAATCAACCCCTCTGCTATTCGAACCAAATAAACCTGTTGTTTGCAGAATGAAATGACTATAAAGTAATCCTCTGGAATGCCAGTTTTTTCGTAAGTAGTTACCAATCATAATTTTATTACTTCTATAATTTGTTTACGAAATTGTTATTGTTGTTATATTCAAGCATTATACATTTAGTTTAGCTTTTAGACGATGCATGCACCGACAGTTATAACATAGATTAATTACTTGAACATTTATTCAAAATAGCTACGGTTGAGACCCTATTCTGACAATAAGGAAGCTATTAAACGTCATGATTTATTTTACACTGAATATTCGAATGTGTCAATAAAAAAAACCGACACATGTTTCTCGAATACGCAGAAGATACGCATGAGATCTTACCATTTCCAGTGATTGTAAAACTCCAGTAACGACAAGTATATATTATTATTTATTATAAAATTTTATAATATGGATGAATATGCTATATTTTAGATAGAATTTCTTAAATATTTCATATTTATAATATGTGGAGTGACATTTACTACATTAATAACAAGTTTTTACATTCAGCTTAAAAATATAGTGTAATTTGATGTAATATGCGTATCTTTTGTTTTATTTTCAATGATTAAATATCATTAATGATTTCTTCGAAAATTTAAACCAAAAATATCGTTTCGTTTGGAAGTTGTGTTGATTTTAAGAAAGAAACATATTTTTGCGCTAAACGTTAAAAAACGCCCGCTACAGGCTTGAGTCTATTGTTCGAGGTGCCCGACAACATAGTGTTAAGCAAACTTTTTGATAGTAAGTCCAAAGATAGTAGCACAATACGTGGAATAATCAAAGTTATTTTCAATTTTATATCAAAATATTGATGGTAAATTAAGTGTAAAAACACTTTAAAAAATACAGTTATCGTAAAACTATTTGGAATCGCGCCATACATGAGTACCTAATCTTTTTAACACATTTCTCCTGTCAGCCACCCAGACATTGTTCCAGACACTCTTCGCTAGAGTGACCTGGGCATATAAATCCTTGCACCGTAAAATTTGCGAACGTATCTGCCAGAGAGTGATCGGGAGAACTATTTTTACGCCGTTCTTTAAGAAATATGCTGATTCAATGTCTTCTTGCAGACCGGTACCGTAAAACGGGGTGAATAGATACACTTTTTACCCTTCACGACCATGTATCTTCATACCTGCGCCACATAATATTCCAAATACGAATGCCTTGAAAAGTGTTTCTATGGTCCTACTACACATTCATGACAATATTTTTCTAATATTCACTATCGTTTTTAAGACACAGTCAATTTTGGTCGATGTCTCTATTCACATTAAATTGTGGTAAATAGAGACAAGAGAGGGTGAATTGAGACTTGGTAGGCGAATAGAGACAAAACAACAGATTGTAATGATTGGAATATATGGACCTCTATTCTTTACGAGTTTTTATTCATCCCGTACATAATAACTAAAAAAAATATGCTTTAATTTGATTTTCGTGCAATAAAATAAAAGATTATAAGGGGAACGGGGGAGGGGAAATTAAAGGTGCACAGGCATCGAACTTAAACACGTTTGTTTCAATTTTAGCCAGTAATTTAGTTGGTTTGGTATTGTCATTCGAGAGATAGTATTGTAATTATATATAAATAGTCAAAAATACTTAGTAAAATTGTGCCAATGTTTAATAGTTGTTTTTGGTCTCTATATACCCCACAGTCTCTATTCACCCCGTTTTAAAGTATACTGTTTTACATCACCAGAATTTGAAATAGAAAATATTACGATGAAATTACGTAATATAACAAAGCACAATTATTTGTGAAAAGCCCGTTAGCTAAAATGTGCGAAATTCGCATTCTTTGACCGTTGGAATTTATCCACGTAAAGTATTTTGAATTATGTTAATTTAGCTGAAAATTTTAACTTTAAAGTTTGAACGTGAAAAAGCTCACCTCTTCCCACTGGCTGAATTGAAAAGCTTTTAACACAAGTACAAAATTATTGTAAACTGCTATTAAAATAACAATAATTGTACAAAGGTATACATTTTGTTTTTCCTGTTCAATAGTTTGAAAACACGAAAAGAAGTTCACATGGTTACATACGTGAGTGTCAATTTTTGTGTCCATAACTATTTTAAAGCACGTTATTTCAATATTTAAAAAAAGTCCAGAGCGATAAATTAAATGTGTTCATCACATTTATTTTTGTAGAAAAGCATAAATTATTTGTATTTAAATAACCGACCCGTGGTACTGTGGTCAACGTCGTTGACTTTGCAGATTTTTTCAGCCGATTTATTAATTCTGTTTGAAAGTAATGGTTGTTTGTGTTGTTAAAAATCTCTTCCTACTCTTTCGACCCCAAAAAGTGGCGTGCAAAGAGAGCGAATAGCTTACCACTAATTCTGTCCTAGCCCTCGTATCCCTTCAATCTCTACTTTCTTAGAAAGAGAGAGGCGGAGCAACTAAGAGTAACAAGTAGTTCTCGTAGAAAAATATATGTTGAGATAAACTCTGTTAGGAGTCCATATGCTCCAAGTTGGGAGCGGACATGGTAAAAAAAAGTTGGGAGTGGACATGGTATGGCATATGTAAAAATGGCTCTTTTTTGTACGGCTATTTTAAGTCTATTTATGATTTATATGTTAAAATACATTCTTCTATTTGTTATGATGAGATTGATGTTAATGCGATAACGACATTGTTGAGTATACATCTCGACATCTCAATTTTGCCAAAATCGACATTGTGTAGTTAACCTCTGAGGTCCAGTGTTATAGAGCTAATTTTTGTGAGGTATATTTGTACGCTCATGAACAATATTCGGAACTAGAAATGAAAATTTTGAAGAATTTAAGATTAAAACATCAAAAACTTTGTGTAAACATAATTAATTTGCTATTCGCCTTTAAATCTCAAAGACTCCACTACGCCCTGGTGTACAATTCGGGTGATTAAACTCGTAAATACTCGTACCTGAAACATTTTAAGATAGATATTACATTTGAAGAATGTTAAAGTACCGAGTTTAAAGAAAGCCCCGACGAGTTTGCCTGTCGAAAACTTTTTCCCCGTTCCCGAATTTCGGGGGAAATTCTCCGACTCGGCATTAACCGCTCTCAAAGTACGTTACAATTGTTATTATTCGATAACTGCTGGATTGAGATGACGTAACAAACGCCTCTCGGAGACTTAATTGCCTACGGAAACTCTTGGAAACTTTTTACGAATTGCAGGCTTCAAGAGTTTCGAAGAGTTTCGCCATTCGATGATATTTTTTACGACCTGATTACAATATTCGGCGATAAAACGAAATTATCGATAAAATTGTCATTGATAACACTTTGAATTGAAATTTTTATATTTTTATCATTTTTCGTTCCAATATATATCGTTGGTATACTGACAGAAGGCTTTAAGTCAATTTAGAACAGAAGAGAAGATGTACTGTGTACGTTTTCTACGCCACTATTTAAAGGTAAGTAAGTGTATGGTTAAACATAGTCCTGAGGACGGCGTTAGCCAAAATTGCTATCAAAAATATATCATAAAACTTCTGTAGACCTAAAAAACATTGCTATTGCTTCACCGTGCTATAATGGCAGTAAATGCCAATTCAATCAAAAACAAAAAACAATTGACTTATTCAAAAATCATGAATTTGAAACCTTTATATTTCTTAGTATTAGCCTTTAATTGAGAAACTAACTAATTGATGATATTCTTTAATCTTTTACAAATCCAATTAAAATGCGAGTTTAGTTAAGATAAATTATTTGTAGTTTTTTAACTCGATAAACTGTCAATGAAATAGAATACGAAAAAACTAGATGAAATAACGGTGATCTTTAATCTTTTAGTTGATAGAACGTGGTAACATTTTGTCTCAAAACCACTAAATTACCGAGCAAGGTGGTGGTCCAAGTGACATCTACCGTTCGACTTAAAAAAAATGATTTTTTCAATAAGATTGAGTGATGACAGAAAGATCACCTTTTATCGAATTCCAATAGGAAAAATATTGATATATTTTTCATTATTTGTGACGGTATTCGCGACGTGCGTGCGCAGCGGCCACTAGTGGGCCCACGGTATCGAAGCGGTTAAAAACGTCTGCCATTATACCGACGATATATTCAATTCAGTTGAAAAATGTTTGCTTAAAGGCGTCCCTCTGAGGCCACCCTTGTCGCAACATACACCTGAAAATCATACTCTCCGTTCATTCGTATATGAGCTGGCGTACAAAACGGCTCTAACAGCTTGGCAAACTAGGTGGTCTGCATCCACCAAAGGGCGTCAAACATATCTTTTCCCAGACGTGACCTGGAGGCTCAAGGTGAAGAGTCTAGCGCCTGGACACTGGACTTCCCAGTTTATAACTGGACATGGCAAATTCAACGGCAAACTATTTGGGTTGGGCAAGTTGGTCGAAAGGCCGGATTGCACTTGTGGACACGACTACCAGGACGCTAATCACGTACTGTGGGACTGCCCCGAGATGAATGCCGAACGAGCTGAGCTGTTTGCTGCGGTCCGTCCTCATACGGGCCCAATATGCCACGCTGACTTGATCTCAACCAAGGCCAATTTTGAGGCATTCGATAAATTTGCAACATCATATGGGGAACGGGATAATCTTGATTCCTCTTCAGATTCAACGCGAAGTAGATTAAACTCCACGGATTCTCAGTATACAGATACATAAGATACTTAATATCACTCTAACAAAGTGGCTGAGCAAGTCACATTTTCTTTTTTATTCTCTTTCTATTTCTCTTCTCTTTAAGCACCTTAGTGCATGGCTAAAATATCAGTCCCGTGCAGCTCTGTCTCGGGCCAAGTAAGTGAGGAGTAAATTCGTTTCTTTTCTTGATCGTATAGCGTTATGGAAGGCGGCTGTGAAAAACGGCTGCACACACATAACGGATGGGTGGTGGGACAACCAACTTGTTCACCCAAATATTTGCTTCATATTTTGCTAGTGCTATATTATATACTCAGCTCCCTGATGCGTAATTGCCAAATGTTTATCTATATCTTAAAAGAATTCTTTTTTTGTGATAGTCTACCAGTTGGATTTATTTATTGCACAGCACGAGATATTTATTAAGCGACTGTTATTCTGAAATGACGATACCAACTCGCATCTCAAGATAAAATTGATCGAGTAAACAAAGATTGCAGTGGTTAGCTTTTGAATTGAAAATGGGAGCATTCAGCGTTGGCTTATCCTCTTCGGGCCCTGGGTATGATACAAATGGTTGTTATTAAATATCAGCCCAGCTGTTGAATTGAACGTACCAAAACAATTTTCATGCTGTATTATAAATAATATATTAAATAAATTCTTATTGAAGCAATAAATTAACCTTTGATGTTTGTAACCTTTGAGTATGGACGTACTTTTTAGTTCAAACAGTAGAATGAATTAAATTCAATAAAGTATTTAAAATAACTTCAATTATTCCACGTATTGTGACATGTGTTTTCTCTCTTTCAGAAACATCTTCGATCTTTCTATTGCAAAGTGTAATTAGTAATAAAGCTAGATTATGTTGAATTATATTCAGTATGTATAGATTTACTCACTCCTTTTAAAGGTTAAATAATAATGTATGATGTAGAGAAAAATATTGTTGTTTGTATTTGTATTGTAAAAGTTGAAGCATTTTAAATGTTAAAAAGGGTCAACTTCTTTAAACAGCAGTGACTTCTATACCGACTTGAAATTTTTCGGATATATTCAGTTGGTAAGACCGTTTCATTATATGATACTTTTGGTTTTGTTACGTTCAATTCTACATCCGGGCTGATCTAATATATACAAATAAATGTTTGTTTCTTCGTATTTTAATGCGTTGCCATACCGTTCATCCGATTACGTTACAACTTTGTCAACTTATTGCTTGCACTTGCGCGGCATAGTAAAATTAGCTGACAGTAGGTATGTTTTTTCATATTTTATGGGCTGCCATACCGTTAATTTTGACAACTTATTGTTGTACTTGCGCAAAGGTTATAGGCATAGTAGGTACAATTAACTTTCAGTAGGTGGCGCGTACCATAAGTAATCGGCAAAAGACAAACAGCAAACGTCAAACGGCAAATTTCATCGATGTCCATAAATGTTAGTGATATTAAATCGAAATTATTAATCTAAAATAGTGTGCATCCGAAAGCACTTCAATAAACAGAAACACTCTTGGCATTGCAACGCTTGCCGGGTACCGGGTAGTATTTTATAAAAACCATGAGTATCATATGTGATACCCGGGGACACAAGAGGTTATTCTAGAAAATTCAGGTCGTGTGATCGAACTGTTAACAGTGACTAAGCACTATTCTGCAAATTAAAGTCGACTGCCAATAATTCGCATCTGCTTTATTGGAATTCGTGATAAGTCGTTAATTTTTTTACGACTGCATCGTGTTTGTAAGTGAATAATTTCATTATTTCACTGCCTTCTGACTCGTAAAAGAATAATTGAATTTTAACGGCCACATGGGATTCTGTATATCTTTAGTGTAGAACAGGCATGCCCAATTCTTGCCCGCGGGCCACATATGGCCCAATTAAATGAGTTGTGTGGCTCTTTCGAGTTTTTTCGGGTATTTTACGTGGCATTTTTAAGGAAAAATCGATGGTTGAAAATGGTGGCCTGTGGCAAAAATCCATGGAATTAGTTTGGCGATTAAAAGGTTAAGTCTTTTTTTACATTTATTTATCGTTTTAACTAGTGTATTTATGATGTTATAAAACATATTTATTAAATCCAAACCAATACACAAAAAGTGTTTATTGAAATGAATTATTTCGTTATAATAAATAAATGCATTGTGAAACAGTGTACTATAAATTCATATGAAGAAGAAATATATATATGTATCTTTTTAACCATGTCCGCTCCCAAATTGCATATGGACTCCTCACGGAGTTTATCTCAGCATATTGCTTGTTACTCAGTTGCTCAATCTCTCTTTTTTGATGATAGTAAGGGATGGAAAAGATACGAGAACTCGGACAGAACCAGTGGTTAGTTAATTACTCTCGCTATACATCGCTCTTTGGGATAGAAAAGGTGGGAAGAGATATTCAACAACATAAACACGCATGCCTTTGAACAGAGTAATCGACAGAAAAAATCCACTCGTACCGGGAATCTAACCCGAGTGGTCCGGCACGCAGGCCAACAGCGTTGACAACTGCGCCATGGACCGGAAAACTAATTAGAACGTATTTAAAGTAGGCGCGATTATAAATGAATGAATAGGCTTTCTTATTTCACTATCAAACTAACATCATTTAGTTTTCTTTTCTTGCGATAGAATCCACATTTAAGCATAATTAGTATCCAAATTGATTTAAAAATTGTAAACAGTTATCTAGTTGTGTGTTTCTCAGTTGCAGCACCCGTTGGTGATCTATCAAAATAATCCCGGGCTTGATAACAGCAAACAGGCGAAACTAGTGCTGGTTGCATGCGGTTTTAGCCTGAGGATAATCTCAACCTAGATCCTATTCGTTCATTTGCCTAACCAAACAAGCTTTCAAAAGCTGCAACACTCAAGCTTTGCTCGTTCACCTTTCTAGAGCTTTTGAACGCTACGTTATAATACATTAGACACATTTCTATTTGATAGTGTCAAAATGTTTAACTTTGAAGCTATTTAATGATATATTGTATAAAGCAATTCGTTCATTAAATCATATTTTTTTTTATCAATTTTCAGTTGTTAGCATATACTTTGTATTAATTACTAGCCGGTACCCAGCAAGCGTTGGTAATGCCATTCAAAGAAAGAAAGTGTTTGTGTTTATTGAAGTGCTTTCGGATGCACAATAATTTAGATAAATAATTTCGATTTAATTTCACTGATTGGTATCGATGACTTTTGCCGATTGTCTATGGTACGAGCCACATACTGAAAGTTAATTGTACTTATATAACTTGCATACTGCATATAAACTTTGCGAAAGTGTAACAATAAGTTGTCAAAATGAACGGTATGGCAGTGCATAAAATATGAAAAAACATTGATTTTTATATAAAAGACCCGCTTGAAGTAAGATTTTACTATGCTTATAAACTTTGCGCTAGTGCAAGCAATAAGTTGACAAAATTTTATCGCAATCGGATGAACGGTATGGCGATGCATACAATACGAACAAACAAAAATTGATTTTAATACACAGTAGAACCTCGATTATCCGGACTAATTGGGGATGAAGATAGTCTGGATAAAGACAAAAAATGGATAATCGAAAAAATCATAATTGACAGGAAAAGACAAGTATTACATATTCAGTATAAATCATTTGTATCTCTTTAGATTACTACATAGCTTTAATAATAAATTATTTTTTATTGAAAAAATCAATTATCGATTCCTGTTACAGCTAGCTATTTTTTTCGATGCTGCCAAATCACGCATAATTTTAAGGCACATAAGTTGTATTGAATAGCACTCTTCTTGACTCTCAAGCCACTTCATGGCGATAACTAGACACTGAAAAGATTCGGAATGTGTAAGACCAATATCTCCCCACTCACAAATCTCTTTACGTCTTCTTGGTCTCGTTCCTCTGAGGTTGATATTTCTTTAATTACATATATCGTCAACATTCAAAATTGGGAATCCAGGATCGTTTGCATCGCAATTTAGCCACTCGGTTATATCTTCTTCATCGCATTCAGCACATATTGAAAGTTGTGTTATTGCTTCCGCAATGTCTTCTCTATCATTTTCTATTTCGTTACTGGAACTTACTAATGGTCCATTCAAAATTTTGTTCCATGATTCATGAAGTTGACACATCTAAAGAATTCCAACTTTATGCTGCCATGTAGCAACAATATTTAAAATTTATTTTATTGTGGAAGCTATAAAAATTAAATATTAAGACTGCATTCCATCACGTACGCAAACAGTGGACGCAATTTGCCACGTGCATATCAGAAAATTTGTAATATTTTTGTTTATTTTGACCAATCCTCGATTAAATCGGATTTTCGATTATCCGAAAATCCGGATAATCGAGGTTCTACTGTATTACATTAGTTTTTCGTACAAGGTACGTGTCACTTGCTTACAAACTAAACGCTTATAATTTTATCTATCTTTCTATATATATAAAAATGAATGTCTGTATGTATGTCCGCTATGGACTACTAAACCGCTCGACCGATCGATGTGAAACTTTTCAAATTTATTGAGTACACTCCCGCAATGGTTTCTGGCCTACCAACCCTTCCACTCCAACCACTTTTCAACCTCCACCCCCCATTTTTTTTTTTTTTTAAACTTTACGAATTTTTCGAGTTCACTCCTTCGAAGGTTTCTGGCATACCCCCATACGCTCCCCAAACCCCACCCCGCCAAACAACCCCCTCCCCCCCAAAAATTGATATCGATTTTTTACAAATTTCTCGAGTACACTTCCGCGAAACTTTCTGGCGTACACCCCCTCCCCTTCCCCACCCCTCCAATCCCCTTTACAATTGCTGGCGTAGCAACGCGCGCAGGGTACAGCTAGTTTAAAATATAAAAATTGGAAAAATGTTTGACTGTACTGAGACAAAGGATAAAGTACTTAAAAAGGTAAAAAATATCCCATGTAACATTTTATTTACGAAAAATAAATTATCGGTTTTCAGTTTTAAAACGTTTTTAGGAATAGTTTATTTGCACGTACAGATTAAAGAGAGTTATTTCGTTTGCCCCGGCACAAGCGCCAACAAAATATTTCACAAAAGAAATATTATAATAATATTCGATCGTAGGAAAATTCCCTACTTTTAATATTCCTCGCATGCCAGACTTATCTCGGCCACGTACGCCCATATAAAGATATTTCTAAACGTACCGGCCATCGTGGTATGAAGGTGAACTTTTCACGCTGTTATTTGCTTCATTGCGCGAAAGATACGATAAAACGAACTACACGTTCAAGACTAAGCGGTGATTTTTTTTACATGTTTTCGCATATACTGTTTATTTAAACCTCCTTTCCGACGGGTAAGACAGACGACCCCTGCCGCCACTTTATCTTAAATATCTACCTTTTTTTAAAAATTTGAATTGTTTGTTCAAGTACATCCGTACACTTGAAATGCCGAAAGGCGAAACCCGGGTTGTTAGCGATAAAGCTCATGGAAAAGTACAAAATTTCAACAATTCAAATTTGATATTGAAATTCCATCAAGCACCCTCAGTCAAAATCCTTAATTAATTTATCTTAATATCAGTGATACAATGTGAAAGCTTTTGGTATTTTTAAATCATTCTTTTTTACACTTTTTACAGAAAAATACTTTACTGACTAGTTTCTTGTTATTATTATTGGCTAAAATCCCTTCATACAAATTGACAGGATTCAAACTTCACAGCCCATGCGTGATAAGATAACGTAACATTATCACTACCACACCTCAAGCAATCGTGCAATTCAAATCAAATGAATGATTTTTACATTAAAAGACGTAGATTAAGCGCTCGTGCTCAAAGTTTTGATAACGTCAGTCTGGCATGAATATCAAAGCGGAAACGCCGTCTTTTTGTGCGTGGCTTTACATATGAAAACTATCGATTTGTATACGTTAAAGAAAATCATTTTTTTAATGCAATCTATACCAATAAAGCCAAACCATTCGGGTATTTTTTATACCCCCTTCGGCAGACGCATTCTCTTTCGGGACCGTATTTTGAAGGTTAATCAAGTGATGCACAACCTGCAGCCCACGGGCTACATGCGGCCTGAAGTGACATTTTATGCGACCCAATTTGACAAATATTAATCACCTTTAATTTCAGAACTTTTCACGGACGATGGAAGAAAAATATAAAAAAAATATTAAAGTTCCAATTCGGCGCCGATCAAGTAATGATGGTACATCTATGGCATTTTATTTTCTTCATCAATGAAATTACATCTCAGTTTTACAGTTTTGTTTTTTGAAAACCAACTCTAATTTAAAAAGAACGTATACTCTAATTTTAAATGAATAAAATTTATGAATGAAAAGTTCGTCTTCTCCATATACTTACTTAATTTCTACAAGGATAAAAAAAGCGTGTGAGCACACTTAATCCGGCCAGCTTGTAATTAATTATGAGTTACAAAAAGGTCACCATAAAATTAAATTTTCGTATAATTACATCCGCCCTCGTGGGGTTGATAATTTTACACGTGAAAATTTAACGCCAACCCTATTTCGATCCGTGAAAACCCCCATTGATAATTTAATGACATTCTATTATAAGATGCATGATAGTATTGAATTTTGGGAACAAAACCTAATTTTGAACAAAAGGAGAAATTGTGGCGCACCACTGGTATTGTTTTATCTATTCATTAAATATTGTTTTATACGTCGTTACATTACTTTGAAAAGTTTCTAATGGACCATTTTGCCTAAAATTACCTTTTGGTCGAAAAAGCTTGTATTTACCGCATTCTATCATATATTTGAATTTGTTAAATAACGGAGCAGACTTCCAGAGTTGCACTACATCTGCAAACTTATTTACAACATTTATTTGACAATGTTCTAAGATCGTCTTCATTAGATCTTTAAGATCATTAAGAGTTGTGAAAAAATATGCTTAAAATAAGAAATTTGAAACATTTTTACTTGCTCATTGTTACAAGTGCATTTTTAATCAATCGAAATTTCAAATGCTCATCGCTATCTAAAAACAGTTTAAAGAACAGTAAGAACCTTTTCAAAGTAAGGTGTCGACATGTTTAGCAATATTGTGGCTATAAAATAAACTATTCATGGATTCATAAAGTAATTATATAATAATAACCCTATATTTCATACCACTAGAATCTAGATCGGGTACTTGGTCCAGTGGTTTAACGTCGTAGATTTCCGTGACGAATCTAACGGGTTCGAGTCTCATCAGTGTGTCGTTGGCTACAGTGTCAGGCCACCCGGGTTTGATCTGTTTAGAGGCAATGGGTGTTTGTATTGTTAAAAATCCCTTCCCACCATTTCGATCCTAAAAAGTGACACAAAGTGACAGCGATTATTTAACCACTAATCTAGTCATCGTATCCTTTCCATACCAACTCTATTCGAAAAAGAGTGGTTGAGCATCTGAGTAACAAGCAACTCTCGTAGAAAAACCATATGTTGTGATAAACTCCGTGATGAGTCCATATGCTACAAGTTGGGAGCAGACATGGTTAAAAAAACAACAACGTTGAACTTGTGTTTAGTTTTTAGCTTTGGAATTGTCCTGGGAAAAGTTTGCTCACCTCATACTATTCTGATCCTAAAAGCAGCGTCTAGTTGGAGCGATTAGCTAACCACTTGACCTATCCTAGTCCTCGTATCCTTTTAATTCCTACTTTCGTAGAAAAAGAAACATAATAAAAATAATAAATCATTTTTATGTTCTTATTCCATATAAAATCTATTGGATCAGGACCGGTTTCGCTCATGGCGAGCATTGTCAACTCATAAGAAATACAACGAAACGTTTTACTTTGTTAATGATCATTCATACTTAATTGATTTTTGATGTAATAGCTTTCATTGCTAAGACTCGTTATATTTATAATGCTCGCCATAAGCAAAACAGGTCCTGATTGAATAAATTTTATGTGGTACTAAAAATGTGTTATTATAAAAAGTCATGTATTTAATGGGTCAGTAACTAAAATCAAAATGGTCAGTTGTCATTGTATCAGTGTGAATGTGGTCAGTTATTAAATAAAACGGTCAGTAATATATTTTAATGGTTAGTTATTTATTAAAAATGGTTAGTATATTATTTAAATAGTCATCTATTTTAAAAAAATGATTTGAATGTTGATGAAGTTTTAGTTTGACAGCTTGTGAATTTTATCAAATATGGTCGTAATAGGCAAATTTGTGACATGCTTCTTTTATTTTTACTGACCATTTATTATTTTAACTGACCATTTATTATTTTTAACTGACCGTTTTAAGTATTTATAACTGACCATTTATCGAATAAGAAACTGACCAAATAATTAGTAGTCTTATAAAAATAATTCTATTCCACCAAGTATTGACAGTGAACCCCTATTAGTAATAATACGTCGTTTTAAGCATTTTATGCGGGCCTTCCAGGCTATCCTTGAATCCCAATTCAAGGATATTTCAAAATAACCTTAATAAATTTCTCAGATTACCATTCTAAAATTCCATGAAATATTTAAAATTTAATTCTCATCTAAGAATGAGTAATAATGGTGGGCACAATTTAATATGATCGGATTCCGAATTTTAATTTCTCAAGAGAACTAACCGAAATAGAATTTGTTTACAGTTTATTGTGAGTGATGAGTAGAGACTCCAATCTGAGTATCTCGATACTCGAGTAATTTGAAAAATACTCTAGTAATACTCGTAATTTACAAATGAAGATTCATTTCCAAATTTTATATTGTTTTAAGCAGCGGAGAGGAAAACTAGAAAGCACTATTTAATTGATTGTTAACTTTTAAACCGACGTCCACAGCAACAGAGAGTTTTTTGTACTGCGGGAATAAAAAAAAAAAACTTTCAACCAAATTAAAATTGTAGACGTTTAAATATCTTTTAAGTTGAAATAAATGTATTAATGAAATAAAATAAGCTTATTTATTTATTTATCATCTATTCATATACACAAATTTGAATGAATAATATTTAGTTTGGTACTCGAGTATTTAAAAATTTTACTACTCGATACTCGAGTATTTGAGATGTCGAGTAATTGGAGTCCCTAGTGATGAGAGACCAATATTTTGATAGATTTATTGATTGGTTTGGAATTTACTTGGTAGAACTCCATTATAATGCCATTCGTATTGACGTGAATATTGAATTTATTCTTTTGGGAACGAGCCGCCTTTGCAAATAATTCCCTCATTTGTCCGTCATAATTCATAACAATTGTCATTTACCCTTTTTTTGCTCATAGCAAAATGGCCTTGATTAGTTATTTAGTACATTCATTAGGTGCACACGAGCATCTGTCAGTGCGCACGCTTCTATTTTAGTATGTACTAAATCCAGATGGCGAAGAATGTTTGGAATCTGTTTTCATATGTTTACCGATGTACATTTTCGCTTTTAGCTCTATGTGATAAAAATTTGCCCCACGTTTTTTTATTCGTTCGTTCGAGATCTATTCAATGATAGTAAAATTTCATTTTTTTATGGATACTAAAAGTATTATAATTTAATTCTATACAACGGTAAAAATCACGACGCATAGGTACGTTAAGTATAGATACTCCAATTACTCGATATCTCAACTCGTCGTAGTATCGAGTAGTACAATTTTAAAATATTCGAGTACTCGAGTAGTACCAAAATATCTAATATATAAAAATCAATGTTTGTTTGCTTGTTCGTATTTTATGCGTCGCGATAAAACATTGTCAAATTATTACTTGCACTTGCGCGAAGATTAAAAGCATAGTAAAATCAACTTACAATAGGTCTTTTATATAAAAGTCAATGTTTTTTTCATATTTTATGCAAAGCCATACCGGTCATTGTGACAAATTATTGTTGCACTTGCACATTTGCAGATTGTAGGCATAGTACAATTTAATTTAAGTGTGTGGCGCGTGTATCGTATTATAGAAAATCGACAAAACAACAAACGGAAAATGTCATAGATACCAATCAATGTTAGTGAAATTAAATCAAAATTGTTTATCCAATATACTGTGCATCTGAAAGCACTTCAATAAACACCAACACTTTCTTTCTTTGAGTGGCATTGCAACGCTTGCCGGGTACAGGTGATTTATCATCGGTCGGTCCCTGTGGTCTAGTGGCAAGAGCTTTGTCCTAGCGATCAGGAGGCCCGCGTTCAATTCCAGGCAATGTCAGATTTTTTCAATTGAAAAAAAAGAGATCTTGGGCTGGGTGTATGTTATTTTTCGTTGATTTTGTGCGCAACTGATACATTATTTATCATCGAGTTAATCTCGTATGACTTTCACAATTAAGCTGTAATGCCAATTTTTTTTTGTTATTTTAAAATTTAAAATTTATTATTATAATTAATAATCATCTTTGTTGAAAAGAAAAGTCTGATCCGCTGAAGTTAAAAAGAACACCTGTGCACTTTAAATGCCTGAAGATGCCGAAAGCAAAAAAATGGGTCGTTGGCGAAAAAACTCATGGAAGAGTACACAATTTAAACGATTCAAATTTAATAATGTGTAATAACATTGTGTAGTAAAAAAGATTCGATTACAATACCGTTCCACAAATTGTGTTCGCCAAATTAAGGAAATAAGAAAGACGAACTGAAAAAAGCTTCTTGTTGGAAAAAAAGAAATAAGATAAGTAGAGCATACATAAAAGTTCAATGAATATTTTATGAGGTAAGGCACTGAGAGAGATTATCAGCTTGGTATTCTCGCAGAAAATTTAAATATCTCTTCGTATCCATATAATTTATGAGCTTTTTAATGATATGGTAAAATTCGCATTTATTTTTGTTATTTCAGATATTTACGGTTGCACATTTATATATGTAATTTACGACAGAGCGAAGGAATTTGATTTCGTTAACAATGAAAGAAATGGGTTGATCTAGCTTAGATTCTTCATATTGAGCTCGATGGGTCATGGGTAAAGAATCCAATTCGAGTATCGAGTACTCGATACTCGAGTATACTCGTCCATTTTTCAAGTACTCGATACTCGAGTATTTTGAAAAATACTCGAGTAATACTCGTTCGTCGCTTATGAACAACTCTTTCCAAATTTTATTTACTTATTTAAAAAAAAATATACAATATTTTACCATTGCATTTCCGAACACGTGGATCAGGTAAATTTTTTTAAACGTTTCAGATGCAGATGTGACAAAATAAATTCGGACAAATCTTAAATTTGAAACATTTATTTCTCTGTTATTTTTAAAATATGTGTTACATTAAGTGTTAAAGTGCATTAAAATGAATTAAATTTATCAATGAAATTAAATAAGCTTATTAATTTATTTATCACCTATTTATTTTTAAAAAAATGTGAATTAATAGTATATATTTTGGTACATCTGAAACTACTCGAGTATAGTCGAGTACTCGAGTATTTTTACATTTTAATACTCGATACTCGAGTAGTTGAGATGACGAGTAATTGGAGTTCCTAGTCATGGGTAATACATAGTTCTGGCACTTTTGCCATTTTTTGTTTAATTTGTTTTGTATAAAAGAAAAGTCAAGCACATTTTAGTGCAAGCTAATCAAGTCTTGGGTAACTTCTCCCAGAACAATTCCAAATCTAAACACTGTATAACGCCTCACGTTGTTACGCCACGGGAAATGTCTGCTAAAACCAGACGTATGGCCGTGGCGGGTGGTGGATGGGTCAGGTGGTTCTGACGATGTTGTGATGCCGAAATAATAATAATACAATACGATCCTTGACTTTTGCACGTTGTAAGTTTCTAAAAATGTGTGCGAATTTTGAATGTAAAGGGATGAAAAAAAAAATGTATCTTAACATATTTATTGGTCAAATAAGCGAAGCTTTTCGAAAGTTGTCTTTATAAGTTTACTCTTAGTGATAAATAGTACTGTAAAATGCTTCGACTTTCATAATCGCCCTTTGTACTTGGGAAAATTATATCTCCACTGGATCAAATTCTTGCATAATAGTCAAAAAAAAAATCAAGATGCATGACAATTCATATTAATGCTTTACAAAGTTTCGACGATTTTATCAGGGTTTTATTCCACACATTCATTGTGTATGTCACTTAACTATTCTTGTTCGATTAAGCATTCATTTGACAAAGGTACTTACTAAGTGAAATTCAATCAAGTCATTTACATCCAAGTCCATTTATTTGACTCACTATTTCATCTGTCAAGTTGTGGTGATTAATACATTTCCGCCAATAATTTACAGTGTTTTATTGCTCATACGAGGTTGCCATCGATCTGTGGTGGTGTAAATCAATCTTATGGTAATTTAATAATTTAAATTGACTAGCTACTATGGAAAATTATTATTCACAATCATTATTCAAAAGAAAAACTCGGAATCAATATGGTTTCATATTATTTTCTACCTCCTTCCTTTTTTAAAAATAGAATATTTATTTTGTCAGTTATACATTGGGCTTATATAACCCGATAGATTATTATTTATCATTCAATCAATCAAAATCGAGTTTCTAAAGAAGTCCGATAAAATATTTCATTATTTTTTTCGTTTTTTTTCTATTTTACATTCAAATGTGAACGCTGAAACCATTAAAAATAAATTACCGATGACTCAAAAAGATAAACTTGATTGGATAGGTTCGTAAAATATATTTCAATGTGATTCGGTATGTATGCAAACTATTTAACCGGCTGTCTGCCAGAAACGTATTTTTACGGTCTACAATGCAGTGAGCGCAGTGCCGGCTATAGAAAATAAGCGTATATATACGGTCCACTTTACACCCACTAACACTAGACAAGATCGATGATTTTATAATTCAAACATTTTATACACATAGCGACATCTCTAAGAATCACAGTCAGGGCTATGGAGTCGTTAAAAAAAGTAAGACTCCGACTTAAAAGGGGGTAATTTCGTCATTTTTTTTGTCTAATTTTCTTATTTATTGAATATCAACCAACCAATTCGGCCAATAGCAAAATTTGACATTATATGCAAAAATTAAAATTTCAAGCTATTCAAAATTCTTTTGTTTTATTATCAATTTAATTTCGATTTTAAAGAGAGCTTCTTTGTATAACCGAAATCCATCGCTATTCTTTCAAAGAAAATCGCGGCCCTCCGTACACGCCGTTCTTAAACCGACTGGCATTTAACGGGTTAAGGGTAACATGTCATGTTTCAATTTAGATTCGTATGTCTATCGATGGTTTACTCAGATATTGAATAATCGGTTTATTTATAATACAATAAAAGCATATTTGGATTGAATGTTAGGGGTGGCTTTTAAAGGGAACTAAAACGATTATGTTTCTGCGGTACAAACACTTCATATTCTTAAAAATAATTGCTTAGTTCAATCTGAAATTTTGATAAAAAGTGCCTATTTCGTGGGAAAAGTTTGTATTAACCATATTCTAGCATATATGATAACTTCAGAATCATATATTAATGAATTGCAGTTATGTAGTAGAATTCCAGTAGAGCTCATCTGCACACTTTTGTTACTAAATGTATTTGATAATGTTCAAAGATTGTCATAATTAGAATTACATCATTACAAGCTTCACGAAGTTTTTGTATTCAATACAATTAAAATTTTAAATTAGAATTGTCTGAATTTTGTACTTTCCCATGAGTTTGTCACTAGCCCGGGCTTCGCCTTTGGGCAGTTTGTATCGTATTTAAACTGTTTACTACGCGTTAGTTCAAGTACATCCGTGCACTTGAAATGCCTGAAGATGCCGAAAAGCGAAAACCAGGACGTTAGCGACCAAACTCATGGAAAAGTACAAGATCTAAACAATTAAAATTTGATATTGAAATTCCATCAAGCACTCTCAGTCGAAATCCTCAATTAAAATTTGGTGAGGCGCGAATTTTTTTTTTAAGGGACTCGTAGTGGCATAAAGTTTGGAAGCCACTGTGATGAGATGTAACATAAAGCCATTGTTTAAAATTTGTTTTTTTTTGATCGCGGTAAATTGCAATTAAAAAGTCATATATATTATATACAAATTTGTATAGCTCTTCCCTCATCGCCGACCGCCCAAGATCCCGGTACTCCAGTAGCGGACACATAAAATGGGTCGATTACGCATTTGAACCGCTGCCAAAGCTCGCGCACCTGTCGAAACGGGTTTTTAATTACCCATAGGTCTCGTCATGCCCAAAAATTTGGACGAATCTAACACTCAAGTACAGTATTGTAACCACGTACAACCCTATAGGCTGTTTGATTTATTCATCATATCGATGGCTTAACCGGATGGCTGCCACAGACGTCTTAATTTGCGAAATTTTCTGTGAACGGCACGCCAAACATACAAAAAATGACGTCTTTAGACGCTCGCTTTAAGCGGGATTTTATAACTAAAATCAATCGTATTAAACATGTAAATATATGAACACACAACGACATCGTGAATATCTTTCTATACTCAAAGTTGAAATTGTTTTCGTTTTTACCAATTGAAATGTGAATTGAAAAGAAGTCTGTCACCGTGGCGAATAAGATTTGTGGCGTGCGAGGTACCGCCATACAGGCACATACTGGCAGTTAAAAAAGTTAAAGAGTAAATTTGCTATGTCCGTTTTTGTCAATTTTGTAGGACAGGGTAAAATGCTTATTTTGGTATTTTCAAACCGATCGGGAAAATTTCAAATAGGACTATCCAACGATTTATTTGTAACATCGCTGAAAAGCAACGAATGTATGACAGGTGACAAAAAATGGTGGAGTTGGATAATTAGCAGAGTAGGTTTTGGAAAGACAATGGAGTTATCAAATTTTCCTAAAACGTTTTTCCGATGCACTCAAATAAGTTTTGGTTATATTTTTTAAATTTACGGAATATGCACATTGCATGATACAACAAGATGGCATTATTAAGTCATTTTCAGCCAAAAGTGGAGTTAACAAAATTACTCTTTAAGCCATCGATATTCCGGTTGTAACTATTTAACTTTAGTCAAGTTGTTGACACGTTATTGAAGCCAGTTCAAAAGGTCAGCTGGCTTTAGATTTTTACCTATTAGGGGTCACCAAGAAGAATGGCTCTTGGTCTGAAGCGATTCTTAAATGCTTTTTCGTCATAATTCTGTGGGTAACTATTTGACCGTGCCATAAGTTTTGAGACGCATTGGCGTCAAAGTTCTTCCCAACTCCTTCGTTTTTGAGTTTTATTTTCATAGTTAATTTACCTTCTCTTCCTATCGTTGCTAACAGAAGGTGCGATCGCTCTATTGGTGAGCAATCTCCAGGGAAGCTATTTTAAGAGATCAGCTTACTTTAGCTTTTTACGAATGGAGATTCATCGAGAAGAATGGCTCTCGGTCTGAAATGATCCTCAAATGCTTTCTCGTCATAATTCTGTGGGTAACTATTTAACTGTGCTTTTCGTTTTCATGGTTAATTTGTTTCATGGTTAATTTTTAATCGTTGCTAACAGGAGAGTGAGATCCCTGTAGTGGTAAGCAAATTCACAGAGAAGTCATTTCAAGAGGTAAGCTTTATTTTTTTTAATTGCATTGGAAACTTCCTGAGTATACTCGAGTATTTTAAAATAATACTTCTCGATACTTAAGTAGTTGAGATTTCGAGTAATTGGAAGCTCTAGTTACTAGTGACAAAATTCATGAAAATCGATAAGTGAATAAAACAACAGTACCAGAAAATTTCAGGAAGATAAATTTAAACTAAATATTATACACAAAGTGAGTATACGGATAGTATTACCAATCCACAGAACGTAACAAATCTTCGTCAGAATTGTATTAATTAATATTATTTATTGCCATGGTTACACCCTATATATTTAATGTAAGCTTTGTTCAAAGTCTGCATTGCAATAGTAGGATCTCCCAACCTGGTTTCGGTATTTAGCCTTATTATAATTAAGCCCATGAAAGCTGATCTACAAGTTGAATTAAAATAACACTAACCACCGCTCACAGGGTAGTGGTTATCTCTAGACTGGTAAGCTGCTTAAAATAAAATATGAATAATGTATTTCAAATCATTACATTGTTTGTGAATAATATGAACTTGGACAGGTCCATTTCATTATTCATTAATAGCCAAGTTGGCTTTTTTTAAATGAGAGACTAGCAGACCCAGCTGGTATTAATTACCTTTGTTCACTTTTAAGGTGTTCACTGTCAATACTTGGTGGAATGGCATCATAATAGAAATCATTTTTCAAACTTATTCCACATAAAATTTATTGGATCAGGACTGGTTTCGCTCATGGCGAGCATTATCAACTGATAAGAAATAAAACGAAACAGTGTAAAATTCGTTTGTCACAATGAGCAAGTAAACATGATTTAAATAACTTATTTTGAGCATATTTTTTCACAACTAAACCCCTTCTATTGAAATATAATGATCTAATGATTGAAATACTGTGATTGTGAATGACAATCTTAGAACTTTATCAAATAAAATTAGTAAAAAACAGATGAACTCCGGAATTCTGCTAACTCCGTAACAGGGCGCCTTACGTAGGCGAATATTTGGGGTTACACCGCGACCAAATAACAATTAATTTAAATCGTCGCGGACTAAAGGTCTTATGTGCCATTTACATCTAGCCAGCTTGTCCAATAAAAATTTTTTTTGCCAAAATGACTACCGCCATGACTCAGGCAGTTGAGGCCACTTGTTGTCGTCCATTTTTCATGTACGCGATGACCGGAATTTGAAAAAAACTCGCTAATACTCGTTCGTCGCTTAAAACGTCCTTTCCCTAAAACGGTACGTTATACAATTATAATGTGGTAATTTTTTTAAACTTATACTTTATTATATATGACTAGAATCAATGGTTTGGTACATACAAACTTTTCCGGCTAAAAGGATTTTTTTTGCCAAAATGACAGTGAGGACCTTTTCAAAGTAAGGTAATGAGTTAGTGAATATTCAACGAAGATAGATTACGAGTCAATAATTCTTTGTCAGATCTACTGGACAAAGCTGTGGTGAGTTTTAAGATATATGTATGTAAAATCAATGTACGATTTTTTTTGCGTTGCAGAATTACGACAGAAGCCTGAGAGCTCTACCACTCGCACACGGCGATCACAAATATATTTTTTTTAGCTTCGGCTATTACTAATTGATTTGACATAAATTAAAGGTCGTTGTTCACGTTATGTTCTACAGACTCACTGATGGGAAATTACTACCAAATGGCTTGTATTTGAAGTTTAATGGTTTTTGACTTCCATCAGTGGATTTGCTCGATAGCCAAATAATGAGTTGAACTCGAGAAGTTATTAATCCGGCAGCCATGATAGATCTCCTGATGTATTAAAAGTTTATAACAATGTAAAAATTGATCAAGGTACAAATATGATTAAAAATTTGAATCGTTTGAGTATTGTACTTTTTTATTAATTTTATTTCTAACAACACGGGCGTCGCCTTTCAGTATCTTCAGGCATTTCAAGTGCTCGAAAGTCAGTTCAAGCTAAAATGCTAAAAGGCGAAACCCTGGACGTAAGCGATAAAACTCATGGAAATGTACAAAATTTAAATTGATCATATTTAATATTGAGATTCCATCAAGCACCTTTAGTCGGAATCCTCAAATGTGACTTCATCTTTATTTTTGAGAAAAGAGTTAAATATTGAAATTGCACCAATGTTTTTGTATTTGTATATTTATTTAAAGACTTTAAATCCCTTTATTTGGTAAGCATTAAGGTAAATGTACTAGTAGTTGACCGTGTACCAGTAGTTGACCTTTTGAGATTAAATGGCCTAAAATAAGAAATGCGGATGCGGAATTGCTCTAAATTGTAAAGTTCAGACAAGTTAAGGCATCTGTGGTCAGAATGAGCCACTAACACATCACCATATAGCCAATGGAGTGCCAGGGTGGCCATTTGAAAACAACACCTAGTGAGGAAAGTGTATTATTTCAAATTACTTAAGGGATCAATCTAGAAACGGTGTGTACCTTGTTCCTGAACCACCCATTGCTACTTGATTCAACCAAGAGTGGTGTGACGGAAAGCCCTGAGGCAACTCTGACAGAAAGTTCACTATAAAGCCCCCTGATTAGACATGGTCAACTACTGGATTTTTCAATATGTGAGATGGTAAACTACTGAAACAGGAACATGGCTTTAAATAATTTAACACAACTTTATTTTAAACAGACACCTTCGTAATTTTTGTTACATAATATTAATTAAGACATATGATCCAATATGAATATATTTGCTTTGCCATCATTCGGTACAATGCAAAACCTTAATCGTTATTTAATCGTAAACATTGTTACTAGTCTGTTCATTATAGGTAACTAAGCAATGATTTCATTTTTTAGTAACTAGCAAAAGAAAAAATTACCATTGATTTTTGTGACATAAACTAAACATTATAAAATTCACAACTTCGTATATTGAACAACAATGTTATAATATTTTCTTACTTATGTCAAAAAAAGATTTTTTTCGTTAGATTCACAATAAGTTTACCATATTATATGTGAAAGCTTTTTTCCTACAGTAATGAAAATCTTTATACTCTTCAAATAAGCTTATGAATGCTTTGTTTATTTGCTTGAAAATATGTGATATTGCCTGAAATATCTCTCAACTCATATCTTGTATATTGAAGGGAAAACTACGTGAAAACTCGAAGCGGTATGCCCACAAAGACCGTGACCACGTATTTTAGAATTATCCGAATACGTGCTATATTATTTAGGGCGATAATGTAACGATCGAATTATAACAATCATGCATGGGAAGTCGAATTGGCGAACGAATAACGGTCTATTAAGATAAAACTTAATTTCCATCAAAATAACAAGCGGATATCAACAAAATATTTCCTAGGACATGACCAGTGGTTAGTTAAGTCCTGTTTTTAAGATCAGATAGAGAATAAGATCGAAGAGCATTACGTTTCATTAGAGTCCAAGCCCATTTGATGTTTTTAACAGACCAAAAATTGGTTTTTCATTTTCTTTAAAGGCGATGCTTTCTGATTTGTTTTTAATATATATGTTACAGTGAAAATATATTCTTCTCCAAGCTTTCATTGAAATTAAATTTGACCGCCCTATCTTCAGCCCAATGTTTGTCTGTGTTTTTCTTTGTTTCTCTATTAATGAAAGGGACTACTTGCTGATTTTGTTTCATTGAAGCAAACTAAAATTAAAGGCCGGCAAATTATCGACTTGGGCCAATAATTTCAATGATTGTGACCAGTGAAATCATGTTGTCATACAGATCTATTACTTGATACATTTTCACTGAGAATACAGTTTCACTGTAACATATATGTATATATATGTATATTACAATGCCCACTCCTAGCTTGGAGCATATAAACCCCTTACGGAGTTTATCTGAACATGTTTTCTTCTTTTTACGAGAACTTATTGATACTTAGTTGTTTAACCTCTCTGTTTCAAAGAAAGTAGGGATTGAAAGCATACGAGGACTAGTTAAGGATTAGTGGTTAGCTAATCGCTACGTGCCACGATTTTTTGGGATCGGACGATAGAAGGGATTTTTAACAATATAAACACCCATTGCCTTCAAAAAGAATCAATGTATCGACTGAAAAAATCCGCTCGTACCAGGAATTGACCCGGGTGGTCCAACCCATTGACCACGGACTGGGCAAAATATAAAGTCTTAATTTATTATCATGCGTTGTTTTCATTTTTACCGGAAAAACTATCTTCGTATCCACTTCTCTCTTTGACACATAACGTATTTGTAACTAGTTACATATTTAGTAACATATTTGTAACTAGTGGCAGTCATAACTCAAAACCGGCAATTGTTTTTGTGGCATTTTATACATTACTTTTTAATCGATGTCACCGAACCGATATCGATTGATGTTTGTGATGTGTTATAAAATATTTATTTTATTTTATTATACTAGAAATTTATTTACTTTCTCCAACCTTCATTTTATCCCGGTGTTTTCGTGCTTAATACCGGCACTGTGACCTTTAGTTGCTTTCTGTTGCTGGCAAAACACATCTTAATGTTACCCGGGCAACATTAAGATTTCAACGGTGCCTTCTGTAATGAACCGAGTTCATTAACTGGGAAAAGTTTGACGGAGCATTCGTTGAATTTTCCTCCAATTAAGCGCAAAACGTATACAACAGAGAGACACTAAATATCCCTTTAACTTTTCCGTTACTGGCCAGCGGAAAATTTTGTCATAAATATAGAGCGAATTTTCCGAAAGTTAAAATGTTGTTATAAGATTTTGTTCAATTTATTACGAGAAATAAATTACCCACTCACTTACCTTGAACCTTGAAGGTTTGAAGCTGAATATAATGAAAATTAAAAAAGCAATTTCAACTCAAAACTATCGCAGAAATTAAACCCACAATCATAATTTATCTCGACGGGCAATTTTATGTTCTACGATAGAAAATAATCCTCTAAATTTAAATTTGATGTGTAATAGTATCAAAATTGGCATTTGAAAACGAAGACTCTATTTAAGCAGTCTTGCTTGTTACTCAGTTGCTCAACCTCTCTTTTACGAAGAAAGTAGGGGTTGAAAGGATGTGATTACTAGGACAGGGCTACTATAATAGTTAGTTAATCGCCAAAGATATCGATATAATAAAAAAGGATTTAAACGCATGATCTTCAAACAGAATCGATAAATCGAATGAAATATGCTCGTACAGGGACTTGAATTCGTGGAGTCCGTCAAGAAAGCCAACAACGTTAACCACTGCACTGCGGACCAGGGTTGTGATTTTAACAAGTTGCGGTTCGGGTAATTTCTCGAAAAAAATTGCAAAATTAAGTACTTCAGTGAATTTGATATTACTCCGATGCAGTGGCGGCTGGCGACAGAGTATTAGGGAGTACAACAAAGATTCAACTAATTTTCCATACTACGGACAGCCAAAAATTCATTAGACTGGCACTCCGTTGGTATTGCGAACATCTGAATTGAAAGTCTATGTTATAGAAGTGTTTTAAAATCCAATGAATAAGAAAGAACTCTTGCAAAAATAATTGAATCTTTTTTTGTACTCCCCAGTACTCTGTCACCAGCCGCCACTGCTCCTATGCTATTTCAGCTACGTCATTGAAAGTTGCTTTGTTGGGTTAAAAAAGATTATCCCTCTATAATTTTTTTTTTAATTCAAAGTTTCTCAAACTATGGTTTGCATATTAGCGAAATATAAATGATTATTGAACAATATTTTATTCGTGCAGAAATTTTGTATTTACTGTAATTATCACATCGATAGACGATATTGTGACTTCTGTCGGTGTGTTCGGTAATAAGTTCGATCCCTATAATGGATCTACTCCAAAATTTGATATTGAAATCCCATCAAGCACCTTCAGTCGAAATTCTTAACTACACACGTTTTTGTTTCACTTTCTGCTTATAATAATCAAATAGTAATGGTGCAAAGAAATTTCCGTTGGCAATCATTCTGTATAATTTAACTTTTGTCTGGCTGAGGGTGAAACAGTCGGCCACCACTGCTACTTTATCTTAAATATCTATCTTAATATTAGTGATACAATGTGTAAACTTTTGTTATTCTTAAACCATTATTTTTTACATCTTTTTCAGAAAAAAAATATGATTTTGATAGTCTAGTTTCGTCGCGATTAAATAAAAAAAAAAATAAGTCGGATTTTTATAGGCCGAAAAACCATTAATACTGTCGCTACCAATTGCTAGGACTAAAACTTCATTACTCGTACACTATAAGAAGCGCGTTACCTTATCTGAATCGCACTTCTTTCAACGAAAATTTCAAATGAAATGGATGCTTTTTACGTTAAAAGGTGAAGATAAGAAGTCGCTTTCACAGTTCACATCGCCAGTATAGAATAATCAAGAACACGATCAGGTTATCTCATTCATGCGCGACTTAATCATGAACAATTATAGGAAAATTATCGATTTTCATATATTGTAGAACGATGTATAAAGATACGCCAAAGTATAAAATTCCTTTTTTTATTGCAGTCTATGCCAATAAGGCCACTGGGGTCTTTTTAGACCCCCCTTCGGCCTACGAGTTATTTTACAAATACAGTCTTTCGAAGGTTAATATAAAAAGATATTTCAAAGTCATTATATGTGTACCTACGAAAATGACTGAAAATCAATTATGAAACAGCATGTTTACGTCAGTCACTTTGGATGTGTTTGCTCTACGCGCGTGCCTCTTATTATTTAAGGTCGCACGGAGGCTTTTTAGAAAATATTCAGCACCCCTTCGCCGTCAAAATCTTCAAAGTCAAATTAACAATGTTGACAAACTTGACAAAGTGGAGCTTTCAAAACTCAATTTGATTACGAGGCGATGTATAAAAGTTTATTATACGCAGGGTTGCCAACGTTCAAGATTTTTTTTGTAACACATGGATTTGAACAGAAATACTAGTTTACATTTAAAAAAAAATAATTTAAGTACAGTGGTACCACGAGATACGAGTGCCCTAACATACGAGATATAGCCGTCGAGCGAGTGAAGTTTTATTGGATATCTGTGTTGGTATTGGATTCTACTTCAACTGTCAAACGCTATGGACCTACTATAAAAAACACACGTCGCTCGTCATTCGCACAAACGACAAATCCCATACGTAACACATAGATGGCGCTCTACAACCGGGGCTGGTACGGATGAATGGCATTTCAATTAATTTCAATGGGAAAAATTGCTTTGACATACGAGCAAGGTTACGAAACGAATTAAACACGTACCTCGAGGTTTCACTACTTATTCCACAATCAATTTATTAAGATCCGAACCGGTTTTGCTCATCGCGAGCATTTTATCAGTTGAATGATCACGGTGAGCGTACCGGTTCGGATCTAAATCTTTTTGGTGAAATAAGTATAAAAAATGTCTTTCCACCAAGAATTTGTCAGTAAAAACTTGAAAAGTAATTAGTATCAGGGCTGTGGAGTCGGTGAAAAAAAGTCATTGACCAAAAACACGACTCCGACTCCGACCAAAAAAAGTTCAATATCGTATTTTTTCCCCCTTATTTTTCTATTTATATGTATTCAATTAAATATCAACCCTATCAATGCGACCAAAAGCCAAATTTGACATATAAAATGCAAAAATAAAAAGTTCAAACTTTGCAAAATTTCCGACTCCGACTCCGACTCCACAGCCCTGATAAGTATAAATATTAGTATTATTTATTCAAGAAATAAATAAATATTGTTGAAATCTTGCTAGCTATAATAATTTTTTGTCACTAACGACCATCAATTTGCCTTTCTGTATCATCAGGACACATATTCAGAAAACGATTCACATGGCTTACATAAATAAAGTATACTCAAATGATTCATTGTTGGACGAAATCTTTTGGAAAATTTTCACATACAGCTCAAGTTCATTCGTGCACGTCGAAATCTGGCTTGTTAGCGACAAAACTCATTGAAAAGTATCAAAATGCTCTCTCTTTCTATTTGTACACGTTTTGACAGAAATAGAGTTAAAATCATAATTCAATTTGTACTAAGTTCTAGATAATTAAACGATAATGATATAAATCAATGATACAGGAAAACTTTATATTTCAAAGGGATATAAAAATCTTATATATAAAACCGAAACGGCGTATGTATGTCTGTGGGTCTGTAATTCCCTTTTGCATTGTTGGTCATTAAGTTGCCATACGAACGAATATGAAAGAAAATATGTTTGAATTTTTATCGGCGAAGACATTTAGTCAAAATGTAATAAATTAGTCTTCTACCAACTTTTTCCCGGCTTTTATTAGTATAATAATGTTTATTATTTACGTGAAGGTATTATTTGACATTTCTTTGACAGCAAATTAGATTTTTTCCTTGAATTTGGACATTTTAATGGGCAAGAATGGGGCGGGGCTGTCATCAAATTAAATAAAGTTTGTGATTTTATTTTAACTCTATTTTGGATGTTAGATTATGTCGAATGATATAACATTAAATAATTATTGGTCGCTTAGTCCGAGCGACGCCGGGTAGCAATACTAGTTTACCATAAAAATGGTCGACGGTCATGTGTTATAAAATATCATTTTATTGATACTTTTGTTTACTTTTAAAATGCAGCGCTACTTATTTCTTGACCACATATACATAATGTGTGACAATATCAAGTATGAGAGCATGAAACGTTGACTGTTAATATGTCAATAGTGTGTCAACATGGACAGCCCTTATTTCAGCGTAACTCAACAATAGAGGGCGTGCATTAAGTGGCTGAGAGCTTTATAAATTGTCAATTTTCTTAAGAGACCGAACTAACTGAGTTTATAATTATTCAAAATGCCTACAACTTAAAAAGTGTATTTATCTTACGAGCGCCACGTAACTTCTACTCTTAAAGAAAGTACCCACTCAAGTTGGTTTTGTAGCGTTTGTCAAAATCTACAATTATTTTAAAAGAAAGTATAAAGAAAACAGATACGTGGCTACAGTGTTCCTGGAAAGAAAACAGCTCATTTGAATAGTATGTCTGTATGTTACAATCACAGGACAGTGTTTTTCAATCGCACTTTTACACTGCCAAATAAATAAAAACCAGTTGGTTTTCCTGTTTCCTTTGTATGAAATAATGATTTGGCATATAATGTTTAAATTTGAATTTTGTACTTTTCCATGAGTTTTTGATATAACATTAAATAATTATTGGTCGCTTAGTCCGAGCGAAGCCGGGTAGCAATACTAGAAATACCGAAACGGCGTATGTATGTATGTATGTCTGTGGGTCTGTAATTCTTTGAAAATGATATAGCATTAAATAATTTTTGGTCGCTTAGTCCGAGCGAAGCCGGGTAGCAATACTAGTTTATTTATAATTCAAGCACTTGCTATAATTAAATATCAATTCACTTACTATCATTAAATATTAATTTCAAAGGCTTGAAATCAATCAACTCATTAATGATAGGTCGGATAAAACCCTAGATTTATTTTAAATATTCTTATGTTATTATCTTGTAATTAATATTTTCAAAAATCCCCATAATTATAACAAACCCACTTAATTCATTGAAACTTGTATTCATTCAAATTTCGCTAATTTACATTTTAATAACCTTTTAACTTAGTGATCTACATATATTTTTGTATATAAACTGTTTACTACGCGTCAGTTCAAGTACATCCGTGCACTTGGAATGCCTGAAGATGCCGAAAGGCGAAACCCGGGTCGTTAGCGACAAAACTCAAGGAAAAGTACAAAATTCAAAAAAAAATAGATTTGATATTGAAATTCCATCAAGCACCCTCAGTCGAAATACTTAATTATATATTTTTTAACTTTTCCTTCCTGGTGGGTGAGACAGTCGACCACTGTATCTTAAATATCTATCATAATATTGGGGTAAACTTTTGGTATTCTTAAATCATTGTTTTTTAAATTTGCAGAAGACAAGTTTCGTAATTAAATAAAAAAGAAAATAAATCAAATTATTATTGGTCAAAAACCATTTATAACGTCGCCACAAATTGCCAGGATTCAACCTTCACTGCCTATATGCGAAAAGATAACGTTATCTTATCTCATGTGTTACCAATTAACAAACTGCTAACAATTTAAATAATTGAATTATTTTTTAAAAATCCTTTTCCTTTTATGCTGATCAATGATTTGATTATCGGGCATCGCAGTAGATTAGTTATATTTTTACCCAGTTTCCTGTTTTGACACGACGGTGGAGTGTGATACCCATGCTGAAATTCCAAAAAGTCATAACAAATTTAGTTAAATGTGTATTTTACTTCTTACAAAATGTATATAAAGTTGAAAACCTCAATAAGGCTACACAGAACCAATGGCAAAGATTTGGGCATGCCTGTTGTAGGCAATATAATTTAAGTATTTAATTTTAACAAAAACATTAAATAGATCCAATTTTATTTATCAATCTAATGTTTTGAGTAAATCGTTTAAAGCTATTTTCTTTCGTGACATAACAGAGTAGATCGAATTTCAAGAAGCGGCAAGAAAAACCCTTCATGTTTTTGAAAACAAAATTGTCCGATTTAGAATAAATGGTCCAGTCAAAATTAACCAAAAGTACTTGACATGCTCTTCAAAGGCGAAACGTAAGGCACTTGACCTCTAGTACAACCTCGCAAGAGCTGTGCGGAAAACCCGGAAAACGATGCGAAATTGGTCGTATATGGATATAAAAGGCGGAAAATTACCGAAACACGGTCAGCAACTATGTATTTGAGAGTAAAAATAATAAAACATGTCTAGTAAATCTTCATATACATATGTATGTAGCTCTAAGATAGGGCTATAGAAACCCGTCCAATAGATAACTACATACATAGGTACCCATCCAAAATTTGGTCTTCGGTTTGTTTTTTTTTGTTTTTGTAAATTGTACAAATTCAATACATATATGTACATACTTTTGATGGAATCAGCGGTAACTTTGTGGAAGTTCATTTTAATATAAGCTGTAAAATAACTTTGATTAACACTGTGACATGTGTTCGCCCATTTTCGCAAAAGTTTGCTTAAATAATAATAATTGCTTAAATCTAATTATGGTTGACAGACATGTAGATTTATTTATTTTTATTAAATGCACTTAATTTTGGGCTTTTCCTTTGTTAATGTTAATTCATACTTAATTGATTTTTGATGTGTTAGTTTTGCATTGCTAAGAGGTCTTGAACATGTTATTTTTAGTCTATTTTTCTTGTAATTTGCTTTAATTTATTTGCTTAGTTGATTTACCAATTGTTTGTCATACCTTGTTTTCATACTTAACTTTTGCATAAATACCACTGTTTTATTGTATTCCTTATCAGTTGATAATGCTCGCCATGAGCGAAACCGGTCCTGATGAAATAAATCTCATGTGGAAAAAGTACTAAAAATGTTTTATTATTTTTATTAAATAATAAAGCAAGATTGATTCTTATTGATTGAGTAGGCATTTACTTAGTAGAACTCCATTATAATACGGTAAGAAAAATAACAATGTATTTTAGTTCTATATAAATTATTTTATATATTTGTTGATAGCTATCTCGGCTTACGCCTTCGTCAGAACTATTGATTCTAAGATTGATTTTAATATTTGAAAACTGAAGAATTACAAAATGGAGCTTGGGATTTTTCCTTTTTTACGGAAGCAAGGAGGGGGGTTATAGTAACAAAATTTTACATTATCATGCAAGTTTATAATACTTTCGATGGATTCGGCGGTAACTATGTGGAAGTTCATTTTAATATAGAATTTTAAATAACTTTGATTATTCCACGTATTGTGTTACTAATTGTGACACGTGTTTCACCTCTTTCAGATGCATCTTGGAAGGAAGATGTTTATTTTAATCAATTTTACACATTATATGCAAACACACATGTATTTTATGATAAAGTTTTTAGCCAGTTTGACTAATCGCGAGAACGAAACCGGTCCTGATATATATCATAAAATACTTCTAGCATCAAGGCCTAGGTATTTAAATAGTACCGTAGAAATCCATACACAAGTCAATACTGAATAAGGTCCAAGACAAGCGATGTAACATACAGTGTGTCTAACTGAATTTGATTAAACAAAATAAACACAATTTATTACTTGTCCAAGATCCTTCTAGCGCTTGCCATTCACACCATTCGGAGAGTTAATAAAGTTCCGAACAAAAGCCCACATTGTCGATAATACTTGGACAAAGCTCGTGTTGCTGTTCTTGGAAGTGATGTATCTGTAATTATGTGGCCAGTGTGGTATAACTGCATTTGCTCACTGTTTCATAGTATATTACATTATTTGTACCCAGTGACGGCTGGTGACGGGGTATTGGGGGGTGCAAAGGAAGATTCAACCATTTTTGCAAGAGTTCTTTCCTATTCATTGGATAGCATGGACTTTCAATTCAGATGTTCGCAATACCAACTGTTTCTCTTCCGTAGTACGGAAAAATAGTTGAATCTTCCTTTTGCACCCCCCAGCACCCCGTCACCAGCGTCACTGTTTGTACCCCTTTAAATAAATATAATTAAATTCAAAATTAAACACTTGAAATCAAACAATTCAATGAATTATTTAGCGATATGTTTATGTTATTAACTGATAATTAATATTTGCGATATTACATTCAAAATACCCGATAATTTTAATTTACCCACATAATTCATTGAAACTCGTTTATATCAATATTTGTTGCATTGAATTATAACATATTAACAAGGGCGAATATAAATTGTTATATCAAGAAATATTAGAGATAAACAGGGCCTAAAAGTTTACAAACTTAATCTTCCGAACTCGCCATTGTTATAGCCCCCTTTAAATAATTATCATTTATTAATAATTCAAACACTAGAAATCAATCATCTCAGTAATAATTGGTCGGATAAAACCCTACATTTATTTTAAATAATCCTATGTTTTTATCTGGTCATTAGTATTTGCGATACTATATTAAAAAATCCCTATAATTATAAAAAATTGAAACTCATTTACATCAAATTTTCGCTAATTTACATTTTTATAGCAATTTAACTTAGTGATCTACTCTTATTTTTATACAAACTGTTTACTGCGCGTCAGTTCAAGTACATCCGTGTACTTTAATGCATGAAGATGATGAAAGGCGAAACCCGGGTCGTTAGCAACAAAACTCAAGGAAAAGTACAAAATTAAAAAGATTCAAATATATAATATTCTTTACATATAATTTTCACGAATTTCAGAATTTATATCGAAACATGATGCAAAGTTTTTTGATTCGCAATGGATAAATTTTCTCAGCCATTGTTGTTATATAACCGTTTTACATACGTCGTCTTTGTCGGGTCTGTGGTGCAGTGGTCAACGTCGTTCGCTTGTCTCCTGAGTCCCCGTATGTCCCCGTATGAACAGCATTTTTACAGTCGATTTATCGATCGCTGTCCGGGTGTTTGGGTTGTCTAAACATTTCTTCTCACCGATCCGATCCTGTTAGAGTGGCGTAGCGAGAGCGACTAGCTAACCACTAGTACTGTCTTGGTCGTATCATTTCAATCCATACTCTAAGTTGAGTAACAACCGGTGCTCGTAGAAAAGTCTAGATCATTGTATTATTCTCTATTTATACGTCATACGCTCTTAATTGGTAGCAAACATGGATTTAAAGAGTAGTAATTTTGACAACTTATTGTTGCACTTGCGCAAAGGTTATAAACATAGTACACTTAACTTTCAGTAGGTGGCGCGTGTGTCGTACCATAGACAATCGACAAAAGACAAATAGCAAACGGCAAATGTCATCGATACCGATCAATGTTAGTGAAATTAAATCGAAATTATTTATCTTAAAAATTGTGCATCCGAAAGTACTTTCACACAAAAACTTTCTTTCTTTGAGTGGCATTGCAACGCAGGCGTCGAGTGATTTATCATATTTGTTGGAAAAAAAGTCTGATCCGCTGAAGTTAAAAAGTACGTCCGTGCACTTAAAATGTCTGAAGATGCCGAAAGGCGAATCCTGTGTCGTTAGCAACAAAACTCATGGAAGAGTACACAATTCAAACAATTCAAATTTATTGATTGAGTAGGCATTTACTTGGTAGAACTCCATTATAATACGGTAAAAAATAACAATGTATTTTAGTTCTACATAAATTGTATATATTTGTTGATAGCTATTTCGGCTTAATAGTTCTGACGAAGGCGTAAGCCAAAATAGCTATCAAAAAATATATAAAATTTATGTAGAACTAAAATAAATTGTTATTTTTTACCGTATTATCAATTCAAATTTAATAATGTAGAAAATAAGATTGGATTACGATACTATTCCACAAATTGTGTTCGCCAAATTAAAGAAATAAGAAAGACGAACTACTGGACGAGGGTACCGGCTAGTTATAATTATAAAATATTGATAAAGATAATAAATAAGTCCACTATCACGGATTATAGATAGCCCGCTTCGCATTTATTTCCAGTATTTAATATATGTTTAAATAATAAACATTTTAACTGATAAGAGAATATGCAGTGTCTCAATGTATCGATATCACACATAAGTATCATAACAGATATCACTGATAATAAATTACTTCTCTGGGACACGTAATGTGTCATCAGTCAATCGACGTGCGCATGGCTCGTCCGTAATATTATTACAAAAATGTTTTCTCGCGGATATTTCTTCGTGTGTTTTTGTGTGCTCGTTCACGTGTTGTTTCACGTGGAAGGCTCTCAGGCTCAAGACACTGGAGTGGAAATCGTGCAAGGAAAACTCTCCGGGAAATATTACGCGACGGTATCAAAGCTTAATAAGTATTACTCGTACAAGGGTATACCGTATGCAGAGCCCCCTGTCGGAGAATTGAGATTTCAGGGGTGAAAAATTATAATACGGAAAGAAAAATAGCAATGTATTTTAGTTCTACATAAATTATTTTATATATTTGTTGATAGCTATTTCGGCGTACGCCTTCGTCAGAACTATGTTTAAAACGTGTATTAGAGATAGCTTATATACCTTTGCTAGACAGGGTGCCCCTTACATCATCTCTTTCTGTTGAAACCATACCTACGTCACATGAAAGAATTTAAATAAGTTTGATTTATTGGTCTAAAGTAATGGTGGGAAACAATAATTTGGGTATTTTTGGGTTATTTTATCGTGTGAAACCACTTAAAATCTGCAATGCCTAAGTGCATCTATTTTATATTGTTTATTAAAGGTTTTAAGAGAGGTGAACTGTTAATTGTAATCTGATCGTTAAGAATTTCATTGGACTGATTATACCTATTAATTTCCAGCTGTTCCAATGCATTCAGCTTTAGGCCCTTATTACAGGAATGTAAACGAATCGGGACCGAATTCGGATTATGTGCTAATTCTATAAGGTGATTTGCATATTGTGAATCAGTTTTTTCATTGTAAGGATCTAACATGTTCGCTTGCGCGAGTGGAAATGCTTCTACCGATCTGTCCGACATATACTAAATCACATGTACCGCAAGTCTTCTTTATGTTTATAAAACGTTCCTTTTAGTTTAATTGACAAACCGTTTTTCCATCAACGCTCTAGGAGGTGGATTCTTTCTCAAATATATGAACGGATTATAATATTCTTCAACTGATTGATTTTTTTGTACTAATTTCACATAATATATATTTAGGATCAGTTGATAATGTTCGCAATGAGCGAAACCGGTCCTGATCCTAACAAATCTAATTTGGAATAAGTAAAAAAAAATATTAAGCCTTTCCACCAAGTTTTGGAAGTTTTGACAGTGAACACCTAAAAGTGATACATTTTTGTTTATTTATAATACAGATATGTGTGATGTTTATTTTCCTTTCAACCTATCCCATCCTAAAACTTGGGACTTATGGAGAACGATAGCTAACAACTTTTTAGTCGAACAGATGAGATCATGAATTATTGTGTACCTTTTCTACACCAGTATATATAAAACATAATAGAAGTGATATATACATATTATATATTTAAGTAAAGGAGCATTTTTGTCAGTCGATTCCACGAATCTCTTCAAAGGCATCACAGTGTTTGTGTAACCACAAGGGCTTTCCTAGCCTGAAATTTTCACTCCGTCCTTTTGTCGAATCGAAAAAAAGTTGAGTGTGTGATATGCAGTTCTTGAAGAAAAAAATATGTCGTATACACATTGGGAACGGATATAGATAAACAAAATATATTTTATTTAAAATGATATATTTTTTTCAGCCACCAAGACCACACAAAGGATGGAAGGGTACATTCGAAGCCATCAAGCATGGAAATAGATGTCCAAATGCTGACCACGATGTGGATGATGGACCTAACGGTGACGAAGATTGCCTGTTTCTCAACGTATATACTCCAACTCTAAAAAAAGACCTTGATAAACCTCTTCCAGTCATGTTTTGGATACACGGTGGATTCTTCAGACAAGGTTCTGGCAATGCAGACTTCTATGGGCCAGACTATTTCATGGACGAAGACGTTATTTTAGTTACCATAAACTACCGACTTGGAGTATTAGGTTTCTTGGATCTGGAAGATGAAGTTGTGCAAGGAAATATGGGTCTCAAAAGGACATTGTGCTTGCTTTGAAGTGGGTCAGCAAAAACATTGCTGAATTTGGTGGTGATTCAAAAAGAGTTACAATATTTGGAAACGGATCTGGAGGCGTCGCAGTAGACATTTTACTTTTAAGTCCAATCGCTAAAGGATTGTTCAGCAGAGCGATTCTTCAAAGTGGAGTCGGAATGATGTCTTCGTATTTCGGTTGGGGTCCTCGAGAAAGATCATTTGCTCTTGGAAAAGAATTTAAAATTGACACTAAAAGTTCCACTACATTGGTCAAAGAATTGAATAAAATTGAAGGATCATTTTTGGTAGGAAATGCAACAAAAACTATTGATATTTATGAAACGTTTAAAAAACAAAACGGAGTTTTACCATTTTCACCAAGTGTAACTAAAAACAAAGAAGATGCAATACTTACAGATTTACCAGAAGATATATTCAAAAACAATGCAGTTGCAAATAAGGATGTACCCATTATGATTGGATTTTCTTCACAAGAATCAATACTCACGAATAAATATTACATACAAAGACCTCACTTTTTAAAGATGCTTCAGAAAGAGTTCCAATTTTTAATGCCAATACGAGGGCTTTATTCAAAATTTGATTCGGATTACTACCACGAGATGATTTATAGATTGAAACAATTTTATTTCACAAACGGTACAATTATCATCGCAAATGATACCGCCCTTCCAGAATACCTTAACTTCATGAGTGATTTACACGTTTATCCAATTGACAGGACTGTAAGAGAATATGCCAAATCTAACAGTGCTCCAGTGTTTTATTACCGGTTTTCGTACGAAGGAGGATTCAATTATTTCAGGAATAGAGCGACTGTCCAAATATATGATGATTTCCCAATTGATGTGGATGGAGCATCAGAAAAAGATGAAATTTGTTATCTCTTCAAATGTAATGTGATGGGTGATGAATATAAGAAACTGTACGAATATGAAGAAGCTTCTGAAGACTTAGAAATGGTGGAGAAGATGGTCAGACTTTGGACAAATTTTGCGAGAACTGGGTGAGTTTTTTTAAATATAACAGGAGTCTTACTTCAGTCTTTCCTCATCACAAAGCACCAGAGTGGTAATTCCCAACAATAATTACCTTGCCGACCAGAAAAAAAATTAAAACAACACTTTATAAATCGGTATTTTCTGGCACGTGTGAGAGCCACGGGCCTTGGACCCTTGTGTAGGTTGTGCAAACTTCCAACTTCTCAATTTTTAGAATTTATTTCACGATTTTATTATATCTTTCGTAAATGCTTACTAGATTATAGAGATGGTTGGAAATGATGGACAATAGATCTAAGAAATCTTTTCGGCTCAGTAATTCAAAATAATTACGTGAGCCGCAAGTGAAATATTGTTTTAGTTTATGATTACTTGTAATAGTGATCATTTTTAATGTATTAACCGTAAATGTTTGGTGCAAAGACATATTTTAATAAATTCAACATATTTATTTATTGAATTGGCATTTATTTAGCCGAACTTCATTATAATACAATTAAAAAGCAGCTACTTAATTCTAGTATATATAAATAAGTTAATGTATGTTTAAACATAGTTTTGATGAAGGCTTAGCAGAAATATCTACTAGGTATAGTGCTACTTCCAAGGACTCGGGGGTAACTTTGTGGATGTTCATTTTAATATAAAATTTAAAGTAACTTCGATTATTCCACGTATTTTGCTACTAACTGTGACACGTGTTTCGCCTCTTCTCTGCTATATCCAAATTTGCCAAAAATTTTAAATTATCTCCAAAAACGAAAAATATATCTGAGGCACATATAATCCAACATGTATGGTTTTTAATGTGAGGATAATATCAAATTAAAAATATTTTTGCAACCAAGCTGTAAAATATCGGGCAGGACTAGACATAGGAGTTCTTTCGAAGTTAATGTGTTCTTATTGTTTGTTTTTGTTTTCCTACTCTATTATATTTATAAACCCGGTCTTTTCACTTTCGCTAATCAGTATTTATTCTCTTCCAGGAACCCCACCCCGGATAAAGACGACGATGTACTGCACGGCACAATCTGGCCCCCAGTCACCAAGGATCGGAAAAACTTTTTAGATTTGGATGCGAACTTGAACGCCGCAGTCAATCCTCATTTCAAGAGCGTTGATTTTTGGGACGCCATGTACGACTTCTACTTACCGCTGGCGACAGATGGCGTTCTCAGCGATAAAGAGAAAGACGTTAAGGATGAACTGTAGGCTTAAGGAATGATAAAGCTATTTTTTTTACTATAAAAGGGTTAAGTTTTGTAACTTGAAAAAAAGTTTTTTTTCTTTAAATAAAAACATTCTTTAATTTTAAAGTATTTTAAAAAACATCTTGCGGTGGCAGACTTTGTTAATGATAATTATTCATAGTACAATGAACCTTCCTACATTTCTGAGATGGGTTCCGTGTAGAGACACCAATTATTCGACATCTCAACTTCTCGAGTATCGAGTTCAAATTTTTTAAACACTCGAATTATCGAGTATACTCGAGTAGTTTCAGATGTACCAAAATATATACTATCAATTCAAATTGACATATATAAATCGATGATAGATAAAATTATTGAGCTTCTTTTATTGCATTAATAAATTTATTACAATTTATGAATTATATATTTCGAAAATAATAGAGAATTAAATGTCTCATATTTTAATTTGGTTCGAAGCTTTGTTTTTTATTCCCGCAGTACAAAAAACTCTCTCTATTGCTGTGGTCGTTGGTTTAAAAGTTAAACAGTGAATTTAATAGTCCTATCAAGTTTTCCTGTCCGCCGTTTATCAAATAAAATTTGGAAATAAATCTTCATATAAAAAACACCGAGTATTACTCGAGTACTTTTAAAATTACTTGAGTATCGAGTACTTGAAAAATAGACGAGTATACTCGAGTATCGAGTATTCGATACTTGAATTGGAGTCTCTAGTTCCGTGTTAGAGAAGTTTAATTTTGCATGGAAAAAAAGCCGCTGGGTTTTATAGTAAGAATATTGTATTTACTTACTGGTAAAAGAAAGAAAAGAAAAAAGTCGCTGTGGAATACGTTCGCCTGTTTTTAATAAATGCATTAATTAAGGGTTTGTCGCTAACGATCCGGGTTTCGTATTTCGGCATTTTCAGGAATTTTAAGTGCACGAATAAAACCTTTAACTGACGTGACAAAACTCATCGAAAAGTACAAAATTCAAACGATTCAAGTTTGATGTATCAGAGATAAGATTTCACAAAGTATCTGTCTAAATCTTGAATATATTTCATTTTGATCTATCCAGTGTGAAGTTTTAACTAATACACATGCTATAAACTAAATGGTGTTTGGGAAAATTTCAAGTGATTAAAATGAATTTTATACCCTGACCCCTTGAACTGGCTTCACTAAGGATTGCTCACCACTGCAACGATTGCATTCTCCTGTCAGCAGCGATGAGATATGAATGCATCTTGAATATAAAAAGAATGGTAAAAAGTCGCTTCACACTTATTTCATATATTTCAAAATGCATCTTAGTATCAGCAGAATTATAACAAGAAGACATCAGAGAAATGGTATAGACCGAGAGCCATTCTTCTCGATGATAGGTAAAAAGAAAAAATTAGCAGACCTCTTGATCTGTAGCGATTGCGTCCTCCTGTCAGCAGCGCCACGGGAAGAAAATGTGCCTTAGAACTTTAAGCTTCGATAGATATCCGAAATCAGAAAATAAAACAGCAATAGTCATATGATTTTGTTTGTTTTTTTAAGTTTCTCAGCTCCCAACTTGGAGCATATGGATTCCTCACAGAATTTATCTCAACATATGTTTTTCTACGATAAATGCTAGTTAATCAGTTGCTCAACGTCTCCTTTTCGAAGAGAGTAGAGATGGAAAGGATACAAGGACTAGGGCAGGACTAGTGATTAGCTATTCGCTCTCACTATGCGTCGCTCTTTGGGATCAGAAAGGTGGAAAGGGATTTAACAACACAAACACCCATTGCCTCTGAGCAGAATCGATTTATCGACAGAAAAAATCTGCTCATACCGGGAATCGAGCCCGGGAGGTCTGACACGGTTGCCAACGACGCTGCGCCACGAACCGAGCGAATCAGATGGTACTGCATAAAATCAGAAAGACTTTATGCCTAGTTTGTTCAGTTGCTACCTTCATTATATCACTGAAATTAAATTGTTCGCACAACTTTTACGTTTTGTTCCAATAAAGCAAACGCTTGCTTGGGAAATTTATTTGTTTGCGAAAAGACTTCGCAAAAAACCTTTCCTTAGCTGCGTGGAAAATTGCTGTTCATGAAGACACTTCTGCAGATAAAGTTTAATAAAAATTCTTCATTGCAAACGATGAGAGATATTCTTATGAAACCTTATAAAACCTTTTCTATGACCCAACGTCGTATATGTATGTTGTTTTGGTTTGCACAAAGCGCACAAACTAAGAGTTGTGCATCACAACTTTATGGTTATATACAGTTATTCCCAACTAAGAAACCATAGTTTGTTTGTAAAACCATATCAAATTCGAATCAAAAAATAATAGTTCGAAACTATTATCTCCTGGATTTATTTTTAGATATTCCTATGTTTTTAGCAGTTCATTAGTATTTTCAAAAATCCCTATAATTATAGCAAACCCACTTAATTCATTGAAACTTGTTAACATAAAAATTTCGCTAATTTGTATTTTTATAGTCATTTAACTTAGTGATCTACTTCTATGTATATAAACGATACAAACTGTTTACTACGTGTCAGTTCAAGTACATCCGTGCACTTGAAATGCATGAAGATGCCGAAAGACGAATCCCGAAAAGTACAAAATTCAAACAATTCAAATTTGATATTGAAATTTCATCAAGCACCCTCAATCGAAATCCTTAATCTTATATATAAAACCGAAACGGCGTATGTATGTATGTGGGTCTGTAATTCCCTTTTGCATTGTTGTTGCAAGTTGCCATAAAAACGAATATGAAAGAAAATATGTTTGAATTTTTATCGGCGAAGACATTTAGTCAAAATGTAATAAATTTGTCTTCTACCAACTTTTTCCCGGCTTTTATTAATATAATAATGTTTATTATTTACGTGAAGGTATTATTTGATATTTATTTGACAGCAAATTAGATTTTTTCCTTGATTTTGGACATTTTAATGGGCGAGAATGGGGCTGTCATCAAATTAAAAAAGTTTGTGATTTTATTTTAACTCTATTTTGGATGTTAGATTTTGTGATAAAATTATGTCGAATGATATAACATTAAATAATTATTGGTCGCTTAGTCCGAGCGACGCCGGGTAGCAATACTAGTTATACATATATGTCGTTTTGGTTTGCACGAAACCCACGAGCTCCATCAAATAGATATAAAATATAAATTTTTCCAAATAGTTTTGTGTTTGAGACAGTAGGAAGAAATATCTTCATAGGCATTTAACTGAGATATCAAACCACAGCACGCCCAGAGAACTGATTTCTTTCCTATTACATTCGCTTCGTAAATCCACGGGTCGAAAAACACTTTCTTGCTGAATGCCTCACGGGCCTTTTCAAATGTTTCGATTACAATTTAACGCGAAGCCCCTTAACACCCAAGGCTCTAAACTAAACACCGCGCCAGGGGCGGACACTTTTGAGGGCCTAGCGAAAAAAAAATCGCGGTACTTGACTCAACTCACTGCTGCATGAAGGCTCTATTTAATACCTACATATTTCAACCTGCTGAATCTGTGTGAGAATTTGAAACATTCTTTTGGTTTTCTGACTGTTTTTAATCGATTGAGTCTTTATATATTTTAACCGAATTTAGGATAAAATAAAGATATGATCGGACTATGGCAAAGGTTTGTTCAGGGGTGCTCAACTGTCTCTTGTCTCCGATGCATGTCTCAATGGGTCTCAAAAATGTCTCTGATGGGCCACACATAAATATTTAAACCCTTCATAATGATAAATTTGTATCGTTTGAATTTTGAAATTTACCACGATTTTTGTCGCTATTGAGCTGGGCTTCACCTTTCAACATCTATGAGCATTTCAACAATAACTCAACTTATTATTTTTATTGAACCTTATAACATTTATTTTTATGATTGGTTGTTTCATCGTTGGCTAGTAATTTGAACGTTGCGCATCACAATACATTAATGAAATCAGTCAATCTGTTAGACATTATTATTTACCAATAAAAAAAAGTATAGTAAGATAAAAACTTAGAAACGACCACACGATACCTTCAAATGCGCCACACTTAAGTTTGCGGGCCAAGGTTTTGGCATGCCTGGATTAGATAGACGCTCTCAAAGTCAGTTCCGAATAAAAATTAAATAGTTGAGAGGAAATTTGAGCACAAATCGATTGAACAATCAATTCATAAAGTATCCGTACTGGAATTCAAACCTTTGAACACTGCAACCTAAACCAACGAATTTGACCACTATAACAAAGTTTTAAACAACCTATAGATACATGATACAAGAGCAACAAACGCTTAAAGCTTACAGTAAGGCATTGGATAAACTGCAGTGCTCTACTTTTCGCTCTATGAGTTAAAAATCTCGGAACGAAAATACTTTCTTTGAGCCAACTCCTACAGCACATGATTATTTATTAAGAAATAAATTTAACTTTAAAATAAGCTTATATCATAGAAGTCTGTTGACTCATTCTTTAACTAAGATAATATTTCTGAAACCTGGCTTTTACGTTGTCTTATTAACTTAGTCACAAATTTGAAGTACAATATTAATCTCAGTTATACTGGAAAATCACCATTGCTTTCGATAAATTATGTATAAACTTGTATGAATGACAGTCTATCAAGCATTTTTAAGTACACATCTATATATATATATAAATGAATGTTTGTCTGTCTGTATTTCCGCTATGGACTACTAAACCGCTCGACCGATCGATGAAAACTTATATCATAGAAGTCTATTGGCTTATTCAACACAAAGATAATATTTGAAACCCCAATTTTTTTTTTTAAACTTTATGAATTTTTCGTGTTCACTTCTTCGAAGGTTTCTGGCCTACCCTCCCATACGCCCCCAAACCCCACCCCGGAAAATATCCCCCCCAAAAAATTTCAGGAAAATAAATTTCTCGATATTGAATACATGAAAATTGTATGAATGACAGTCAAATTCAAGCATTAGCAAAGGGTACACGTTAGCAATAAATGAATACTATGCATAAAAATATCTTGCTAAATAAGACAGGTTGCTTACATAATCATAACCATCATAACTTGACCGCCGTTCAAATTCGGAACTAAAATTTTCCCCATATAGTAGATACATACAAAAGCCTTTAAAGTTATATTTTTTTAATTAAAATATATTTACATGAACATTTTGTTTCATGTTTAGCTTGCGTATAAAAATGTGTTAGAAAATAAACAAATTTGATTAGAGTATTTTGCACATTTTTAGCGCGATGGTGGCGCCCTCGCAATTGGCTAAGTTATAATGGTACATCTATAGTAAATTCAATTCTATTAGGTTTAACCTTTTCCAATTGACTGTATCTTAGTTTTTTAATGTTATCGTCATCAAAAAGTATAATTATTATTTGTTTTGTTTCTATCCACCCCTCCTTGCTTTCGGTAAAAATGAAAAATCCCAAACTCCATTTTTGTAATTCATCATTTTAGCATATAAGAATCAATCTTGATTTATTACTGAAGCAAACTTTGCGATAGTAAGTCTGAAAATGCTTTTAGAGTCAAGAACACAATACGTGGAATAATCAATGTTATTTAAAAATTATAATAAAACTGCTCTGTAGATGTGTCAGATCTAGAGACTCCAATTACTCGAAATCTCAACTACTCGAGTATCGAGTAGTAAAATTTTAAAATACTCAAGTACTCGAGTATTTTCAGATGTACCAAAATAGATATTATTAATTCAAATTTGTTTTATATATATAAATGATGAATAAATAAATAAGGTTATTTAATTTCATGAATACATTTATTTTAATTGGTACGAAGTTTTGTTTTTTTTCCCGCAGTAGAAAAAACTCTCTGTTGCTGTGGACGTCGGCTAAAAAGTTAACAATGAAATAAAAAGAGCTATCTAGTTTTTTTGTCAGATATGTAAAAAAAATAAAATTTGAGTATTACTCGAGTATTTTTCAAATTACTCGAGTATCGAGTACTCGATACTCGAATTGGAGTCTCTAGTCAGATCTAATATTCTGTTAAAATGTACAATATTTTCATAAATAAAATATTCAGACACTAGATATAAAGCATATATGATTACCTAATACGAGAATGCTAGTTACTGAACCTAATTACCAATGGACATGTTAAATTAATTTACTCATTGGTTTGCTTGCCTTGCTAAAGCAATACATATTCGCAAAAGCCTTACGCATACACATATTAACCTTCGCATGACTGAAGAATACCCTCTTGAAATAACAAATATAAATAAGATACCCGGGTGTGTATTATAAACAAACGCACCCCTATACCCTATAAGAGTGAAACCTTAAATCACGGAAAATGTTTACAAAACATCGTGAAATGTAAAGCGCTCTTTATTTCCGCTCAAGGAAACAGCCCTTGGTTGAGGTTTTATGATTTTTCGCAGGAAAAATCTGAGGTAAATTGGGTTTTGCTGTTTTACTCACTATTTCCATGATGAATAATTTTAGATAACATCGTCGTTTGCGTCGTTTTTATGTTGACTTCGATAGTGTTGGAGCTACCGGAAAATTGCCTCCATATCCGCTTATCTTTGCATCATTTTTGTTCAGTATTGGTTGATCTCTTGGGGCTTCGACTTTTATGGTCATCGGACATCTGAACTTAATTTACGAGACTTCCATAATAAAGGGTCTTTTTATAAGGACGCTTAGTTTTGAAATGTAAATAAAACAAGTTGTTTGTGAGATTTCGACTAAATTTTAATTTCATTTGTAAGTATATTTTACGGCATTAAATATGGAATATAGCATCAAATGTCTGCCAATAAATCCTCCAGAAAATGGGCCATGTCGTTTAAAGTTCCTTTGTTGGATTTTTTGCAGACATAAGGGCCGATTCAAAATTCGCCAAGTTGAAGTCGCAGAAAAGCCAAGTTCTTGTGAACAACGAGAAATAAGCTGCCGTGGGTTTTCCTGTACACTTTCACACACAGCAGCAATGTTTTCACCAGATATTGTATTTTGATGACGTACAGGTAGGTGTTGGCCGATTATTTACCAAACTAGTTGACTCAAATTTGGCCACTAAACAATGAATAATCTACTCAGCAGGACAAAGTAACATATTTTGAGCGTCCCTATTGAAATACCCTATATAATCACTAAGAATGTTACAAAATTGATATTTGATTCACGAAAGGCTAAAATAATTTTTGTATCGCGTCGATACAATTTGCACAGATATCGTTATTATTATGTATATATCACTAGCCGGTACCCAGCAACAGCCTGAGACAAAAAAGAGTTTAAACTTGAAAGGGTTAAGAAATAACAATGACTACTAATTATTTGGCCAGTTTTTAATTCGATAAATGGTCAGTTATAAATATGTAAAACGGTCAGTAATAAATACTTAAAACGGTCAGTTAAAAATAATAAATGGTCAGTTTAAATAATAAATGGTTAGTTAAAATAAAAAGAGCATGACATAAATTTGTCTCATATGACCATATTTGAAAAAAATTCACAAGCTGCCAAACTAAAACTTATAATTTTTAAAAAAAAGCTGACTATTTAAATTTAATACTAACCATTTTTAATAAATAACTAACCATTTAAAATATATTACTGACCGTTTTATTTAATAACTGACCACATTCACACTGATACAATGACAACTGACCGTTTATAATATTAACTGACCATTTATTTATTTAACTGACCAAAACTTGAATTATTTACTGACCCATTAAATACATGCCAATAACAATAGTAAGAACGTCAAAGAATGATTGATTTAATTTTCCTCGCATGTAGCAAAACCTCACGTATATTTTATTGCAAGCTAAGCTTAGAAATGAAACTTGGAAAAAGCCCAAAAAGAAAATGATTTATAGCCTTAGAATCGACGGTGTATCTTGCGACAGATTGTCTTACAAGATAGCAAAAATTAAACAAACCATATAAAGAGTATTGTTTCTCCTTCTTAATTTAAAATATCGTTACATTTACGTAGGTTTTAAATTTGGAATATTTTGTTGAATTTCTCTGTCTTTCTCGTTTTTTAAGCCAAATACAATCAATCAGTTTGCTAGACTAACTACTTGCTTAACCTTCGTAGGACTATCCTTGAAAAATTACTCTCAAGCCAAAGAGGGGTAAAAAAAGACCCTAGTGTTTTGGCCTTATTGGCATAGACTGCAATAAAAAAATGATTATGCTATTTTTCCTATAATTATTCATATTTATGTCGCGAATGAAAACGACGACGTTTCCACTCCAACGGCTATGGCGGACTAACAAGCCAATAACCGTGCACGAAGTCACATCACTTTATCTCTTATCTTATCCCTTATCGCCTTTTATTGTTGCCATATATGAACACTCCGTCCATGTTATCCATTACTCACTATGGTCACGTTCTCTTATCGCTTATGGGCGTGAAATTTTATGTTAGCGCTTCCCAGCAATTACTAAAATTGACAAATAGACTGAAAAATTCTGACTTCTTCTCTTTTTTAATCGATTACGGCGCAACTAGCCAATAAATATCATTTTTTTCTGCAAAAGGTGTAAAAAACTATGATTCAAGAATACCAAAAGTTTAGACATCGTATCACTAGTATTAAGATAGATATTTAAGGTAAAGTAGGGACAAAATCTATACTGTTCGGGATGCCTAGGTTAAGTCTACCCGTCACTGCTTTTCGACTCATTGATGTTCTACGCCACTTGCTACGGCTCCACACTCGTAGACAGGGCGTATTCCGTAGCGTAGCAAAGTCATTTGTTGCTAAATTTTTTTGAGAAACAGAAGAAATTATTCAAGACATGACAGCATGATAGTATTTTTTCAAAACAAAGTAAAATTCGAGCCGTCAAATTTTTTTACTTTTCCAAAAGTTTTTTTCACTGACGAATCGGGTTTCACCTTTCGGCATCTTCAGTTAATTCAAGCGCTCGAATGAACTCCGTTACAGTTGACAAAACTCATGGACATGTAAACAATTGAAGCGTCTCAAATTGGATGTCTGTGTTGTTTTTTTTTGGGATATCTATTATAATTATCAGGTATTTTGAATGAAGGACCGGATATTAACATAAAAATGGCGTGAAAGAGACAGTAGTGAAAATAAACAATTCGTGGGTTTTATCCGACATATTATTATTCAATTGATTGAGTTCAAGTGTTTGAGTTTATAATTAATGATATTTATTTCAAGAAGTATAACAATGGTGAGTTTGGAAGATTAAGTTTTTTCATTTAACTAGTTAAATGCCAGAAACGTATATGTATATACAGTATACGATACCGTGAGCGCAGTGCCGGCCAAGAAAATGCGCGTATATATACGGTCCACTTTACACCCTCTAATACTGGACACGATCGACGTCTTCATAATTCAAACATGTTATATATACAGCGACATCTCTTAGAATCACAGTCCTATACCTACTGACAGTTGATAATATAATATTTTGTATAATACTCAATGTAATATTGATTTTAAGATAGCTTCTTTGTTTTACCGAAATCCGTCGATATTTTTCAAAGAAAGTGGTGGTCCTCAGTGCACGGCCGTTCTTATAGCTTTTTTTACCATATCCACTCCCAACTTAAGGCATATGGACTCCTCACGTAGTTTATCTCAACGTATATTTTTCTACATGAACTGCTTGTTACTCAAATTCTATTTTTTGAAGAGAGTAGGTGATGAAAAGGATACAAAAGCTTGGACAGGACTAGTGGTCACTAGGCTGATCACTTTCGCTATGCGTTACTCTTTGGGATAGGAAAAGTGGGAAGGTATTTTCAACAACAAACACACCCATGCCTTTGAAATGATTTATCGACTGAAAGAATCGAGCTCGGGTGGTTCAGCACGCAAGCCAACAACGTTGACACTGCGCCACGGACCGGAAGATTCTCATAGCTACCGGCATATAACAGGTTAATATTGGCAAACTATTGTCAAAATACGTGGAAAAGTACAAAATTCAAAAGATTCAAATTTGATATTGAAATTATATCAATCACTTTCAGTCGATATTCTTAATCATATGACTATGTTTGAACAAATATACATATGTCTATTATTGTAAGCGTTATATTCGCTGTAAAATAGAGTTACATTCTATAATGTATTGAATATGCTTTTGTATCGAATCTCGCAGCGATAAATTCCAATCCGTTTACATACGAACAGAATTTAAGACACTCCGAAGATCATAAATCACTCCCCAAGTTGGCTTTATTTCAGGCATCGACACAGCACAGAATCACGCCACATTGTTTCTTTGTATTTCGCAACAATCGCAGCTTTTGCTACGTTTGGGAATTTTGATTTCCAATATTTGTTTACCTTTGTGTATTGAGCACTGAACGCAGGTTGAGAATGGAATTGATCATTTTGTAATATGTACAATAATATCAAAAATTTACATACGTAACCAATTGTATGCCGGTAGGTATAAAAACGGTCGTGTACTGCGAGAGCTGCGATTTTCTATTAAAAAATAGCAACTGATTTGGTAATACAAAGATCCTCGTTTTAAAATCTATATTACATTTATTATAATACAAAATATGTCAACTGTGAGTACAGGACTGTGATTCTAAGATATTTTTCTATGTGTTGAAAGTATTTTAATTTATATTGAGGATTTGAGTTTTCGAAAATCAATCTTTACAGAAATGTTCACTTTGGAATCTTAGCTGGTTATATGACGGTAGGTATAAGAACGGTCGTGCACCGATGGCTGCGATTTTATTTGAAAAATGAGCGACGGACTCCGGTAATTCAAAGATCTTTCCTTTAAAATCTATATTAAATTAATCATAATACAAAATATGTCAACTGTAAGTATAGGACTGTGATTTTAAGAGATTTTGTAATGTGCTTAAAGTATTTGAATTATAAAATCGTCAACCTTGTCCAGTATTAGTGGGTGTAAAGTGGACCGTATATATACGCACGTTTTATATGGCCAGCACTGTGCTAACGGAATTGTATACCGTACAAATACGTTTGTGGTATACAACCTGTTAATATTACAATGTTATAAATTGGAACTTCTTTGTTCGTCATTTATGCGTCCTCGAGGGCCTCATGAATGTGTCAAATATTGAAACAATTTTTTCCATACAAATTAATTGAAATTGAAATTAAATTTCAATTAATTAGTTTTCTTTAAGCTGCCTCACAGCCCCATGTACTTTAATAGTTGTTTTAATCACCTGATTCATAAATATTGCTCAAAATATCTAAAAAATTGAAAAGCTTGAATTATTAATAAAACAAGTTAAACATATTGTTTTTTTAATCTATGTTCACTCCCGATGTGTAGCATAAATCTTCATAATGAAGCACTTTAACAGAAATTGCTAGATGATATAAACTATGCCGTGCATTTGTTGGGCTGGCCTGCTCAGTCTTTGAATTTTCTGCGCAGCTAACCTCTCAACTCAGAGTGAATATTGCCCACCACCATCCACTAGAGTTTCAAACTCTTTTTACAAAGTGTATTCTACAGCGTAACAACGTTATTCGTGGGAAAATTTGTTTTTTGATCTTTTACACAATGAATACAGTTTAAATCTACATTGAGAATAGACCGGGGAAATCTTTATACTCTTTAAACAAAAACGAGTGGCTATGGCAAAGTGACAAGTTAGTGCTTAACTTTTGCCAAAGTAAAAACGAACTAAACTTATTTTGAAGAGCTCACTGCTGAGCTTCCGATAAGTAATGCAATACCGAACTTTCTTATTGAACTCTGATATTTACTTGCAGCTTATATCTTACCTGCTATAAAAAATAATAAATGATCTACTCAATTTACTAAAACAGTTCCGAAAATGGCATGATACTAAAATAACTGTCAATTCTATTGTATAATTATTGTTGCTATAAGTAATTAAAGATTTAAAAAGAAGGTGCTTGATGGATTTTCAATATCAAATTGTTTGAATTTTGAACAGGCATTGAATTATTATATATTAACAAGGGCGAATATAAATTATTCCATCAAGAAATATTGGAAATTAACAGAGCTCAGCTTAACAGTTTGCCAATTTTAAATGAGCAACTTCTTCTTCCGAATTCACCATTGTCCTACCCCTTTAAATAATTGTCATGTATTATTAATTCAAACACTAAACTATCATTAAGTATTAATTCATACACTTGAAATCAATCAACTCATTAATAATAGGTCGGATTAAGCCCTAGATTTATTTTAGATATTCCTATGTTATTATCTGGTCATTAGTACTTTCAAAAATCCCAATAATTATAACAAACCCACTAAATTCATTGAAACTTGTTGACGTAAAATTTTCGCTAATTTCCATTTTAATAGCAATTTAACTTAGTGATCTACTTTTATTTTTGTATATAATCGATACAAACTGTTTACCACGTGTCAGTTCAAGTAATTTCGTGCACTTGAAATGTCTGAAAATGCTGTAAGACGAAACCCGTGTCGTTAGCGAAAAAACTCATGGAAAAGTAATATTGATTAATAATACATATTTTTATAGTTGGAAATACAATTAAATGAAAATTATTTGTGAAATCAAAAAAAATCACTTAGTACTTAAATTAATAAAGCAAGGATGTCGGTTGTTGCTCCTATAAGAAAATGTGTTACATGTGCGTAGAATTTTTCCATTTTTGTGCTTAACAATAACCATTCTAAGTGGACCCGTTGGTAATAAAACTTATTCAGAGTAGAAAATGAACGCATTAGATGCGTTGTGATTAGACTCCAATTCGAGTATCGAGTACTCGATATTTGAGTATACTCGTCCATTTTTCAAGTACTCGATACTCGAGTATTTTGAAAAATACTCGAGTAATACTCGTTTTATTAATAATCGTCGAGAGATTTTTCTACTGCGGGAATTATAAAGTCTTCGATCAAATTTTAAATTTGAGACGTTTAATTCTTTATTATTGTTGAAATAATGTTGTATAAATTGAAATAAATGTAATAATGAAATAAAATAAGCTTCATTATATATTTATCATCTATTAGTTTACACAAATTCGAATTAATAATATATATGTTGGCATATCTGAAACTACTCGAGTGTACTCGAGTAATCGAGTATTTTTTTAAATTTACTACTCGATACTCGAGTAGTTGAGATGTCGAGTAATTGGAGTCTCTAGTTGTGATAAAATCAATTTGTGACTAATTTTAAGTGTCAGTATATCACGTGAAATGCGTGAACTTTAAGCTCACTTGACTTGTCACGTGAAAATACGTGGTAATGATATTCAAATTGAGAAAATCCTACGTTTATTATTTGTATTCCCGAGAATATAGTAAAAAATATTTTTCAGAATCTGATTCGTTTATTTTGATATTAATAATTACAAAAAGCTTTATGTTGGGAAGGCTTTGTTCAACGCAGATTCGTAATCTCGTAAATTATTATTCTATCGCCGAACTGAAGGGAATTTCCCATCGGAGTTGAGGATCGCAGGCTGTTTGCCGTGTAGGGATTTATATGTACTATTTACTGTTTATATCACATATAAATTGCGTGTAAATCCTTTCTTGACAAATGTAATATTTAACATATATTTCGGATTATAACTTTATTTATTATTAAGCTCACCTTTGTGGTGTCAAATTTGAATTAATGTTTTTTTTTCTGACAATAAAATCCTACTGAAACTATATGTTGAGCCCGCTAGTTTCCTAGATATGATTTTTTATAAGGTGGGTAGTAGAGACTACAATTACTCGGCATCTCAACTACTCGAGTATCGAGTAGTTAAATTTTAAAATACTCAAAAACTCGAGTATACTCGAGTAGTTTCAGATGTACGAAAATATATATTATTAATTCAAATTTATGTATAATATATAAATAAGCTTATATTACTTCATTAATATATATATTTCAAAAATTATAGAGAAATAAACGTCTCATATTTTAAGCTGAATCGAAGTTTTGTTTTTTATAATTCCCGCTGTAAAAAAACACTCTCTGCTGCTGTGGACGTCGGTTTTATAGTTAACAATGAATTAAATGGTGCACATAGTTTTTCTGTCCGCTGTTTTAATGATTCCAACTTCTTAAAATCTTCTATTTTTTTTTAAATAAGTAAACAAAATTTAGAAATATATCTTCATTTATAAATACGAGTATTCCTCGAGTATTTTTCAAATTACTCGAGGAATACTTGAAAAATGGACGAGTATTCTCGAATATCGAGTAGTCGATTCTCGAATTCGAATCCCTAGTGGGAAAAGACTTATGTACATTACATAATGCTTGATTTGCTAATCTCGGCCAATGCACCAAATAAATTTGAAAAAACCTTACCTTTATTTTTTTAAATGCTGATTATATTATAATAATATATTATTCTTATAGCGTAGTCCCAATCTTTATGCTATAGGGGAGGGGATCGACTGTATATTCTAAAACTGAAACTATTCACTTGACTCTAAAACAATACACACACAGGTTTTAAATTGATATATATGAAGATAAATGTATCCTTAAGCTGGTCTTAAAATCGAGCAGATAATAGAAGCAAGGCATAAATGATGGTTAAACGTAATTTCTGTAGAATCCTTAAGTATATAAGAATTAAAACAATTAATATTCAGTTGCTTCAAGTGGACTTGAAACCACTTAACCCTTAAAGGTAGACACGGCATTATGGAATATGAAGGAAGCACGCACTTATTTACCCGAGGGAATGGTTTCAAAACAATTCGGCCCACAAGTGATATAAGTTCTGAACGTGTGTCGGCAGCCTTGAGTAGGTCTAGCTATACACATAAGCTCAGGAATAATATAACCGGGAATGGAACTAAAAATAACCGATTTATATGATAATGGATGCGGAATTATCTTTTATTAATATGGACCCCTGAGAAAATAAAGTGGACTATTATGGTATGAAAATTAATAGCGTACACACATAAATGGTTATTTTTTTACTTCTAATATTTTTTAAAGAACACGATCGATTTAATTTCAGCTAAACTTATTTTTATTCATATAAAATAATGTCTTTTTACCAGGGCTGTGGAGTCTTTAAAAAAAACATGAATTTGACTCCGACTCCAGCATTGACCAAAAACGCGACTCCAACACCGATTAAAAAGAGTTTGATATTGTCACGTGTTTTCCAACCTTTGAATGAACTTGAACTGAAGCGAAGTAGTTTTTATGCGACGTATTTATAAAGAACTAGTATTCGAACCCGGCTTCGCTCGGAGCAGTTTGGGGTTATGTTCAGCTCGGCGCGTTAATTCAGACGGGCCAAGTTGAAACAACTTTTTTCAAAATTAAAAAGTCTAGGTCAATTAAAATGGAATTAAAATGAACATTTCAGACTGGCATTGACATTTCACAGCCCCTTTCATATATTGACAGCCCCATTCTCACCCATTAAAATGTCCAAATTCAAGGAAAAAATCTAATTTGCTGTCAAAGAAATGTCAAATAATACCTTCACGTAAATAAAAACATTATTATATTAATAAAAGCCGGGAAAAGTTCAGTAGAAGACTAATTTATTACATTTTGACTAAACGTCTTCGCCGATAAAAAAATCAAACATATTTTCTTTCATATTCGTTTTTATGGCAACTTAATGACCAACAATGCAAAAGGGAATTACAGACCCATAGACATACATACGCCGTTTCGGTTTTATATAGTACTACTCGATACTCGAGTAATTGGAGTCTCTACACACACATTGAGAACGAAACAAATTTACCGTCGAAACTTTCACGAGCGAAATCAATTCGTTTGTTTGAACTTGCAACAACAATGCAAAAGGGAATTACAGACATACATCCCCCGTTTCGGTTTTATATATAAGATTGTAAATAAACTCTCCAATTAAGTTATTCGTCAACCTAATCCAATACTTCATCAATATGTATGCATAAATATCATATTTGTAATGTTATCGTGCGTACTTTACAATTTTATCAATATCAAAATTATAGAAAGGGCTACACAAAACCTTCAATTGGACCACATATGGTCTGCGGGCCAAGGTTTTGGTATGTCTGATGTAATTGATGGCAATTTGAGTTCACGCTCTCGTCAGCACTACTCGTCAGCACTACTCGTCAGTAGAAAATGCTCACGATAAGTGAAACCGATCTTAAATTCTTTTATTATATGATCTTGATATAATCAAAAAGAGAGACATTACAATATTATACAGAAAAAAGAAGATAAAATGATCAATTTTATTAAGACAGCCCTCGTTGACCAGTCTGACAATTGAGCGGAACAAAAGCTCGAAAGATTGTTCTCAATATATGAGAACTTTGCGAGCTTTACAATGCGTCCATAATGGGAAAAGAGATGGCGTCGCCTACCCGGAAATATTCGGACAATGCCTGCTGGGCGCTTGGCACGGGGTATCATGTATTTTTTTTTACTCACGAAAAACTCAAGGTTTTTATAATATTTCCTTTTACACAAAAGAATTAAGGCTCTTGCTATATATATATAGATAAATAATTAATGCGGTGCTTAATTTATACGACGCTATGTGGGTAATATATTATATTGCTTTTAACCCTTACAAAGCCAGTCTGCAATTGTGGATTTACATCAAAAATCATTTTTAAAGGCTAAAATATAAAGAGCTAAAGCCGAATATTATAGGCCCAGTCCGTGGCGTAGTGGTCAACGTCGTTAGCGTCCGTGCCGGACCACCCGGGCTCGATTCCCGGAACGAGCAGATTTTTTCAGTCGATAAATCGATTTTGTTCGAAGGCAATGTACGTGCTTGGGTTGAAAATTCCTTCCCACCTTTCCGATCCCTAAAAGCGGCGCATAGCGAGAGCGGTTAGTTAACCACTAGTCGGGTCCTAGTCTTCGTATCCGTTCAATCCGGTGAAAAATTCATCCTCTGATTCTTGGATTTTGAAAACTTATCGATAGCTCATTAAAGTCAGACATTTGCGATACCAAGTGTTTCTCTACAGTAAACATAGCAAGAAATTTAGTAAATTAATGATTTAATCATTTTTAAAGTTGTCGGAAAATGCTTATTTTCACCTGGAGCCATCGGTTTCGTACAAATGGTTTGTAAAAGTTTTATTATTTTGCTTGAGACTTTGAATTGGTATTTTTATAATTTCACACACTTAAGGAATTTTATATTTAAAATTGCTTATTGCTTAAATATAAGCCGATGATCAGTGCACCAATGCACAATTTAAAGAACCGTTTCTGAACCAGACCATACGGACATACAAATACACACAATCATGCAACATAAAATTGCATGAATATCAACTTCCCAGATTTCATAAATGGATTAACCGTTTGCACTCCCCAATATATATTTTTTTCCTTCCAGAAACTCCACAACATATTTGAGAAATTGATTTATATCACAAGCCTAGCGTATTTATTAACATGGTTAAACGAGATACGGAAAAATATACAAAATTATGACATGTAAAAAACTTTGTCCAAGGCACACAATCTAATATATACGGCTTTTAAATAATTATAATTTATATACAATAGAAAATATGTATCCAACCAATTTGTTCATCGTCGAGCAGGACTCAAAATTGCATCCTGACTCCTGAGTAACGCGTTACCTATACGATGTCGACTTGGCATTGTATAGGAGCTACAAATGTTTTAAATTATAAGGAATGTGTGACTGCACTTTCAGTTCTCAAAAAACTTCTGCTGAGGTGCAAAAGGTTAAACAAAAAACAAATAAATATACGGCATATTTTCATTAGATTTCATTCCAAAAATTGTTAAGAACGCTGACTGTTGGTTGTAAGCATTTGTTATATTATAGTAACACCTTTTTTTTTAATTTCCCATTCGACTGAACATTTTTCCACTCCACTGTATGAATGTATTTTTATAAATATCAATAGTGCCAAGTTGATGCTGAGATATATTCACAAAAGGGTGCTAGAAGAAACTCGAGCTATGAGGGTCGCCCTTACTCGTCGAGCCGTAAGATAAATCGCAAATCTACCCTTAGCTAACTGCGAGCTGAGAAAGCTTTTTCCGCATGGGAACTAAATAATTGGTTTGGCTTTTTTCGCACGCCGGGAGATGGGGCATAGTTTACTTACCTAACGAGCCAGACAGATCTCTAACTCCTTTCTAATGGCCACATTTTTTATTAATTTTATCAGCCTTTTAAAAATATTTATAAATAAAAACTAGATAAAACATGCCTGTAAAATTCTTGAATTATCAAACTGTAATTTACAAAATATTATATCATGTATTAGAGAGCACTGAAAGCTGTACATCACGTTAGGTATTGAGTCGAGTTTTTCCAATCATATACGGCTCAAAAATAAAGTATTTAGAATAAGTGAATCGTCTGAATTTTGTAGTTTTCCGTGAGTTTTGTTCCTAACGACACGGACTTCGATTTTGGCGTCATCGTGAATTTTAAGTGCATAAATGAACTTGATTTGATCAAACGATCCAGATTAAATATTGAAATTTTCACAAGCACCTTCAGTCGAAGACTTCAATTATAAAGTACTAGCTGTACCCTGTGCGCGTTTCTACGCCAGCAACTAAAATAAATTTGAAGGAAAGACATTACACAAATATTCAATTCAATTTGAGTCAATTTGAATGTACGCCAGAAAGTTTCGCGGAAGTGATATCATTTTTTGGGGAGAGGGGGGTTGTTTGGCAGGGTGGGGTTTGGGAGGCGTATGGGGGGGTATGCCAGAAACCTTCGAAGGAGTGAACTCGAAAAATTCGTAAAGTTTAAAAAAAAAAATTGGGGGGTGGAGGTTGGGGGTGGAGGTTGGGGGTGGTTGAGGGGGAGGGGTTGGTACGTCAAAAACCATTGCGGGAGTGTACTCAATAAATTTGTAAAGTTTCACAACGATCGGTCGAGCGGTTTAGTAGTCCATAGCGGAAATACAGACAGACAAACATTCATTTTTATATATATAGATTTGGATTAAAAGTGCTGGTTATCTCAACAGAAGTGGTTCTTCGGGAACATTCTGTTACTTGATTTCTCAATCTAACTAGGGTGGGAAAAGAGATAAGTGAATCGTTTTTAAGGCATAAACTGTTAAATTGTAGGTGAAAACAATATTCTTTGATTAAAAGAAAAGCTCTCAAAGTACAAAAACCACTTAGTTTATAACTCTGTGTTTGTCAATTAACTCAGTCAAAAAAGGTAATATAAAAAAACAAACAAAATCATGGGTCGTAAACCTTTTTTATATTTATTCAAGGGAGCCAAATGCAATTAATTTGAAGAATGAGAACGGTTTTCTAAAATATTGAATACATTTTATTCCTGTAATATAATAACAATTATTGCGATGGCTTTACTGCAATACTTTTAGTATTGCAGTTAATAATAACCAATAAGACACGTTTCTTTTAAATCACCTATAACTTGCCCAATAGGATGTTTTAAAGCCATTCTAGGTGAGTTTTTGTCAGTAACATTCGTTTCTAAGATTTCAACTATTCAAAAAGTTTAATTTTGCCTGAATTTTAATCCATATTTATCTGTTCGCTATGGTGATGTTGATAACTGATAAAGGAAGTGTCTAGAATTTGAAGCAATTAAAAAGAGCCGCATTAGAAGGCTTTAACCACATGAATCGCAATGAGCAGGTTGGCAAGAACTTTTCTATTACCTGTATATGAATTCTAAATTGGAATTCCACGATATTGTCAAGTCAAAGGAACATGTTCATATGAAAAAGCCCCTCAAATACCAAAATGGTAGATAAAACGGACATAACAATATAATGGGAATGAAATGATAAGGACCTAGAAATTAAAGATCAAAAGAATTGGAAGGCAAAAATTCACGTAGTAATAAATCAAAGAGGGATTTTATTTACATGACGATAATTCCAAGAAAACTGATACTGGGATATGCATAGAATTTTTAATATAACAGATGAGAGGTTTTGTGATAGGAAAAATGATATTATCCTGAAAACGATCCACTGAGTGAAAAATTAAAATTAATACTGTCCGTAATATTAAGATAGTTTATTTGTTTATTTTTTACTCTTTGAATAAGGTATTATATTGTATATTTTAGATAAAAGGCTGAAAAAAAGGAAATTTTCTCATATTTTTTTTTATCTTTCTCCAATCTAGAGACCCCAATTCGAGTATCGAGTATCGAGTACTCGATACTCGTGTATACTCGTCCTTTTTTCAAGTAGTCGATAATCGAGTTATTTGAAAAGTACTCGAGTAAAACTCGCAATTTATATATGAAGCTTTATTTACAAATTATTTTTTTTTTCAAACAGCGGATAGAAAAAATAGATAGCACTATTATATTCATGGTAAACTTATAAACCGATGTCTACAGCAACAGAGATTGATTTTTCTACTGCGGGAAAAAAATAAAACTTCGAACCAAATTAAAATTTGAGACGTTTAATTCTCTATTATTTTTAAAAATATAATTCATATATTGAAATAAATGTATACATGAAATAAAATAAGTATATTCATTTATTTATCATATGTTTATGTACACAAATTTGTATTAATAATATATAAATTTTGGTACAAATACTCGAGTATTTTAAAAATTTTACTACTCGATACTCAAGTAGTTGAGATGTTGAGTAATTGGAGTCTTTAGACTACACTTCTAAGCAGAATGTCGTTGGTTTCCGTTGGAACGCCCAGGCAGTCCGAAAAGAGATGATCGATTTTTCAGTCGATTTATCGATTCAGTTCTACAGTAATGGGTGTTGTGTTAATTAAGTATTTCGACTGAGGGTGCTTGATGGAATTTCAATATCAAATTAGAATTTTTTGAATTTTGTACTTTTCCATGAGTTTTGTCGCTAACGACCCGGGTTTCGCCTTTCGGCATCTTCAGGCATTCCAAGTGCACGGATGTACTTGAACTGAAATCCTTTCCCACACTTCCGATCCTAAAAGTGGCACCGAACGAGAACGATTAGCTAACCACTTACCTGTCCTAGTCATCGTATCGTTTAAATCCCTGCTATCGTTGAAAAAAAAAACATGTTGATATAATACTTTCGATGGATTCGTCGGTAGCATTGTGGAAGTTCATTTTAATATAAAATTTAAAACACCTTTGTTTATTCCACGTATTTTGCTACTAACTGTGACACGTGTTTCTCCTCTTTCAGAGGCATGTTCGTACTTACTATAGCAATTAAATTATTTCCAATTAAGGGTTTAACCCAGCCCCTATCTGATTTATTGCATCTCATTAGTGAATATTTTGTAATGGTAACGTCATTGGTAGTATAATTCTATATTTGCTTTGTTTTGATTCTATATCGCCCTCTTTGCTTCCCGTAAAAAGGAAAACATCCAAAACTCCATTTTGTAATTTTATCATTTTAAAATATTAGAATCAATCTTGCTTCGTTACTAAAGAAAACTTTGCGATAGTAAGTCCGAAGATGTCTCTGAAAGAGGTAAAAGACGTGTCACAGCTAGTAGCACAATACGTGGAATAATCAAAGTTATTTTATATTATTATGTTGAGATAAACTTCGTGAGGTGTCCATATGCTCCAAGTTGGTTTAAAAATATAGTGAATTTAAATGATAACGCATAAATTTAGTCCATTGTATAAAAAAAACAGTATTATACAGTCGTAACTTTATTTTGTCGTTTCTTTTGTCAGATAACAGATCGAAATACTTCCGTTGAATAATGAAAACATTCTTTCGGCAAAGAAAAGTTAAGATTAGATTCGGAGAAATGTGAACTCATTAGGCGACGATGCCGAAACAATTTGAGGCATTCCATTACTTACATCGAATACATTTTATTACGATTGTTTTACCGAGAAACAAAAACAAGAATAATATATATCGCAACATTTTTAGAACCACTTCAAGATGATTGAGCGAACTACTAAAGTTGTATTATGTAACCAAAATCTGTATGGTTTGATGGTAGATCTATCTACTATTCCAGGTATGCCCAACTAAAATCACTTGGTGAGCCAAACGAAATAATGAATGTATCTGAAGAGCCACACGTAAATATTTTAAGCCTTAATGATAATAAATTTGAATCGTTTGAATTTTTACATTTTCAAGAGTTTTCTCGCCAACAGGTTCGTTTCTATTTTCAGGTATAGGTTTTTTTTTGTCGGTCAATGTTGGAGTTTTTTAACGACTCCACAGCCCAGATGTTTACAATTGAAAAATTTCTTTACAGAAACCATTTTTTGCTAATTATAAACATTACATTTTTCCTACGATACCGCTTTCAATGTCGAGCAAATTTACTACCAATGGAGCTTCTCTCAACGGAAGCTTTTCCAAATAAACTGTTTATTACTCAGTTAAAATATCGCTAAAGGATATAATAATGCAGAATAGTGCTTAGCTAATCGCTTTCGCTACGTCTCGATTTCAGAATTATAGTAATTGACCGCAAATCAATAATTACCATCGATCTTGCCACATATGATTATTCCAATTCCTCTAAAAAAATTAACGCATTGAAAAAGTGAGTTAAAATTTAAACGTCGTCGACTACGGCTCGATTCCAGTTTGGCCAGTTTCATTTTTTAATCGAATTATTGATTTATTGAAATTTCCTCCCGCACACTTACGATAGCGAGAGCAATTAGCTAACCACTAGTCTTGTCCTAGTCACATCTTTTCTATCCCTAGTAACAAGCAAGAAAATTTCTGTCGAGATAAACTCCATTAGTAATCGAAATTAGTATCATCATTCATTAATCATGTGTACATGGAAATTTACTTTCTAGCTACAAATTCATATAAAAATTGTCTTGTTAGTCTAGTACAGTGGTCGGGAAACTTATTCGCCAAAGAGCCAAATATGAACATTGCAACGATTAAAAAAAAATCGGGAGCCAAATCTCTATATTAATTTAATACACGTTTATTATAATTTTAGACGTTCATTAGTTATGGGTACACTGAATAAAACTCGATTTTATACTTTATTTATCTATCTATATATATAAAAATGAATGTCTGTATGTATGTCCGCTATGGACTACTAAACCGCTCGACCGATCGATGTGAAACTTTACAAATTTATTGAGTGCACCCCCGCGATGGTTTCTGGCCTACCAACCCCTCCCCCCAACCACCCCCCAACCTCCCCCCCCAATTTTTTTTTCGAGTTCACTTCTTCGAAGGTTTTTGGCATACCCCCCCCATACGCTCCCCAAACCCCACCCCGCCAAACAACCCCCCTTCCCCCAAAAATTGATATCGATTTTTTACAAATTTCTTGAGTACATTTCCGCGAAACTTTCTGGCGTACACTCAAATTGACTCAAATTGAATTGAATATGTGTGTAATGTCTTTCCTTCAAATTTATTTTAGTTGCTGGCGTAGCAACGCGCGCAGGGTACAGCTAGTATATTATATTTATGAAAAAATAATATGAAAGAAAGGTGTCTTTAAATTTAAATTTATACATAATAATTACTGACAAACACTTAATGCGAACAATGTCCTTCCAACTCCTTGGAACGTTTGAGTAAGTCAGGTTTGTAGGTTGTTGTTTTTAATTTTAGGCACGATTCCAGATTCTAATCAATAAGACGACTTCTGAGCTTACTCTTGATAAAATTCATACTTGAAAAAGATTGTTCACATGAATACGTAGAACCAAAATGGGAAAGAACAGCAATCGCGAGTTTTTACAGCTGATCATAAGAGTCAGGAATACTATTCCAAACGTTGAAAATTATCATGTCTTCCTTTTCCAGGTCTTTTAAACCAGACCACTTGTCTTTTAAACTAAGTTCACATTTCTTTCGCGAAATGTTCCTTACAAATAAGACATGTCGGATGGCCATTTAAGTTTCAAAAAAGGGAAAAGCCTCGGTCCACTCAACCCTAAAGTCACGGTTCTCATCTTACGTTTTTAATTTTTTGATTATTTATGTCTGAGCCGCACTAAAGGGGTCAAAGAGCCGCATGCGGCTCCGGAGCCACACTTTGCCAACCACTGGTCTAGTAGATGAGAAAAAGATTCGACTAGCGAAATACTAGATGATGTCTTCAATGATCAAATTTCGCGTCTTATCAACAATTTACATACTAAAGTTCGTCTGAAACCTTTTAGTTTGGAGAAACCAAAATCTAATAAAATATTCAAACCGTTTTCATTGGATTTGATTCTATCGATTTATGATCAGACGGCCAGCAATATAAGTAAGCGTAAATGCATGAAATACCGTACATCAATAAAATTTGGATAAAAATTTTATTGATATTTTTTATACTAACTATTTTATTTTTTGATTTGTAATCATTGTACCTCAGTTCATCTCTCATATCTTTTACTTGTAACTTAATAAGTTTTCTCAGTTTTTCATACGAATAGTAGGTATCAGAAAAGATATTTGTATTTATTGAGACCCTTGTAAATAGTACTATGAAAAAATGCCATTTTAAAAATTGTTGTTTTAAATCGGCGTGGCGTTGTTGATCCGCAGCCCGTGGGCATCGTGCGGCCTGATTGAAACTGTCATGTGGGTCATTAGTAGGGACTCCAATTACTCGACATCTCAACTACTCGAGTATCGAGTAGTAAATTTTTAAAATACTCGAGTACTCGAGTATACTCGACTAGTTTCAGATGTGCCAAAATATATTTTATTAATTCAAATTTGTGTCTATAAATAAATGATACATAAATACATAAGCTTATTTTATTTTATCATTATATTTATTTAAGTTTATAAAACATATATTTCAAAAATAATACAGAATTAAACGTCTCAAATTTAAATTTGGTCCAAATTTTAGTTTTTTAATTCCAGCAGTAGAAAAAACTCTCTGTTGCTGTGGACCTTGGCTTAAAAGTTAACAATCAATTAAATTGTGCTATCTAGTTTTTCTGTCCGCTGCTTAAAACAAAATAAAATTCGGAATTAAATCTTCATTTATATATTACGATTATTACTCGAGTATTTTTCACACTACTCGAGTATCGAGTACTTGAAAAATGGACGAGTATACTCGAGTATCGAGTACTCGATTCTCGAATTGGAGTCTCTAGTCATTAGTGAGCAGTGAGCACCAATTATTAAATCATTTCTTAATAATTTGTATATGAACTATTTTTTTTTAAATATTTTCATCAAAGTGCTTGCGATGAACGGAACCAGCCTTGTACATTTACATTTGTGGATTTAGAACAGGAAAGTTTTTTATATTTATTATTGCCTTTGTACCACGAACTGACCGTTAAAACATACACATGATAATTATGTTTAACAAGCTTTAATTCTTAGAAATTTATACAGCCAAAAACAAACAAATTAAATTATTTAAATAATTTGTTATTCTACGTTTTTTATAGTAAATACTTTCGATGGTTTCGGCGGTAACTTTGTGGAAGTTCATTTTAATATAATATTTAAAATAACTATGATTATTCCACGTATTGTGGTATTGTTGGTCCCTGTGGTCTAGTGGCAAGAGCTTTGTCCTAGCAATCGGGGGGCCCGGGTTCAATCCCCGGCAAGGTTAGATTTTTTCAATTGAAAAAAAAAAAGATCTTGGGCTGGGTGTTATGTTATTTATCGTTGATTTTGTGCACAACTGATACATTATTTACCATCGAGTTAATCTCGTGTGACTTTCACAACTCAGAATATTTGGCGCATTGGCGCAAGCTGTAATGCCAAATATTTTTTTAAAAAATTTAAAATTTAAATATTTTGTAATAATCAATTTGCTAATATCTAATTTCATCAGTAGTATAATTATTTGTTTGCTTTGCTTTGATCCTATAACCCACTCCTTGCTTTCCGTAAAAAGGAAAAATCCTAACTCCATTTTATAATTATATAATTTTAAAATATTAGAATCAACTTTGCGATTGTTAGTCCGAAGATGGAATGTCAGACGAAACACGTGACACTACTAAGTAGACGATTTAGTTTTAAAATAAAATAAGCTTGCAAAAAAGTTAGTACAGAACCCATTCAAACGTATATCGAAAAGAGTAATATTAGTATAAAACTTTTTGACCAAAAAAAGTATTATTTTTACGTTAATATTTGAAATATTATCAAATGTTTGAATTCCACACGTTGACGGTAACGTATAGAAACCTAACTATAACCTCATTTGAGCTTCTCAATAAATAGCTCGATTGCGTCTGGACAGAACCTAGATGAAAAGTAATGCCCAAAGCCTTTTATTTATCAACAGGGGACCTAGAAAATAACGGTCTGCTTGTAATGTATGTATATACGATTGGAATAGAGAGTTTATTAACTTCGAAGCAGAATTAAATTAGTTTTTTAGAGAATATTTTTTGAAATTCCATTTCAATACCTGAAATAAATATGGTAAATGGTAACAAAGTGCCATTAGTTATTTAGGATTTAGCCGGTCCTGTAGGCAACTCATATTTGATTGCGGTGTCAGCGAGCTCGAATCCTGTATGGACAATGTCAAAAATTGATTGTTTTATCGATTTATGGATTTGAGTTTAAATTTATTTTTGTATGTTATTTAAATATTTATTTTTTTGATAGTAATAGCTGAAGTATTTAGGACACTAAATATCAAAGAATAAAAAAAAATTGTGTCAAATTTAAATCGTTTGAATTCTATGGTATTCTATGAATTATGTCGCGATAGTTCAAGGTCACTTCTGCACTTGGTATCTCTGAAGATGCCGACAGGCTAAACCCAGATTTTTAGTTACAAAGCTTGTAGAAAAGTATATTATTCTAAAAAATTATGATGCGTGCTTAAGTTATTTAAAATATTTGTCATGCTTAGAAATTTCCTTAACGGTTTGGCGTATGAAAAAATGAAGAATTTGGCGAAATTATGGCATTATTTCTCTTGTAAAGTTTTCAACAATTCAAAATTAATATTGAAATTCCATCTATCACCTTCAGTCGAAATCCTTAATTATAATCACAAATAGCTTAATTCAGAAGTTTGGAAGACGTCAAAGCTCAGAATGACAATTTATAACCTTACTTTGAAAAGGTTCTAACAGACATTTTGACAAAAAATACCTTTGGTCGAAAAAAACTTGTATTAACCGTACATATATAATAAAGTCAGAATCATATTATTTTTTTTACTAAATTTCTGACATTGTCATCATTATTTCCATCATTAGATCATTAAGATCATTATATTTTAATTGATTTGAATTGTGAACATGCGTCAAATAAATAATTTGAAATAGTTTTACTAGTTATATCATTGTTACAAATGAATTTTATCTTTTGAATTAAATAGTATAATCAATCGAAACTTCGAATCTCAAAACAACGTAAGAATCTTTTCACAGTAAGGGGTCGAATTATTTTTGATTTAATTATCTTTTGAATAAATTGGGAATCCCAATTAATTCGTGTGGGATTTAGTCATTTGAACATTTGGAGATACTAAAAAGAAAAACTATGGGAGCTGTATTGAAAGAATCATAAATAATATTTTAGGTAAATCGAAAATACAACGTTCGACGTTACAAATGAATAAAGTCGTATCGGCAATTTCGGATCACTGTGTGAGGACGTGGTTCCATAACTTTTTATTCGATTATCGTTAAACTTCGAAGAGCATGGTAGCTTAAAAGATTTCGCTGGGTCCAAAGCGCTCGAAACAAAATCGCATATTATCAATAATATTATTTCGCTGAGGCGGCATAAAATTTTATTCTGCGTTCAAAACGTATTTAACCCCCAAAATACGGTGCCTGAAAAAAAACGTGTGATCCGAATCGGGGGACTAAAAATATCCCACTGTTATAGCTTTATTGGCATAGTTTGCTTTTAAATAATGTTAAATTATACTTTAATGTATCTTTATACATCGTTCTAAAAAATATATACATATATTTAAAAATCGATAGTTTTCCTATAATTATTCATATTTAAGTCGTGCATGTGCGTACAAGCAGATCGTATTGATGTTCATTACCAGCTGGCGTAGTCAAAAATGTTTGCATGAATGTAAAAAGCTTCCATTTGATTTGAAACGTATTTTTGATCGAGGCGCGTTTGTGATAAGATAACGTTATCTTACCGCGTATGGGAAGTGTAAATAGACGATCAAAATTATATTTTTTTACTGCAAAAGGTGTAAAAACAATGGTATAAGAATGCCAAAAGTTGTATCCCTAATTCTATCACTAATATGAAGATAGATTTTTAAGATAAAGTGGCAGTGGTGGTATACTGTCTTACCTATCGGGACGGAAATGTTAAGGTTTTTTCCTCTTGTTTGTGGCAAGGAGCCGAAAAATAATTCATCATGCTTACATAACGCAAAAATAGTGTAATAACACCGAACAAAAAAACGGAATTTATTTATTTAGTTCTGTTGTAGTTGGGGGATGAAAAAATAAAGCTAAATTATTCATTTAAGATTTCATAATTTAAAAAATAAGCCCTATAGATCGCAGTGGCTAACAAACATTTTTTTATTATCAAACCTTTTGTAATATCTTCTATTTGGAATTAAATTTTCTACACCAGTATTTCCCAACCAGTGGTCCGTGGCCCAGTGCTGGGCCGCAGAGATTTTCCGCCGGGCTCCATTATAAACTCAAACACTCACACATCAAAAACAGAAGAGAAGATGTATTATGTACCCTGTCTACACCAGTATATACAGACAAGTAAATGTATACTTAAACATAGTTCTGTCGATGGCGTTAACCACCATTGCTATACCCTTTTAAATAAATATCATTAATTATAAACCCAAACACTTGAAATCAATCAATACAATAATAATAGGCCGGATAAAACCCACGAACTATTTATCGACATTTCAAAACCATTTTTATTTCTGCAGTAGTGGTCCGCAATTTTTATTCCCTTTTACCTGTCTGACGGTGTAAAAAGGTTGAGAAATACTGAACAAGACTTTCAATATTTTCATTTATAAAATGAAAGATCAGTCAGCACATAAAAGAAACTTTAAATTAAAACTGTTGATAGATTTTGACCAGATAATTATCATAATAATTATGTTGGCTCAGACAAGGCAAAAATGAGAATTAAGCTATCCTAGAGAATGTCAAATTCTCTAATCTTTGTATATAAATTTTTCTTCAAAACAGGGTGTAAAAAACGGATATGTTATATTATTTCTCCATTCTTAGCTACCTTAGCTTTCATACCTTCTTTACTTTTTAACATTAGTTTTCTCGGAAAAATATGTGGTTGGTAACTATTATAGACTCAAATTACTCGAGTATCGAGTAGTAACATTTCAAAATACTCGAGTACTCGAGAATACTCAATAAGTTTCACATGTATCAAAATTTATATTATGAATTCAAATTTATGTACACTTGGGCCTCGTATAACACGGTTTTATACAACACTATTTTACACAACACGGATGAATACATTGTGACATATTTTTATACAACACGCTTTATATAACACTGTTAAAGGGGAAAAAAAATACTTATTGGTGGAGAAAGTTTTTATGACATGGATATTCATGACATCCAAGAAATATTGGAGGACGAAGAAGAATTAGTCGAAATGTTGGTTGAACCTACCACAAATAAAGACTTAGAAAGTAGTCGCAGCGAAGTAGCTACATGTTTCACATTAAAAACAATGAATGACAACTTAGAATTGGCTATTAAGTTCGTTTTTTTTTGTTATTGAAAATGAACCTATAATGGAAAAAAGTTTGAAATTCAAGAGGGTATTACAAAATATTTTGGAACCATATATGGAAATACGTAAAGATGTATAAGCTAAAAGCAAACAATCGATTATTACTGAATTTTCGATGATGAAAACTCACAACCTATCTCGATAAAGAGTAAAACATATAAAATTATAAGTGATAACGATGATGAATGATTGGTATGTAATGTTATTAAAGTTTCTTTCACGAAATATTTAAATATATATTTGTTTATTTAAAAAAATAAAGTAAACTATGGCTTTTTGGAACGCAAACCCTAATTTTGTATGAACTTCAAACCTTGTATAACACGACGTTTTTGTGGAACCATATATCCGTGTTATACGAGGCCCAAGTGTATATACATAGTTGATAAATAAGCTTATTTTATTTCATTTTTACATTAATTTCAATTTAAAAAATAGTGTAGAATTAAACGCCTTAGATTTGATACAAGTTTTGTATTTTATTTTGTCTCTTGTCATCATACTTTGTCATTGATAAGATAAGTCAGCAGGCAGCAGGAAAAGTAACAAAAAATAACTCGCATTGCATAATCAATGAGTATCGAGTACTTAAATAATGGACTAGTATTCTCAAGAATCGAGTATTCGATAATCGAATTGGAGTCTCTAGTACCCACCTATCAATATGCTACAGTGATAGCAAACGTGGTCGGGTAAAGTCATAACGATTTTTCAGAATTGAATCCGCAGACTTCGTAGGCAATTTCTCATTCTCAAATTCCAAGGACTTTTATTTAAAAAAAATTTCAATGCCTTTTATCAAATAAAATTTATATAGACGTCTCGTTATCAAAGAATCTAATCATGGAAAATTTCTCACTAGACCGCAGAGCAATGTATCGATATTTCATAGTTAAGTAACTTCTTCGAAGACGCTAAGTTCATTCAGGTTAAATAAACGTTGAACGAACTTAAGTTACAAGTAAACTTGTCGATATTATATAATATATGCGAAACGTCTCAAATAAAATAACAATTCGTTTCGAAATTACCTACGTAAACACAATACGAAATGAGAGCTTTCAAATACACTCAAATTTTACCTTTGTAACTTAAAACTGGGCTTCTAAAGGTCTCTCAAAACACTGGATTGCCTCTTGGTTAGAATAAGCAAGTATCAAGGAGTCTGCGACAGTTCCCATGGGTATTAATTACACCCCTTTGACAGCGGCGCAAGCTTTTATGTAAACCTTACGATTTGTTTTGTCTACCTCGAACTTACGGACTCCTGGCTGAAGCTTTACAAGGATGACGTGTGATCTAAAAAATGAACGATGGACCTTTTGCAAAGAATTTTAATTTGTAAAACTTAAATATATACTTTTTAAGTGTCACTATACATAGTTATGTTAAACACTTTATTTATAATATATTCAGTAACTTTACATTTCACTGTAAAAGCGAGTAGAAGTCATAAAAGCTTTGTGTCTACTTAGATGGGATAGTTTTTTTAACACTCTAGTGAGAATCCTGAGACCCTCCAGAGTTAAAGAAAACAGCTGTAGCTAAACATGACGTTTTTTACTCGAAACTGAGGCATTTTATAGGCGGTCAAACATATAGCAATGCTGTAATATTTACTGGCTTAATTAATATACTGGTGTTTCAAGTGATGCCTAGTAAATAAAAATTCAATTAGAAATTTTATTTTTCAACACGGTGACTATTTTTTTTATGGATGTCTTCTGTCTTTGTCTGATTCACGAGCTTCTGCAATATAACCTTTCAAGCTAACCTTTGTATAAGAATACATAGAAGGATCTTATAATTTTTGAATAGTACATTATTAAAAAAATATTAAATATTTAAACTTTTTTATTCGTTGGTGATTTCATTGAGCTTATTATACATATAGGAATCGATAAAGTATTATATTTTGTAAAAGTGGCAAGTCTGCTAAATTAAATATTTAAACTCCTAATATGGCATGTCAAGATAAGCAAAAAATAATAAAGATATGCCTGTACGTCATTTGCTCAAAATTTCTCATCAAATAGGGTAAATACAAAAAGATATGATTCGAAAAAGGTTGTTTAGAGAAACAGAATGACGATTAGTGTTACATGCATTCTTGTTTTTGGAAAACAAACCGTAGTTTGATTGAAAAATCAATATATGTATTATGGCATTAAGAGATTTAGCAGCGTTATAAATCAATAAAGAATGACACAATTTTACCAAATTATTTTAATACGTAAAAAAGTCCAAGCAAAACAAAATAATAAAACAATTTTTGTACTTATTTCACATAAAATTTATTGTGCTCGCTCATGGCGAGCATAATCTTATATATAAAACCAAAACGGCGTATGTATGTATGTGGGTCTGTAATTCCCTTTTGCATTGTTGGTCATTAAGTTGCCATAAAAACGAATATGAAAGAAAATATGTTTGAATTTTTATCGGCGAAAACATTTAGTCAAAATGTAATAAATTAGTCTTCTACTGAACTTTTCCCGGCTTTTATTATTAATAATAATGTTTATTATTTACGTAAATGGTATTATTTGACATTTCTTTGACAGCAAATTAGATTTTTTCCTTGAATTTGGACATTTTAATGGGCGAGAATGGGGCTGTCATCAAATTTATATATAGTTTGTGATTTTATTTTAACTCTATTTTGGATGTTAGATTTTTTGATTTAATTATGTCGAAAGATATACGATTAAATAATTATTGGTCGCTTAGTCCGAGCGACGCCGGGTAGCAATACTAGTCAACTGATAAGAAATACAACGAAACAGGGATATTTACACAAAAGTTAAGCAAGAATTACAGGGTTTGAAAAACATTTGGAATTACAACTCAGCCAATAAATTGAAGTAAAATAGACTATAATTAAAATGTTGAAGACCTCTTAGCAGGGCTGTGGAGTCGGGGTCGGAGTCGTGGAGTCGGAGCTTTTTGGCTGGAGTCGGAGTCTGAGTTGCAGTCGGCGCGGCGTTTTGGCCGGAGTCGTACTCGGAGTCGGAAATTTTGAAAAGTTTGAACTTTTTATTTTTGCATTTAATATGTCAAATTTGGCTTTTGGCCGCATTGATAGGGTTGATATTTAATTGAATACACATAAATAGGAAAATTAGGCGAAAAAAGTGACGATATTAACCTCTTTTTAGTCGGAGTCGGAGTCGTGTTTTTGGTCAATGTCGAAGTCATGGTATGGTTTTGGTAAATGCTGGCGTCGGACTCTTTTTCACCGACTCCACAGCCCTGCCTCTTAGCAATGCAAGCTATTAATTACATCACACATCAATTAAGAATGAATTATCATTAACAAATTATATACCCAAATAAGTGCATTTAATAAATAAATCTTAATGAATATTGTATATTCTACGGTGCATTAGACATTTGTTTTTAAAAGAAGTTATATATTATCGAAGTTTATGAAATTATCTTATCTTATAAACGCCAAGTCAAATTCCCTTTGCGTAATAAGGAGTCACCCTGATCCTGACGAGGTGCGACTTCAAGGCTTACATTATTATGCATCTCTTGCGGATTCTCCTAATAGGATTATTTTGGGGGTATCGTAACATTCTTTTAAGCGGGATTATCCTGATAAAGGATTTACGTATAAATAATGTATTTAATAGGCCTGAAAGGTTTTTTTTTTTGATCAATTTATACAATTACGAGCCAACTTAAGTAGATGCCTTAGAATAAAATATGTTCCTAACAATAGAATATTAAATTTTAAATACACGCTACAGTGACCGAGGAACGATAGATTAGACTTTAATATTTACGTCCCGGTGGAAAAGACAGTTTACTAATACTGAAACTTTATCCTAAATATCTATCTTAATATTAGTGATATAATGTGTAAACTTTTGGTGTCCTTAATTCTTAATTCCCGATCATCAAACATTTAATGTGGAATAAGTACAAAAAAATATCTTATTATTTTTAAATATTTATTCAGGTTTACGATGCATTGATATTTATACAAAAATCGCTGTATCGTTGTGTTTATCAGTTGATAATGCTCTTCATGAGCGAAACCGGTCTTGATCCAAAAAATAATGTAGAAAAGTATTAAAAGTGTGTTATTATTTTTTAATATTAAGTAATCCCGGAATTAGTGTCGTTTTTTTAATATGCAACTTTGACTCAGTGTGTTTGGGTCTGTTGCTTAGTAAAGACGTGTGTTATTGTTTTTCTCTTCTTTGTGATTCTTAGCCTGTATTATAAACAAAAAAAAAAATTCTACCCCATCTACAAAAAATGGCAGAGACGTTTCCTTCGGAAACACATTTAAGAAGCTGTATGCTGTTTTTGTTCCATTCAAAAAAAAACTGCAACAGCAGCAACGGAATCCATTTGTGAGATTTACGGTGATATACTGGACGTAAGGAAGTGCCAACGATGGTTCAGAAAATTTCGCTCGGGCAATCTCGATTTGAAAGATGAGCCTCGAAGTGGACAGCGCAGTCAAGTGGATGAAGCAGCCCTGAAGGCGGAAATTGAAGAAGATCCGACAATGACCATCGATCAATTATCCAAGACGGTCAGGACATCACGATCGAATACTCATCGCTATCTAGAGAAACTGTAGAACTGGGGAACTGTTACTGCAGCTCTATATTGTGATCAGATGGACAAATTAAACACAAAGTTACAAGAAATTAGACCCGCTCTTATGAATAGAAGAATGTTATTCTTCAACATGACAATGCCCGTCCGCACGTTGCCGATATTACACGAAAAAAAATCCAGGACCTTGGTTTTATTGAATCCGCCCTATTCACCGGACTTGGCACTAAGTGACTGTTCCTTGTTTTGTTCTTTAGAAACGCAATTAAGGAACAAAAAATTCAACAATATTGAAGCACTAAAATAAGGTCTCTCGGAGTTCTTCGAATTTAAACCAAAGACCTTTTATGAGAAAGGAATTTTAGATCTTGAAAATAGATGGCAAAAAGTCATAGACAACACTGGTAATTACTTTGCTTAAAAAAAATTATAAATAATTTAAAAATCAAATTTGAGTTTTACTGTAAAAAACGACATTAATTCCGGGATTACCTAATATAATGCTGTTTCACAAGTATTTATAGCGTACCCCTTAAAAGTCAGGTTTTAATATAAGTTTTCATATGTTTTGATAATGTATTCATTTGAATTAATTCAGTATGTTTCAAAACATTAAAAAATAGTGTCTAGTCTATGTATATTTTATGATATTTAAATTTCGGTAATTATAGTAAAAAGTAGTCAAATGAATCTTATTTTAAAAAGAGGAAATCAAACAAAATTTACCCTACTCTCCCCAGTTAATCAAGAAGTAGTGGTTTACCGATATCAAATCTTTTAATTAAATTTGCAACCACAATCAATCTGCTTTCCCCTTAATTTGATTACTCTGCCGGAAGAGTGCCTAAATGTTGTCTTTTTTTCATATACAAGGGTAAAGTCGAGCAACATGAAACAGTTGTGTAAGAAAAAGATTTATTTATCTTGAGAATAATTTACGATATATTGAGTGAATAGGAATGTCTTTTTAATCTGAGTGCGTTGAATATAAATATTTATTTTATTTTAGCAAACATAACTGTGATAAACTGTGAGCCGGTCACTCAATCTTTTTATTCAGATATTATGAAAATTAAATTTAAAAAAAGGCTTTTAAATACACGCTGTGGCCAAAGAACGATAGATTATCGGTCCCTTTGGTCTAGTGGCAAGAGCTTTATTCTAGCGATCTTGGGACCCGGGTTCAATTCCCGGCAAGGTCAAGTTTTTCAATTGAAAATAAAAGAGATCTTGAGCTGGGTGTATGTTATTTATCGTTGATTTTGTGCACAACTGATACATTATTTATCATCGAGTTAATCTCGTATGACTTTCACTATTAAGAATATTTGGCGCATTGGCGTAAGCTGTAATGCCAAATATATATATTTTTTTTTTTTCCAAAAACAAAATTAAAAATTCAATAAGACTTTAACCTCTAAAAGCCCTACGGTCCCGTATGGGACCAGTGATTATGGTGCACGTCGCTATTGGATAACACTGATGCATGATAATAGCTTTCAACATATATACCTATATTAGCTTAAATAAATAATGTCTTTGAGATACCAATCCATAATTTTATTTTAGGTTTCGAAAAATATTTTTGTCATAATGAGGAATATAAACATCTGCGCTCTACTGCAAGGTTGACTCTTGGGATATTCGTTGTGTTAGATCCAGTGGACCGTAAAAAATCAGCTTTATTCACACCATACAATATATTTTTCAATGTGGATTCAGATTTTTTTCCATACCTAGAAATTTATCCTTTGGGATGACCGATTCTTTTTTCAAGATATCTGTAGCTAAAATGGATTCGTTTATTTGTTAACCTAGAGAATAAGAAAGTGTTGAGGTCTCTGTTGGTAAATAATAATCAATCTTTTATTTTGCTAATGCTTTTTATTTTACTGACATTAGATGACGTCTTTTAGAGGTATAATTATTTTTATAAGAGCTATGGGTCACGCGGATATTTCGCGAAAAAGTCTCGGGCGTTTAAAGGTTAAAGGCATGGACTGGACAGAACTGCGAGTCGGCTTTGCAACACTTTCAGTTGATAAACAAATAAAAATTAAGATAGAGTGACATAGAAATAAGTAATTTCATAATTGTATCGATTTATTTATTAACTGTTGAAAGCCCTCGATGATATGTGTGATTGAATACTAAAGCTGTTTGAAATAAAATAAACAAAAATTCAGCTTCTTGTCATTCAATACAGATATAATAATATATTTTGACATAACAACAACTGTTTATAGTAAAATTATCATCGTGAATCCAAGATCACACACTTGAATGCGAACCTCCATAACAATTCGCACGTCTAAAAGGTCTTCGTAAAGTACTTTAAGTTCGCTTGGAGGCGTACTAAAACGAAAAGGGAACTTTGCAATGGCGTACCATATTTTTATTTTCGGTTTCGATGAATACTTTTACCATAATGAGGAATAGAAACATCTGCGTTACAAGGTTGACTCTTGGGATATTCGTTGCATTATATCCAGTGGAGCGTAACAAATTAGCTTTATTAACGATTCTGCTCGATGACATGGGTGTATGTGTTGCAAAAAATTTGTTCCCACTCTTTTTATCCTAACAAGCGGCCTGTAGCGAAAATGATTAGTTTGTCACTAGACCTGCCCTATTCCTCGCATATTTCCAATCCCTAATTTCTTCGAAAAAGAGAGATTTAGCCATTGAGTGACAAGGAGTTCGACTAGAAAAAACATATTTTCAGTTGTTCAATGTCAATACTTGGTGGAATGGCATTGTATTCAAAATATTAACACATTTTTATTACATATTCTATATTGGATTAATTAAAGTCAGGACTGGTTTATTGTAACCATGAGTTTTTATTATAAAAAAACATGTGTTGAGATAAACTCTAAAGTGAAGAGTCTATATGCTTCACATTGGGAAGGGACGTGGTTAAAAAATTACATATTTATATACATCAATATAGAAAGAAAATAAAATAAAATATCGCACATTACTGCCAGATATATCAAATAATAATTGGTACTAGAAATAAAGCAAGAATTTACAGATATGTAATCGTACCTCTTAAAAATAAATAAAAGATAATCTGTACTCAAAAATTATACCACAGTAAAAATATATTCTAAAAGAAATAAATACCTACTGATTGAATATAATTCTTAAGAATAACCACTGTTTTTTCTTTTATAAAATTGAATAAAAAATCATATAATATCAAATGGGTAGTTAAAAATGATTCTTAACAACACTCAAATGAAGTGGAAATGAAGATTTTTCCAGTGAAGCGTACACATACAGCTTTTAGAATTGAGTTGTGACGTCACTGCTACGAGTGTAGTCATAAAAAAATGCGAAAGTTTTCCAGGAAAAACCGTAAGCGCTAACAGGGAAAAGAAGAAAAACTGGGTAGATAAACAAACATCGAATAAAATTATATGTTATATAGGATTGGAGTAAAGACATTTCGAGTAGTTTATCTTATTCCATTCAAAGTCTTAGGTCAATATTTTATAGCCTTAGAAAATTCGAATAGGTTCAATATTTATATCTATAATACTAAAGGCAAACGTTAACAGGTATTTTCTTTTTCAAAAAAGTTGATTTTTGGAATCGTTTGAAATTTGTACATTTTCATGTGTTTTGTTAAAAAAAGACCCCGAATATGCCAAATTTAATCCAAATATGGCAGGGGTTCTTAACCTTATTGCGGTGGCGGGCGCATTTAAGATTTTGGACAAGAGTGACGGGCGCACAGAAAATGTTAAAGAAAAATGTTTTTATCTCTTCCAGAAGATCAATTATTAGATCAGAGCTTTACCCGGTGACGGCTGGTGACGGGGTGTTGGGGGGTGCAAAGGAAGATTCAACCATTTTTGCAAGAGTTCTTTCCTATTCATTCGATTTAAAAACACTTCTATAGCATGGACTTTCAATTCAGATGTTCGCAATACCAACTGTTTCTCTTCCCTAAAAAGTTGAATCTTCCATAATTTAGCGCCGAATCCATCGAAAGTAATCAATTGATGTTTAATTAAAACCATGTCAGCTACCAACGTGGAGAATATATGACTCATAATGACGTTCCCTTTTTTAATCAGTTGCCCAAAACCTATATTTTACTAAAATAGAGAATTTATGAAACTTTCTGTACTGAGATTTGATCCCAAATGATTTCTAAAGCTAAAAAACGCAGAATATAAGCATCTCGACGCAAATTTGATTCATATCCAGTGACGGCTGGTGACGCGGTGCTGGCGGGTGCAAAAGGAAGTATCAACTATTTTTCCGTACTACGGAAGAGAAACAGTTGGTATTGCGAACATCTGAATTGAAAGTCCATGCTATAGAAGTGTTTTAAAATCCAATGAATAGGAAAGAACTCTTGCAAAAATGGTTGAATATTCCTTTTGCACCCCCCGGCACCCCGTCACCAGCCGTCACTGGCTTTACCCCAACAAAACATCTGTATGTTAAATGAGGCCATTTTGTCAGGAATTGTTTAATTCTACAAGGTCTTCAAATATTCTGTGTGTTGAAAGATTTGTTCAAATATTGTTGATTCATTTCAAAACGACATAAATGAAATGTTCAAAGGATAATATTATATTTTGGAACAATTGCTTCTTGATGAATACAACGATAATTCATAAGCTACCTGAAAGTTTCATCACTCTTGAAATTAAAACAGCCCTTTATTCAATTTTTCATAGATATGGCTATATTTTTGTAATTTCAATAAACAATTTTATTTTGTTATTCAATTAATTGCCGGGCGCACGGGAATGGCTCCGCGAGCACAAATACGCCCGCGGGCACGTGATTAAGAAACCTTGAAATATGGGGTTTAAATTATTTATAACCATTTTAAGTTTAGTATAGTCAATCAGTGGAATCTTCTCACACGTTCAGTTAAGCCAAGTATATTTAAAAAAAGAATCATAACGATGACGTAAAATGAAAATTTGAACTACAACAATAGAACAAATAAAAAATATTCGATTTTTGAATTCATTGATACGAAAAATTGCCACCTATCTCATTAATTCAAGCTCTACAATATTCATTCGATTGAGGATTTAAAATAAAAAAAACTCATTTTTAACTGTCTAGACAAGGTCTACGAAAAAAAATCAAATGAGAGTTCACTAGCCAAACTTTGACTCCTTAGAAAAAAAATATTGATAATTTATTCATTCTCGAGGTGTTTTTTTTTACCATGTCGGCTTCCAATACAGTTTTATTTTTGACGTGACAACGTCTTATAAATCGATGAACGCCCGCTGCACGCACGAAAAAACATGACTGATTGTCCCGTTTGTCGCGTTACGCCGAAGGCAAGCGTGCGAGCGAGAGCGCGGATAAGCGATAGAGAGGCACGATCGGCCTACCGTTCGGATTGTGCCGCATCTATCTCTCTTCCACTCGATTGGTCGATGCGTCTGAGTAGAAAAGAGACAGCGGCAGCACACAACTTATACACCTACAGTACCTACACGTGATCTGTTTACAACTGTTTATAAAAGTATGCAATCATTTCATCAATGTTTTCTTATGACGTTGTCACGTTAAACTATCGTCCGTAAGCCGACTTTACAGACAACCATTTTGTATTTAACATTTTTAGTATATATTGATTGAATTGGCATTTACTTGGTAGAACTTCATTATACCACGGTGAAAAATTAGAAATGTCCTTTTTTACCATGGCCGCTTCTAACTTGGAGCATATGGACTCTTCACGGAGCTTATCTTAACCTTTCTTTTTTCGCCGAATCATAAATACCTACATGCACACCATTCTATATTATTTGAAATATCGAAAATCGTCTTTTATTCATATGTGCATATCTATTTATATATATACATATTTTTACATTGAAAAAATCAAAAATTATAAGTTTATTGCTTTTGCAATGTCAAAAAAAAAACATTGGATGAAGAAAAATCATCGTTTACAGATATAAGAGTGAAGAGAAAAAAAAATGACATTGGAAATTAGCAAAGAAGTCAAATGAGTGAGTTCCGACAAAATCTACTATAATACATAATAAATAGTACTCGTCTGAACTCACTCACGTCCATATGAAATATGTCAACATCCCAAGCAATTCCGTTAAAAATCACTAAAGCTTCTCCCAGTGACATCCCAATTGGCAGTCTGGTTCTATTCCTAGGAAGAACAAACCACTCGTGTATGTATCGTAGATATATGTTGAAAAATTTTAAAAGAGGATCTTAAAAGTGAAATATGCTTAATATTAATTAACCATGTTGATGTAGAAAATTGAATGAGATCAGACGATATTTTTTATGTTGGTGTTCTTGATTGCTTTTTACCAGGGCTGTGGAGTCGGAGGTTTTTGGCCGGAGTCGGAGTCGTCGCGGCGTTTTAGTCGGAGTCGAAAATTTTGAAAAGATTGAACTTTTGAATTTTGTACTACGCGTTTTTATTACTACGCGTCAGTTCAAGTACATCCGTGCACTTGGAATGCCTGAAGATGCCGAAAGGCGAAACCCGGGTCGTTAGCGACAAAGCTCACGGAGAAGTACAAAATTCAAACATTTAAAATAAGATTGAACTTTTTATTTTTACATTTCATTTGTCAAATTTGGCAATTGGCAGGTTTGGTTTGGAGTCGTGTTTTTGGTCAATGTTGGAGTCGGAGTCGTAGCCGTGTTTTTGAGAAATGCTGGAGGTGGAGTCAGTGTCGTATTTTTTTGAACGACTCCACAGCCCTGCTTTTTACATAATGAAAAATAAAAAAATAATGATAATAAAAAATGTTGAAAAGAAGCGTGTAAATTGGCGTGAAACAATTTAACTCAAAACTTTTGCCAACATCCGATGAAAACAAGGGCATTTCCGTATTTTTCTGGACCGGATGGCCGCCAGCCAGACACCAATACTGGTCACAGGGATAAAATTTAACTTATGGCGGAATAAAACAGAAAACGCGATAAAAGAACTCGGCTTTATTTTTATAAATTATTGCCCATCGTAAAGAAAGCAAGAAAATTTCCTGTAAATCTTTCAAATATATATATGTATATTACAGAATGCGGAAAAGACTCGGGAATAAACGATTATTTTTAAAACTACTTTTACTTATAAAAGTAATTTAACTGAAAGCTTTTTTTAAAACAACCTTTTTGGGCCGTTGGACTATTTATATAAATCTTAATAGCAAAAGTTAAAAAAACTTTACCTACTACTGTAACGGTTTGTAAAACGAGGTGATCAATTCATTAATCGTTACCTTACTTTGAAAAGGTTCTTACTGACATAACTTTCAGGAAACAATTATGAATTCATAATGGAAAAAGATTGATTGCACGTGTAATCTTATATATAAAACGGAAACGGCGTATGTTTGTATGTGGGTCTGTAATTCCCTATTGCATTGTTGTTGCAAGTTGCCATAAAAACGAATATGAAAGAAAATATGTTTGAATTTTTATCGGCGGAGACATTTAGTCAAAATGTAATAAATTAGTTTTCTACTGTACTTTTCCCGGCTTTTATTAATATAATAATGTTTATTATTTTCGTGAAGGTATTATTTGACAGCAAATTAGATGTTTTCCTTGAATTTGGACATTTTAATGGGCAAGAATGGGGCCTGTCCGCAAATTAAATCATGTTTCTGATTTTATTTTAACTCTATTTTGGATGTTAGATTTTGTGATATAATTATGTCGAATGATATCTCATTAAATAATTATTGGTCACTTAAACCGAGCGACGCCGGGTAGCAATACTAGTAATTATATAAAATATATATTGCACTCAAAAACTAGGAAAAAAAGATAGAATTAATTATATAGATAGATTGAATTAATTAAGTCAGTTCAAGTACATCCGTGCACTTGATATGCCTGATGATGCCGAAAGGCGAAACCCGGGTCGTCAGCGACACAACTAATGGAAAAGTAAAAAATTCAAACTATTCAAATTTAACTTCGACAGATATAGGATATCATAAAAATATATTTGGCATTATCCAATGCTTGCGATGAGCGAAACCAGTCCTGATCATTAACAGAATACATGTAGAAGTAGTACTATAGCGTGTTATTGAGGATTTCAATTGAATGTGCTTGATGGAATTTCAATATCAAATTTGAATCGTTTGAATTATAATAAAAATTTAAAAAAATTTTAGTACTTATTACACATAGAATTTATTGGATCAGGACCGGTTTCGCTCATGACGAGCATTATCAACTGATAAAAACTTCAACGAAACAGTGATATTTATACAAAAGTTAAGCAACAATGACAAGGTATGACAAACAATTGGTATTACAACTAAGCAAATAAATTGAAGCAAAACCTCTTACACCAAGTATTGACAGTAAACAAACACCTTAAAAGTGACTTAATATTTATTTTCATGGATAAGTATAAAATTCAAACGATTCAAAAAACCATTTCGAGTGTTTTATTTATTTAAAATAATTATTCGCTTCAAAAAATGTTAACGGTTAAACGTTTAGAAAAATTAAAAATGAAGAATTACAAAGTTGACTGACGAAATTACGGCATTATTTCCCTTGTAAAGTTTTCTTCGAGTTAATAGCTTTTTAAATTTCTTATTTCGCAATTTAATAATAATGAAAATCATGAAAGTGTCACGAACGAAAGCCGTCGACTGATATTACAGGACCGAACTAATTACATAAAACGCCTTGCTTGCTCTGTGCTTGTAAAGCAATCAATCACAGCTCCACTCGACTATTGACAGGAAGTTTAGTATTAGAGACGTGCACGGGTATTATAAGTCGCAGTTCCGGACCCGCAGAAAAACGAATTTATTTAAAAAAAAATCATATTTTCGATTATTGTATAATATTAAACATCCTTTAATGGTATTCCCCTTCAATCTTCGTAAGCAAATGAAATATTAGATATTAATAAATTCTGATTTAATTAACAAACTATTATTTTTAAAATAATTTCGATTTTTGGATTTGGTTGTAAACAAAAAATTTAATTCGGAATCACATTAAATTTAGATAAAATATTTTTTTGTTTATTTAAGCGTCAAAATACTTGTAATCTATTAGCATTCTCATTAACATCAAATTTTCGCTAGTTCATATAGATTATATTAATAGCAATTTAACTTAGTGATCTACTTTTATTTTTGTATATAAACGATAGAAACCATTTACTACGCGCCAGTTTAAGTACATCCGTGCACTTGAACTGTTGCGTAGTAATTGAAAAAGATGATTATATTATAAAAATAATATATAATAAAACATATGTAGCTCATTCATTTGGTTCACGATTATGGTAGAAAAATACTAAAAAATCAAATGAAAATTGATTATGATATTAAATATGAATCGTTTGAATTTTGTACTTTTCCATGAGTTTTGTCGCTTAGGTCCCGGGTTCAGTCGGTTCATGTTCACTTAAAATGCTTGAAGATGCCGGAAGCAAAACCTGGTCTTTAGCGACAAAAATCATATAAAAATATCAAATTCAAATTTGATATTGAAATCCCATCAAGAACTTCAGTCGAAATTCTTAATATACTGTACAATTAATATATTTGACATAGGCACTTTTTGAATAAGGTCCCACTATTGTAGTAGGTATACCCGGTATATATTGTAGTATGCCCGGTCCATGGTGCAGTGGTCAACGTCGTTAGCAACCGTTTCGGACTGCCCGGGTTCAATTACCGGTACGAGCAGATTTTTCTAGAATCTGCTTAGAGGCAATGGGTATTTGTGTTTTTAAATCTCTTCCTATCATTCCGATCCCCAAAGAGCGACGCATAGTGACAGGGATTATCTAATCACTAGTCCTGTCCTAGTCCTCGTATCCTTTCCATTCCTTCATCACTTCGAAAAAGAGAGATTGAGCAACTGAGTAACAAGCAGTTCTCGTAGAAAAAACATAACTTGAGAAAAACTCCGTGAGGAGTCCATATGCTTCAAGGTGGGAGCGAACTTGGTGAAAATTATTAGCCGATTATGGGCCGTTGCACAGCTCTGATTCATACAATAATGACAATTTGACTCGAGTTATTTGATCATACACACATCATGATAATGAATTATTATACTCGGGCAGAATGTTGTATTTGACAAATACGTGATAATACATGAACGATACCTGAGCTGACTTATCGGATTATGCTTCGTATACTGTTTTGTATTTATGATACTATTACACGACGAAATATATTTTATCAATCTAGGTTTTTGATGAAATAATAAAAAATTTCGACGATGATTCAACTATACAATCGTAAAACAAAAGATTAAACTTTTAAAGATAAATGAATTTCCACAAAAAACCCGGTTTAATAAACATACATAATATACACCTTGTAATAATGTAATTTCTGTAGGACTAAAATACATTGATTTTTTTGCTCCGTGTTATAATGGAGTTCTACCAAGTCAATGCCTATTCAATTAATGATATGTTTTGTACTTACCATGTTTACTTATATTTTAAGCATGTGGTGTCTAAAAAATACTTTTTAACCCGCAAATAGTAAACATCGCGTTGTTTAGCATACTGTTCGTGCATAATCCAGTGTTTCACCTGTTTATGACAATGTGACCTTGACACGTGCGTCCATGTACATGCTATGTTCCCATATTAAGTCATAGATTTTTTGTGCGAATTTCTACGGAACGCATCTACCGCACAAAAAAAGATTAAGTGCATTTGTAATTTCATATTTCACACATACGCAATGATAAGAAACGATTTGTAAAAAATCATTTATTATCCAGAGGTCAAAATGTACAATTTAGCAAAACGTACCGCTCCAACATATCGAGCCCTGATTTGTAATAATGTTGCAATAACCAACCTGTAATCCCCTCTGTAAAGTAGTAGGGCATTGTTGTATGAAAACGCAATAATTATTCTGACTGAAAGTTGACTGTACCTAAGACCAGTGATAGATTTTTATTTTTAACTTTAAAATTTAAAAAAATATTTGCCATTACAGCTTACGCCAATGCGCCAAATATTCTTAATAGTGAAAGTGATAAATTTATTTTTTATTTTTTCCACAATTGATTTTTCTAAGAGCTGATCCGGTTCAAATTGTGGAACCGGTTGTGGAATAATTAATAACACAAAAAACACTTTCAAGGTGTTCACTGTCAATTCTTGGTGGAAAAGATTTATAATAAAAATAATAATACATTTTTAGTACTTTTTCCACATAATTCTGTTTTTTTTAAAGTAGAAAAAAATATTTGGCATTACAGGTTCCGCCAATGCGCCTAAATATTGTTAATTGTGAAAGTCATACGAGATTAACTCGATGATAAATAATGTATCAGTTGTGCACAAAATCAACGATAAATAACATACACCCAGCCCAAGATATCTTTTTTTCAATTGAAAAAATTTGACCTTGCTGGGAATTGAACCCGGGCCCCCCGTTTACCAGGATAAAGCTCTTGCCACTAGATCACAGTGACCGACGTCCGGCTCACGGGCCGCATGCGGCTCAATATGACAAATATCAATTGACCTTCGACACTTTTTACGGACGGTGAAAGAACAATTTATAACTTTCAAATAAATATACACGAAAATAACGATAGTTTCATCAATTTTACCCATGCGGCCCTCGAAAAATCAAAACTTGATAAACTGACCCTTAAGTCAAAAATGTTGTGCATCACTGCCTTAGACAGAGAGTAGAGGGACGGGGGAAACGTAAAAAAATACTGAAAAACTTGTGAAAATTACGCATTGTATGTTTTTCCAGTTTATCTATAATAATCCTAACATTTAGAAAAGTGAAGAATCATATTTTTATATGAACAAGAATAATTTCTACTGGAGCCCCCTAATTGAAAACCAGTGTTTTATGTTCAAATTTTTAATTATTTTACCAACAAATGAAAAATTGTAAGAACAAACTAAGTATTTATAATTTTGCTTTTCACTTCAACTTCTTACGTTTTCTTCCGTGAGCCCAGAATAATAAATTTGATTGGGCGGATCAACAGCATTCAAGTGAGAAGTGCTTTCACCTGTTACATTACACACAGAATGACAAGTTAAGTATACTGTAAATGAATAAGATATTTACTTAAATTTAAATAATCCTGAGACCCACCCTGGGTGACACCAGTGGTGTATCAATAAGGGTAGAAATAAGTATAACCTATTCAATACAGAGTTAAATGGACGCATTGATCACATCTACCACCCCACTTGATAGTGTGTAGATGTCACTACTTATGAAAAGAAAATTATCATGATAATTCTTACTGAAAGATTTTTTTATATATTTTGCAAAATTTACGACTTTATTCGCAAAGTCCGTACGTGGTGGCCACCAGTGGCCTTACGATACTGAAGTAGAAGTGTTTCAATAAATAAATCATATATTTTAAACTACTTCAGAGTAATCTGAGTAGTCTTGAAACAACTCATGAGACTAAATTACTATTTAATACCTGACAACTAGAGACTCCATTTTTAAAGTACTCGATACTCGAGTATTTTTCAAAATACTCTAGTAATACTCGTAATTTATAAATGAAGACATATTTTCAAATTACTTATTTAAAAAAAATATATATATATATATATGCATCATTTTTATCGTTGTGTTTAATTGAGTCTTACGCGTGGTTTTACTGTCAGGTAATATTTATTTTTAATGGTTTTGCCGTTGAAAATGCTGTGCGAGAATTTATTTTGTTACTTTTGCTTTGGGTTCTGCTGACTTATCTTATCAACGACTGTGATGACAAGAGACAAAATAAAATATTGAATACTAGTCTTTTGATTTTCCGGCTATGGATGCATTTAATAATTATTCATTTAAATATACAAATTTGAATTAATAAAAAAAAATTGGCACATCTGAAACTACTCGAGCATACTCGAGAACTCGAGTATTTTATAATTGTACTACTCGATACTCGAGTAGTTGAGATGTCGAGTAATTGGAGTCTCTACTGACAACCAATTAGAAAGTAAAAGCTTTTTGCTCTCGTGAAAGTAGAAAAAATTAGTTAGGTTTCTCTATCTTTAAGGGACCGATTCATCCAGCCCCATATTACTGCGTTCTTTTTGGATATCTATTGACTGACAGAGCTTCAAGTTCTAAGGCGCATTGACGTCAAAGTTCTTCCAGTCTCCTTCGTCGCAAAGTTTAGTTATTTTGTTTGCATTCCCTTTCTATCGCTGCCGACATTAAGGCGTGATTGCTACAGTTCAAGAAGACAGCTTATTTTTTATTCTCTAACTATGTAGGTTATCAAGAAGAATGTATCTCAGTATATAACGCTTCTCTGATGCTTTCTAGTCATAATTCTGCAAGAGATCGTTGGGGTACAGTGAAGGCCCACTGCGATAAAAAAGCAAAAAACTTTTAGTTAATTAAGGATAGCGACTGAAGTTGCTTGATGGAATATCAATATCAAATTTGAATTGTATTATTTTTTTACTTTTTTTTGAGTTTTGTCATTTATCGCTAATATTAATATAACAAACCATATTCTATTTTTGTATATAAACGATACATATTGCGCGTCGGTTCAAGTACACCAGTGCACTTTAAATGCCTGAAGATGCTGAATGGCGAAGCCCGAGTCGTTAGCGATAAAACTCATGGAAAAGTACAAAATTCAAATTTGAAACTTTTAGTTCTTTCTAACCATCTTTATACCATCTGTGAGGTGTACCGACTAACGTATGGAGTGGATAATACGTTTCACACTGGTAGCAGATATGGTTTTTTCGAGAACCCTACCTTGCGTGACTTCACTGCTTACCACCATAGAAAGTCGAGCCCTCCCACACCCCTGCATGTTCGTCAAACGCGTGGGCTTTTGTTCGTGCGACCGAGATGTAGCCATCCTTTCCACCCATTCTGAATAGTAATAGTTCATTAGACTTGAGGTCTGTGGGACCTAACATCTAGCCGGCGCCCTAATTAAATATAAATTGAATAGGGGCATGTCATGGTGTCGGATGGGGGAGGCAGCGCTCCTCCCGGATTTAACGCGGACCAAAAGGCACTGCCTTCTTTATAGTGGTGTCTTAAAACTATCAATTAACAAAACTTGCACATCAACTTTCATTAATTGTTTATTTTGATACGTTACATCTCATTGGATTAATAACACAATTCAAATGACAGCTTTATTATATGTATATTAACTTCAAGCTCTGATAACATATCGTTTTTCTGGCAGAATAATGAGCTTTGACACACTAATATAATATTTAAAATAACTTTGATTATTCCACGTATTGTGCTACTAACTGTGACACGTGTTTCGTCTTTTTCAAGGGCATCTTCGGACTTACTATCGCAAAGTTTGCTTAAGTAATATTTGACACACTACTTTAAAAAGGTTTCTTCACCCGATACAGAATTTAAATAATTGTAGAAATGTTCTAGAATTTTCAACGGAGCGTTTAAAGAACAAGAAATTTCCAAAGAGTTATACAATCGTCACTTAGGTCGTTGTTTTGCCAAATAAGTGGTATTGTTACTATGGATGCTTTTTTAAAGAAAACCAAATTAAGAATAAAATGTTATGGATGACGTCCACAAAAAAAAAAGATTGCCAGAGTTCGAAAATTTTTAATTTCCTAATTTGATATAGACTGAACGCTTTGGGGTAATTGCGGTAGGTGAATTCTTATGTCAGAAGGGAGACAATTCGTTTAGTATTACTCGAGTGAACTGCTAAAGAAGTGTACTGTATTTTAAAAATACAACGTTTTTCAACATAAACTGTCACTTTGAAAAATACTGACATATATATTTGGGTGAACAAGTTGGTTGTCCCACCACCCATCCGTTATGTGTGTGCAGCCGTTTTTCACAGCCGCTTCCATAACGCTATACGATCAAGAAAAGAAACGAATTTACTCCTCAATTACTTGGCCCAAGACAGAGCTGCACGGGACTGATCTTTTAACCATGCACTTAGGTGCTTAAAGAGAATAAAAAAGAAAATTTGACTTGCTCAGCCACTTTGTTAGAGTGATATTAAGTATCTTATGTATCTGTATACTGAGAATCCGTGGACTTTAATCTACTTCGCGTTGAATCTGAAGAGGAATCAAGATTATCCCGTTCCCCATATGATGTTGCAAATTTATCGAATGCCTCAAAATTGGCCTTGGTTTAGATCAAGTCAGCGTGGCATATTGGGCCCGTATGAGGACGGACCGCAGCAAACAGCACAGCTCGTTCGGCTTCATCTCGGGGCAGTCCCACAGTACGTGATTAGCGTCCTGGTAGTACATACTATTAATGCAAAAATACAGCAAGTCAAACGGCTCAAAGTAAAAACCGGTATGTCCACATGGCAAAGTTAGAGGTATTTTTTTCAGCCAGGCTCTTTGCACATCATGTGATATGATGAGAATAATGAAAGTTATAATTCATCATTATTCAAAATGCGCCATTTTTGACTGTTTTTTCACTTCGAAGACTCAGATATAAAACGACGATTTAGGCAAAAATATTGTAGTAATATATGGCGGGAATATAAAAAAAAATCTCAATGGATCCAGTTTGGAGCATATGGCCTCCCAGTGGAGGTATTCCAACAAATTGAGAGAAGGAATAAACAAGTTGTTATTAAATCGCTTTCGCTACGCCCTAACCCCGTGTCTTAGGTAAGCGACGCGAACCGGCAAGAGAATTTAGGCGAATCCAGTCAATTTAAAACGTAGTTGATCAAAGGTCTTATGTGCCATCGCTCGGCCAGACGCAATTAACGCTCTGGTGAGCTTGGACCGTTTGATATTTTCAAGCGATTCGCGGGCGCCATGAGTCAGGCACTTGAGTCGACTTACGACATATGCCGTCCTGACCGGATCGCTTCGCCGACATATGACACTTGCATGGGCGAGGACCGTTTGATATTTTAAAACTCTGCCGCTTTCAAAGCTGCGCCGGATCGCCTCGCCCAGCTTCGCCCAGCTAAGACGACCCGTAAGGATCAGATGGTGTAAAGGATTTTTTTCTACAAAAAAAAACACCCACGCCTTCGAAAAAAAATCGATAAACCGACTGAATAAACGCTGTTCGTGTCGGCGGGATTTGAGCACGTGAGTTCCGTCACGGAAGTCAACGACGTTGACCACTACATGACAGTATTCAATATATTTAATTTTTATTCTGTATTTCTTTGGGCATTAGCATAATTTTTTTAATTTGTTTATAAATTCAATGCAGCATTATTTACAATTATATTCAGTAAAAATAATAATACATTTTTATTATAATGCCTTTCCACTTTTCAAGTATTGACAGTGAACACCTTAAAAGTAATTATATTCAGTTTAAAGCTCAAAACAATATTACTATCAAATTCATTTCGTGAATCGCTGCTTTTTATCACTGCAAGTAAAAAGTTTAGCACTTAATCCTACATGACCACATATTTCTTTCGACTTATCCGAGGCCAAAATGAGAATTCCACCATTCTTGAGAATGTTAAATTGAATGTCCTGATAATTTTTTGAGGAATCGTGAACATGAGTTGTTTGTTCTTCCAAGGGGTAGAACCAGTCTGCCAATGGGAATGTCACTGGGAAGAGCTTTAACAATTTTAAGCGGCATTGCTTCGGATGTCGACATATTTCATATTGAAGTGAGTGAGTTCAGACGAATACTATATTTTATGAATAAAAGATGATTTTGTGAGAACTCACTCGGTTGACTGCTTTGAAAATTTCTAATGTGATATTAATAATAATAATTTTTCCTCTCTGTTTTTTTATGACTATTGTAATTTAAATCTTATTTTTAATTTTTAATTAATTTGTGATTTTTATTATATATTTACATGTATGTATGTATATATATATATAAATGCATGTATTTATATTTGTCAAATCCATGGCGCATTGGCGTCAGCTGTAATGCCATGATTTGCTTTTTCTTAAATAAATAAAATCATTGTTAAATGCATACAAACTATAAAAATGAGTCTTTAGTTTAATTTTGCTTCTAGAAGATTTTACTCGCGTATGAATTCTAGTAACGTAAAATGGACGGAATAAATTAAAAATAATTTCCCCAGCGAGCGCCGGCGCCTTGAAAATATACAAATTGTTAAAAACTTTACTTCCGCCTTATTAAATATGTATATCCGGCATTTCCGGAAAACAAGTGCACTCGAATAGCAACTCTTTTGCTTAAGAAAATTTTCAAATCAAATTAATACTGGAAGGATTTCATTGAAGATGCATCCAATAAAAACATCCATTTAAAAAAACACATTTTATATATTTTTCGTCAAAATAATTCAACATCTTAGTGGTTTAGGCACTTTGATTATCTTCATATTTATTTGAATATTAATTATGTCACTTATCTGATTGTAATGAAATTATATTTCACTAATAATTCATGGTGATATAACTTAAAGTGTTCACTGTCAATACTTGGTGAAAAGGCATTATATATAAAAAAAAAAAATAGATCGACCCGTGGTGCAGTGGTCAACGTCATGAAGGCTTCCGTGACAGATCCCTAGTTCCAGTCCCTTTGATATTTGTCATTGGACCAGCCAGTTTGTTTCTGGCCATGGTGGTTTTGCTGCCAAGCTCATCAGGCTTGGCCGGATGGTAGATGGGCCGACATGTAGATGCGGCGATATAATGGATGCTGATCACATTCTATGGATTTGTCCTTTTATGTCCTCTGAGCGGGAAGATTTGCTCAGGTTGGTTCGACCAGCTGTCGGGCCAGTAAGCCACGCTGACTTGGTAGCCAATAAAAATAATTATTTGGCCTTCAGCAAATTTGCGGCGTAATACGGTGCAAGGACGGACCTATTCGTATAGGTCCGTAACCGGCCTTTGTTGGTTGCATTAATGACAGCATTAAATAGCATTTATAGAATCAGTAACGTATAGGGTTTGCTAATTATTTAGAGTCAGTAATGCACACTTGAGTGTCTTGGCCTCCAAGTCCTGGACAAATGCTCCCGAGACAACTCCATACTCGCAAACAGAACAGATCCGCTTAACGTTGTTACGCCACGGGACACGATCGTTGATACCGAATGTAAGGCCGTGGCGGGTGGTGGTTGGGAGTAGTTTAGTAGTTTAGTTCCAGTCCCTATACGAGCAGATACCTTCAGTCAATATTTTGATCCTGTTTTAAGGCATGAGTGTTTGTGTTGTTACAAACTCCTTCCCACCCTTCCAATCGCGAAAGCGGTGCGTAGCGAGAACGGTTAGTTAACCACTAGTCCTGTCATAGACCTTGTATTGTTTCAATCCTTATTCTCTTCGAAATGAGAAGTTGAGCAACATTTTTAAATTATTATAAGATTAAAAATCATTTTTTGCACTTGTTCAATTGAAAATGCTCGCAATAAGCCAAACCAATGCTGATTTAAAGAATTTATTGTGAAAAGAACAAAAAAATGTTATATCATTTCTTATTTCATTGTTGGTGCTTGATGGAATTTCTATATCAAATTTGAATCGTTTGAATTTTGTAAATTTCTATGAGTTTTGTCGCCAACGACCCGAGTATCGCCTTTCAGCATTTTCTTAAATGCCTGGAGATGCTGAAAAGTGAAACCCGGGTCGTTGGCGAAAAAACTCATGGAAATGTACAAAATTTAAGCAATTCAAGTTATAATGGTTAGATTCAAGAAAAGTATTGATCGAGGGATCAATAAAAATAAGCCAGGAAAATTACTGCCAGCGAAGGAGGCTCAATGATTGAATTTGTTTAAGCCTGGAAAACGTTTCATTTTTAAAAAACTGCTGATCCAATCATAAATCGCTTTCATTTAAATCCCGCTGTTGATAAAAAAAAATGAGCGACGTAAAATCGATCGAATCGACGAGACGCGGCGGTCGTCTGTCAGCCGTGACACGGCGCGGCCGATTAGAAGGCCCGAAACGCCATCAAATTAACGCCGGCCGATTGACAGAGGGCCGCAAGACTCCACATGTGACGTCACCGACTCATCACTGCCCTGTTTTCTCCGACCAACGCCCCCCACCCTCTGCCCTTCCCACCCTCCGCGGGGACTTAATCAAGTAAAGTGGTAGTTTGCGGAAACAGTCAGTAATTAAGGCCGGAGAATACGAGATGTTTTCGAGGATGCTCAGATGCGTGTGTCCTACACGGTGTAGCGAAATTACCGCACCGACTTTACCGCGCTATAATTTTAGCATATTAATACAACAATAAAATCCATTTATTTTCGAAAATAAAAACACAACAGCTCAAAATTTTCACTGAAAAATCAAAAAAGAATTTAAGCCTTTGATTTATTGAAAAAGTATTATCTGCAAGTATCAATTCGCAATAAGATGCAGTTTGAGTAGAAAAGTTATGATAGGAAAGTAAATTTATTTAAGAATTTCCCTTTTGATACTTTTTGACGTGACAACGTCTTATAAATCGATGAACGCCCGCTGCACGCACGAAAAAACATGACTCATTGTCCCGTTTGTCGCGTTACGCCGAAGGCAAGCGTGCGAGCGAGAGCGCGGATAAGCGATAGAGAGGCACGATCGGCCTACCGTTCGGATTGTACCGCATCTATCTCTCTTCCACTCGATTGGTCGATGTGTCTGAGTAGAAAAGAGACAGCGGCAGCACACAACTTATACACCTACAGTACCTACACGTGATCTGTTTACAACTGTTTATAAAGTGAAGTGAAATGTTAATGTGGTTTTCATTGTTTATATTACAACAACAATTGCGGCAATAAAGGTAATTAATTCTTGCATATTAAAAATCTGATTAACGTATAACAAATATACAAAATATCGTATCCATAAAAAATAATGATAATTCAATAAAAATGATTCCATTTTATTCATAAAAGTATGCAATCATTTCATCAATGTTTTCTAATGACGTTGTCACGTTAAACTATCGTCCGTAAACCGACTTTACAGACACCAATTTTTTACTTCATTCGATGGATTGGGCGGGAATATTGTTGAAGTAAAAAATATTCCTGTACTTATTTGATACTAAGTTGATTAAGTTAAAAATGCTCGCGTTGAACGGAACCAGTCCTGATCCAAATGGATCATCATTGGATGTGGAAGAAGTAAAAAGAAAATAATGTTATTTTTTAATGACTACTAATTATTTGGTCAGTTTCTAATTCGATAAATGGTCAGTTATAAATACTTAAAACGGTCAGTTAAAAATATTGAATGGTCAGTTAAAATAATAAATGGTCAGTTAAAATAAAAAGAACATGTCATAAATTTGCCTATTACGACCATATTTGATAAAATTCATAATCTGTCAAACTAAAACTTATCATTTCTTAAAAAAAGCTGACTATTTAATTTAAATACTAACCATTTTTAATAAATAACTAACCATTAAAATATATTACTGACCGTTTTATTTAATAACTGACCACATTCACACTGATACAATGACAACTGACCGTTTATAATATTAACTGACCATTTTGATTTTTAACTGACCATTAATTTATTTAACTGAACAAAACTTGAATTAGTTACTGACCCATTAAATACATGCCTTTTTTTAATATAATGCCATTCCACAAAATATTGTACAGAAATTCATAAATTTTCATACCAAATCGATTGTAGATATATTTAGTATGAGTGTAAACAATTGGCTACGGTGATGAATGTGCTATAAGAGATGAAATTTAATAGTCAGTATGAGTCAACCTTAAGTTGTCACCATACACTTGTAGGGTTTTGTTTTTAGAGTCAATTATGATGGTTGAAGAATATTATTCATGGAGTGCTGATCTCCTGAACAGTTACATTTGTCAATTAATGAAAGTTACGAAATCAAAAACATGATCGGAATAAAGTATTAAATATAAAGTATTTGCACGACTGTGAATCGTTTGAATTTTGTACTATTCCATGAACTTTGCCGCCAACGAATAGGGTTTCACCTTTCGGCAACTTCAGACATTTCTAGTGCCCGAACGAACTTGAACTGACGCGTAGTAAATATATTTCCATGTAAATGAGTTTCAATGAATTGGGTTAGTGATTGTATGCGTTGATTACATCAAGCACCTTCAGCAGAAATCTTCAATTTGCATAAATGATGACGCGGACTGGTTTCGCTCATCGCAAGCATTATCAACTGTTCAACTAATCATCAGTTGAAATGCTCGCGATGAGCGAAACCGGTACTGATCTTAATAAATCTAATGTGGAATAATTACAAAAAATGTATTATTTATTTTTTTTTTAATGCCACTACCAAGTATTGACAGTGAATACTTAAAAAGTAATTAAGAATTGAGTTGAAGTCTACAGACATTTTTACGAGAACTTATTGTTAGTCAGTTGTCTGTTTTTTCGAAGAGAGTAGGGATATAATGGGTAGTTGGCTAATCACCCTATCTATTTCTTGTTTTTAGGATCGGATGGGTGAGGGAGGGAATTTTAAGCAACACAGTCAATCATCTAAATATGTCCTATGACGTCTTGTATGAATTTGATTTAAAAATGGAAACTGTGCGAAATGGGATTGGAACCCATGACAGAGAAAAAAAATGCGTCATGGTGGTAGCGTTCAGCTTATGATATTCGTATTCAGTCGTCAATGTATTACTTACGAATCCAGTATGTACCTAATGTTTTCAAATCCGCGCATGCGCACTGTAACTGAATAATTAACACATTGTCACTGAAGATGTCGTTAACAAACATTACAATATCCGCATTTTCATGTACATACAGAAATCTTCTCAATCGTGTTTGGTACTATTGACATAGCAATGTGTGATTTTGTGACACTTTTTCTCGTGATGTAACTCCCAATGTGTAGCGTATGGACTCTAGGATTCAATGGAGTTTATGGCAACACATACTTCTACTGTGGAGTCGGATTCTAAGTCGTTTTTGGACGGGGTCGTGAAAAACTTTGGAAAAGCTTGAACTTTTTATCTATGCATATAAAATTAGGCTGTTGACAGTGTAAGTTGGTTGATATTTAATTTAATACACGTAAATAGAAAGGGAGGAAGAAAAACACGACAATTTTTTTTTTTTTCATCCTTCCACTAGTGGTCCAAAAGTTATTTTAATTATAACAAATAAATTAGTGTGATATTGAGCCTGTCCCTTTTCAAAAAGTTTAAAGGTGGTTAGCGTCTATTGCACGAGTTCCCAACTTTAACAGCCAGCTAACCACTTTAAAGCATTTCCGTTGATTTTATTGAATTAACATATGAAAAATGCCTTTTTCAATCTGGCTTTGGAGGTCCCGGGTAAAATGGCTTTCATTAAAAGGAGTCGCCATCCGTTGAAAAATGTTGGGAACCTATGGTCTATTCAGTAGACCATACGCAGTGTTTCTCATGTGCGGCCACCGAGCAGCTTCATAGTAAATATTGATAATTTAAAAATAGTGGTTTTACAAGATAATTTGTCAACAAATACTCTGAAAATGAAGCATTTCGAATGCAATTAATACCAATAGTAAATCTTCAGACATTTTTTGGCCCATTTGACAAATCTCAAGCACCACAGAATCGGACAAAAATTTGGTGCGGACACCAGACATTTTCACGTGAGAACCACTGGACCATAGGAAGAATCTATTGTATCAATGCAATGATATGGCGGAACACCGGTTGGCGGCCGCTGATCTAAATCACAATACAATCATTTTCTATGAACATAACCATGCGTAGCAATGGAAAGTTTCTCGCCTTTAGTTGACTTGTTGATAACCCCTGCCTACGTCTCCAAAAGTCTCCGGCATATTGTTAGAAGCTGAAAACTAGAGTGTGTATATAAAGGGTACTTCAATAGGGACGCTTAAAATATGTTACTTTGTCCTGCTGAGTAGATTATTCATTGTTTAGTGGCCAAATTTGAGTCAACCAGTTTGGTAAATAATCGGCCAACACCTACCTGTACGTCATCAAAATACAATATCTGGTGAAAACATTGCTGCTGTGTTTGAAAGTGTAAGGAAAACCCAAGGCAGCTTATTTCCAAGAACTTGGCTTTTCTGCGACTTCAACTTGGCGAATTTTGAATCGGGCCTTATGTCTGCACCCGTATAAAATCCAACTAACCAAGGAACTTCAGGTAAACGACCACAGACAACGCCTGATTGGGCTCTGGAGCAGTTGGAAGTTTACCCAAATTTGTCAAAAAAGTCAACTTTAGCGACATGGCCCATTTTATAATGAATGGATATTGCCAGACATTTGATGCTATATTCCATATTTAATGCCGTAAAATATACTTACAAATGAAATTAAAATTTAGTCGAAATCTCACAAACAACTTGTTTTATTTACATTTCAAAACTAAGCGTCCTTATAAAAAGACCCTTTATAATTATGTGCTTTATGGGCACTTAACGCTGCTATGACGTCACGTTGAGAATAAATAACATATGATATGATGAAATTAGGAACAGACAAATGTTGAGGCACTTTCCGAATAATAGATTCGAGTCGACGAATCGGAAAAACGAGGAAATTAGTCAACGGTGACGTGGTATTAGTAATACAAGTGTAATACAAATTGACGTCATTCGAATAAATACTGACTAAAAGCGACCCTCGACTTTCGTACGTTCTAAATTTGCACAACTTACCATTTCGAACATTCAGAAAAAAATGATAAATCGATCATTCTCATCGAAGGAAGAATCAGTTAGCCCGAGAAATATACCTTCTAAATCAGTGGTTCTCATGTGCGGCCACCAGAGGATTTTTCTACGGCCGTCGGCCACCAACAGCTTGATAGTTGATATTGATATTTAATAAAAATGAGTTTTTACAAGTTAATTTGTCAACAATGACACCGAAAATTTAATATTTTGAATGCATTGTATTGTGCATCAAGATTTTCAGTTCGTAAAAACTCAAATACATGGAGGGTTAGGTATTTTTGACAAGAAAGAAATTTGCTGCGGCCATCAGACATTTTCGTAGGTCCGCTGATGTTTCTAATGCGGCCATAGCAAGTTTTACGCGAGAACCACTGTTCTAAATGCTGATTGATACTGTTTCTTGGTAGAAACTTAACTCTTGTCTTAGCCCTCGAAAGAAGGTCCCTGAAAAAAACATGTGATCCGAAGGGGGGTCTAAAAATACCTCATTGTTATGACTTTATTGTCATAAATTGAATGAAAAATCAGAGCTTTGTCAACTGATAAGGAATACAATAAAACAGTGTTATTTATACAAATGTTAAGTATGAAAAACAAGGTATGATTACCAATTGTTTGTTATTATAATGCCTTTCCACCAAGTATTGACCGTGAACACCTGAAGTAATATTAAGATATATATTTAATATAAAGTGACAGTGTTAACTGTCTTACCCACCGAGTAGGCAATGTTAAAATTGAAGTCAATTTTAGTTAATCAAGCAGACAGCCCACAACTTGAATGTCAACAAAAAAGATATAAATGAGTTAACTATATATCACTTTTTGAAAAATAAAATAAACTTGAGCAACCAGCGTTAAATGACATTCACAATGAGGAAGTGGGGATGATTTTTTTTACGTCCCTCTACTTTTGAAAATCGCACACATTTTCCGGAACCATTCGTGTGCCGTGGGATTGAAAAGGTTGCGTAGCACTGATATGTTCTAAGTTTTTTGAATATTTCCCACCTTTAGGTACATAAAATTCTAGTAACAAATGTAGCGGAAAATCCTGAAATCAAGACATGTAACTGCGGAGTTTTACGTTCGAATTTTAAAACGGCCAACATCATGCTAAGAGTGAATTCAATTATATTTAACGTGGAATAATCTCAACTATGTATTAGTGGAATATGAATAATGAGCAACATTAAGCGCGACGTTTACGATAAACTGATGTAAATCCACGCGTTAAATTGTTCGAACAATCTAAAGCGGACGTCATTATCACTTGCGTTTTCCATAACGCGTTTGTTTTCTGTCACTCGCCATTATCGTTCCAAACAAAACAATTGTTTTATTTGTGTACTTGCAATAATACACGTGTCTATGGTATTTTATATAAAGACTTGCAACTAGTAGACATAACGGAAGTTGCAACACTAGTAAATCAGTATTTCTGTCATTGACATAAATTACTCATACTAATACACATTAATTGATGTAAATACATTTTTAAAGCTCAGAAAAAAAGCATTAAATTTATTTCCAATGGGCATCCTATCTCGCTCCAAAATAACTAAAGGCTCTAATTTTATCGTAATAATATGGAAATAAATAAAACACATAATTACTTACTCTTTTAAAACCACTTCAGTGCCGAGCATAGTGGTCGCTTAAATACCGCCCGATATATAAAAAAAATCCTTTTTTCAACAAGAATGACTGTTGTCAGAAGAATAAGAGTGTAGATGTCACTAGCTATGAAAAGAAAAATATAATAAGACTTGTTACAGGAAGATTTTTCAATATTTGTGACGGTATTCGCGACATCCGTACCGCGGCGGCTACCAGTGGTCTTACGGCACTGAGGCGGTTAATGTGTCCACTGACAATACTTGGTGGAAAAATTTCGACCGAATTGTAAATGATCACGATGAGCGAAACCGGTACTGATCATAATATATTAAATATAGAATAAGTACATTTTTCTTTATTTTATAGTTTTACTTCCAAATATGTAAGCCACATGTGGTTCAATCGAGAATGTCCTAGTCTGGATATTGTGCCAAAATAAGTGAATTTAACAAATATATATGGAAGTAGTACCTACTACATATTATGTCATGTGTTTTATTCATTTAAATCGTGCCGTTTCACCTAGAAGTGACAGTTAACACTTTTAAACTGAGTAAAAATATGTGTTACATGTAAATAATTGTGGTCAGAGTTCGATTGAATTTAGTCCAGTGGTGCACAAGCTTTTTGATAGAAGGGCCAATTTATCCATTTAAAAAATTTCGCGGGCCGCAAAGGGTAAAAGTGAAGAAAAATATTGATATATTATACTAGATGAGATATAAATTTTATATTTTATTTTTAATTTAATAATTACATAATTTTATCAGCAACTTCGATCCTTCTCCGCTCCACATTACATGCAGATTTGCAAGATGGAACTTAGAGAGATTTCTGACACTGTATACTGGCAGCAAGCATTTTAATGTCGGGTTCAATGTTTGTAGTTGCTTTCCTCAGTACAGCACTGAGATTATCATTGTTCAAGCGGTTTCTGTGTTGAGACTTATTTAGTCTTAATATGGAAAATACTTGCTCGCAAATGTAGGTGCTTCCAAAAAGATTTGCACAAAGCGCAGCCTTTTTACGTAGGGTAGGAAACTGCTCTTCGGGGAGATATTTGTAAAAACTCTGCAGATCGCCTTGCTGATATTTCGATCTCAATTGATCGTTGTTCTTCATAATTTGTACACATATCGAATACTATTTTTTATCATATTTAATGACAAATTTGTAATTTTGGGCCGCAAAAAAATCCATTTCGGGCCGCATTTGTGCATCACTGATCTAGTCTATGGATGCACCTCAAGGTCATCAATTGTTTTTATTGCAAAAAATGAATTTCAAATTTAGAACCGTTTACAACTTTACAAGATTGACGTTGTAACAGTTGTTCGTTTTTTTTTATTTGAAATTTACGTTTCAGTGTGTCCATAAATTCATGTTATACATAGATAATATATTATATTGAATTTTTTGAAAGCGATTTCAATGTAATGGAACACTTCGATATTCGGTAGTACTTTGAACCGTCTACCGGCTACAATTTGAATAACCGTTACCGGCTACCAAATAAATACTATTTAAAATAGGCGTATTGTATTATTATATTGTGAAATGAGAGGAACACTAATCGTAATGGCGTTTGGGACTTTGCAACAATCATGGTTAACTGCGCCTTGTCCGCCATCGCCTATGAATATTAAACGACACATTTAAATGAAAGTGTTGCCAGTATAGAAAATAGGAGAGCAATCTATTTGGTGCTATAAATTTGATATTGAAATTTGATGGACCGTGCTTACAGTTAATATGTATTGTTTTGATCAAATAAAATTAGTCTTTTGGAAAAAGAGAAGATTACTCCAATTGGGTATAGTTTATTTATGTAATGTTAATAATTCCGGAAATTAAATTTTTGTGAAATCTTTAAGATGGCAACTTTATGTAGCGCAATTCCATATTGTTACAAGCATGAGTAAAGGAAAACAATTAAATAATAATAATTGTTGGTGCAATATTTGAATCATTCGTATTGTGTACTTTGTCATTTTTTTTGTCGGTAACGACCCGGGTTTCACCTTTCGACATCTTCATACATTAAAATTTCATTCGTGCACTTGAAATGCATGAAAATGACGAAAGGTGAAACCAGGATTTTTATCACAAAAACATAATGGAAAAGTACAAAATACAAATGATTCAAATATTGAAATTCCATCGAGCACGTTCAGTAGAATTTTTTAATATCACCACATTATATAAAATTATTACGATTTCTGATAATTTCCATTGGGTGTGAACAAAAAAATATTTGTTTGTTTTACGATTATTCAAATTTGTTTACTGAAGATTCTTATGAAAGCCACAAGAAATATCCCACATTCGATATCTAGTCATTATTTGTTTTAATAAAACTAACCAACAAATTCCGTCGCTGGTAAAAAGAATATTATAATTAAGAATATATTAATCAAATTATTTTTTTTAAAAATTAAAGTTTTTAAAAAATATATAATTTTTGAATCATAACCATTAAAAGATGTCACTCTCCTAAATTTTAAGCTCACCCTCTATCAATAAGAAGTTTTTTTTTTTATAATACGAATAAAATATTCAATATGCTCGCCTATTGAATTCCAAATAAAACGCGTCAAAAATCAGGACGCCCTGCAATTGAGTGAAAAAAAAATTGAGGCTTTGTAGAAAGTTTAATCCTGAAAAATAAAACTTTATAAAGCTCTTTCTTGTGTATAACATTCAAAGCTCGCTCGCTGCCAACCGTTTTTTTTTATTTTTATAAAATTGAGCAAAGCCTGAGCAAAAAACTTCTTTTGTATTTGATAAAATCAATAAATTTCAAGTTGAGTTAATATAGTAATATTTTAAAAATTAAATAAATTTTAGCGTCGATAGTAAAAAAGTGACAGCTGATATTGAGGAACGATAGTGATATGTGCATGGCTTTAGTGCTAAATTTAATTTTAATCGCTTACTTTTGTGAAAAGTACATTTTTAACACATTTATACATTTGTTAGAAACAACACGCTTTTATCTTTTCGTCATCTTCGGGCATTCAAATACATATTATGTGCCCTAACTGAAAGTAAATAAACTTTTTGTATCGTTTCATCTAAAAAGGGATACAAAAAATGAAGCAGCAATATATGTATGCTAAAATTGAATCGCTTGAATTTTGGACTATTCCATGAGCTTTATTACTTAAAACTCGAGTAGAGACTCCAATTCGGGTATCAAATACTCGATACTCGATAATACTGGTCCATTTTTCAAGTATTCGATACTCGAGTATTTTAAAAAATACTCGTAATTGATAAATAAAGATTTATTTCCAAATTTTATTTACTTGTATAAAATATACAATGCTTAACCGTCGCGTTAAACTGAGTGTTACGCGTGGATTTTACTGTAATATTGTTTTATTGGTAGTTAAATATAAAACCGAAACAGCAACAGAGAGAATTTTTTCTACTGCGGGAATTATAAAAAAAATTTTTGGTGGGACAAATAAAATATTACCGGTAAATGGTGAGCCGCGTAAAAAAACAAAACAAACGTAATAAAAACAATTTATTAATTAATAATTACAATGACACTTATTTATTTAAAAACAAACAAAAAACTTATCAAAACATTTTATTTACTTAATAATTAATGTGACACTTGTTTTTTATATCGACTGGTAATTTATTCGATGCACATCGCAGTTGATTGATCAAGTTTTCATCGACCAGCCTGTTGCGACATTTCATTGTAACTATTTTCAATTTTGAAAAGAACGACTCGCAGCGATATGTGGTTCCAAATGCTGATATAAATTCACGCCCCTGCTTTGTTTTGTTTGATTTATGAATAGAAAAATGTAACATATATTTGTAGAATGCTGCAAACTCCAATAGAGCGGCAGAAAATATTAAATTGGGCCACTGAAAATCTTAAATTGGGCCGCGTGTTGGACAAAGCTGCTCTAGAGTCTAGACTGAGTATAGTCTTTCGGAATCTAAGTGCATTTCATGTGCACAGATGGACTTGAAATGACGCGTAGTATATAGTTTGCATGTATATAATTATTTCAGTACGTCCTATGTGAAAAAGGTTATCTGTTATTGTATTGGCAAGGCAGGTAAATGTATACGTTAAATTCACTTTATACATAGTACCTTTAAGTTAACATTGAATGTACAGGTAGGCTTTATAGATAGGAAGATTTATTGTGTATCTCTTCTAAGCTACTATATACAGCTGCGTTTATGTAAGTTTAAGAATAGTTCCAACGAGAACAGTTGCCGTGAAAGCTAAGCTATGTACCTATGTATGTAATGTACAATTGTTGATTATATTTTCACCGTGCTATAACGGACTTCTATAAAGAAAATCCCAATTCAATCAATCAATATTCTAGAAATGTGGTTCATTTGTTTTAGCAAATGCCTTTCCACCAAAAAGTTATTATCATTAAAAATGTTAAAAGATAATAAATATAACACGATTGGTACTTATTTCACAAAAGAAATCTTAAGAGTTAAGATCTTATATTGAATCGCTATAGATTTCAATATAGAGTATTATTAGAAATGAATTTATTTCCTGATATCGACTTAAACTCATAGACTGAGGTGAAAAATAGATCGTTCGAGAGAGTTCTGATGACCTACCACATAAGGCGGTGTCAGTATAATATTGCACTGACATTAATTATGGCATGTATTCACACTTTGTTGCTTAAATCTTATGGTGTTCAGCAAATAACATTATTATGAGATGTGCTTTGTATTAATTGAATACTCGACCCTATTCAACATAGTATTCTGGTCATTTATCTTGCGGATATTGTAATATTAATGAGCAGTAAGCGCATAGTGGACCGTGTCTTCTTTAACTGTATGAATAAATTAATCAAAACAAACAGTTTCCTAGATTTACGGGCCATAAAATAAATAATACTGATTCAAAGCGGTGATTCCATTTTCAAAATAACATCGTTACTAAGAAAGTTCCGATGAGGGCGCAAGCCGAAATAGCTATCAACTTTATATTATATATTATAATAAAAATAATAAAACATTTTTAGTACTTATTCTACTTTGAATTTATTAGATCAGGACCGGTTTCGCTCATGGTGAGCATAAACAACTGATGATAATGCTCGTTGTAAGCGAAACCGGTGCTGATTTAATAAATTTATTGTGGTTAAAGTATGTACTAAAAATGTTTTACTATTTTAAGTTTTGACTTAAAGGTTTTATATTATCTGTAGAACTTAATTACATTGCCATTTTTTCACCGCGTTGTATAGATGTACGATTATAACTTTACCGCTAGTGAGGGCGCCACCATCACGTGAGTGATGTGCAAAACAACCATTTTTTTTTAATGAAATTACACATTAATATTTGCATGATATAAATGAAAAACAATCTTTATGCGTAAATATTTATAGTAAAACAATTCAACTTAAATGGGTTTTAAAGATATTTACTCTATGGTAGAGGTCTGCACGGGCCGAAATTTAGAAATTTTACCCGGCCCGAGTCCGAAAACCTCCAACCCGGCCCGGCCCGAGCCCGAGCCTCATTTCCAAAATCTTACCCGAACCCGACCCGAGCCCGACATTTTTCATCCTTGCTCGAAAAAACCCGTTTTTTTTTTCGACAATTCTAATAAAAATAATTAAAATTGATTCCAATTATCGTGTGTGCAGTTTTTCAAATACATTTAAGAAATACTAAATTCGGAATCATATTATGAAATTTATTATGAGTGTTGTAAAAACTCCTCAACAGAAGATTATCCATTAAAAATAATATAGTGGTGTGAGCAGTCATTAAACCGAGAACAATGGATGTGTTCATAAGGGAAAATACGGTTTTTAAATAACGAACAAGGCGTCGAAAAGATGACTGTAACGAGTACGTGAAGTTTATTATAGTATTAAATTTAGATTTACGATAATGGTGAGCTCATTCGGAAATGCCCCGATTTTTGTAATATGTTTTGTGTGCCTAGGCCCGAGCCCGACCCGGGCCCGAATCAAAACCCTTGTTACCCGGCCCGCGGGCCGGGGCAAACCCAAGCCCGTGCAGACCTCTACTCTATGGGGACAATTTTAGTTCCTTATGGTCAAGTAATGATGACGTCCTTTTTTTAAGTATGCGTCGACGGCTGAAATGAAAACCTTTAAAACAAATTAATCAAATAAGCTGAGGATTTACTGTAGATTATTTTGGTAAACATTCTGAGGGATTAACCTTCTCGAATCTACGTCTTACTCGTATGAAAGGTACATATCTGAAGTATTTAATTTATATTATTATCCTTACATATCTAAAAAAATACCGAGATCAAGTGACGACCATATCAACTAATACTAAATATAAAATACTAGTATTGCTACCCGGCGTCGCTCGGACTAATCGGCCAATAATTATTTAATGTTATATCATTCGACATATGTAATTATATCACAAAATTTAACATCCAAAAAAGAGTTAAAATAAAATCACAAACTTTATTTAATTTGATGACAGCCCCATTCTCGCCATTAAAATGTCCAAATTCAAGGAAAAAATCTAATTTGCTGTCAAAGAAATGTCAAATAATACCTTCACGTAAATAATAAACATTATTATATTGCAACTTGCAACAACAATGCAAAAGGGAATTACAGACCCACATACATACATACGCCGTTTCGGTTTTATATATAAGATACATTAAAACTAATTATGAAAATATTTAAAAAAAATACACGTACATATGTATATATAAAAATAGAATATAACCATAATTCTGAACATATTTCAACGAAAAGCTATGATTTATATTGGCAGCAATAACCTAGAAGGGTGTGAATTATTACCAACCACGAGAAAACTACATTTACATAATCTACACCCTTTCAATACATTTTTCATAATAAATAATTTATAAGCCTATTTTGATAATAAATTTAACGTACATGACTTTTAAAGTTTGCATTTTAAATGATAATAAATAATGGAAATTTTATTTTCTCAATTTGCTTTATCCGCCATTTAACGGCACAGATTAATGACCCGTTATGAAGGGTTTATTTGGCAGAAAGCCGCTTAGTGCTGGCAAGCGATTAAACAGAAATAATAACCGGTTACTACCAAAAATTAGTTATTATAAAAAAACTTGATTTTACATCTAATCGCTCTCCATACGACGCCGCAACGATATCGAATGCAATTAAATTCGTCCACGTAGCAACCAAATCGCTGTGCTGACATTATGATTACATTCTCTACTTTCATTCTCATAATCTTTCAATTGGTTTTGACGTGACAACGTCTTATAAATCGGATGAACGCCCGCTGCACGCACGAAAAAACATGACTCATTGTCCCGTTTGTCGCGTTACGCCGAAGGCAAGCGAGCGAGCGAGAGCGCGGATAAGCGATAGAGAGGCACGATCGGCCTACCGTTCGGATTGTGCCGCATCTAGAAAAGAGACAGCGTCTCTTGTCTGAGTAGAAAAGAGACAGCGGCAGCACACAACTTAAACACCTACAGTACCTACACGTGATCTGTTTACAACTGTTTATAAAGTGAAGTGAAATGTTAATGTGGTTTTCATTGTTTATATTACAACAACAATTGCGGCAATAAAGGTAATTAATTCTTGCATATTAAAAATCTGATTAACGTATAACAAATATACTTTAAATAAACAATAAATTATTTAGATTTCATTTCACCCCTTCTTCGTATCCATACAAAATAATGATAATTCAATAAAAATGATTCCATTTTAATCATAAAAGTATGCAATCATTTCATCAATGTTTTCTTATGACGTTGTCACGTTAAACTATCGTCCGTAAACCGACTTTACAGACAACCATTTTTAGAATATCGAATAAAAATAGTGTTCGAATATTGAATAAATAAAATATTCGAATATAGAATTTCAAAACTTTTTTTTAATATTTGAATTTATTCGAATGATTAAAAAAATTATATATGTAAGTCAAATTCAGAATGTGTGACCTCATCTTTAAAGCATTGAGAAAAGGTCATTTGTGACAAAATCTATGGTGTACATAAGTATACAAAATTAATACGATTAAAATATTTACAAATAGTGTAAAAAATATTATGTAACTCCGAATGAAATGTGTTGTTTACCTCGTGGTTTATGAATTAGCTATACAAACAAATAATATTCATGTAATTTATCAAATATTCGAACAGAATCTACAAAATAAAAATCTTGATTTACACAGTCTTCAAATAATCAACGATTTCTGAGAAGTAATTTACCGTGTAAATCTAGGAGTGTACACTCATACAGAGATCAAATGGTCTAATACAGTCAAGTATCTTGGACTTACCTTAGATAAAAGACTGAAGTTTAACGAACACACCGCGATTAAAAAGCGCCAAGCTAATGCTACTAAAGCGAAATTTTACTTTATGCTTAATGCTAGGAGCAAACTATCCATAAAGAGTAAACTTCTCCTATATACAGCAATAACTCGTCCAATTATGGTGTACGCCACACCAGTGTGGGCTTTTGCTCACCAAAAGCATCTGAAGACTCTCCAGGTTGTTCAGAATAAGTCATTGAGGCAAATATGTGATGCTCCATGGTTCGTGCGTGGTTCGCTGTTACACAGAGATTTAAGTGTGCCCACTATTCGCGAATTCGTTCGTGAAACCTCTAAAAAGTTTCATAAGACTGTAGGCCTTCACGATAACCCAACAATCTCTTGCTTGCAGAATTATGAAGGCCTCAGAGAATCGATATAGGCCGATAGCTATTCTTCTCGATGACCCTTCCTAGGTAGAGACGCAATATTAAACTGACTTCTCAACTGTAGCGATCGCGCCCTCCTGTCGGAAGCGATGGGAAGGGAATGTCAACAAATAAAATTCAAGAGTTAAACATTTAGAGACGAACAGACTGGAAGAACTTTGGCGCTAACACGCTTTAGAACTTGATGCTCCGTCAAGCTGATATACAAAAAAAAGGAGTGTACACATATATGAACATGATATCAAAGCCACAAAGAATCGCACAAAAAATCTAAAGCAATATAAAAGTTTCTTTATTGTTGAAGTTTTTGAAAACACACCGCAATTCAGGTTACGTATAAAAGAAGTAAAAATCCACCAAGATCACGTGTCCGAAGAGCACGTGGCTCTAGGTGTCGTAAGTACAGCATTTTCAGTGCCCGCCAATGAAACTTAAAATCAGGCCTAGGCAACGTATTTTTCTGAAGGGCTGCATTAAGAATGGAAAACCAGCAAGATCCCACTTAGTAATATATTATCATAAAAAGATATAATTATAAAAGGCAAGGAAAAGAAAGTCCACCCGATGTGCAAAGTGAAATGTATAAGCCATCTTGTGGGGATTTTTGTAACTTGAAAAATACAGTGTTCGAGCTCTAACCTAGAAAACAAGTATTGAATACATTAAAAGATCATCGTCACAAGCTCACAAGAAAGAAAGATCGATTGATATTAACCTTTCTACAGGGACAGAAAAATATTAAAAAACTTCACCAAACAGACCGTTTGGTGTTTTTTTTTTTACAAAAAAACAATAAAACAATGGAGCTATAAAAAAATTCAAATTGTCTCAAAACTAGAAATTTACTGGAAGTTAATATTCGAACATAATTAGATATTTGGTTTTTCGAATATTTGATATAAATATTAAATATTCCCAGATCCCAGAAAACAAAGCATGTCTTTCCATTTTAAGAATATAATTATGGATGCTACTGAAATAATTTATTTTACGTATATTTAGAATCAAAACTATAATAGATCACTGAGATATTGACCTTTCTTTCCGTGTCCTTAATATGTGTAGTTTATGAAGACGAGTCGAGCTGTTTTATTATAATATTATTTAGAGTAGATTAAATCGAAACATATATTGCAATTTTGTTCTAGTAGAATATTGAAGATGCCATTTTATGATACTTCTTGTAAAAAAATATTTAATATTAGCATGCTATCATTGAGTTAAATACATATCAAAACTAGAATTTAAAACGATAAGTTAGAGTTTTATGTTAACCATACGATGACATGAGCCCGAAACCATCTACTCGATACGATAAATAAACGTAAAATTTAAAATCACGATCCGCACAAAAATACGTGGCGGGCCGCAGTTTACTAGTGGCTGCTATGTGGTAGCGCAAATTTTCCTCACGTACACTACAGTGCTCGAGTAAGTTCAGCCCACTTTATAAACGATCGCCTACTATGTCTACCGTGTGGGCTCATGTTCTACGGCGGAGTTCTTGGTTGAATCGTAATGATGTTCTGGAACTTTTCGAAGTTTTTAAGCTCCCTTAAATTTCCGCCCCGAAAGTGGATAATATACCTATTTTTTACTCCACGTCCGGTCACGCGTAGAACGTACCGATGCCAGAATTCAAAATATTCCTTCTGGGTAATGCGAAACCGTCATTAACAATTCTGAGATCACGATATGTCGGCTGTTTTTTGAAATACTGAAATAACAGCTTTACAGAATAATGCAAAATACTGATATTTTGGTATGATAGTACATATAGCTATCTAATGGATGTTCGTCCAACAAGCATTGAGTATTAGCCTTTATAGGAGTGAGTAAATTTATACTGAATGTAATTAAACATAGTCTTGCTTTATTACACTTGACGAAACACATGTCAATTAGTTAACATAATATGAGGAATAATCGAAGTAATTTTAAATTTAATTCATTCTACTGTTTAAACCAAAAGTACGTTCATACTGCATCAAAAGTTAGAGGGCTTTTTCCGACGCCAAACGAGACCCGATCTAGATTGATAGATTCAATTCCATTAATGAACCACCTAGTATTTTCTAAGATATATTTTGATTAAGACACGATTAGGGTTTCCAATCTTGAGCCAAAATTTTGATCCTGGATATCAATGACAAGAGATATAATAAAATACAAAACTTCTAACCAATTTCAAATTTGAGACGTTTAATTCTCTATTATTTTTTAAATTGAAATAAAATAATCTTATTTATCATCTATTAATATAAACAATTTGAATTAATAATTTATATCTTGGTACATGTGAAACTACTCGAGTATTTGAGATGTCGATTCTATAGTTGTAATGCCTGAATATTTTTAATTATTTTTATTATCTCTACGTCATAATCTATATAATTTATAATGAATCATTTAAAATCCTGTGGAAGTCACGATAAATATTTATTTATTTATGTACATTGCAAAAATCACAAATTATAAGTTAATTGCTTTTGCATGTGTAAAAAGATGAAAAAATTGGAAGAAATTGGCAAATAAGCCAACTCGTCTGAACTCACTCACATCCATGTGAAATATGTCGACATCCTAAGCAATTCCGTTAAAAATCACTGAAGGCTGGTTCTACTCATTGGAAGAACAAACAAATCATGTTCACGGTTCCTCAAAAAAAAAAAATCAGAGACATTCAATTTAACATTCTCAAGAATGGTAGAATTCTCATTTTGGCCTCGGATAAGCCGAGAGAATTATGGATAATCACAAGCGGAAAACGATTAATTCAACGCGATATTACCGACGTTATTTGGATTGTATTTACACATGGTAACATTGCAAAGTCGACATATCGACAAATCTAATTTGTGTAATTCAATAACAAAGCTTTCAGATGGCTGGATTCTTAAATCCCGACTGAATAATAATCGTAGAACCATACATATTCTGTAAGCATTATGTATAGAGCAAAGTTCCTTCTGCTTTATGTCGCTTGATGTTGCTATATAGGAATCCTCTGACGTGTATATAGCTTCTTCTTCTGATGTGGTTTAGGAAATAGTCTCAAACTCTCATTACGGATGTCGAGACATTACACACATCGAAATAGTTGCACCCGAGGGAATTAATCAACTCTCTTTGACGTATAGTTTATACGTGATTAAATTTAGAATGAACTAATTTGATCTAGCGGAGAAGATTTTATCACTTGCTTAGACATATAGTATAGATTATCAGATGAGCTATTGAAATGAATAAAAAAATAAAGACAGACTTTTAATAAAAATAATAATACATTTTTAGTACGTTTTCCACATTAAATTTATTTGATCAGGACCGGTTTCGCTCATGGCGAGCATTATCAACTGATAAGGGATACAATACGGTCCCTGTGGTCTAGTGGCAAAAGTTTTGTCCTAGCGATCAGGGGATCCGAGTTCAATTCTCGGCAAGGTTGGATTTTTTTCAATTGAAAAAAGAGATCTTGGGCTGGGTGTATGTTATTTATCGTTGATTTTGCGCACAACTGATTTATTATTTATTATCGAGTTAATCTCGTATGACTTTCACGTTTAAGAATATTTGGCGCATTGGCGTAAGCTGTAATGCCAAATATTTTTTTTATAAAATTTATTAATTAAAAAGAAATAAAAAATAAAACAGTGATATTTATACAAAAGTTAAGTATGAAAAACAAGGTATGACCAAACAATTGGTAAAACTACTAAGCAAATTACAAGAAAAATTGACTATAAAATAAAATGTTTAAGACCTCTTAGCAATGCAAACTAATACATCAAAAATCAATTAAATTAATTAAAATTCATATTTTTAACCAACAATGGTCATGTCGTGAACATGGCAATACAAGTGAACGTCAGTTAGAGAAAAAAAAACAAATATGAGACTATAGTTATTATTACTGAATAATATTCATTTTTTTTCACTCATGCTATCTTCAAATGTTGGATAAAAATGCTCTTAACGGAAAAAATATACATCTTAATCAAATCACCCTTAGGCATCATGAACCCTTAGGCAAGGTAGCCTAATAGAAGCCTAATCAGCAGCCGGTTCGGGCAGGCGAAGAGGCATGAAAGTTGTTTGCGTGAAGTTGTTATTAAAACTTAAAAGGCTGTTTGTTTTTCAGTTGCTGAAACTTTTCTTTTAGCGGACAGATTAAAAAAAAAAAAAAAACTTGTTCATAATTGTTCTCACGTTTTTTTTGGAGACGACTATGTGAAAATCACAAACATTAATTTTTTAAGCCCAAACAAATTATTAAATCGTACATTTTGAACACTTAGCGATCAGCTATCTTCTTATTCTAATAGTATAGGTTTTATTATATTTTTATCCATTCCAGCTTGGAGCATATGGACTCCTCACGGAGATTATCCCAACAAGATTTTATAAGAGAACTGATTGTTACTCAGTTGCTCAACCTCTTTATTTCCAAGAGAGTACGAATTAAAAGGATACTAAAAAGAGGACAGGACTAGTGGTTCACTAATCACACTAATTGCCTTTGAACTGAATCGATTTATCGACTGAAAAAATGTGCTGTACTGGGACCCGCACCGGGCAGTACGTCACAGAAGCCAAAAACGTTAACCACTCCACTACGGACCGGACAATAGTATATTAGCAATAAAATAATGTTTATAATATGACGGATAGATTTTTCCTTCTAATTTTGTTTATCACGAAGTTTATAGCTTCTCACAAATTATTGAATGCGAGCAGTCTTTCGTTTTCTACTCTTGTCAGCAGAAAAGTTATCTTCATTTTTAATGTTATATTGCATTCAATAGCCAATAGATAAAAATTTATAACTCTAAAATAAAATAAACCTATGTTGAACAATGGATTGTGCTGAATAATCATTCAAAAAAAAAAATCAAGGACAGTGAAACCACGATTCTTCGTTTTTCAAGGTTTCGTAAAATGCAGCAAACGATGAATGCAGGAAAGTTTAAGATCTAAAATAAAAAAAGTAAAACAGATTCATCTATTTAATTTTTTCGGATGCCAATAAAGCTTCTTCAAATGTAATAACAGGTTCATTATTGCGTTCTTCTATTGGTTTGTTTCTACCAACCAATTGGATGGGGTCGAATGTGCTTATGAAAAATATTCAACAAAAACGGTCAATCGGGATAATATTGTATTTGTGACGGGACCATAATATTTAGACGATAAATCGGGGAACGATTAATGCGTGATTTGTTAACATTGTTCTTATGGGTGCTAGGCCGGGCTATAGAAAATGAACGAACCACGCGGGAAAACGGTTTATGCGAGAACGTTAGATCGGGCTTCCACTGTAGTGCATTTTTATGTTGTTAAATTCAAAAAAACAGAATTCTTGATATAAACTTGGTTTGGTTTTGGAATAAAGTTGTTTTTGGCTAGAATTGCTGATAGAAGCTGTCCCATGTTAGGCAGTGCAATATATGTACAAAATTGTCAGATCCTTAAATCCCATGTAAACTATTTACCATTAAAAATAAAGCCAAAATAACCACACGCATAAAGAATTGCCTTTGTCCCTTATCCCCGAACAGGGTAATAAATAGTGTACCCAAATCATTCTGTCCTATTTCAAATGGGTCGGGATGAGGCACACTCGGCTGGGGTTTTTTAATCAACATTTTTTTAATTGGACCAGGAAAAGCGTTGGTGGAAGATCCCCGTTAAGTTGGTTGAACCTTGGAAGGTCTCTATCCAAGAAAATTCAATTGGATACGACTCAAGTTAGCCATCTTCCAATATGGCTGTATCCGTACAGTAAGTTGAAGAGATTGAGTGATTTGGATAAGACGTCTTTTGCCGCCGTTGAAGTAGAGTTTTATGACCATGCTTGTTTTTAAGCTTGAGCATATTGTATTCTCTTGGAACATATTGACTTCTAGTGGATCATATTGTCTTCTAATGGAGCATTTTGTATTCTAATTGAGCATATTGTCATTTAACGAAACATCTCAAAAAAAATGTTCTTACCGAACTGTAGTTATTTTACTTTTATTTTAGATTTTTTTAATTTAAAAAAAATATTTGGCATTACAGCGTACGCTAATGCGCCAAATATTCTTAATTGCGAAAGTCATACGAGATTAACTCGATGATAAATAATGAATCAGTTGTGCACAAAATCAACGATAAATAACATACACCCAGCCCAAGATATCTTTTTTCAATTGAAAAGATCTTACCTTGCCGGGAATTGAACCCGGGCCCGCTGATCGCTAGGACCAAGCTCTTGCCACTAGACCACAGCGACCGACAATTATAAATGATAATTATTAATAGTTCAAACACTTACAATGGCGAGTTTGGGAGATAACGTTGTTCGTTTAAAATTGGTAAACTATTAATAGATCTCAGCTTAAAAGTTTACCAATTTTAATCGATGCAAACTGTTTACTGCGCGTCAGTTAAAGTACATCCGTGCACTTGAAATGCATGAAGATGACGAAAGGCAAAACTCGGGTCGTTAGTGACAAAACTCATAGAAAAGCACAAAATTCAAACAATTCAAATTTGATATTGAAATTCCATCGTGCACTCTAAATCGTAATATTAAAATAAAAGTATTTATAAAAAGCGAAAACCGAAATGATTCTATTTACTTTCTTTGCGATTTCAACAAAGCTGTAAACATTGTCCGATACACATCAGGGTAGTGTTTCTTATTCAACCATCCACAAAATCCCGAATCACGCTTGGATACATCTCGAAGGCTTCTAATCAATTATGTAAAGCTCGGTTTGTTATCAAATCCGTTGCTTAGTTAGCGTTACAAGCTACAACATTTTCAGTGTTGTTCATTTCACAATCTTAATATTTTGAAGGGTAGCGTAGGACTAAAAAACGCCAGTTTTCAACTATCAAAACATCAAAAACTAAGCTGCTTACATAAATTAAAAAACAACTTCAAAATTTTACTTTTACTACTTTTTCAACCGTATTATTAAACCATCTTAGAAATTTTATGGATTTTTGTATAAAATTTAAAATAACTTTGATTATTCAGCGTAATGTAACTCTTATTGTTAGGCGTGTTTCACCTCTTTCAGATGCATTTTCAGACTTACTATCGAAAGGTTGCTAAAGTAATCAAGCAATATTCAAAATTTATTTCTAATGGGTTTTACGGTTCCCAATTGATTGCATCTCATCAAGATAAAATGTCGTCTCAATATTGTCGATCTTTGTGGTCAAGTGGCAGGCTGTGTCTTACCGATCAGGTAGGCCCGGGCTCAAGCCCGATAAAGTCATTTTTTTCAACTGAAAAAGTGATTTTGGACATCGGTGTATGTTCTCGACTGATTTATCAAAAAATTCTCATCTAGTTTATCTTGCATGACTTGCATTGGCATAAGCTATTATGTGACATATTTTTTTAATGAAGTAAGATAATATACATATGTATTGACACCGCCTTATGTGGTAGGTCATCAGAACTCTCTCGAACGATCTATTTTTCACCTCAGTCTATGAGTTTAAGTCGATATCAGTAAATAAATTCATTTCTAATATTGAAATCTATAGCGATTCAATATAAAGTAATTTCAAATTTGTAAAAGAGACATTTATGCGGACGTCTCACTCTAAATGTCTCTCTTTCACTCCCTGAGTGCATGAGAGTGCATGGTACTTCATGCAAAGTTCGATGAGCCATAAATGATGGCTTATCGGGTGCACGTGCTAACGATATTTTTGTAACGGTTGCTACCTAATGGAACCGCTTTTTTTTCATACAGTCGGCAGTAAGAGATTGCAGAGCAGGGAGTGAGCACGCGCTTGCCAGATAAGTCTTACAGTCGTGGTTGAAGGGCTTCTCCCAACTGTAAGCTTTAAGAAGTGGCCTGCAAGCTCCTAATCCTCTCCCTAAGGATAAAGTCTAGTAAATTCCTGATATAGCCTTCGCAATTATAATAGTCGTGTGTTATGTATTGTAGAACGTAACGTGTATTGTTAATCTATCTGTGTTAAATCCGTGTGTATTCTGTGAAAATTTGTAACAATTAAATAATGGGTGCTAACCGCACCCACATAACGCTTTGAGATCGTCTTTTGTTTATAAGAGCACCATGTTTCTCCTACCCCGTTCCCAAAATTCCTCTTCCTAAGTGTCGGATAGGAGGCTCCTTCTCGATTTACGAGGGAGCCGAATCCAGGGCTTCTCAGTATATACAGTGGCTGCTCGTGGATAAGATATCTGGGGGTGCTGTGGTTGATAAAAATAAAAAAAATGTTTATTTTATAAATGAAATCAACGAAAAAAGCTGCAGTTATGTGAAAATCAAAAAAACAATACAATATGTACTCCAATCGAATAACAAAACTGCAATTTGGTTACTAATATTAGCCACAAAGACATTGAATAGTTAAATGGATGTGATCTCTCTTAATCTTAGAATCGATCGTTAAATCCCGGAATCAAACAAACTGTCCGGGACTGTAACCCTTCTCCTTGACCCACAAAGCCACGGAATGATATCAGCACTGTTAACACGGCTCTCATAAAAGCCAGTGTAATTACGGCCATAATAATAAATAATGATTCTTTACTTGGTAATAGTAAAACTAGGAAAATAGTACAACATTAAATTGGTGGGAAAAACAACATCCCATTGAGCGAAATAGCAATTAAGGGCAATAAAACCTTTGGTTAGTAGTTAAATAATTAACGGTACTCCATCTATTATTTACGAGGCTCATTTCAAACGGAAAAGTATGATCAGGCGTTTTGTTTTATGACGTAGATATCATTACCACTATGGCAGTTCTGGCACCAAAGCACAGTTTATTACAGCGGTTTCGGGAGTCATATATAGGGATTCGAATCCCGGGCCTAAATACTGATCCCGGGATTTAGGATATTTTTTTGTGTTCTAAATTTTTTATATTTATTAATTACTAGTATTGTTACCCGGCTTCGCTCGGACTAAGCGACCAATAATTATTTAATATTATATCATTCCCAAAGAATTAAAGACCCACAGCATACATACATACATAAATACGCCGTTTCTGTATTTCTAGTATTGTTACCCGGCTCCGCTTGGACTAAGCGACAAATAATTATTTAATGTTATATCATTCCCAAAGAATTACGGACCCACAGACATACATACATACATACATACGCCGTTTCGGTATTTCTAGTATTGTTACCTGGCTTCGCTCGGACTAAGCGACCAATAATTATTTAATGTTATATCATTCCCAAAGAATTACAGACATACATACATACGCCGTTCGGTTTTATATACATATAAGATTAGCCTTATTAATTTGTCATTAAAATTTAGTCGTATCACTATCTTATTTAAGAATTAATCTTATTGATAGAGATCTTTTCGCACATAATTGGTTACTGAAAATGTGTGCCTAAGTTGAATGTTCGAAAGCAAAGGGATGTAAAAGAAGCACCAAAAATTGTCTTTATTTTTATTTATCAAAAATGCATTTCATAAAAATTCTTTTTCCTGATCTTTTTCGATCGCCGTACGCACTTGAGGTATGCGTTCTCCAAAAAATCTAACTTTTTTTTTTTTTTTTAAATGTGCGAAATATCGAATAATGCAAAAGCCGAATGTGTGAAAGTAGAGGTCCGCCTGTATTATATCCATTATTTGAAGGCGAAAATATTTTTTTGAAATATAATGTAAGGATAGTATTAGTTTCTTTTAAATGAGATCTGATAAATTATAGAAATTAAAAATATTCATGGTTCAAGTTTCAAGATTCAAGTTTCAAATTGTTGTAAAATGAGGGCACATTAAAGGAAATGAAATATATTTTTATTAATGACAAATCCATTACCATCCAAGATTTCGGGATTTATTTTAAAATTGTATGTTTTTACTTAACACGCATTAAAACTGAGTATATTTATCACCATAAATGAGATTGATATTTGTTAATTGATATTTTTAGTCCTCTTAATTCATTTAAATACCTGCGATGATTTTTTTATATTCGATGCATAACGCAGTAAAAAAAAATATTTTCCTCAAACATCCGGTGTTCCAAAAATGACACGAGCAAGTACATGAAATACAGTCGGTCCCTGTGGTCTAGTGGCAAGATCTGTGTCCCAGCAATCAGGTGGTCTCAGCTTCAATTCCGGCAAGGTTAGATTTTTTCAATTGATAAAAGGAGATCTTAGACTCTAGTTCTCGACTGATTCATTATTTATTATCGATTGATTGAGTAGGCATTTACTTGGTAAAACTCCATTAAAATACGGTAAGAAAAATAACAATAGTTCTGACGAGGGCGTAAGCCGAAATAGCTATCAACAGATATATTTAAATAATTTCTGTAGAATTAAAATACATTGTTATTTTTCTTATCGTATTTATCAATATATTTACAATTAAAAATATTTGGCGCATTTGCATTGACTGTATTGCCAAATATTTTTTATAAAAATTCCGATTCAAGCAATTCGCTTGTGCTTGACAAATAAATCAATTGTTATTGATTACGTTTTGTAATCCCAGGGTTCACCAGGTATTGAAAATCAATCCGGGATCCCGGGATTGGAGGCCCTAGTCATATATAAGGTCATGTTTTGGTCGAAGCTATTAAGTCGCAAATGAAATTTAAGCATTTTGCGAAGCGGTAAAATTTGCGATGCTATTTTTATTGAAATAATGAACCCGGGGTACTACGTAGAAACAAAAAGTTTCCCGGTGGCCGTAGAGGAGAGGATTTGGGTATCATAATTCGTGGAAATCACGAGTGCCTTTACAGTCATGTTTTCGATTCCAAAAATTTTCCATTAAGCCTTATGCAGGCTTCTAAAAGCAAAAACCCGATAAGTCCACTTTTGTAAAAATCTTTTGTTAGTTATTTCACATATCGTGTGGTTTCATTGTATTTTTTACTTTTTTTTAACAATGCAAAGATTAAATTTGAATTGTTTGAATTTTGTACTTTTCAATGAGTTTTGTCGCTAACGACCAGGGTTTCGCCTTTCAGAATCTTCATGCATTTTTAATGTACGGATGTACTTGCCCTGACTTGCAGTAAATAGTTTGTATCGTTTATTTACAAAAATAGAAGTAGATTACTAAGTTAAATTGCTATTAAATTCACTTTTAAGGTGTTCACTGTCAATACTTGGTGGAAAGGCATTATAATAAAAATAATTACACATTTATTAGTACTTTTTCCACATCTGATTTATTTCATCAGGACCGGTTTCGCTCATGGTGAGCATTATTATCAGTTGATAATGCTCGCCATGAGCGAAACCGGTCCTGATGAAATAAATCAGATGTGGAAAAAGTACTAAAAAATGTGTTATTATTTTTATTTTTGCTATTAAATTGTAAATTAACGAAAATTTGATGTAAACAAAAGGCGAAACCCAGCTCTTTAATACTAATTATCAAATAATTCAAATTTTATATTGAAATTCCTTGAAGCATCCTCAGTTGAAGTCATTAATTGATGCAAATATCGTCCCTACGATTTTTTCAAACACACGCATAACAAAAGCTATGGTAAAGGTTATTTATATTTATTAGTAACCAGACGTTAGGGCGCACAATTAAATCGAAATGCACGTAAACTATATTCGTTTATGTATTTTATAAATTAATTTGAATAAGACGAAGAAAGAATATTAAGCCACAGTCGATCAGCAAAGAATAATACTGATGGCCGCAGTGACGGTGGTGACGGGGTGCTGGGGGGTGCAAAAGGAAGATTCACCTATTTTTCCGTACTACGGAAGAGAAACAATTGGTATTGCGAATATCTGAATTGAAAGTCCATGCTATAGAAGTGTTTTAAAATCCAATGAATAGGAAAGAACTCTTGCAAAAATGGTTGAATCTTCCTTTGCACCCCCCCAACACCCCGTCACCAGCCGTCACTGCTGATCGGACTTTGTTTAATAAACAAGATTTTGATGAGTTTTTGATATTATTTAGTTTCGAGAAGCATCATGGTTTATTATATCAATATTTGAGTTATTTTAATCATGCCAACCACTGTCCAAATAATAAATGCCTTGTGTTGAACAATAACATCGTGGAATGTCAATTTTGTTTCTTGCTGACAATTATGTATTTTATGATATAATATGCTATAAATTATAAAACATTATTATTTTTAAAAAATTACAAGGTTTTAATTAAAACAGATCTCTGCACTCGTTTTATTTATTTGCAAAAAACTAACAATAGTTTTATGAAACCAAAACTTCGATGAAAAAATATGTTTATACACGGCCTGATTGGTAGCGTTTTTTTACAGCGTAGCGAATAGACACGTGCTATACAAATGCAGGTGGCTTTACTGTTTTTTTTAAAACGGTGGAGTGGGGAGGTTCGTCAATAACATGAGCCACTGAAGCCACCTGCATTTGTGTAGCACGTGTTTATCCGCTGAGCTGCACGCTACTCTGTAAAAAAAACGTCAGGTCGTACACTAAGGGTTTGTAGTGTTGTGTTTATGTGTAATCGTTCAATTAAACAGATTATCCTGAACCAAATTTAATTTGTGTACAAGAAGTAAAACGTGACCATTTTTATTTTATGATTAACTTAAATGGTTTGTGTTTTTTTTACAAAATAAAATAAACTCGAAAAAACTCTCACCAAAGGAAATGAGTCCACTGTTGAGCATGCTTAGTTTGATGGTGTTTGGTATCGAGACCAAACTGGTGGCGCCACTCAGGTTCTTCTTCTTCTTCGGCTTCTCCAGGTCGGCGTATCTGGTCGTGGACCTGGAGCGGTGCTTCCGCTGGCTCGTGGCCACCGAGGAGCCCCCGAGGGTCGTGCGCCCCCCGCTGCCCACACCGGTAGTCCCCGTGCGGGTGGACATTTTACGAGCTTTTAATCACTTTGCACTAAAATAAGCTCTTTGAAACAACACTCGGTTACAGTATAAATTTGAACAACAGCACTTTGAGAAGCTACTCAGAAACAGCACGCAATATGATTTGAGTAAATAAACAATACGAAACTGTTAAAATGATATTGCTATATATATTAAATTAGTTTACGCAAATACTATTATTTACGAGTCATGATTTCAAAGCATAACTTTTGTCTTCAATGACATCCAATGTGTACTTTTATGGAGCTTAATTAAATTTAAAAGTTAAAGATTTTTACTATATAAACGAATCAGGAAGCTCTGCAAAGAAAAAAAAAAACATTTGATTAGTTAAATAATATCATTGTTAATTTCAATGCAATACCCGAACTGTACTCAAGTGATCAAGTCCACTCCAATAGTGAATGGAGCGCTGTTTAATATGCTTTAGCTCTTTTCTTGACCCATCATAATATAATTTTTTCAAATCCATCCTTCAGTGGAGCTAATATAGACTCCTCACAGATTTTATCACAACATATTTGTTCTACGAGAATTACTTTTTATTCAGTTCTTTTATTCAGAGAGTTAGGATTGAAAGGAAACGAAGACTTGGGAAAGACCAATGGTCAGCTTACCGCTCTCACTAGGCGCTTCTTTTTGGGAAAGGAAAAGTGGAAAGGGATTTTTAGCAGCAACCTGCGCGGTCCGTCACGGAAGCCAACAAAATTGACCGATGCACCACGGACCGGGTATATCATAACCTTCACTGAAAACCAGTGTTTGATGACTGAACAAAAAGCAATCCTCGTTAAGAGCGTTTGTGCCGAGATGTTCCACATTAGGACGAGACATTTTCTTAAGTACTTCTTCTCCTATTTTATTTTTATATCTCTACTGTTTTGTGGAATCTTAATTAATTAAAGATGTATTGTGACGTTGAATCTTAATATACGTCATAAATAACTGTAAGTATTTTTATTAAATAAGTATTTTACAACCCTCTGAGAGTGGAATAACATTCAGTTAAATTATTAAACGGATTTTAAAAAGTTTATCAATTTAAATATTTCTTCTTTCCATTATTAGTTTTTGTTACGATAACTTTCAACTTATCATTTCTCATTCTAAGCCATTCAACTTGAATTCTTTTTAAAATTTCAGATGGAGATTAAAAGTGCTTCGATTAAACAGCTTAAACTTTTCATAGTTTTAATTGACCACTTCTTTTTAATTTCTGTGCTATTAGTTGAAGTCGTGATAAAAAAAAACCCCGCCAAACCTATTATTTAGCTAAAGTGTACTTTTGGATTATTACAATTATGTTTTTTTTTTTGGATATCTATTTGACGAAGCTTTAAGTTCTAAGGCGCATTGGCGTCAAAGTTCTTCCAATCTCCTTCGTCTCTAAGGCAAGTGTTTTTTTTACATTTTTTGCATTCCCTTCTCATCGCTGCTGGCAGGAAGACGCGATCGCTACAGTTCAAAAAGTCATCTTAATGATACTGACTAGCTGACAATAAGACATTTTATTAAACCATTTAGCTTCCTTTTAAACCTTTGTGATATAGTCGGACGATGCACGTGAAAGATGCGAAACAAGTGTCACGATCGGTATCACAATACGTGGAATAATCAAAGTTAAACTTATTATGTCCGGTCCGTGGCGCAGTGTCAACGTTGTTGGCTTGCGTGCCGGATCGCCCGAGTTCCATTCCCGGTACGAACGGATTTTTTCAAGTCTATAAATCTCTTCAAATGCATGGGTGTTTGTGTTGTTGAAAATCCCTTCCATTCATATAATTATTCATTAATAAAAATAATAATAAATTTTTAGTACTTTTTACACATACAATTTATTTGATCAGGACCGGCTTCGCTCATGGTGAGCATTATCAGCTGATAAGAAATACAATACAACAGTGATATTTATACAAAAGTTAAGTATGAAAAACAATTGGTAGAACAATTTTTTGCTTAGTTGCTTAACTATTTGCTGATAATGCTCGCCAAGAGCGAAACCGGTCCTGATAAAATAAATTTTATGTGGAAAAAATACTAAAAATGTATTATTATTTTTATTTTAATGTAATAAGATCGAAATAATCGAAAAGCTGATTTGGAACATTTGACTTCCTAGCCTAGAAGAAAGACTGTCTTAGATCGTTACAACAAAGTAAAGCAACTAACCATACAGAAATATGAGTAAATACAATTTTAAAAAATATTTATAATAATCTGAAACACGATTCTACATTAAATTTTTATGGAAGGAATTGAAAATACAATTATCGCAGAGCGATGAATAATTTATCCGTTTAAATTACACTTTCATATTGTTTACAGAAGAATTGTTTTCATTGACAGAAAACTGAAACTGGCATTTGAGAATATTTTAATTTTACTGTAGTGAATAATATTTCGCAAAATGCAGAATTTCATGGAATAATGAATAACGCTGCATCTATTCTTACATAAAAGAAAAAATTACTTCTTGAGTCCATTAAATAACACTTTACAATAAATTTTATTGTGTTACAAACAGTATTTAAAATAGTGTGCATCTCATCAGTTAATATTTTGTAATTAGTAACCTCATTATGTAATAATTATTTGTTTGCTTTGCTTTGATCCTATAATCACCTCCTTCTTTCCCGTAAAAAGAAAAAATCCCAAACTCCATTTTTAATTGTATCATTTTAAAATATTAGAATCAACTTTATTTATGCGATAGTAAGTCTGAAGATGCATCTGAAATAAACGAAACAAGTGTCACAATTAGTATCATAATAAGTGGAATAATCAAAGTTGTTATAAATCTTATATATAAAACCGAAACGGCGTATGTATGTATGTATGTCTGTAATTCCCTTTTGCATTGTTCTTGCAAGTTGCCATAAAAACAAATATGAAAGAAAATATGTTTGAATTTTTATCGGCGAAGACATTTAGTCAAAATGTAATAAATTAGTCTTCTACTGAACTTTTCCCGGCTTTTATTAATATAATAATGTTTATTATTTACGTGAAGGTATTCTTTGACATTCTTTAACAGCAAATTAGATTTTTTCCTTGAATTTGGACAATTTAACGGGCGAGAGCTGTCATCAAATTAAATAAAGTTTGTGATTTTATTTTAACTCTATTTTGGATGTTAGATTTTGTGATATAATTATGTCGAATGATATAACATTAAATAATTATTGGTCGCTTAGTCCGAGCGACGCCGGGTAGCAATACTAGTTTTATATAAAAATGAACATCCACAAAGTTACCGCTGAATCCATCAAAAAAGTATTTAGAGTTTTTAAGAAGTACCGGCGGACTCATTATGGCAAGGTTTACTTATTAATTTACATTTACATATTACGAAAGGAATCTTACAATAGTAGCTCTTAAGATGTTTCTTAAAGAGGCATTACATGTGTCACTATTTGTAACATAATACGTGGAATAAGCAAAGTTACATTTAGTTTTATATTACACTGAAACTCCACAAATTTTCCATCTGACTCATCGAAAGAATTAACTGCATTCCATTGCAGCCAATTTTAAATCAACATTTTGTCGGTTTTCTCAGAAACCACGTTTCTTAAATGTTTACAAAAGTTTTCAAGGTAAAGCTTCGGGTATTTATAATTTAAAGTCAAAGATAACAAAGCAATCGGTGTTTGGCTGCTAAAAACTTATTTCCGTTTCCACTTTAATTTCAAAGCTCACCGTTAGGGGAAAAGCTTCAAATTCCTGGTACGTGTATATTAACATTTTTACATCCGCATTCGCCACGGTGTTGTCCTCTTTCAGCAATGCGTTATCTACCGCGTCTTTTGGCATACGCAAGTTTATTGAAAAAAATAAACGCTTCGATATTTCTAGACTCTATGTTTTCGACATATGTCAGTCATTTAAAAAATTATATAATGTCTATCTTAAAGTGGGTTAAGGAAAAAAAGGTTAGCAACCCCTATCCATAAAAATTCCATAATTCGAGGATTACAATTATACAAAATCTTGAGACGGTGGAAATATTTTGAGAATTTTATCATACCCTTAAAGTTCGAATTCTTTAATTTTCTGCCTTTATCGCTTTTCAGATGTAATACAGTTGGAAACCTCTGTCCAAAAACACTGATGTATTATTTATAAGGTTCTTAAAAACGATATAAATCTACATTTTAATTTTTATTGAAATCGGTTAAAGAGGTTTAAAAGTTATGTTAAATTTACGAAATTTATTGTTTTAAGTTAATTTTTGCAAAAAAACGCGGTATCGGGCGTAAGTTTTCAGCGAAATCTTGCGGCTGGTAAAGTGTTAAGAATTATGAACGTATGCGGACCTTTTGTTATCGGTTCACTCTTGAAGGAAATATAAAAGATTTTTCCTTTCGCTTATGAGACCAGTCTTCCGGGAAATCTATTATAAATATCATGTTCCTACTCAATTTATTATTATAGGCGATTTGATAACTCGGAAAAGACCGCTCTTTAATTATTTATTTTCAGTGTATGAGTATTGTGATCAGGTGTGTTTATTGTATAAATATAAAAAATGGTTAGGCGGAAAAAAGCATTTTCCAGGCCAATGCGATTGCATGGCGTAATACTTTTTCATAGATATTTAGTATGTTTAGTTTTGAATAAAATATACATATATTTTTCAAGAAACGTCTGCGATTTATTAACTATCATCCACTCATTGATGATAAAATACCTTACTTAAGAAACCTTTTCAGTATTAAGTCTGAAGATGCCTCTAAAAGAAGCGAAACACGTTTCATAATTAGTATCACAATTCGTGGAATAATCAAAGTAATTTTAAATGTAAATGAACTTCCACAAAGTTACTGCCGAATCCATTGAAAGTAGCAATATACCTGCATCTTAATGCCAAGATCTAACAAAACACACTGATGTTTGTCATCTTTTTAATGTTGTAATTTTCCATAAATTTTGTCGCTAACGACCCGGATTTCGCCTTCCGGCACCTCAAGGCATTTCTAGTGCACGAATGAACTTGAATTTGTACTGACGCGCAGTGAATAGTTTGTAACGCATAATAAGTATTGAACATTTGTTTATTAAATTTTGGAAATAATTTTATTGGCATTTACTTGGCAGAGCTCCATTATAACAGGCTAAAAATACATATTGAACAGAATAACTAAAACATACTTTTATCTAAATTAAATCGTTTGAGTTTCGTACTATTCTATTGGGTTTCATCTTTCGACATCTTCAGGCATTTCAAGTTCACGAACGGAATTGAACTGACATGTAGTAAATATTTTCTATCGCTTGTACCTATATATACTATAGAAGAATAAAAGAAAATCACTATCCTTTATTTCAATGATAGTAAATTCAATTTATTTTGTGGTCGATCGCCGCAAAAAATTATAACCAGTAGAAGCTCTTCCATACGCACTGCAGAACTGCAGCACCCCCAAAAAAAATAGAAAAATGTAAAATATACATATATTTATGTGCATTGTATGAAAATGCCACTATTATTTAGCATGTATGGAGCTTTCCCAGGCATTTGATACATTCAATAATACACCGCGGTATTAAATATCAGAAAGTTACGGATATTGGACAGTACCGTTTTCGATGGAAAATGCTCGAATGGGCGAAAGAGGAGAGTTTTCTGATCAAGCTTGCTTTGGTACTGTCTATCTGTGTGTCTTACTCAAGGACAGAAATGCATAGCTGCAACTGTTTAGCTGCCAGCATGTGCATGTATGGCGATACCTCGAACGCCACAAATTTTATTGTAAAAATAAAAGGTTCTAAATTTTTATTGATTGAGTAGGCATTTACATTACTTTAGACCAATAAATCAAACTTATTTAAATTCTTTCATGTGACGTAGGTATGGTTTCAACAGAAAGAGATTATGTAGGGGGCACCCTGTCTAGCAAAGGTATATAAGCTATCTCTAATACATGTTTTAAACATAGTTCTGACGAAGGCGTAAGCCGAAATAGCTATCAACAAATATATAAAATAATTTATGTAGAACTAAAATACATTGTTATTTTTCTTTCCGTATTCTAAATTTTTATTTGTAAAAACTGCGTTGATTACGATGCAATTATGCTGCCATTTATCCATTATAACAAAATTCGAAATATTTATGACTCATCAGTTACAGTTGATTTTAGTTAGTAAATCCCGCTTAAATCAAGCGTCCAAAGACGTCATTTTTTGTATGATTGGCGTGCGTGCCGCTTGGAAAAGTTCGCGTCTTAAGACTTTGTGGCAGCCACCCGGTTAAGGATTTATAAAATATGTTTAATAATATTTTTTTAAATTACGGAGTCGATCTCAATATATATTTTTCTTCGAGAACTGCTTGTTACTCAGTTGACAAACGTTTTTCGAAGAGAGTATGGGATGGAAAAGATACGAGGACTCGGATAGGACTAGTGGTTAGCTCTTTGGAATAGGAAGGAAGGTAGGAAGGGATTTTCAATATTTAATTTTAATAAAAGTTAGTAGCTAAGTTCCAAAGAAACATTTTTTTTATTTTTAATCAACCACAGCACCGAGAAGAAGGAGGAAAAACTATTTCAAAGTTTCCTTTAAGTCGAATAGACTTTTCCTCCGAATAACAGTCAAATTTTTATTCACGTTTCCACCCAAAAAAAATGTGTTGTTTATATTTTCGAGGTTTTATATAGGGGCTATTTTTCTCGGGTATTCCGTATTTATGACGGTCGAATACACCACTCTTACGGCACATCAAAAATAGCTTTCGCTCCTTCCATATAAAATCACTTCTCACTTAATATCTTGAATCATTGATGGTGCAAAACAGGTGAACGACATCATCAAATGATTTACGACGCTGATACGGCGTTTTATATGGAGACTACATTCCGTACGACAGCGTTTCCCATTAGGTATGCCGTGACTGGATGTAAGGGTAATCCATATCATCCCAGGACGTGCTTTTTTGGGTTACGTTTTTGTAAAGCTCTAACGATACATTTGTTTTTGTTAAAAGGTCAGCCGTAAAAATAGACATATATACCAATCTATCTAACAGATTTTTTTTGAGTACTGGTTTCAGTCAGTTGATTTTGTCTTTATGTCTTTTTTCTATGATGATACGGAAATAAGTTTGCTCTCAAAAATCAACTTTTAGGAAGTTCACTGTGAATACTTGATGGAACAGCATTATTTAAAAACATAATAAAACACTTTTTATTTTTTTTTTAAAAAATATTGTCAGCACTGCTAATGTCAATGCGCCAAATATTTATAATTATAAAAGATGAATCGGTCGAGAACCACTCAACGAAAAATGCTATACACCGATGTTCAAGATTTATTTTTCAATCGAAAAATCTAACTTTGCTAAGGCTTGAACCCGAGCCCATCTGATCGATAGGGCAAAGCTCTTGCCATTAGACCTCATGTTGAAATAGCTTTTAACTAATATACATTTTAAAATAACTTTGATCATTCGACGTATTGTTTAATTAATTTTGACACTTGTTTCGCCTCTTTACGAGGCACCTTCGGACATACTATCACAAGTAGGGATTCCAATCCCGGGATCCCGGATCCCGTGATCCCGGGATCCCGCCGTTTTTAAGTACCTGATGAGTCCCGGGATCAGAAAACACAATCCCGAAATTTCGGGATTAACTGATTTATCAAGCACGATCGAATTATTTAAACATATTTTGTGGATCGTGTCACACAAACGCGTATGTTGCATCAGATTATTCCCACCAGTCCCACCTCTAGGACCAGATGTCTGTAATCCCCTCCATTGCGCGGGCAGTACGACAAATGCTGTGCTCTGGAGTGCGCGCGTTTCGCTCAAGATTTAGCGTGTTTATAATATAATGGATAAACAAGCAAAATATAATATTCACAAAAAAGATGGTGATATGAATTCGATATGGAAATACTTTTCAACGGATGGAGCTACAGCTAAATGTAAAGTGCAGTGTGGTTCTAAAAACTGGCGGAGGATCTACCAAAGGGCTGCATACACATCTGCTTTCAATACACAAAATGAAAATTCATGGGCCATCTTCTCACCTTCATGGATCAACCCACCAAATCGCCTGATCGACCGTTGAAAATAAAATTAATATCCGACTATTTTTAACCAAAGAAGATCAATCACTTGACGCTGTGCTTGCACGGATGACATCCCGAGATGGTTTACCATTCAATATATTTATTACATCGATTGATTTGAGAGCAGCTCTAAAAGCCAAAGGATACCAGTCTCTTCCTTCTTCTGCAACTATGATAAGGAATCGTGTAGTCGAATACAGTAAGAAAATTCGAAATAAGATTATTGGAGAAATTGATGAATTTAAAAAAAATGGAAAACGTTTTAGTTTGACGTTTGACGAGTAGACATCGTTCGCCAATAAACGATACATGAACATTAACGTCCACAGTGAAACTGGAAAATTTTGGAATATTGGTTTATCTCGGGTGCATGGATCAATGCCAGCCGATGTTTGTGTACAATTATTGGAGAAACGTCTGGAAGATCATCATATATCATTAAATAATGATATAGTTTCTATAGTAACAGACGGGGCAAGCGTTATGGTTCGCGTTGGGAAATTTGTAATGCCTGAACATCAATTATGCATTGCTCATGGAATTCACCTCGCCATTTCTGAGTCCTTTACTAAACAAATGTCTAAATAAATTGTATTATTCATTTTAAGCTATTTTTATCGATAAAATAACATCCCAGAAAAATATCCCAGATCCCGGGACCAACTTATTGCAATCCCGAAATCCCGGGATCAAAATTTTGGCCCGGGATTGGAATCCCTAATCACAAGGGTTGCTCGAGTAATAAAGCAAGATTGTTTCTAATATTCTACAATTTTAAATTTACAAAATTGAGTTAAGGATTTTTCCTTTTTACGGGAAGCAAGGAGGGAAGGTTTCAACTATGTTATTTTTGTATAACTAAAATACACTGCTATTTTTTCTCTGTGTTGATTTTGTTCAATATTGCCTGCTTTTTTTAATTTATTGAAGTTGTCAATTATATTATCGTTGAATTTATTTATTAATTGATTATTTATAAGTTGACTGTGGCAACATTTGGGTGCCAATTTTTGACCATTTTCCGCACTTTATTCCAAGAAGACGACGAATAATACTAACAAATATGGAAACAAGATTGTAGTATATTCTATACAGAGTCAATTACAATCGCATTAAGTTGTCTTCCATTATATCTTGGCTGGTATGTGCCGGTTATCACACTATTTTTATAATATCATATAGCCCGGGACAATTGCTCGTACACAATCGTTGTGACACTTTCAAAATACATTTTGGCGCCATTTCAAAAAACTTGGCCCCCGGTCTGTAGTGGAATTGGCATGCGCGATTCTGCCATACAACAAGGGAACTGTCTAGCGCTAATTCAGAAGAGTGATCGATGAGCATTCTTAAAAAACCAAAAAATATTTATAAGCCAACTAGCTGTACCCTGCGCGCGTTGCTACGCCAGCAATTGTAGGGGGGATTGGGGGTGGGGTGGGGGATGGGGTGTACGCCAGAAAGTTTCGCGGAAGTATACTCGAGAAATTTATAAAAAAATCGATATCAATTGTTGGGGAGGGGGTTGTTTGGCGGGGTGGGGTTTGGGGGGCGTATGGGACAGGTATGCCAAAAACCTTCGAAGGAGTGAACTCGAAAAATTCATGAAGTTTAAAAAAAAATTGGGGGGGTGGTTGGGGGGAGGGTTTGGTAAGCCAGAAACCATTGCGGGAGTGTACTCAATAAATTTGTAAAGTTTCACATCGATCGGTCGAGCGGTTTAGTAGTCCATAGCGGACATGTCTGTATAGACATTCATTTTTATATATATAGATACGATTGCTTCAATAATTTTATTTTAAAATTTTAATTGCGTTAAATCATGACACCAAAATCTCACTGCTCAAATAATATTATTGAAAAAATATATATTTCTATATAATCACTAGAGACTTCAATTACTGGAGTATCGAGTAGTAAAATTTGAAAATACTCGATACTCGAAATACTTTCAAATGTATCAAAATATATATCATTGATTATTTTATTAATTTACAACGAGCGTTATCAAATGAACTCGCGGTGAATGTTATCGGTACTGATCCTTCAAATCTTTAGTGTGGAATAGAGACTCCAATTACTCGACATCTCAACTTCTCGAGTACCCGAGTATTTTAAAATTTTAAAATACTCGGGTACTCGAATATACTCGTGTACTTGAATATACTCGAGTAGTTTCAGATATGCCAAAATATATATTATTAAATCAAATTTGTTTATATAAATAGATGATAAATAAATAAATGAGCTTATTTAATTTCATTTGTCCATTTATTTCAATTTATTAAACATGTATTTCAAAAAATATTGAGAATTAAACGTCTCAATTTTTAACACTGGTATTTTTTTTATTTGGTGTAACCATGTCTGCTACCAATGTGGAGCACATGGAGTTTATCTCGACAGAAGTTTTTTTCTTGTACTGCACTTGTGTACTGTTTGTTACTTAGTTGCTCGACCTCACTTTTTTTTGACTAAGATTGACTTACATATATTAAGCTGATCGCTATTTATTTGTCCCGCGTGTAAGCTGGTATGAGTATGAGATGGAAATTAAGACAACACAGATATCGGTATCTGCAAAAAGAAATCAATAATTCGGTTGAAAACTGAAACCGCCCGGACTGGGATTCAAGCCCACAAACGAAGCTAACGACGCTGAAACTCTGCACCCTTTTTTGATATTAAATTTAGTAGGTTAAACACTGGAATAAAAAAATCTTCTATCACTCAATGTATCTGAAAATAACTGGATCTTATTTCTCATCGCCTCGTTTTTCGAGATCGGATCCAAGTTGGTCAAAATCCGCTCTAATATCTTTATTACCTTGGAACTGTGTTCAGATGACACATTAAAATAACATGTTGTTTTCTTACATCCAATTTATTAAGAGAAAGTAGTAAACTTAAAACCATTTTTTGAGACACGTAATTTTATAGTTTTCCATCGCAATATCACCGATGATTTATATAAGCCATCAAAGTGTTTTTTGTATCAATACATTCAAATATACTCCTATTACTCGATATCTCAACTACTCGATTATTGAGTAAAATTTCAAAATACTCAAGTATACTCGAGTAGTTTCAGATTTACCAATATATATATATTTCTTTCATGTGCTGCTGTGGACATCGATTTTAGTGTCAACAATGAATGTAGTTACTAAACGGCAACTGCATCCATTGGTCGGCAAATTAAAAAGATTACTTTTAAATATTTTATTTTGTCTCTTGTCATCATAAACTTTTCATTGATAAGATACATATGTAAGTCAGTAGGACCCAAATGAGTAATCCACGCGTTAGACTCAGTTAAGCGCAACGGTTAACCTTAACATGTATTTTTTTCAATAAATAAATATATTCTTTTTAATAAATCGTCATTTATAAATTACGAGGACAACTGTTTCTCTTCCGTAGTACGGAAAAATATTTGATACTTCGAATTGACCCCCACAGTCAACACTCAACACTTAAGACTATCAATCAACATTAACATGTATTTTTTCAAAACATACTTAATTTTTTTTAATATATATTTTATTTTAGTTTGATTCATATTATGTTTTTGCAAAATATCTAACATGACATAAAAAATGTCATTTTTTGAAATTATTCTACGATTCATTTAATAATATCAGGACCGATTTTTCTCTTCGTCCGTACCTCTTCAGATGGTTTCAATAATCATCAAATCGTTATAAGGATTAATTGATAAATATTTTTACTACAAAAATATGATTTTTATACTGAATTATTTTCAATTTCGCCCGCTTCTAGCACAGAATTTTAATGAGACATTACAATTGTAAGCATATAATACGAAATCTGGTCGTTAAAGTCATTCGATCAATCTCCATTTCCAAAAAGGGTAAGAAAATATATAAGGGTATGGGTTTCGCACGATTTACGCCCCGGTTTCACTCTAAAAGAAATGTGTGGGCTTGGAAATGGTGAAAACGTCACGGAAATCCATGATGTAAGATAAAATTCCACAAATCGATTCGACGAAAGTTTCTTACTCGAGGACTCGGGCTCTTAATCAACTAACCCAGTGATGCTCAGCTGAAAACACTTTCCAAACCAAATAATGCATGGTGGGCCACACATAAATATTTTAAACCATAACCGCAAACCGTCGTATATTTTATGCGACGTTTTTGGCCAAGATTCACTCATTGCGAGCTTTAAATAGGTTTGGCGGTAAATTTGTGGAAATTCATTTTTGATAAATAAAATGATTTGATATTTTGTAATTCACCTCTTTGAAAAGCATATATAGGCTAATGCCCGGCCCGTGGTGCAGTGGTCAACATCGTTTGGCTTCCATTTAGGGACTCCAATTACTCGACATCTCAACTACTCGAGTATCGAGTAGTACAATTTTAGAATACTCGAGTACTCGAGTATACTCGTGTACTTGAATATACTCGAGTAGTTTCAGATATGCCAAAAGATATATTATTAAATCAAATTTGTTTATATAAATAGATGATAAATAAATAAATGAGCTTATTTAATTTAATTTAGTTCGTCCATTTATTTCAATTTATTAAACCTATATTTCAAAATTTATAGATAATTAAACATCTCAAAAAATTTTCATTTGTTCAAAGTTTTGCTTTTTCAATAGATGGTAAACAAATAAGCTTATTTTATTTGGTTAATACATTTATTTCAATTATGAAACCTATATTTCAAAATTATAGATAATTAAACATCTCAACGACCAATTAAGAGTAGTGCTAACGACCAATTAAGTAGTGCTATCTAGTTTTTCTGTCCGCTGCTTAAAACAAAATTAAAATTTGAAAATAAACCTTCATTTATAAATTACGAGTATTACTCGAGTATTTTTCAAATTACTCGAGTTTAGAATACTTTAAAAATGGACGAGTATACTCGAGTATCGAGTACTCGATACTCGAATTGGAGTCTCTACTCCCATTGGAGTTCGGTACGAAAAGATTTTTTCAGTCAATAAATCAATTTGTTCGAAGGCAATTGTGCTGTTAAAAATCACCACTTTTTCTATCCGAAAAATCGCGGAGCGTAGCGTGAGAGATTAAGCTATCCACTAGTCCTGTCCTCATCTTCGTATTCTTCAAATCTCATCTTTTAAAAAATAAGATGTCGAGCAACTGAGTAAGAAGCTGTTTCGTAGAAAAAACATGTGATAAACTTCTTAAAGAGTCCATATGCTCCAAGACGTGAGCGGACATATAAATACAAAATATACGCTAACTAACGTGATGTCAAGTTTTGAGTGTATATGTTTTTTAATACATAAACAATCAAATTTAAAAAAAGGTTCTGACGTTTCACCCAATATGACATCTAATTTTTAGTAATTATATTACTAGTCATTTTATATTACTTATCTTTGAGAATGTTTGATGGGCGTAAATTAAGAAATGAATACAAATAAGTGACTGTCAATGAGCCATATTTCCTTAAGTAAAATTTATCACTGGAAGAGTTTGACGTAGATGAAATTATTATTGTTTACTTCATTTGACAACCGATTTATTTTCATTTGACAGTTTTGATGGAACGATTTTATTTTCATAGCGTAGGCGGACTTCGCAAGCTACATCATGCATAGTTACAATAAATAATCATGCTTAAGCAAAACATTAACTTTATCTTTGTAACCAAATGTTGATTACTTTTCTGTAGGTTCCGTATGTGCATGTAAGTGCATATTAAAAAAAATATCTAGATAATTATTTATTAAATTTGAATCATTAATTAAGGATTTTGACTGAAGATGCTTGATGGAATTTCAATATCAAACTTGGATTGTTTGAATTTTGTTCTCTTCCATAAGTTTTGTCGCTAACAAACCGGGTTTCGCCTTCAGGCATTTCAAGTGCACGGGTGTACTTGAAATGCCTGAAGATTCTGTTCATATTCAATTCATAGGATTCAAATTAATTTATTGAAAAAAAATATTAGAAGTCTCTTTAACCTTTCGTAGGATTATCCTTGAAAAATGACTCTCAGGCTCAAAGGAGGTAAGAAAAGACCCCAGTGTTTTGGCCTCATTGGCATAGACTGCAATAAAAAAATGATTGATTATGCTTCGACGTATATTTATACATATTTCTGAAAAAAAATCATATAAAAATCGTTATTATTCATATTTAAGTCGCGCATGAAAACGACGACGTTTCCACTCCAACGGCTATGGCGAACTAACAAGCCAATAACCGTGCACGAAGTCACATTACCTTATCTCTTATCTTATCGCTTATCGCCTTTCATTGTTGCCAGATATGAAACACACCGTAAATTTTATCAATAACTCACTATGGTCACGTTCTCTTATAGCTTATGGGCGTGAAATTTTATGTTAGCGCTTCCCAGCAATTACTAACATCGACAATTAGACTGAAAAATTCCGATTTCTTCTCTTTTTTAATCGATTACGGCGCAACTAGTTAATAAATATCATATTTTTTTCTGCAAAAGGTGTACAAAACTATGATTTAAGAATACCAAAAGTTTTAACATCGTATCACTAGTATTAAGATAGATATTTAAAGGTAAAGTAGCTGTTGGGACAAAACCTTTACTGTTCGGGATGGCTAGGCTAAATCTTTCAAAATTATGTATAATTCATTCTAACGACCGCTTTTTTGTAACGAAATTCTTCACACCAAATCAGTATTGAAATAAATTCAGATCACAATTAACAGAGTTATAGACTTCTTGATAATAATATTCTTAATTATGTATAGTACAATATAGACACAAAAACCATTTATTAAATCTGAGTTTATTCGTTAAATTCAAAAGTGAATCCTCTAGTGACAAAACGTATGTAAGTGTAGTAGTGCATTTAACGATTCTTACTAATTTCAATGTATTATTTACATTGCAAGTAAATAAATTGAAATCGAGACAAATTCTATTTTATCGTCTCCTTTGTATGGCCTCAAAAAATCTCGATCTGATCGACAACTTAACAATGTTAGAAAGAGAACACCGCGCAAAGTATTTCACTTCAAGCAATGCTACAAAGTTAAATATACCACACATTGTCATGTGTGCAGACACTGGAAAGAAGGTCAGGCATCTTCACTCCTCTATTTTTCTATCTCGAGACTATATAGCAGTTCTACTGAACCTTTTTACAACATCCACTTGATTAACCATGCAGTAGCCGAAGTTAGTTGACCGATTGCAATGAATTAAATGGAAATGATCCCTTGTTTACTAAGTATATATCGGCCCCTTAGAAACAGAGATACTTAACTCATTTTCCTCTTCTTTTCATGAAGCCAAAAACAGGTTACACCAGTAATAAATTTAACTTATTTTTTTTTACAGATAATTGTGATGCTTTGGCTTACTAATTTATTTGTTAAATATAAAACAGTTGTTAATTATTATGTGTTGTTTAAAGGTTTATTCGAGCCATGAATAAGGAACTAATTTTCACTCATATTAAAATATCTTCGAGTCGTACTTTTCAGACAGTCAAAAGAAAGGTTTGACCAGTAATCAATGTTAGATATATCATATCAAAAACAAATTGTATAGGGTCTTTTTATAAGGACGCTTAGTTTTGAAATGTAAATAAAACAAGTTGTTTGTGAGATTTCGACTAAATTTTAATTTCATTTGTAAGTATATTTTACGGCATTAAATATGGAATATAGCATCAAATGTCTGCCAATATCCATTCATTATAAAATGGGCCATGTCGCTAAAGTTGACTTTTTTGACAAATTTGGGTAAACTTCCAACTGCTCCAGAACCCAATCAGGCGTTTTCTGTGGTCGTTTACCTGAAGTTCCTTGGTTAGTTGGATTTTATACGGGTGCAGACATAAGGCCCGATTCAAAATTCGCCAAGTTGAAGTCGCAGAAAAGCCAAGTTCTTGTGAACAACGAGAAATAAGCTGCCTTGGGTTTTCCTGTACACTTTCACACACAGCAGCTATGTTTTCATCAGATATTGTATTTTGATGACGTACATGTAGGTGTTGGCCGATTATTTACCAAACTGGCGACTCAAATTTGGCCACTAAACAATGAATAATCTACTCAGCAGGACAAAGTAACATATTTTGAGCGACCCTATTGAAATACCCTTTATTTTCATTCAGTCGATGCTTGGGGTAACGGAGTAATGAAATAAATACACAAAAAAAAAGCAATCAATTATAATATGTTGTTTTACCACGTAGTGAAGATATGAACATATTTACCTATATTCGTGTCCACTTTTCGTATTGGTATGAATTGATATGTCTCTTGACACATAAAGTAACATATTATTTTGCATCTAGTGGCATTCACAACTCAAACCAGAAAAAATGAGATACGCTTCTTTTCTCCAATGTGGCGGATATTTTCAGGCATAAATAACACAGGAATTTATAAGTATTTTTTTGCTTATAAAATATGCTTAAATAATGACAAGTGGTCGACTAAGGTTACTACGTGGCATGACACAATATGATCGTGTTAAATACGAGACAGTTATACATACTTTATAGACCGCTGATCCATTTTTTTTTAATCTCATATTATAATTTATTAATAAAGTTGAAATGACTAAAAATTTTATGAAATTTGTACTTTTGAATCATTTACGTCTTTAGCGGCCCCTTTAGGTAAATTTAAATGTAACTCGATTTTTGCAGGCTTTGAATTATGAATGATAATAGTTACAAAATAGTATGTTATGTCAAAAAGACATATTAATACGATAACTGGATACCAATTGTTCAATAAGATTTTGGTTCATAGCTACACTTAACCTTAAACAACACATTAGAATAAATTACTTTTTTATTGTGTATTTAACTCATTACTCTGTAAGACAAAGCATCACCTTTACAGATAATGAAAATTCAAATTTAATCATTTAGGAAATAATAAAAATAATAACACATTTTTAGTACTTTTTCCACATGAGATTTATTTCATCAGGACCGGTTTCGCTCATGGCGAGCATTGTCAACTGATAAGGAATACAATAAAACAGTGGTATTTATGCAAAAGTTAAGTATTTATTTATTTATTTATTTAAGAAAAAGCAAATCATGGCATTACAGCTGATGCCAATGCATACACGTAAATACATAATATTAATCACTAATTAATTAAAAACAAGATGAAAACATTTTAGTCATAAAAACAGAGAGAAAATTTTTTATAAAATCGTATTAGAAATTTTGAAATATGTCAACCGAGTGAGTTCTGACAAAATCAACTTTTATTCATAATATATAGTATTCTTCTGAACTCACTCACGTCAATATGAAATATGTCGACATCCGAAGCAATGCCGTTTAAAATTGTTAAAGCTCTTCCCAGAGGCATTCCCAAGTATGAAAACAAGGTATGACAAACAATTGGTAAATCAACTAAGCAAATAAATTAAAGCAATTTACAAGAAAAATAGACTAAAAATAAAATGTTCAAGACCTCTTAGCAGTGCAATGTTAGTTTTTAATGCTCGCCATGAGCGAAACCGGTCCTGATGAAATAAATCTCATGTGGAAAAAGTACTTAAAATGTGTTATTATTTTTATTATAATGCCTTTCCACCAAGTATTGACAGTGAACACCTTAAAAGTGATTTAGGAAATAGTTAAAATTGATTACTGGTCAAACCTGTTTTTTGACTGTCCTGAAAAGTAAAGAAAACTGAGTTAGGGTTCTTTGTCTCTTAGGAGCCGATAAGCTAAATGAATATTGCACATTGTAAGTCAACTTCATAAAAATATTTTTAACAGTTTGGAAGACTAAACAAAAAATGCATTTTTTAAGACTGGTATAAAAATTCAATGCACCGTTTGGGAGCACTGTCCAGTGTCCGGAATCCAGGGCACTCTTCTTGAAAGTATCCGGTGCATTATTACCGCCGTGTCGCATCTTAATAAAGCAGCGGCTTACAGCCATTCACAACTGCGACACAGTTGACAATTTTTATAATATACACTATCAAATATAAATGTTTTTGCAGGAATTTTCATTACTAAAGAAACATTGCGATTATAAGTCTGACGAGGCTTCTTAAAGAGGCGAAACACGTGTCACAGTTAGTTACACAATACGTGGAATAATCAAAGTTATTTAAAATTTTATATTAAACAAATGTGTTCTTCAGATATTGGATCTTGAGGGAGTTGAAGTACTTTTATGAGGATATATGTAGGTGGCGCGTGTAGACAATTGGCAAAAGACAAACAGCAAACGTAAAACGGCAAATGTCATCGATACCGATCAATGTTAGTGTGAAATTAAATCTAAATAGTGTGCATCCGAAAGCACTTCAATAAGCACAAGCACTTTCTTTCTTTGAGTGGCATTGCAACGCTTGCGGGGTACCGGCTAGTATCTAATATAATCATGCAGATATGTGTATCTGAGAGCAGCATCGTGCATCCAATTCAGTTCCTTTTCACAATGCAAAGACTTGACAAATATGTTTTCTTTCAGTGGCGCACGAGTGCTAAATCAAATAAATATTTGAAGCCGAATTTTCAAAAGACAATCAATGGTATCATGATTAGGGTCTCTAATCCTGGGCCAAAATTTTATAGTCGATATTTTTAATATTTATCAAATATTAGCCATGTTTATGTATCATTAAAAGTAGTGAGGAATAATTGACGTCGCTATCTTGTTATGAATATTATATTTCGGTTGTTTAACCATTACTGAAGAGCGAAAATATTCGATTGAAATATAATGTACGAGAGTATCGGTAAAATGAGGACACATTAATAGAATAAAATAATTATTTTTTTACTGACGATAAAACAATCCCGAAAATATCGTACTTACTAATTTCATTACAACCTATTCGAATCCATTTCCGCTCCTTATGCGGACCATATGGCTTCATAATAAAGATATCAAAACATATTTACGAGAACTACATGCTTCTCAGCTACTCAGCTCCTCTCTTGTAGGGTAAGAAATGAAAAGGCTACGACAGGACTGGTGGTTATCTACTCTCACTACCGCTGTCATTCTCGCTACAACCTGCTTATAGGATCGGATGGTTGGGAAGAATTTTTAGGCTATACAAACACCATTCTATCAGAATCGACGTATCGACTGGAAAAAACCCGTGAAGTCCGTCACGGGAGCCAATGACAAAATAAAAATTATAAAACATTTTTAGTGCTTATTCCACATAAAATTTATTGGATCAGGACCGGTTTCGCTCATGGCGAGCATTTTCGACTGATGATGTCAATGCTCGCCATGAGCGAAACCAGTCCTGATCCAATACATTTTATGTGGAATAGGTAAGTACTAAAAATGTTTTTATTATTTTACTATACAGTAGAACCTCGATTATCTGGATTTTCGATTATCCAGATTGGTCAAAATAAAAAAAAATATTACAAATTTACTGATATGCACGTGGTGAATAGCGTCCACTGTTTACGTACGTAATGGAATGCAATCTTAATATTTTGATCGTTGTACCTATTCGTTCTAACAATAAGTCCTGTGTAAAATATGGGTCAGTCATTGTCCAAATTCGATACGGATTGAACGTTTGTTCTTGAAAAATTGATCACGATTTAAATATTTATTTTTAATATTACCTAGGTATTATTACTAACGTGTCGTAGTTTCATTAAAAGACAAATTGGATATAATCGATGCTTTGAAACGGGGTGAATCGAGGCATTTTTTGACTAGTATATAGTGTCTAGTAATAAATATGGTGTCGGAACGTCAACGATCTCGGATATAATAAAACAAAGTGCAAAAATCTTGAAGCTTACCAATTGTTTAGTGTCAGAAGATGGAAGCTCAGAGCGTAAAGCTATGAAAACATCACGAAATGAAGAAGTTGAAAAGTAATACGGAAAGAAAAATAACAATGTATTTTAGTTCTACATAAATTATTTTATATATTTGTTGATAGCTATTTCGGCTTGTTATTGTTATTTTTCTTTCCGTATTATAATGGAGTTCTACCAAGTAAATTCCTACTCAATCAATAAGTTGAAAAGTGTATTTTTATGTAGTTCATACAAAGACGATCATCTGGACAGGCAATATCTGGTCCATTACTATGTGAAAAAGCAATATTTTTCAATACAAGATTAAATGGAGATCCCACCTTCAAAGCAAGCTCGGGCTAGCTTGAAAAATTCAAATGCCGACATGGTATCACGAAACTTGTGAGTGCTATTCAAGACAACTTAAAAGTCTTAAAAGTATTTGTGATTTGGCAGCATCGGAAAGAAAAACTAGCTTTAAGTTGAAATCGATAATTGATTTCTTCAATAAGCAATAATTTATTATTAAAGCTATGTATGTATTAATTTAAGAAATAAAAATGATTTATACTGAATATACTCGTCTTTTCCTGTCAATTATGATTTTTTCGATTATCCGGTTTTGTTCTTATCCGGACTATCTTCATCGCCAATTAGTCCAGATAATCGAGGTTCTACTGTAATGCCATTCCACCAAGTATTGACAGTGAACAATTTAAAAGTGAAGCCAATGACGTTGACAGTTGCACCTTGACTTACTGAAATTGTAATGTTATCATGCAATATGTAGCGGTTGCATATTTTCTGACTCCACTGTATGCAGCTTTGACTGAGATATGCATGCTTCTCCAAAAAGCAAGTTGCATAATAATACAAGTGCTGTTTGTTGTCAAGTCGTGTCGTAACGAACACTCTCTACCTTGATTGGACCATTTGTGATGTCAAAGTTTTCTACTGAAGAGAATTTTTACTAGCCGCCTTGAGGGAGTTAAAAGTACTTTTATGAGTATATATGTAACACACTATTAAGTATATCCATCTTGTTGGGAAATAGAAGTCATAAATTGGTTCATATTAACCATCGCTACTGATTTTTTTATCCTAAGTTTCCCAAACTTTTCCTTCAATGGTACCCTTTTTTAGGTACGCGTTCAATATTGAGAGTAAGTGAATTTGTGTGAATAAATCGAGTAAAAATTTATAACTGTTTGATACTCATTCACTTAACCGTTCTCTAGTTTGATAATAGCAGAGGTTCACAAACTGTTTTGACAAGGGACAATTAAAAAATCAAAAATATTTGGGGGCCACCCTTAAAAAAATTATGTACTCTTATCAATTATTTTATTTATTATTTATACTCGCGCACACACACGTGGGGCACGCTTTGTGAACCCATGGATTAAAATATGGATAGATATGCCAAGGGAAAAAGATTCATTACAACCTGTTTAAATCCATGCTAGATAATTTTCCTATAATTATTTATATTTTAAGTCGCGCATGAATGAGACGACCTGATCGCGCTCATGTTTATTCCAAAAACTGTGAACGCGACCGCTCATCTACACCTTCATGTAAAAAGCATCCATTCGATTTGAGACGTACGTTGAAAGAGGCGCGCTTGAGATATGATAACGTTATCTTATCGCGTATGGGCAGCGAAGTTTGAATCCTGGCAATTGATTGCGACAGTATAAATGGTTTTGGCCTGATAAATGCTAGAATTTCCGTCCCGGAGGGGAAGACAGTTTACCACCATTGCCAATTTATCTTAAATATATTCACCACGTGCATAACAGCAAATTTGTAATATTTTTGTTAATTTTGACCAATCCGGATAATCGAGGTTCTACTGTATCTTAATATTAATGATACAATGCGTAATCTTTTGGTATTCTTAAATCATTGTTTTTTACATATTTAGTCGCGTAGTCGTTCTCAAGTTCAAAGAGAGTAGGTAGAAAGGAAACGACTAAAACGAGGCTTGTGATTAGCTTATTGCTTCCACTACGCCTCGTTTAAAACGTCAGATAGGTGGGAAGATTTTTTTAAACAACACAAACACCTATGCCTTCGAACTGAATCGATGAAGGACCATGTTGTAACAACACAAGTTGGTTCTCCCACCACCCTTCCGTTACGTGTATGCAGCCGTTTTTCACAGCCGCCTTCCATAACGCTATACGATCAAGAAAAGAAACGAATTTACTCCTCACTTACTTGGCCCGAGACAGAGCTGCACGGGACTGATCTTTTAACCATGCAATAAGGTGCTTAAAAAAAAAATAGAAAGAAAAAAAAAAGAAAATGTGACTTACTCAGCCACTTTGTTTGAGTGATATTAAGTATCCTATGTATCTGTATACTGAGAATCTGTGGAGTTTAATCTACTTCGCGTTGAATCTAAAGAGGAATCAAGATTATCCCGTTCCCCATATTATGTTGCAAATTTATTGAAAGCCTCAAAATTGGCCTTGGTTGAGATCAAGTCAGCGTAGCATATTGGGCTCGAATGAGGACGAACCGCAGTAAACAGCTCAGCTCGTTCGGCATTCATCTCGGGGAAGTCTCACAACAATAGCGTGTAAAATAAATTAACCCAAAGTATTTCTGAAAAATATCGTGACCATATGTAGCTTAATGAAATAGTTATAAAATAGATCTAGCTGGAATAGTTCAATACTGCAAGAGCACCAATTACGTAAAATTTATTACATTCCTGTGAGTTTTCATTGACACGTGTCTACTAACATATTTATCGCTTCCAATGCGTTATCTTTCGTCCAATAGAAGTAGGAAAATTGTACGAGACAATAAATAACAATACGTAATTACATAATTAAATAACAAAGGTTTATATCAAACCGAATTCCAAGCACGGAATTCTAAAATAAAACATGTTTTTTAACCGTTTAAATTTTGTTCATTTCATGTACGGCATGGGTTGAGTTTTTCTGCATTCTCAATCATTTAGGTGCAAGTGTGAACTGACGAAGTAGACAGTTTTTGTATCATGTATAATCATATATATATAGATCTTGATGCTTAGCATATATGGGTCATTGGTAATATTTTTGGAATAATTGCTTGATGGATTTGAATCGTTTGAATTTTGTACTTTTTCATGGGTTTTATCGCTAACGACCCGGGCTTCGCTTTCAGCACCTTCAGGCATTTCAAGTGTACGAATGAACTTGAACCATCGCGTAGTAAGCAGTATGTATGGTTTATTTACAAAAATAAAAGTAGATCACCAAGATTGATTGTTACTAACGTGGGTTAACGTGGCTGACGAATTACATAAGTGGTTAAAATATTATTTTTAATTATGCTCGTATTGAAATTACATCAAGCACCTTCAGTCTAAATTATAATCATATATTTAAGAATAAAAATATTAGAGCAAGCATTAAAATGGTTATATATTAATGGTGTTCAATCAACATATACATAAATATATAATACGGTAAAAAAAATAACAATTTTTTGTATTTTTAGTTCTAGATAAATTATTTTATATATTTGTTGATAGCTATTTCAGCTTACGCCTTCGTCAATAGTTCTGACGAAGGCGTAAGCCGAAATAGCTATCAACAAATATAAAAAATAATTTATGTAGAACTAAAATACATTGTTATTTTTCTTACCGTATTATAATGGAGCTCTACCAAGTAAATGCCTACTCAATCAATATAAATATATAGTATTGATGATGGTTTTGTGAAAATTTTTGTAACAATTATTTATATAAAATCAGGACCGATTTCGCAAAAAAAATGTATTTAAATATAATGTCTATCCACCAAGATTTTTAGAAGATATTTAATATATTTTTTTATTTATAAGATGTTTCTATTACGTGCGTGGTTCGCTTTTTTTTTTCCCTACCTTTACTTTCCTACTGAAACTATATGTGGAGTCCGCTAGGCGGGCTCCTAGTTTCCTGGCTATTTTTGTTGCTAGGGTGGATACAGACTTAGTTTTTGTTTCCCTTTCCCGCATGTAAGCAAGCTAAGTATTGACTTTCTAAAAGATTCTCTCAGCTGAGGGCTTTGTGTGGGGAAAACACTTAATAAAAACCCCTTACGAGAATGATTGTCTTTGTTACACAGAGATTTAAGTAGGCCTACTATTCGGCAGTTTACAGGGTACCATCACTGTAACCCATCTATATATTGCCCGCAGGATTAAGACGAAAAGGCATCAGAACCGAGAGCCTTTCTTCTTGATGACCCTCCAAAAGTAAGCTGACCTCTTGAGCTGTAGTGATCGCGCCCTCCTGTCAGCGGCGATGAAAAGTGAATGCAACTTTAATATAAAAACAAAACTTAGAGATGAGGGAGACGGGAAAAACTTTGACGATAACGCGCCTTACAACTTGAAGCAAAATTATAATTGAGAAATCTGAAATTTTCCACTCTCTTTAACTCCTTCAACTCCGATGTCGAGTCCTGCTCAACATTGTGAAAAGTTGTTGGTTAACTATTTATTATTAATTTTAAATTATCCTTATTTAAAAAACCGTATTTATTAGATTGTGGGCTTCAGTTAAGGTTTGTAACATGACGACAAGTAAGTTGCTGGAAGGAAATTAATAATATCTTGATGAGTGCAAAGCGTTAAGCAAGAAATCAAGAGAAAAATCCCCAAGTCTTACGTCGAGTCCCGCTGGACTTTGTAAAATGTGGTTGGAAAATTATCCTTATTTCAAAAACCGTATTTATTGGTTGTGTGCCTTAGTTAAAGTTCGTAACCAGGGCTGTGGAGTCGGTGAAAAAATCCGACTCCAGCATTTACCAGAACCACGACTCTGACTCCGACTCCGACATTGACCAAAAACACGACTCCGACTCCGACTCTGACTAAAAAAAGGTTAATATCGTCACTTTTTTCCCCTAATCTTCCTATTTATGTGTACTCAATTAAATATCAACCCTATCAATGCGGCCAAAAGCCATATTTAACATATTAAATGCAAAAATAAAAAGTTCAAACTTTTCAAAATTTCCGACTCCGAGTTCGACTCCGGCCAAAACGCCGCGCCGACTCCGACTACGACTCCGGCCAAAAAGCTCCGACTCCACAGCCCTGTTTGTAACATGTCATAGTGTGGTATATTTCACGGTATTCCGATTTACCATGCTAATAAATACGCAAACCCTGTGATAATTTAACTGACGAGTTTCTGGAAGGGAAAAAAATATGTATTGAGGAGTGCAAAGGGTTAATGGTGAGTCTGGATTTATAAATCATGATATTGGGAATACAGAATTGACACAAAATATATTTTTGATATTATTTATTTTAGAATTAACATTTTTATCTACTGTTTTCTTTGTGCCGATATCACATTGTAATGTCATGTTTTGCTGCGGCAGTAAGATAAGATAGCGAGATTTATCAGATAGCGCTGTGGAAAAACAAGCAATAAATGATAATTATGAACACGCGTTATTCGAATAAAAAATAAAATATACCAACATCGAGTATGGTTTGTTTGTGAAGTATGAAATCACGAAATTACTATATATATTGTAGAATTAATTACCATAATCAATCTCATGTTTGGGCTACGTTTTTTTAAAAGAATTCGCTTTCTTTTTATTTCTTTTTAAAATTGTTATGTATGTGAAACCTCGAATTGAACGCACCACGCGGGTAAACGTATAATGCGTGAACGTAAGATCGGGGTTTCACTGTACATGTTATTACATAAAATTTTAATGATACAATTAAAGAGATCTTCAGTATTATTGTGACAGTTTCACATTTTTTATAATAAATATTTAAGAACTTGATATAAAATTGAAAATAACTTTGATTATTCCACGTGTTTCGCCTCTTTCGGAGGCATCTTCGGACTTACTATCGCAAACTTTGCTTAAGTAATGAAGCAAGATTGATTCTAATATTTCAAAATGATAAAATTACAAAATGGAGTTTGGGATTTTTTCTTTTTACGGGCAGCAAGGAGGAGGCTATAGAATCAAAACAAATCAAACAAATAATTATACCACTAATAACGTTAGCATTTAAAAATATAAACTAATGAGATGCAATCAATCATGTAGGGTTGGGTTTAACCCTTTAATTGCGTGTCACAATACGTGGAATAATCAAAGTTATTTTGAATTTTATATTAAAATGGACTTCCACAAAGTTACCACCGAATCAATCGAAAGTATTTAAGAACTTATTTCATAGTTATATTTATAATTTGGTGTGTATTTGATAATTGGTCAGTATCTAATACAAGTTTTAGTCAGTAAATATTATAAACGGTAAGTATCCAATGAATCAGTATGAATGTGTTGAGTTATTACATTCAAACGTTCAGTAATTTATGTAAAACGAATAGCATTTTAATGGTATATTAGTGGAATGCTCACTCATTAAAAAATGGTCAGTTTTAGTTGGACAGGTTGTGAAATTGATCAAGTATGGACGTAAGAAGTAGAGTCTAAAGTAGTGATCGCCAAACGGTCGCTCGCGAGCTACCGGTAGCTCGCGGTGACATTTTCGGTAGCTCGCGAAGGAAAAGTTTGGAAAATCCATGCTTCTTACATGGATAGCTGCATGTGGCCTACTCATGGACGTTAGTAAACCTAAAGCATTTATTCGTGTACACACCAGACAGAAAAAAAATATTTTGTATCCAAAAGTACTAAAATAACCAGAATTAAAACATAAACATTTTCTTTCTTTGGAGTTGCATTGCATCGCATGCTGGGTACTGGGCTAGTTTTGTTTATAAATACGTAATTAAAGTACTCATTGTATGCTTTATTGGAGGTCCAATTTTATTTAAGTAATACCATAATAATATGTATGGCACAATAAAAGATGACGATAAAACAACATACAAAAGTAGCTCATCAGACAATTTCAATTTCTGTAAGTAGCTCACATCCTCATTGAGTTTGGAGACCACTGGTCTAAAGCTTACGAATAAAAAACGATAAAGCTCGTCAAAAGTTACACGATTCAAATTCATAAAATATATTGAAAATCCGCCAAGCATCTTCAATCAAAATCCTAAGTTCAAAAATATTCGTCGGATTTTCTTCGCTTGAGATTTTCATGTGTATTCTGCAATCTGTTTAAAAGATAGTGATAGTTATTGTCAAAAGTGGTGAGACCAAGTTTGAGTTTAATTAAAATTATGAAATCACACGCCTAGACCTCAACAATATACATATTTCACTTTTGAGTTCAAGAAAAAAAAAATATAGCCAGCTATTGTATTTTGTCATCGCATCATCGCCAAAAAATCTTTTTGAGCTGTTCTAATGTAATGTCGTGAAACTGCAGCTTTAAAAGTAATGAGTTATTAATTTTTAAGGTTAATTCATTGAAAGTAAAACATTGATTCTAATTCTTATATTATAAATTACAAAATGATATTTGAAATTTTTCCCTTTCTATACTGGACGCTAAGGTGTAGTGTTTATTGTACCGTATACTGTTATTCTTCACTTTAAATACTTAGTGGAAAGTAATTATAATAAAAAAATAAAATGACATATCTATAAAGATCAGGGCCGGTTGCGCTCATCGCGCACATTTTTAACGGAGTGATGAGCGATTTTAAGATTCTAGTCTTAATAAATTTACTGTGGAATAAGTAAAAAGATCTCTTAACCCGTGTAGTGCTAGCATCTCATATGCTGAGACGCCTGATTTCAGTGTTCTACAAATTGATATTATTATTATTATTATTTATTTATTTAAGAAAAAGCAAATCATGGCATTACAGCTGATGCCAATGCGCCATGTATTTGACAAATATAAATACGTGTATATATTTATAAATATGTATATACATACACGTAAATACATAATATTAATCACTAATTAATTAAAAACAAGATGAAAACATTTTAGTCATAAAAACAGAGAGAAAAAAATTTATAAAATCGTATCAGAAATTTTGAAATATGTCAACCGAGTGAGTTCTGACAAAATCAACTTTTATTCATAAAATATAGTATTCGCCTGAACTCACTCACGTCAATATGAAATATGTCGATATCCGAAGCAATGCCGTTTAAAATTGTTAAAGCTCTTCCCAGAGGCATTCCCATTGGCAGACTGGTTCTACCCCTTGGAAGAACAAACAACTCATGCTCACGATTCCTCAAAAAATTATCAGGAACATTCAATTTAACATTTTCAAGAATGGTGGAATTCTCATTTTGGCCTCGGATAAGCCGAAAGAAATATAATGCCAAATACATTTCTCTTCGAGCATTCAAACTATTTAAAGTGAGCATCCCTAAGAGAAAGTCTGTTGGATAAAGCCATGGGTAGTACCCATATGTCCTCAAATAGAGAATTCTCAAAAATTAAAAAATAAAAAGAGTTAACAGTGTTAAAGCTATCATGTGCAAGATTTTTTGTATTAATATGCATTATTTGATCTCATAGTCTCCATGGGTGTATTTAATACAGAAAATGATAAATTAATGTTTTAAATCTTAGTTGTTGAAATATTTGTAAATCGGCTCAGCAGGGAAGAGGTTAATATCTTTTAATATCACTATTAAGGTGTTTACTGTCAATACTTGGTGGAAAGGCATTATAATAAAAATAATAACACATTTATAGTACTTTTTCCACATGAGATTTATTTCATCAGGACCGGTTTCGCTCATGGCGAGCATTATCAACTGATAAGGAATACAATAAAACAGTGGTATTTAGTATTAGTTTTGCATTGCTAAGAGGTCCTGAACATTTTATTTTTAGTCTATTTTTCTTGTAATTTGCTTTAATTTATTTGCTTAGTTGTTTTACAAATTGTTTGTCATACCTTGTTTTCATCCTTAACTTTTGCATAAATACCACTGTTTTATTGTATTCCTTATCAGTTGATAATGCTTGCCATGAGCGAAGCCGGTCCTGATGAAATAAATCTCATGTGGAAAAAGTACTAAAAATGTGTTATTATTTTTATCTTTTAATATAATGAATCCGGTATTATTTATGGTACTTTATTTGTACTTATTGTTGTTTTAAATAATTCAATTACTGATAACGTAATGATGTTCGCCGACGCTGACGAGTACAGTCTAAGTAATTTGATATTGTGTTCATTCGTCGATCTTTATTGGATAATCATCGGTTATTAATAAATACCTAATGTCGTTGATTCACTTTGACAGAGCTGCGAAAACACGAGCGTTGAAAAACCCAAACAGCTGTTTCAGTACGTTGGATCCTTCAAATGTCTAGCTAGCGGTGCAAGTCAGTCGCGAGAGGAACGACTTCGACATGAAGCATATTACCACTATTTTTAAACACCTACATATCACACGAAACACATAAACACACTATCACACATACGAACGCACTAAAACAGTCTGTGACACAATAATACGCGGCTATTTCACACAGAAAACAAAACAAAAACCAACGGTGATTAGTTTGGCATCGACAATTAACAAGAAACTTTAATTGAAACGCGTTAATTTGAAACAAACCCGTGGCGTAAAGAACTTGTATGTTTTTTCGCTAATGCCACCTTTACGTCGCCTAAAAAAGTTTCGAAAACGAGAGCGAAGAAGCTCCTGCCAGCTACGCGTCGCTTTTAACACTGAAGAGATGAGCTTTCGGGCGTCGCGTTGAAAGCTGTCTACGCGACGCCGATGTTTCCCTCTCTGTTTGTTTTGTCTGATCTGAAATGTAGAAAATGAAATGGAAGCTCGTTTTCATATGCGGAGCTTCCAGTGATCGCGTGAGTAAGACATCAGAGGGGGCGTGATCCGGAATGCTAGTCAGATCTTAGAGGAGATGCTGATTTTCCATCAGATGGTTTCTTTTTCTTGTGGATGCTGAACGCACAATTTTCTTGAAGTGCATCTGGATTAGCATAATACCAATCAACGCTTAAAGGTTTAAATGTTTTAAAACCCATACCATTTAATGAATTTCTGCATAAACTTATCTTATTGTATTACAATCAATGACACAATCATGTTCCGCTGTTGCATGAAGCTTGTTTGTAAAAAAAGCTATCGTCTTTTAAAATTTTAGCTACACAATACCATTATAAAGTTGAGAATTTTTTGAGCCATGTCTGTTTTCAATCTGGAAAATAAACGCTCCTTATAGAGTTAATCTCAAGCAAAGTTTTCTAAATGGACTACTCTTTAATCATCTGCACGTATATATTCTTCAAAGAGAGTAGGGATAAAAGGGAGGGACTAAGAAAGCACTAGTAGTAAGCTAATATCGTTTCCGCTACGCCCCGTTTTTTGTTTGGATTGTAAGGGAAGCATCAAGCTGGGGCTTGAGCTCATGACCACCGCAAATGAGGACGTCGTCCTTTACTTCTCACTCAAGGACGCAAAGCAATAAAGCTGAACTTTTTTTAAAATGAAAATTATTATATTTGATTAGATTGGTGGTTTCTATATTCTTTTTGTTCCAAAGAGTATTTATGTATATGTTTATCAAACAAGTTTTTTCTTTTTTTTTTTTGATTTTGAAATAAGTTTACAAATAACCAATAAACAAACGTTGATGGAAAAAATCAATTCGTTACTATTATTGTTGAGCCAATTTATTGATGAATTGAAAATTTTTCAAAAGATTGTTAAATGTAATATATTACAATAACTAGGAGGCAATAACAATGTATTTCTCCATAACTTTGTATACATAAATTTTAAGGCAATTCATTTCGATATAAGATTATATAATTAATGATTTCGACTGAAGGTGTCTGATGGCATTTCATATCAATTGAATCTTTTACTTTTCTTCGTAGCTCACGACCAAGGTTTCACCTATGTTCAAGTTCATTTATGAACTTGAAATGCCTGAAGATGCCGAATGGCGAAGCCCGGGTCGTAAGCGAAAAAACAAAATTAAATCAATTCCAATTTGATATGATTTTATATAATTATTGGTGATCATATATGATTCTCATAGAAAGTTAATATTGTCCAAAAAGATTAAATAATATTGCATCTTCTTTTTAATCACGGTCGCACACTGTCAAGGATAAACAATCGCAACCTTATTTGACCAGCATTGTCTTTTTGCTTAAGCTCCAACAAAATTCATGCTGAAAGATTAAATTATGAACCCCTTAAATGCATGAAGAAACTTCAAAGCTTCTTTGTAAACGAGCTTTACGTAATTAAAAATATTTTATGAAATTTCTTTCAGTGTTGGTCATTTCAGGGGAGACAAAAATGAATCTGATTACAGGAGTTAATATAGTTAAAACTGTACTTATTTTTATTATGCCAGAAGTCGGTCTTATAGCCGAAAGGTTACAGTGCTTAAAGGCTCGAATGTAAGGACCATTTAATGAATTGATTTTTCAATCGATTGGTAGGTAAGTGTTGTAACTTAATTAATGTAATTTGTGCAATATGTAAGTTTTCCCGAGCAAACCCGATTCTAAACACAAACCTTAGTGACTAGATAACTTCAAGTCTTTTCTTAGACGCATTCTTATTTACCCTAACCATTTCAGATGAAGTTAGGTGATCGAATTACAAGCAGCTTTTGTTTAACAGCCTCTGTCAAGATGCTCCATAAAGAGTCCATAGGCTTTGAATTTAGGAGTCGACAGGGCTGGAAAATGTTTTGGCTATTTTCAGTAAGTTAGACACGTGGTCAAATTTGTTAACATCGTTGGCTTCGATGCTCAAACAGTATTTTTTAATACTGTTCAAATACATGGGTGTCCGGAACCCATCAAATCCAAATGATGAGACATAGCGAGCGCAATTAACTAACCGCAAGTCGTGTCCAAATTTTATACTGTCTATCTCTACTCTTTTCGAAAAAGATAGATTGATAAACAGATATCACAGAAAGTTTCTTTTCGTAGTCCATTGATAGCGAAAACGGTAAAAAAAAAACAATGAGAGCTGTATTTATTCCAACTTGTATATCAGCTCTGTCTTCTATCAACTACGCCCAAAGAATATAGCTTTTTTTATATCCATTTCATCTTTCATTTGAAGAACAGTTTCAGAAATATCTTAAAGATCGCTTCACAAATACGTGGTGCACGTTTTCATGCGTGTACATCAGTGTTGTTATCTCTAGTGAATTATTAAGCTCATCACTCAAGCGGCCAAATTGACAATTTCAAAGCATCTATGCAGTAAAAAAAATCAGTATTCGAAAAGGGTTTAGAAAGAAGGATAGGGCTTAAAAATGACTATAAGTGAGTTAGAGGCTCCAGGAAAAACATCTAGAGAAATTTATATGACAGACACTGAGCAGGAAAAGGAATAATACAGGAAAGAAGCAGTCCGGGTGGATTTGTAAATGACTGCCGTTTTTTTTATGGAGTAAAGCATAAGTTTGTGCCTTTTTTGAATTTAAGAGATCGAGAGAGTTGATGGCAGATGTCGCGTGCCCTGATAATGAATTATAAACACAGAAATTTAAGTCAGTATCTTTTCGTATTCATAAATTACTTGTAAACTATCATTCATATTTAAAAATATTTAATAATTTTGCAATGTATTGATTGAGTAGGCATTTACTTGGTAGAACTCCATTATAATACGGAAAGAAAAATAGCAATGTATTTTAATTCTACATAAATTATTTTATATATTTGTTGATAGCTATTTCGGCTTACGCCTTGAAATAGCTATCAACAAATATATAAAATAATTTATGTAGAATTAAAATACATTGCTATTTTTCTTTCCGTATTAATTTTGCAATGCTTGAAAATATAAATGTGGAAACGTGGCATCAACTGACTATCGCTATCGCATGGTTCAGCAATTTGAACTTACTTTGGATAGGTTCTAGGTGCCCTTGACACTGTTTTGAGATATGAGCGCTTGAAGTTTCGGTGTATCAAAATTCACTTGTAACAATGAGCAAGTAAAAATATTTCAAATGACTTATTTAAGGCATATTTTTTTCACAACTCTTGCTGAGAAATAATGATTTTAAAGATTTTAATGATGAAAATTTTCAAATAAATTTAGTAAAAAAATGTGTGCAGATGCAGTGCAACTCCGAAAGTAAACCATAGTTAATTCTGAAATTCGTATAAAATATATAATAGAATGCGGTAAATACAAGCTTTTCCGACCAAAAGGTCAGGCAAAAATGTCAATTAGAACCTTTTCAAAGTAATGAAACGTATTGTCAAAGTATTTTTCATTTTATATATTTTTTTTTTAAACCATGTCCGCTCCCAACTTGGAGCATATGGACTCCTCACGGAGTTTATGTCAACATTTTTTTGTTTTTTTTCTACGAGAACTGCTTGTTACTTAGTTGCTCAACCTGTCTTTTTTTTTGGAAGAGAGTAGGGATGGAAAGGATACGAGGACTAGGACAGGACCAGTGATTAGTTAATCGCTGTCACTATGCGTCGCTCTTTTTGGCATCGTAAAGGTGGGAAGGGATTTTCAACAACACAAACACCCATGCCTTCGAACAGATTTATCGACTGAAAAAATCCGCTCGTACCGGCAATCGAACCCGGGTGATCCGGCACGTAAGCCAACGCCGTTGACACTGCGCCACGGACCGGTCATTTCACTTGATAATAATCGTCAGATCGCTCTGTGAGCATGAGATGTCTTAAAATGGGACATCATTTCTATAAAAAACTCATGTGCATCGGATAGCATACAACTTAATCGTCTCAGTGACTATTGCAAACACGAGTTATTCTGGTATCAAACCATAATTGGACGTATTTCTGCAAAAGAGATCCAACCCAAAAATTAACCAAAAATAAATTATCTATAACAACCCGTAAAAAAAACTATACTTTCATATCTATATATATATAAATGAATGTCTGTATGTATGTCCGCTATGGACTACTAAACCGCTCGACCGATCGATGTGAAACTTTAAAAAATTTATTGAGTACACTCCTGCAATGGTTTCTGGCCAAAAAAAAACTGTGCCTGTCTCTTTTATCAACCTGATGAATCCCGTCACCTCGGAAGGCCGCTGATGACCATACATAGTATTTACTTAGCGGAGCAACGGGACGCCAGGATGACCATGGAAGAAGCGAGGAGGTTGTCGGATGCCAGAGAATCTTGGAGGCACCTTGTGGCGGATCTAAGTACATATAACAATGTCTTGCTATTTTTTTATATTTTATAATTCAAATACTTTAAGCCGTGGAGTTACACTCTGACTTCTTTAACAGTTCACTCGAGTGTGCGGCAGTCGTTAATACTAAAAAAATGTTCTCCCCTCTGACATAAGAATCCACCTACCGTACTTAGTCCACGCGTTCAGTCTATATCAAATTAGGGAATTAAACAATTTCGAACTCTGACCATCATTTTTTTTGTTCGGGTCATTTTCACAGCGCCACTCTTTCGAGTGCATAGGTAGCGTGGTCAGTCTGTATAAAGCTTCAAAAATAGATTTGCTAACATTAAAATGATTTTTTTGGCTATTGATAATATTGAATTAATAATGTCTGGAGTTTTTTTTATAATATACGCACAGTTTATGTGCATCATATTCAATGTACGGAATAGACCGTGAGCGGAATTTTTGTGCGGGTATCAATCCGTTCATCATTTTAATCATAAATACTAAATAAATATTATCATTTCGTATTTACTCGATAGGCAAAGAGAATTTAAATTTTTTCGAAAAGAAAACAAGAGGGAAGTTGAATTTGATAAGTGTATTGTCATACTTTTTATTATTGTGAGTTCAGGGGAAGAATACTTATTTATTTATTCCGCATCGCAAGTGGAGAATGGAGATAAGCAAAGTTTTCACTCAAAATTTTGTCGCCATCCAACTTATAACTAGATACGGTGGCGCTAGGGATTGCAAAACTGCTTTCATCAAAATCGGTATTTTTTCTACTGTTTTTCACATACCGAAATCCCGGTTTTGAAAACGAAGAATATCGATTTGGGTATTTAAAATTAAACAAAATCAAAGTCTAAATGCAATCGACTTTGATATGCCAAACATGACACGTAAAAAAGTTATTTCTCCGTTTCAGGCATCTCACACTTTTATAAAATACAATTGACAAGATATATTATTTATATAAGTCATATAAGGGCTACCTATTTTATTTATTTTAAAACTCAATACTCATGAAGTATTTTTTTAATGTTTTCTATAGTTTAATACAGTAGTATCCAAACTCAATAAGGATGTGAGCTGCTTTCCGAAATTTAAAATTATCCGATGAGCTACTAATAAATGATACATGAGGGCCTTAAGAAGCAAAGTTAGCTTTCTACCAAAAAATCATTTTGTATTTTCAATACCTGATGAATCCAAGGATATGAAAACACAATCTCGAAAATTTCGGTATAGATTTGTCGCCAATAGAAGCGTTATTTATTTTCATTAATCTGCCTCATTTGAACAATGCGTTTTTTTTTTTTTTAATTTACGTCTGGTTATAGATATTTTTTATTTCAATTAGTTATCAGATCACATTCGAACGAGACCAATACTCTCATACATTATATTTCAATCAAATATTTTCGCTCTTTAGTAATGGATAAACAACCGCAATTGATATCAATAAGTCCTAACTATTTTTAATGATACATTGATATAGCTAATCTTATGTAAAAAATCGAAACGGCGTATGTATGTCTGTGGGTCTGTAATTTCCTTTTGCATTGTTGATCATTAAGTTGCCATAAAAACGAATATGAAATAAAATATGTTTAAATTTTTATCGGCGAAGACATTTAGTCAAAATGTAATAAATTAGTCTTCTACTGTACTTTTCCCGGCTTTTATTAATATAATAATGTTTATTATTTACGTGAAGGTATTATTTGACCTTTCTTTGACAGCAAATTAGATTTTTTCCTTGAATTTGGACATTTTAATGGGCGAGAATGGGGCTGTCAATATATGAAAGGGGCTGTGAAATGTCAATGCCAGTCTGAAATGTTCATTTTAATTCCATTTTAATTGAGCTAGACTTTTGAATTATTGAAAAAAGTTGTTTCAACTTGGCCCGTCTGAATTTACGCGCCGAGCGAAGCCGGGTAGCAATACTAGTATTTAATAAATATGTAAAATATCGACCGCTTAAAAAATATGGTATCGATCGGGATAGACTTATTGCAATCCCGAAATCCCGGGATTGGTTTATTTGTGGACAACGGGACACGGCGGCCTGAATAAGGGACTGTCTCAATGAAATCAGGATATCTGATGACATTAAATAAACCATTCCAAAGAGGGAGCGTTGCATTCTTCATACCTTGCGTTCAGTCATGCTTTGGTTCTTGTGAAAGTTGCACCTATTGACTTACATCGATTACAGCTGTTAGATAGTGCTTAAATATTATATTTTGACTTGATAATAATTTTGGTGCACATTTAATTATATTGTTATTGCTGTCTCAATTGGTGGTGAGTGTTCACCAGATATTTACTACTTTTTACTTATATTTGGGAGACCGGTATTGACATTAGTAAAACCGGTATTTCTAAATTAATCCGCATTACAATCCCTAGATGGCGTGGCGTCTTAGCCAAGCTCTTCCGGGTGAAAGTTAAATTACTTGACTAATAATATATATTAGAGGTCTGCACGGGCTCGGGTTTGGCCTGCGGACTGGGTCGGGCCGAGCCGGCTAACGAAGGTTTGGATTCGGGCCCGGGCCGGGCTCGGACGCAAACATACAACAAAATATAACAACAATCGGGCTATGTTCGAATGAGATCACCATTAACGTAAATCTAAATTTAATACTATAATAAACTTCACGTACTCGTATTAGCAATCTTTTCGACCCATTCGAAAGAAAAAGATGCATTGTTTTGAATTTAATGACTTATGACTGACGCCATTATTTTAGTATTTTTTAATGACGTCTGCTTCATAGGAGTTTGTACAATACGCATAATGAATTTCATAATATGATCCTGACTTCAGTATTTCTTATATGGTTATTTCGATCGGTCGCCATTCGATTTGTTAGATTGATTTTTTTTAAATTTACCGGCAAGAAATGGGCTTCGAAAATATTAAGACAAAACTGAAGAGTGGAGAATATATTTCTTCAGTAAAAACCCATGGGAAAAGTGAGGTGTGGAAATCATTTAGTGAAATCATAGAGGTGGCTACAGACAAAAAAGTTGGATACGTTGAGTGTATAAAATGTAAATGCATTTTCAGCTTTTCTAGTTCAAAAACTTCTCACTTGAGTCGTCATTCACTGTAAAACAAACAAAAACTAATTCTAATTAGGAAGAAATGTATTTCGCACAACTGCACACACACGATAGTTGGTGAGTCAATTTTTATTTGAAAAAGAAATCGGGTTGTTTTCGGGCTTGGTCGAAAAATATCGGGCTCGGGTCGGGTTCGGGTAAGATTTTTGGAAATGAGCCTTGGGCTGGGCCGGGCCGGGTCGGAGGTCTTCGGGTTCGGGCCGGGTGAAATTTTAAAATTTCGGCCCGTGCAGACCTCTAACCTATGTATATCGGATTGGGTGTTGAAATATCAGAAGTTGAACTCGAGCTTTTCGCTCTTTCATGCCTGCAAAACTGTGCTTAGCTTAAGTAAGTATTTCGACTGAAGGTGCTTGATGTAATTTCAATATCAAATTTGAATTGTTTGAATTTTGTACTTTTCCATGAGTTTTGTCGCTAATCCGTGCACTTGGAATGCCTGAAGATGCCGAAAGGCGAAACCCTGGTCGTTAGCGACAAAACTCATGGAAAAGTACAAAATTCAAACAATTCAAATGCTTAGCTTATTTAGTAATGCCATCTACCCAAAAAATCTGAAGTACAAAAATCAGCACAGCTTCAACCCACTTTTTTTCGAACCATAAATAGCCAAATAAATAATTCTTTATTATCCAATAGGTGCTACTAATGATAATGAAATAACTTTGATATAATTAATTTTTAAAATAACTAATTTGACGTACACCATAAAAATGCGTTAAAATGGTATTTCTTTTACAATTATATACGAATAATTTATTAAACGCTTTTCTGTAGGTAAACTTATCTTTATGGCACAATTTAAAAGTTAAAAGTCAACTAACTAATTAATTGAATAAATATTTATGAAATAACACATTTAAAAAATTTTGATGGCAAAAAGTTTTTGAAAAATCATTCAACTGATGCGTATTATTAATAGATGTCATTGTTGAAGAATTTGAATCGCATGACATAAATAATTCTTGTTTTCCATGACTTGTTTTTTTTACTATAATTGCTTCCTTTATCGTGAAAAATTTTAAACGTCACGTGAATATACCAATATAATTATCTCATACAACTTAACTAACCAACATACTTCACAGAATTTAAATAAAATATCTATTCGATATTTAAATTCTTCCCAAAACTCGATATTGCAATACATAGGTAGTTGAAATATTTCGTTTCTTGTTGAATCTAATATCATTCAGTTGTTTTTTAGAATTAAAAAGAAGCGTTGTAATATTAATGGGCTCTTACATTCATTTGTTTTCGAGTCATTTCTAAATTCAAAACATAGTGAAAAAAAAAAGAATAAAATATTAATATAAGGTTGATGACAAATTTCAGAAGATTTGAATTCGTAAAAGGACAATTGCCAATTGCATTTACGTGTTTAGGTAAGTGGTTTTTTTTTAAAATTTGATTGATATAATAAATAAGCACTGTTGACCATAGAGAAAAAATATTTTTCAGCAAATTTTCTAGACTCCCGCCAATAAGTTCAACGATAATAATTGTAACACTTTTTGTAAACTAATAATAAGAACTAATTCTGACGAGGGCGTAAGCCGAAATAGTTTTCAACTAAGTATATATCGGTGTTTGTACGTAGATTAACTTCAAAAAACCTAACATATTTTTTGATATTATTTAATGTTTATTATTATTTATATTCTGACATAATATGTCGTTTGGTAGCATATCTTTGTTTGCTGATAATATTGTGATGTTAGGTTATCAGTGATTCAGTGTTTCTCAAGTGTTATTTTATAAATGTACCATCATTACTTGACCGCCGCCGAATTCGGAACTAAAATTCTTCACGTCAAAAAGATATCTTTTGAATAAATACATATCTACACCTTACATCTACTTAAGCAATGTTGGTCACTCACGCGATGGTGGCGCTCTCACTAGCGGTAAAGTTATAGTGGTTCACCTAGACCAGTGATGCAAAACCTTTTTGAGAGAAGGGCCAGATAATTCGACGGCCGCATTCTTAAAACTGATCAAATAACCGATATATTTAGTTTATATAGAGTTGAAAATTTTGTTCTTCCATCGTCCGGAAAAAGTTCTGAAGAAAAAAGGTGATTGATATTTGTCATTGCGGGCCGCATTAAATTTCATTGAATGCCGTAGGTTGTGCATCACTGATCTATACTATCAAACATTCACGAGACTGGTAGGTTGTGGGCCTTTTTATGGTCTGTGTTGTAGAGGCAAACTAAAAAAATATTTGGCTCACTTCACTCTTCAAAGCCTTAGATATTATCAAATTTTATTTAATACGATAAAAACATTATTATATTGTGTATTTACTAAGCAAACTTCATTTTTACGATACTTAAAACATTTAACAAAGTGACGCCACTGACAAAGGGACCCACGCGGTAGTATTGAAAAAAATGGCCACAATTTAACCCTCTTTTCAAAAATGGTTTGCCACAACTGTACACACAAGTTTTTCAAATATTTTTTTTTTAAATCTAAACAATTATTGATTTGAAAGCCACTGTCTTGAATAGATTACATTATCAAACAAATGATTCAAATTAGGTCACGATTCTTGGCTTAGCTTAGATAAACATGTTTACAATGAAAAATAATCACTGAACATTAGTTGATTTTTTTAGACAAGTGAAGTTTTTTTATAGAAAAAATATATGTAGTAGAAAAAGAATCGTTTATATTATACCTAGGTAGTTCACCAGAAATTATTTACTATATGTAATCGCTTTGAATTATTAAAATCGACAAATCAAATTAAAGGTAAGTTTCAATACCTAAATTAAAAATAGTCAGTATACTGGCAGACGATAAAATTCCAGGTGTTTCTAGATCACTATATTCATGCGATGCAATGCCAATCAAAGAAAGAAAGTGTTTGTCTTTTAATCCTGTTTATTCAAGTACTTTTGGATACACAGATTTTTCAACGTCAGTCCACACACTTGTAGCGATTTTCCCTGTGATTTTTCGACAGTCATTGCAAATGCGAGTCGTATTGGAAACTGCAAACGTTTTGATTCGAACGGCATATCTTTCGGAATCATTGGAATGCGTGGCAACAGTACATCTTCTTCTTTATGTTTTCCATTTAAAATTGTAGCCTAATTTATTACCTATCTTAAATGCAATTACTTGTGGTTTTTACATTGTTAGTGAGTATTCATACTAGATTTTTGATGTAATAGCTTTTATTGCTAAGATGTCTGTTATTGCTAAATTTTAATTATAATCAATTTTGTTTGTAGTTTGCTTCAATTTATTTGCTTAATTGTTATACCTTGTAATTCTTGGTCAACGTTTGTTTAAGCATCAATCCGCTGACAATGCTCGACATGAGCGAAACCGGTACTGATCTAATAAATTTCATGTGGAAAGTACTAAAAATGTGTTATTATTTTAACTAATTCTAGTTTATCTAAGTTTTATCCAGCGCATCTTTTGGAAGAAGATTTTTGACGCTGCAATCTTATAGGGTGCCATATAAAAATGCTCAACAATCTACAACTAAATATTTTAGGTACATTTCGTCCGAAATTTACTATTGTATTATGTTAACAGGTCATGTCAACGAACAGCGTGTCAACAGACTTTGTCGACATACTGCAAGAAGTACCGGCTAATGTCTGGCCGGCACTGAAAGACGTATTCAGGAAAAACTGGCCGACTGAAATTTACGCCCATTACGTGATTCAAAACTACATGGAGTGGACAAAAAAAGATCTTAGCGTAGAGTGCAAGATTTACTCGCCAAACGGAAGATGGGAAGATGGGACTGTTATTATCGAAGCGGCCATGGTATTGTATTTTATTTTGATCAATTAACACTTTAACTTCCGCATACGCCGTTGGCGTCCTCTTTCAGCCATGCGTTATCCACCGCATACGCTATGGTGGCGTCTTTGGGTCATACGCTACTTTACATAAAAAAACATCAATAATATTTACGCCACGAAATTTCTACTGACTAGTTGGTAAGAAAAACATACACTTTATCGATTCATGGTAGAATAAAAAAATCTATGTTTATGACATATGTGGGTCATATATGGGTTATTTAAATATTTTGAGAATTATATCTCTATCTAAAAGTGGGTTGAAGAACAAAGGCTGTCAACTCCTGTCCATAATCTTGAGACGGTGAAAATATTATTTATAAGGTTTTTAAAAACGATAAGAACCTAAATTTTAATTTTTATTGAAATCGGTTTAGAGGTTTGAAAGTTATGTTAAATTTACAAAATCTATTGGTTTATGTTAATTTTTGCAAAAAATATGCGGTATCGGGCGTAAGTTTTCAGCGAAATCGTGCGGTCAATAAAGTGTTTTAATAGTCTCAATTTCAGGCAGATTTTTTTGTGACGTTGTGTCATTTTTAAAAGTGTTAGCCGTGGGACATCAATACCCACGGCTAGGACATCAATTCTAGATCACTCCATAAAAAATCAACTGATTTCACCCAAGATAGAAAAACATCCAACTCTTTTGCTCCCTTGCAATTACAGTTTGATTTTCTTTAAATATACATAAAAAAATCGCTGAATCAACATATGAAAAGTGTTTTAAAATTTTCACGAAGTGGATTGTGTTATTCAAATGAATACCATGTTAATTTCAGTAACTGATTTCATCGATTATAGATGTAACTGTCATAAATCGTGACGTCGTGAATAAAGTCGCAAATTTTGCAAGATATATAAAAAAATCTTTCTGTAAGAATTCTTATGATATTTTTCTTTGCATAGCTAGTGACATATATACACTGTCTCTTGAAAAAAAGATGGTTCTTCTGTAATCAGTCAATCTTGTTGAAAAAAGGATTTTTTACACGTCGGGCGGTAGATCTAAGCAATGCGACCATTTTGCTCGGTACCGAAGCGGTTAAGGTTGACAATATTTAAAAAACTGCTTCACAAAGTTAAACTTTAGAGATTTATCAATGATTTTGTCTATTTCAATTTTTAGACCACGCTTCCTACACTGTACATATTTACAACGGAAAAAGATTGCGAATTATTGAAACAAAGCTTAATGACAACGAAAAGAATTGACTGGAGTAAAGGACATTTCCTTTATGGTGTTCATAAACAACACTGGATGTACGTGGAAGAATCGCTGAGATCAATGGGCCTCAAGTCTGAATATCAAATAACCAGTCATTATTATTGGATCCCAAATGAAAGTGCGAGACAATTTCAGATCGAGTAAGTGTAGTCATATTTTTTCCCATATCCGCTCCCTGTTCGGAACATATTCTCTTCGGAATTCCAATATTATATATCACCCGCCAACCTCCTCGCTTCTTCCCAGATCATCCCGGCATACCGCAAATCCACTGATTACATCATATGGATGGTCATCAGCGGCCTTCCGGGGTGACGGGATCCATCAGGTTTGATAGAAGAGAAATGCAAGATTCAGACTCCCATGGGGCTTACCCAGCACATGTCCAAGCCAAGTCCATCGTTTCCTTTTTATTTTTGACGTAATAAGAGACTGATTTGTCCGCTCTCTTACTTTCGATTTTTTAGACAAATTTAAAATGATATTTTAAGAAGTTTTACTGATTTGCTGCAAATACATATCATAATATTTCTGACCATGTGGCCCTGGTGGACACCAGCTCGGATCGCAAATTCTTTAAATCATTGAAATACATTTTTTCCTTGTCCTCCTCCACACACTTTTGCCCTCAAATCCGACAGTGACGCTCCTAACGAACAGTTTTTCCTCAGCCGAGAGTATCTTCAAATCAATTACTAAAGCCTTTGTAATGTGGAATTGACTGTGCCAACAATAAATCCTCAAAAATCAAAGAGAAGCTTAAAAGAGTTCACGGAAACTCACTCCTTATTTAACGGCATTATCTTATATTGTCTTTTTTTGATTTCAATTTTATTTCAAAAATGTTGGTGACACTCTAAGCATGCTTCTCAAGTGCCTCTGAGAATTACCAACCACTGATATAGAGCAAGAATATATGACAATGTAGCCATTTCAATTTACTTTTAAGACACACGATAGTAGTTAAATGTTTAACTGAATCTAAATTTTTCCAGATGTCCTGATGATGTGCACATATCTTCGTTGACTGCTGAAGATATTGAAACGATAGATTCCGTCTGGCCCCATCGTTATCCCGGATCCAAGAAATTCCTTGGGCAGATCATCGATTATAATGGAGGTTTAGGAGTGTACCGAAAATCCGACAATGTTCTTTGTTCTTGGATCTTCAAAAATCAACTCCATGGACTTGGAATACTGCAGACGGCCGATGAGCACAAAAGAAAAGGTTATGCAAAGATTCTCATAATGGCTCTCAGTAAAAAGATGGCTGCAGATGATAAAATGGACATCCATGCATGTATTGTTACAAATAATTCAGTGTCCCAAGCATTGTTTGGTAGTCTGGGCTTTATACGTTTGGACGAAATAGTGTTTGAGCAAATTCTTAAAGAAGGTTCAAATACTTAGGGTTCAAAATATAACGGAATTTTTAAACCAAAATTGAGTAACTGATATTTTGGAAAATGTATGCTACATTGACAGAAAACGTTTTTCACCGTTGAAATTGATATTATTATCTTTTGTCTGGCTGAGGGTGAAACAGTCGACCACCACTGCTACTTTATCTTAAATATCTATCTGATTATTAGTGATACAATGTGTAAACTTTAAGTATTCTTAAATCATTGTATTTTACATCATTTGCAGTAAAAAAATATGATTTTGATATACCAGTTTCGTCGCAATTAAATAAAAAAGAAAATAAGTCGGATTATTACTGACCAAAAACCATTCATATTGTCGCTACTTATTGCCAGGATTAAAACTTCACTGTACATACGCGATAAGACAACGTTATCTTATCTCAAACGCGCCTCTTTATACAAACATTTCAAATCAAATGGATGATTTTTACATTAAAAGGTGTAGATAAGAAGTCGCATTCACGGTTCGCATCGCCAGATCTAGAATAAAGAAGAACACGATCAGGTGATCACATTGCTGTCATTGATAATTAAATTCGAATACAACGATCTAGCCGTTGCCCAAACAATGAAAGAATACCAAAAAAGAGGATATGCCGAAATTAAAGATCTTTATCCAAGCAAATAGCACAAGAAGGGGTCGACCATTAAGCTTTCATTTTGATTGGAAATGTAGCTTCGGAGAGTATCATTTAGAAAAATAGGATTTGAGGTCGTTGGATATTGTAATTGGTTGATTTATAAATGAGATATTTGTATAAATTATTAACGAAAACTAATGAATTGTAGGGACAATGTATAATAAATTAATATATTAATTATGTACATAATTATAATACATATGTTTGATATCTATCAAATTTTGTTCAAAGCTTTTTCTCGTATTCAGTTCAATAACTTTCTTTTGCAACGCTAGATGTCACAAAAGTAAATTTGTGAGTATAATGTTAAGTTCGTTATATGAAAATTATGAAAAAATGAACAAAATATTTTAAATTAGCCATTTATTGAGCTCAATATAATCTATTTATTATGTTTGACACCCAGAACATGGATTAAAATATTTTGAATTCAAAATAGCCTGAGGAGTAAAATATTTTGATTCTAATGAAGTTTTTACGACTTAACTAAAATTCAAAAAATCATTATAATTCATTAAAAAGGCAAACATTTTTTTTATCAAAACTTTTTGTCGCGAAATTCCTTTGAGTCACCGGTCACAAGGGTTATTCTGGCCAATGTAATGCCTATTGAGGTGGACAGTTTCAGAAGTAAACTTTTTTAAAAAGGGTTCAACAAAATCGATGGTTTTTCCTTTTGACCTTTTCTTTGTCTTGATTTTTATTTAATTTTTATCCAAATAAAAAAAATAACGAAAATATTATATTCATAAAAAAGATAGTGGTATAAACTATTTTTAATGATAAATAAACATGACTGATGATAAATAAATATGAAAAATATAATTACGCACTTTTTTTTTGTTGCAATAAAATGTCTTCTTTTAAGGTGTTCACTGTCAATATAATAAAGAATGGCATAATAATAAAAAAATAACATATCTTTAGTTCCTATTCCACATAAAATTTATTGGATCAGGACCGGTTTCAGTCATGGCGAGCATATGATTAGTTGATAATGCTCGCATTGAGCGAAATCGGTCCTGATCCAATAAATTTACTATGTAATAAGTACCAAAAATTTGTCGTTATTTTTTTATAATAAAATGCTTGTTTTTTTCAAATCTTCTAAGTTCCTTCGAGAATTTCTTTCACCCAAATATTGGAAGGTAAAGCAAGGTAGGTGTAAAAAGGTTGACGACCTCTGTGCTTGAATATTTTTTACCATGTCCGCTCCCAACTTGGAGCATATGGACTCAGGGAGTTTATCACAACATATGTTTTTCTATGAGAACTGCTTGTTACTAAGTTGCTCAACCTCTCTTTTTCGAAAAGAGTAGAGATGAAATGGATACGAGGACTAGGACAGGACTTTTGATCAGCTAATCGCTGTCACTATTCGTCGCTCTTTGGGATGGGAAAGGTGGGAAGGGATTTTCAACAACACAAACACCCATGCCTGGGCGGTAGGCATAAAAAAGTTGACGACCCCTGTGCTAGAATATTTTGTACCATGTTCGCTCCCAACTTGGAGCATATGGACTAGGGCTGTGGAGTCGGTGAAATAAAGTCCGACTCTGACATTGACCAAAAACACGACTCCGACCAAAAAAAGTTCAATATCGTCATTTTTTTCCCCTAATTTTCGTATTTATGTGTATTCAATTGAATATCAATCAATGCGACGAAAAGCCAAATTTGACATATAAAATGCAAAAATAATAAGTTCAAACTACGAAGTCAGAGTACGACTCCGGCCAAATCGCCGCGCCGACTCCGACTTCGGCTAAAAAGCTCCGACTCCACAGCCCTGATATGGACTTTTTTTTCCTACGTGAACGGTTAATTCAAACTTTTCCAACGAAAAGGTTATTTTTGCCAAAATGACAATTAGAACCTTTTCAATGTAAGGTAGCGAAATGATTCGCGTCATAGGTTCGCCATCGCTGAACACGCCTATTAGTGTGAGCTTTCAGGATGTACGATGATGTATTCAAATCTAAAATATTAAAGATGTAAGATTATGCACTCTTGGCCAGAAAGAATGCGGATAGGTATGTCGTCAAGGTAAAAAAAACATGACACAATGATAATATTAAAGATACTTTAAATAATAATTATTTAAAAATAATTACAACTTATAAACGATGGTTAGGACGTGTGTTAACATTATTATTTTTTTATGTAAATTTAAATACATGTAATTATTTGGTAATGCTATAAACTTTTGTTTGATGGATAATATATTGTTGAGCAACGTTAACAAATACGGTAAGAAAAAAAACAATGTATTTTAATCAGGGCTGTGGAGTCGGAGTCGGAGCTTTTTGCCCGGAGTCGGAAATTTTGAAAAGTTTGAACTTTTTTATTTTTGAATACAATTTGTCAAATTTGTCCATTGGCTGGATTGGTAGGGTTTATATTTAATTGAATACACATAAATAGGAAAATTAAGCAAAAAAAAAGTGACGATATTCAACATTTTTAGTCGGAGTCGTGTTCTTGGTCCAATGTTGGAGTCGGAGTATATATTTATTGATAGCTATTTCGGTTTACGCCCTCGTCAGAACTACATTTTTATTTTTCTTATTGTATTATAATGGAGTTCTACCAAGTAAATGCCTACTCAATCAATACGTTAACCAACGCGTTTCTCACATTATCAACATATTTTTAGCATAGCTATCTTTAATTAAATATGAGTCATTTGGTTTTTCTATTTCCAACGGCTTCGATTATTTAGAGCAGTGGTTCTCATGTGCGGCCACCAGAAGATTTGGCAAAAAAATGTGGTTTTAGAAGCCAATTTTCCAACAAAGACTCTGAAAATGAAATATTTCAAGTGCAATTTGGGTAAATTATGGGTATATGGTCACGGGACAGAATCCCAATCCTCTCGAGCTAAACTCAAAAAATTTATACATACTGGCATAATTTTATGTTTTGACTTTACTCTTTGAGTTCTTGTGGATTTTTATAAAATATGGAATCAAAATAATTAAATCTGAAGAATATTACTGATTATTGTATGAGTTCTGAAAGAAGAATTTGTTTTTTAATATTAGGCTATAATAATATTATTCTATTTATTTTAAACAAATAATAAACTTATGTGAATGTCTCTACCTGTATAATATTACTATTTGTGTAGTTTGTGGTTGCATTTTTGCTCTTGTAAATTAAAACAACTCGATGTCATACTTATTGCGAAGTATTCTTTATGATCTTCTATTATTTATAATAAATTTAAAAATTAAGGACGAAACATTTCAAAAGAAATCGTAAGTCTTACATTGATTTCATTTAATGTGCTTATTTTTCAAAAAACTTTATAAAAATTCTATCCCGTGACCATATATCTATAATTTACCGCAATTTGTACCAATGGTAAATTGTCAGACATGCTTAGGTCCATTTGACATACTTCAAACACAACAGAATCAAAAAAAAAAAATTGGGGCGTCCACAGTGCAAATTTCCGTGAGAACCACTTATCGAGAGCATAGGTTCCCATCCTTTTTCGGGTGGCGACCCTTTTTAATAAAAGCCATGTGATCCACGACCCCCTATGAAATTTAAAGGCATTTTTAATGAGGTAACTAAAAAAGTCAACGAAGATGCATTCTAGTGAATATTTTCTTAGTTGACTGTATAAGTTGGCGACCCATGGGTTGGGAACCCGTGATCTAGAGCATTACATATCTGAGAGTTTAATACGTCGTATTAAATATGTATTTAACTCTAAGATTTATGTATAGCTACTTAAGGATTCGAGTCCGAGTCTGAACAATTTCTTTTTTTAATAATAAGATCAGTACTGGTGAAGCTTTCAAATCTCGCTTGTCTTTCAAAATATGGCTATAAGCTTTCTTTACAATCCGAAGAAAAAAAAAATGGAAATCGGTAAAGATTTCGAAGAAATATTTGCAAATGAATGAAAGTGTGAAGGTGCGCGAATTTCTTTTATTGAGACTGTATAACACTTTTTCTAGGATTCAACCGATCGCAGTAAACTAACTGCTGCATCTCCATCAACACATTGGAGATTAATCTATTATAAGCCTTTTGCTTGAGACAACTTCAAAATGAAAAATAATTTATACGCTTGCTTTTAACATTTAAATATCGAACTTATTTTGGGCTTCATAAATAGTTAAAATTATTTAAGCTTTACATTTGGAGGGTATATGGTTACATGACATTTTTTTTATCTATTTCCATTGAATTTTATCTCAATAGAATATTTATACGAGTACTGCTTGTAATTCAATTGTTTCATACTTTTGATGAGAGTAGGGATAGAGGTGACATTAGGATATGATCAGTGGTAAGGTGATCGATTTCACTTTACATGACACGATATTAATTAAATTACAGAATCATAGCACATGGATTTCCACCCGGCGATTAAAAAAATATCCAGTACTCACCAGTAAAAATGCAAAAATGGAGGTTGGATTGGACGAAGGTGCACAAAAATTGGGCTTTGGACGATTGGAGACGAGTCGTATACTCTGATGATTCCAAGTTTAATTCATGGGAAAATCGCGCTATTCACACATGGCATCTTAAAGTCGATGAAAGGTTTCAGCATTCAGGTCATTTTTACGCGAATAGATCTGGTTCAGTACTTCTGAAGCTTTCAAATCTCGCTTGTCTTTCAAAATATGGCTATTAGTTTTCTTTACAATCGGAAGAAAAAAAAATGGAAATTAAAGGTAAAGATTTCGAGGAAATATTTCAAATGAATGAAATTGTGAAGGTGCGCGAATTTCTTTTATTGATACTGAATGTAATTTGGCCATTGCAGGGTCACAAAAGGTCTTGATAGTCCATATCTATTTGCTGACAACCAACGGTGATATAACCAAAACTCTTTAATTCTCAATTCATAGATCGTCAGGATCCATGTCATGTCAGGATCATTTTTAACCATGTCAGCTCCCAACTTGGAGCATATGGACTCCTCATGGGGTTTATCTAAATATATGTTTTTCTAAGAGAACTGGTTGCTACTCTCTTTTTCGAAGAGAGTAGAGATGAAAAGGATACGAAGACTAAGACAGGACTACTGGTTAGCTAATCATTGTCACTATACGTCGCTTTTTGGGATTGGAAAGGCGGGAAGGGATTTGTATCAGCACAAACACCCATTGCCTCTGAGAAGAATCGATTTATCAACTGAAAAATCTGCTTGTACCGGGAATCGAACCCGGATCTGACACGGTAGCCAGCGACGGACTATCATCATAGGATCATTAGCATCAGTTAATTTCATTCGATATGACCCGTTTTATGATCATATAAGTGAGCAGGAATTTCAACAAAATACATTAATTTGTCATCATTTTTGATCATTAGATTGATCACGGACGAGTGGTAGACCATGGCCCATAATCCTCGACTCACATCAAAACAGTGTTTCATTTATTATCTTAGAGTACACGCAATAAAATTAGCCAAGTGGTGCCTCTTAGCAGAGAAAAGCTATGCCTATCTGACCTCAGCAAAGAGGTGATGAAAACCCTGTTTAAAATGACCTTATTTAATCTCGAGGAGCGTATCTATTACGATACAAGTACCAGTTACAATAACAATAAATCAAGCGGCTATGAATAACATTATCGAGGCTGCGAAAACACATTCTTTATTTATTAAAGTATGACGTAAACGAGAGTTACAAATTTATATTTGATAATTTCATTATAATAATTACCAAGGTTTTGAGCTTCTGTGCTGGTTACGGTAATCGAATGTTTTGTAGTATCACTGTATTACGTGAACCCATGTTAACCTTTAACCTTGTTGGGTCCGTGGTCTCGAATTTCAGTCCTGTCAGTTTTGTGTTTCAATCGAATAATTATTTTCTGAGACATAGATATCTGTGGTGTAAAGAAAGGTCCAACATTTACACCTGGAGTCGTACTCGGAGTCGGAAATTTTGAAATTTTTGAATATTTTATTTATGCAATTAATATGGAATATTTGGCTTTTGGCCGGATTGGTTGGTTAATATTAAATCTAATACACATACATAGGAAAGGTAGGAAAAAAACGTTTTGTAGTCGGAGTTGTGTTTTTAGCCAATGTTGCAGGCGAAGTCGAGTTTTTGGTCAATGATGGAGTTGGAGTCGTGTTTTTTAACGACTCCACAGCACAGGATAAACTGTAAATAGCGGGGCTGTGGAGTCGGAGTTGGAGTCGTCGCGGGGGCTTGGCCGGAGTCGTACTCGGAGTCGGAAATTTTGAAAAGTTTGAACCTTTTATTTTTGGATATAATATGTCAAATTTGGCAATTGGCTAAATTGGTTGGTTGATATTGAGACGACTTTGATTTCGGCTCTTTCGTAAATCGAGAGGAAGCCTCCGGTCCGACACTCAAGAAGAGAAATTAAGGGATCAGTGGAGGAGAAACAGGATGCTCTTTATATAGTAAAAGACGATCTCAAAACGCTAAGATGGTGCGATTAGCATACATTGTTTATTAAGATGTTACACATAGATTTTACTCGTTAGGTTAAATTACACAATACACCAAGATTACTATTGCGAAGGAGATATCAGTAGCTAGGGATGTTAACTTAGGGGGAAGATTGAGAGCTTCTTAAGTACTCACTCAATACTCGCTAATCTCTCTCTGATTAATTACTTAAAAAGCGCTTCTAATAAGCCGATTATCGCCTGTGCTTAGCGGGTATTGTTCAACTTATTGTCATCTTAACGGAGCAAAACCGTTAAAAACCGTTAAAGATGCGCCCATTTTATATGATCCAGCGGACTCGTGACTGCGTGAAATACCACGTATCTCGTGCACTCAGGATGTGAAAGAGTCAGATACATTTAGAGTGAGGCGGTGGTTGCAATACCGACTTGGAGACGTTGCGACCTAAATGTCTCTTTTATATGATTTGAAATTACTCTATATTGAATCGCTATAGATCTCAATATAGAGTATTATTAGATTGAATTTACTTTCTGATATCCACTTAAACTCTTAGACGAGAGAGAGTTCTGATAGCCTACCATATAGGGCGATATCTATATATAGTTGAATACACAAAAATAGGAAAGGTAGGAAAACGACGTTTGCTCCACCAACTCTCTGTGCTGTGTCACAGCTGCTGTGTAAAATTAACGGATGAGGATGCAGTGGAAGGTGGAGGTAGACAGCTGAAATTGTTGAGAGAACGATCTGCATATACACGGAAGTGAAGAAACGTCTCGCAAGTGGTCGATACCAGAATATCCACCGGTTGAATCAGTGATAATATTATTTCTTAAAATAGTCAAAATCTCACCTTTAAGCATTGATTCATTTCCTCAATAATTGTGCGCTGCTTAATTGAGAAATTAAATAAAAGCCAATAAATCAATAAACGATCTTTTTTATCCTTGAAACATCCAAATAATTGCATGCTAGATAGTTATATTGTATAAACACTATCAACACTAAATCTTATTGGCAAAAAAATGGCTATTCAATTTCGCACGGATTAATAGAATAACTCAGAAATCATACGAAATCAACACTACTACACAATTGATATTATATTACATCAACATCGTAAAAGGAAGCTATCGATTTAAATAGTTGATACTTTACATTGTTTCTAAAGAAGAACATTCTGAACTGATGCTCATTCGTGCACTTGAAATGCATGAAGATGCAGCCGATAAACAAAACTTGTGACGTTAGTGATAAAACTCAACAAGAAATTAATTCATAAATAAATTTAATCAATAGTGGATCCTTTCTTTTGATAATATTGTCAGTAAAAACCAATATTCAAGTTCACTTGGAAAGTTCACTGTCAATAGTTGGTGGAATGGCATACCAATAATGACACATTTTCATGTACTTATTCCACATTAGATTTAATAAGATCAGGACCAGTTTCACTCATCGTGAGCACTATTGACGGAAACATCTGTACTGTTAATATTAAGCTTGACTGGTTGAGTGTTATAATAAAATGCTTATCTAGAGATAGTAAGGTTTAATATATTGTAGAAAAAAAACTGAATAACGCTCTTTAGAACAGTATCTCTCATATTAATCCAAGATGGTTCAAACACAGTTTTAATATTTCTTCCATATTATTTATTGACTGCAAAAGTCTTCATTATAATTAAGCATCGTCACTTTTGTTTTCAGTCAAACGCTCATTTGATACAGATTATTTACATAAAGCATTAAATATGTAAGGAATAAGACGATATTCGATGACCGCCTGTATTTAATCCATAATTTTATCGTTCATAATACGAAATGATCTAATTCTACGCCGCTGTGCTATGGAAAAGGAAAAATTAAGAAAAATATAAACAACAAACATTGTATTGTTGATTAGGCATTTACTTGGTAGAACTCCATTATAATACGGTAAGAAAAATAACAATTAATTAGTTCTACATAAATTATTTTATATATTTGTTGATAGCTATTTCGGCTTACGCCTTTGTCAGAACTACGTCAGAACTAGTTCTGACGAAGGCGTAAGCCGAAATAGCTATCAACAAATATATAATATAATTTATGTAGAACTAAAATACATTCTTATTTTACTTACCGTATTAACAAACATTGTATTCATACTCATTGAGAATAGTTGAAATATACGTGTATAGCCTGTTTAAGACGAATCTTTAGATTTACTTAGAAATTTTACTTCAGTAATGATGGCTTTTTGATAGTTATGTATATCACTTTTAAGGTGTTCACTGTCAATACTTGGTGGAAAGGCATTATAATAAAAATAATAACACATTTTTAGTACTTTTTCCACATGAGATTTATTGGATCAGGACCGGTTTCGCTCATGGCGAGCATTATCAACTGATCAGTTGATAATGCTCGCCATGAGCGAAAACGGTCCTGATTAAATAAATTTAATGTGGAAAAAGTACTAAAAATGTATTATTATTTCTATACTGTATGTCTAAGCAAGTGATAAAATCTTCTTTGCTAGATCAAATTAGTTTATTATAAATTTATAATTTATAATTTCAAATAAATAATTTTTAATTTTACACTAAAATAAGCTTCCACATAATTAAATGGCCAGTTCAATATTCATAAATGCAGTCAATGTCTAAATACAGCTCGTTTCTTAGAAGTCTACAATTAATTTTTATTTAAATGTAAGACCAGAGTATTTATAGATAATTTGTCATTATTTGTCATTATCTTTGATTTGCAAAGAAGCAATGTTTCATTTATTAGCATAGAGTTCATGCAATAAAATAAGTCAATTAGTGCCTTTAATTGGAGAAAAGTTATGCCTACCTGACCTTAGGGAAGAGGTGATAAAAATCCTGTATTAAATTACATCTTAAAAGGAAAGTATATTTTACATTAAGCTTCCACAAAATTTAATGATTTCAACGAATGAATAGTACAATATTCATAAATCAGAAGGTTAGTTTTCAAATTTGGTCAAATCCATTTCTCGACAAAATAAAAAAAATGAGACATTTTCATCCCGTTTACTAGCAATATTTGATTAAGAAAAATGATTCAATAATTACATATAATGTGTAAAAATGCAAACTTTTTCATGTAAAGAAAAAACCTACCAAAAGTTTAACATATATTTATAAGCAGTTAAAGAAAACAATTTTGAAATTATCTCCTGAAATGTAATTAATGTCTAAAAATAAAGCTCGCTTCTTAGAAGTTTATACTTAATTTTATTTAATGCCAGACCATTATATATTTAAAGATAATTTTGATATAGTACCAGGTAAAAAATTAAAAAGATAATGTCAATACAACATTATATACACGATTTAATTAAAATAATGAGATTCATTTACACAAACTTGTGTATTATTTAGTAACATAATATTTTTTGATAATACTTACGTATTCTAAATTCTATTTCGTTTTATTGTCAGGAGGAAGTAAAATTTTTTGAATAAAACGATTGTTTTATGAAAATAATAATACGTACAACGATAAATTAATAAATTTATTACTTTTAATGCATCATGTTCGCAATTGGGGGTATGCAAAATATTTATTAAATGTTAACATGATATTTTAAAAAACAATAAACCACGCACAGTATTTGTTTCAGAAATTGTAAAAGTCGTTATTTATCTGAATTTATCTGCCTGACAAATCAATAAATGGTTGATTAGCGCGGCTATAAATTAATTTTTAACTTGAAAATATTTCTTTTGATGCAAATTTTCATCGGGCTAATATATTTGTCGTAAAAATAACTATTAAATAATAAACAAATGCCGTTGTAATATTTTTACATATAATTAAATCGCAATTCTTATGTCCTTTCAACAACAAATAATTTATGTCATAAAAATATATCGTTAATTTTTTGAAAACATTGACAGATATGTATACTTTATTTTAAACTAGACTTAATTTTTCGGATAAATTCTTTTTTAATTTTTTTAAACTCATCATGAAACAGTACATTATGAGTATTGATTTGATTTTTTTTCTCCCCAATCTAATAATATATCTTGTATTTGCTCTATCCATCTATTCTTAATCTCTCCTAATAAGAGAGGTTGAGTGACTGAGCTATATATTCACATAAAAAAACTCTTTTTACATAGAAGCTTCTTTATGTGACTGTAATCTTTACATTGGGAGTGAATGAGCAACAAAAAATACATATACAAGATATTACTAGACCCAAGAAATGAGTCGTTTACGCGATTCCCGTCGATTGTTCCTATCTCTAATTTGTGCTTATTGATTCGTTCATTTGAGTCGCATCACAGGGTATTATAAGTTTTCGACACAAATACATATGTAAACTTTTTTCAGACATTGTCAAAATGGCGTTATTAATTGATTATTTGATATACATTGATAAAATTAGTAAATTGGCTCACTCTGCTTGTGTTGGAAAGGGTCGAATTCAAATAAGACTATCAACGAGATATATGCTTTCATGTCCTGTTCACAATTGACAGCACAATTTTGTTATGAGTATTGACTATTCTAATATTTTGATAGATGAAAAACATTGACTCCTTAAAGATTAGGTCATCCGGATTCGAACGTTTGCGAAAGAAAAATGTCTTAATATTATTAGAAATTACATGCCGTTAGTTATTAAAGTTCAAGACGCTTGAGTTTTACATTATCCACAAAAATATTGAACACAATTAATTATAATACTTTCGATGGAAGTCCATTATAACATAAAATTTAAAAAAACTGATAGTAAGTCCGAAGATGCCTCTGAATGGGGCGAAACAAGTGTCACAATTATTAACACAATACGTGGAATAATAAGAGTTATTTTTTATTGTAAAATGATTAATCATTCAATTCTAGAGTAATTATGATAAAACATGTGGGTACTTTTATTATATTACTGGGATAGCCAATATTTTTGTGTGGAAATTAGTTTTTGTGTTAGGGACATTTTAAATTTCATAGAATTCCATTTTGAAGCTAATATTTATAATTAAAGCTTATATTGCCAGTCGCAAGGGCTGTTCGGTTGATGAATGCACTGCATGTGGATGTGGACATCTTCGGCAGTGAAATTGGTTCTCTATTTATATTTTTTTTCTTTTTATGTAACTAATATGTCTCTGTTCTGTTTCATACATTTGTTTTTTTTTTTTTTTAATTTTGTGTAACATGTTTTGTGATATTTTTATTAATTTGTCGAATGCATGGCGCATTAGCGCATTATTATTTATTTTTTTGCCAAAAATAAATAAATAATTAAACACAATTTCTTCATAATAAATAGTAACTTATAAAAATTAAAAGACTGAGGCCTTTTCATGCACAGATTATTTATAAAAATAATAACACATGTTTAGTGCTTATTCCACATTGAATATATTGAGATCAGGACCGGTTTCACTCATCACAAAGAATTGTTATTTATATAAAAAAATGTATTTCATCTTCATCAAAGTATTGACATAAACACTTTAAAAGTGATTTTTATTTATTAACTTTAGCATTCTTGTAATTCTTTACAATTTTTAAACGAAAGCTAAACTTTATTTTATTAAATCAATAAAATATCAAGTGAAGCAAAGCTTTAAAAAACTTACAAATACTGAAGTCACAAATGCAATGGATATTTTTTGGCACACCCCTGTCATGCAATGGTAATTGTTATAGTCATATAATTTTCGTATCAAATTCAATGATTTTCTATTTTATTGCCAGTTTAAATATAAATCCAGCATTAACATAGTTGATTTGAATTGGTACAAAAAAAAAACATGTGTGTCCATTAATATTCTTTTCAGTTTTATTTTCGCACGTAATCGTTGGTTGTATATCAAAAGATAAAAATCTATTTGAAAACGAGCAGGGTGAAAAAATCGATTATTGGCCAAGTGAGAAAATGTCTATAAAAGATGTGGTTAAATTTATATTTTAAAATCAGTATTTAAAAACAAGAGTTTTACCTACATAACTTATGAATCCGTTATAGTAAAAATAATGACACATTTTTAGTTCTTATTCCACATTAAATTTATTGGATCAGGAGCGGCTTCGTTCATGATGAGCATTATCAACTGAAGATCAGAACGTCAGTTGATGGTGCTCGCTGTGAGCGAAACCGGTCCTGATCCAGTAGATTAAATTTAGAATAAGTACTAAAAATGTGTTATTATTTTTATTATAATGCCATTCCACCAAGTATTGACAGTGAACATCTTAAAAGTGAAAGACATTCTATTAAAATAAATAGAACACATTTCGTTTGATTGAGGATTTGGAATGAATGTGATTGATGGAATTTTAATATCAAATTTCGTGTGAATCGTTCGAGCTCGGTTTCACCTTTTATCATCATGATCACAATGAACTCGAGTTCAAGTTCGTTGGTGCACTTGAAATTCCGGAAGATGCCAAGGCAAAACCCGATTCGTGAATTAAAATTCAATTGGGTAAAAAACTTAATGGGGGCGTATGGAGCGGGTATGCCAGAAACCTTTGAAGGTGTGAACTCGAAAAATTCATGAAGATTAAAAAAAAAATGGGGGGTGGAGGTTGGGAGGTGGTTGGGGGGAGGGGTTGGCATGCCAGAAACCATTGAGGGAGTGGACTCAAAAAATTTGAAAAGTTTCACGTCGATCGGTCGAGCGGTTTAGTAGTCCATAGCGGACATACACACAGACATTCATTTTTATATATATAGATGTGGAGCCGATAGTAAACGTAGGTGGCCAAACCAGTTGACAAAACCATTTGATTTATTGACGTAAAGATTTAATACCAAGAAATAAAAAAAAACTATCTATTTTATCTAATATTACAAAGATTAAAAAATGACGAATAAATAAAAACATGTTTGGTATAGGATTAAAAGAAGATTTTTATATGTAAGTCCTGCCAATAATGATTTTTTTGACGATTTTTGATAGCACCACTTCAGTTTGATTTGTTAAATTAACAGAATCTTTATTTACCATTCATTGCATTTCGACAAAAAAAATATTCAAAACTATTATTATCTGTCCCAGGTCCGTGGTGTAGTGGTTAAAGTTTTGGCTACCGTGTCAGACCACTTGGGTTCGATTGCCGGTACGAGCAGATTTTTTCAGATTCTGCTCAGAGGCGATAGGTGTTTGTGTTGTTATAAAACCCTTCCCACATTTCTGATTCCAAAAAGCGACGCATAGTGATGGCGATTAGCTTACCACTAGTCCTGCCCTAGGACTCGTATCCTTTCCATACCTACTCTCTTCGAAAAGGAGAGATTGAGCAACTGAGTAACAATCAGCTCTCGTAGAAAAACACGTGTTAAAATAAATTCCGTGAGGAGTCTATATGCTCCATGTTGGGAGCGGATATTATAAAACAAATATTGTCTGCTGAATGAATTAATTAAAAATTATTATCTGGTTTTCAAAATTGAATTATCTAATATATAAAGATCAATGGTTGTTTTTTTTGTTTTTTCAAATTTAATTCGCTGCCATACCGTTCATTTTGACAACTTATTGTTGCACTTGCGCAAATGTTATAAACATAGTACAATTAACTTTCAGTAGGTATCGTACCATAGACAACCAGCAAACGTCAAACGGTAAATGTCATCGATACAGATCAATGTAAGTGAAATTATTTATCTAAAATATTGTCGATCCGTAAGCACTTCAATAAACACTTTCTTTCTTTGAGTGGCATTGTTAATAATAAAATACTAGCCGATACTCGGCAAGCCGTTCTGATCTTATATATTTTATGTAGAAAAAGTGCTAGCAAATTGTTATTATTTTTGTTATAAATTAAAATTTGTTTCAAAAATCGGCGAAATTAGTATGACGTCAAAATCCAGATATAAATTGTACTTTTAACAATAACATGAATATCTAGTTAACTTGCCGATTGTCAATAATTGAGTGGAAAGCAATTAACCTCTGACACAGAGAAGAATTATAAAATATAAGAAAATGTTATTTTAGTATGCTTTGTGGCACTCTTTGAAAATGAATGGCCTCTGTTGTGTTTTATTTATAAGAGTTATATAATGACTTTAAAATTGATCTCATATACGGATATAGAGAATTATTTGAATATCGTAGACCAGGGGTGGCCAAACTTTAAACCACTACGGGCTACCTGATTTTGAAATTACTGTGGATGGTCCACTAATATTAAAAGTAGTAGTTTAGAAATAAAAAATAGGTCTAAATTGAAAATAAACATACATTATTATAATATCAAATCAATATAGATTTATGTTTAAGACGTTGTTGTTGGGACACGGCATTTGCCGTATTTTTCGGACTGTCGGTTGAATGCGGAACACGGCAAATGCCGTATTTGAACAGGTCAGCACAGAATTGTTTGCCAGCGTTTCATTTCACGCCGCAACTAATTACAATTAGTTCTACTTCTTTGCCAGATTATTAGGGTCGAAGTTTGAGCGAATAAACAAAAAAAATAAACAGTCTTATGGGTTTATTTTGCGATCCCCGTTGCTTGTTCAGTTTGAGCCTTGACACATGTTGGAATATTTTTCATTCCGCTCGCGTTGCTTTGTTCACCGTTTCGTATTTTGTTATTTGAATTTATATAAACATTGGATAAGAAGTTATCCTTTCAAAAATGTATTCAGAAAATCATAATAGTGACGATGAAGTGTATGCCGATAATTTAACAGACTTCATGGAATAATGATTTGGAAGAGTTCGGATCGGGAATCGGAATCAGCTTAGAAATATATGTCAATTATGATTTAAAAAGCGTTTTATTTTCAATGATTAAATATCATTTATGATTTCTTTGAAAATTTCAATTGAAAATATCGTTTCGTATAGAAGTTGTGTTGATTTTAAGAAAGTAACATATTTTTGCGCTTATCGCTAAAAAAACGCCCGCTACAGGCCTGAGTCTATTGTTCGAGGTGCCCGACAACATAGTGTAATAGTAATTAATTATGAATTCACACAGACATAGAAATATTATGCAAATAAAACAAGACGTTCATTTATTTTACTCTTATTGTCGCAAGCAATATGCTTATTATCAACTTAACAAATTGTCAATACTAATCAGAGCTGTGGAGTCTTTAAAAAAAGAACGACTCTAACACTGACTCTGAATCCAGCATTTACTGAACACACGACTCCGACTCCAACATTGACCAAAAACTCGAATCCGACTAAAAAAAGTTTAATTTCGTAACATTTTTTTCCTACCTTTCCTTACATATTAAATTAAATATCAACCAACCAATCCAGCCAAAAGCCAAATTTTAAATAAACCAACATTATGTGCAGAAATAAAAAATTCAAAAATTTCCAAATTTCCGACTCCGAGTACGTCTTCGACCAAAACGCCGCGACGACTCCAAATCCGACTCCGGCCAAAAAACCACGACTCGTAGTGATTTTACTGACAAAAAAAAAGATTTTTCTTACAAACTAATTATCTCATAGATAACACATCATTTTCGTTTATTATCTTATTATAAATGCGAAAAATGTTATTGTAAATTATTATATTAGAGTATTAGAGGTCTGCACGGGCTCGGGTTTGGCCCGCGGGCCGGGTAACGAAGGTTTGGATTCGGGCCCGGGCCGGGCTCGGACGTAAGTATACAACAAAATGTAACAAAAATCGGGCTATTTTCGAATGAGCTCAACGTATATCTAAATTTAATACTACAATAAACGTCACGTACTCGTATTAGTCATCTTTTCGACACATTCGAAAGAACAAGATGCATTGTTTTGAATTTAATGACTTATTTTAGTATTTTTTAATGATGTCTGCTTCATAGGAGTTTGTACAATACGCATAATGAATTTCATAATATGATCCTGACTTTAGTATTTCTTATATGGTTATTTCAATCGGTCGCAATTCGATTCGTTAGGTGGATTTTTTTTAAATTTACTGGTAAGAAATGGGCTTCGAAAATATTAAGACAAAACTGAAGAGTGAAGAATATATTTCTTCAGTCAGTAAAAACCCACGGGAAAAGTGAAGTGTGGAAATCATTTAGTGAAATCATAGAGCTTGTCTAGTTTAAAAACAGGAACTTCTCATTTGTATCGTGATTCCTGTAAAACAAACAAAAACTAATTCTAATTAGGAAGAAATTAACTTCACACTACTGCACACACACAATAATTGGTGAGTCAATTTTTATTAGAAAAAAAGTTTTTTTTTTTCGGGAAAGGTTGCAAAATGTCGGGCTCGGCTCGGGTTCGGGTAAGATTTTTGGAAATGACCTCGGTCCCGGGCCGGGCCGGGTAAAATTTCAAAATTTCGGCCCGTGCAGACCTCTAATGTGTATATATCACATAGGCGAGCGACTACGAATTATTACGCGGTCAACGCTTTCGCCACCCCTGTTCACGACGAATCCTGAAACAAAATAACAAAGTATTTATTTATATATTCACGAAACAAAATAAGTATATTATGATGTTTTATTTTCGATAAACAGCATAATCATGTTAATGCAGAAACTTCGGTTTTGCTGGTTCTAGGATTGAACATTTTTTCTGAATATAAAACTGCAAATAAATTTCATGATTACATTTTAATCTAATTCCCGCAACATCGAGACTTAACAACTCGAGTAGTAAAATTTCAAAATACTCGAGTAGTTTCAGATGTACCAGCATGTATATAATTATTTCATATTTGCGTATATAAATAGAGAAGCTTAATAAATTTTATTTCAATTTATAAAACATATATTTAAAAAACAAAATAAAGAATTAGACGTCTTAAATTTAAAATTGGTTCAAAGTTTTGTTTTAAAATCCACGCGTTAGACTCAGTTGAACGCAATGGCTAAAAAATATACATATACTAACTAGTATTGCTACCTGGCGTCGCTCGGACTAAGCGACCAATAATTATTTAATGTTATATCATTCGACATAATTATATCACAAAATCTAACATACAAAATAGAGTTAAAATAAAATTTGACAGCCCCATTCTCGCCCATTAAAATGTCCAAATTCAAGGAAAAAATCTAATTTGCTGTCAAAGAAATGTCAAATAATACATTCACGTAAATAATAAACATTATTATTAATAATAAAAGCCGGGAAAAGTGCAGTAGAAGACTAATTTATTACATTTTGACTAAATGTCTTCGCCGATAAAAATTCAAACATATTTTCTTTCATATTCGTTTTTATGGCAACTTAATGACCAACAATGCAAAAGGGAATTACAGACCCACAGACATACAAAAGCCGTTTCGGTTTAATATATAAGATATAACATTTTTAACAAAATCTTCATTTAAAAATTACGAGTATCGACTACTTGAAAACACGGACGAGAATTCTCGAGTATCGAATATTCGATACTTGAGTTGGTGTCTCTAGTTGCGAGCTATTGCATGATAATATGGTTTATAATCAACTGTCATAACCCGTCAAGTGTTAATTATTGCCCATTAGTGTCGCAGAAACTGCTGATAGGACAGTTATATAGATTGGAAAATGATTTAATGAAAACTTCCATTTTGTAACTCAAACGGGTGAAACCTTAAACAAATAATTACTCCGACAATTATTAAAGACCTACTTAAACCTCAAAATTTTCAAGACTTTTCTGTATATACATAATAGTGAAATAGCATATCGACGAAGGCTTCAAAATTCATAGAAAACTTGGGTATTTATCATTCAAAAAATAAATAGGACATGGATGTCTGTGATTGGAAGAAGCCCATCAGCATTGACCAATCGGCTATTCGGATACTACGCGTGTCACACATCTGAAATTTTTACATAATATTTTCATTTGTAGATATATCCGTACCCAAATTGGAGCATATGGACTCCTCGTGGAGTTTATATGTTTTTTCTACGAAAACTTCCAGTTACTCAGTTGCTCAACATCTCTTTTTCGAAAATAGTAGGGATTGAAAGGATACGAGGACTAGGACAGGAGTAGTGATTAGCTAATCGCTCGCGCTATGCACCGCTTTTTTTTGGGATCAGAAGGGTGTGAAGGGATACTTGCTAACACAAACTACCATGCCTTCGAAGAGAGCCTGCTCGTACCGGGAATCGAGCCACGGCGGTCCGTCATGGTAGCCAACGACATTGACCACTGCACCATGGACCGGGAAGGTCAATAATCGTTGGTAGATAACCTGTTCAACCATATCTTTTTAATGAAAATTCTCGATTTAGTCGTTTACAATATAATATGATTATGGCACTACCAAAACCTGACCTAACTAGCAACATAAACTTTTTTAGTTAGGTCCTTGTGATATTATTATATGTACGTCATGTAATAGGTTGACGATGACTGGTCGATACACTATTGTATAATGATCTAACCTATATAGCACTCGGAGCATATTATCAATATCGTGAGTTTAATAAATCACGATGGAGTATTCAAATCTATAGTTGACCGTCTGTTTGCTTTTTGCAGTAGGCGTAATATTTGCTTAAATTACACGCTTGCCGCCAAATATAGTACTACACGCAAATACAAAATTAATGCAGATATCTTCTAAGGCGAAAATATTAAGATCTTCACGATTATGACACGTCCTGGATGATACAACAAAGTGATTGTCAATCTTTTTTATTTGTTTTATAAATTTAAATATTGATACCGCCCTAAATCAGAACTCTCTCGAACGATCTATTTTTCACCTCAGTCTATGAGTTTAATTCGATATCAGGAAATAAATTCTTTCTAATAATACTCTATATTAAAATCTATAGCGATTCAATATAGAGTAATTTCAAATTTGAGACATTTATGCTGACGTTCCGGAGTGGTATTGCGAACGTCTCGCTCTAAATGTCTCTGACTCTTTCATGCCCTGAGTGCATGAGATACGAGGTATTTCATGCAAAGTTCGATGGACCATAAATAATGGGTTATTGGGCGGACTTTTTAACGGTCTTTTTTGTAACGGTTTTTCTACCTAAAGAAACCGCTTTTTTTTCATACAATTAGTTAGAGATTGGAGAGCATTGAGTGTGCACGTGCTTGCCAGATAAGTCTTACAGTCATGGTTGAGGGGATTCTCCCAACTGTAAGCCCTAGAAGTAGCCTGCAAGCTCCTAATCCTCTCCCTAAGGATAAAGTCTAGTAAATTCCTGATATCACCTTCACAATTATAATAATCGTGTATTATGTATTGTGGAACCTAACGTGTATTGTAAATCTATCTGTGTTAAATCTGTGTGTAAAGTCTGTGAAAATTCGTAACAATTAAATAATGGGTGCTAACCGCACCCACATAACGCTTTGAGATCGTATTTTCTTTATAAGAGCACCATGTTTCTCCTACACCGTTCTCAAAATTTCTCTCCCTGAGTGTCGGATAGGAGGCTCCTTCTCGATTTACGAGGGAGCCGAATCAAGGTCTTTCTCAATATATATTTAAATAAGTCTGTTCTCTTTTTCGATTCGTGTTTCTCGTGATCGAATTTCCGAACAGATAAACTATATAACTTATTCTATAACATAATGATTTTTTTTTTATATATGATAGGTACTATTTTTATATTGCTTCTCAACGACAAAAGTGAAAAAATTTCACCATTAAATAGCATAAATTGGTTTGATAAATAATAAATTTCGTACCGGAAGGGTGGGAAGAGATTTTTAACAACACTAACACACCCACGCCCGCATGATCGATAAATTGACTGAAAAATTCTGCTCATACGAAGACTTGAACCCATGCGGTCCGTCATGGAAGCCAACAATCATTCAAAAATAGTTTCCCACCCTTCCTATCCCAAAAGCTGCGCGTAGTGAAAGTAGTTTTGCTAACCACTAGTCCTCTTCATGTCCTTGTATATTTTCAAGCCCGCTTTGAGAGAGGGTATGGTAAAAAAACATTTATTTATCATAGTCAGGACCGGCTTCGCAGACCGTAAGCGTAAAGTTGCGTATTTTAGTGAATCGTTTCAAACTTTTCAAAATTTCCGACTATGATTGATTTTAACTAATTGTTTCACGTTAGAATGCGGCTCTAGTTCAGTAGTAGGAATGGAAGGGTGCGGGTGATTGGTTTGTTTGGCAACCACGGTAACGGCCGTCGGCCATTTTTTATAAGGTTATAACGTCACACAGAACAAAGTAATTAAAATTGATTTGAATCGTAAACGATAATCCGATCCTTTGGCCGATAACAATGTTATGGCCGCCCGAACTATTAATTTCGATTTTGCGAAGCCTACTTAACCTATTGACCCAAGCGTCCGGCATTCTTCGAGCGTTTTGCCGCCAAAAAAATAAAAGTATTTTTTTCGATTTTTGAATGTGACGATCGAAGGCCAGCGATGAGTTGTCATCTGTGGTGGATTAATACCAAAATAGCTTATCGGGCATATATATTATATACAGTGAAGGATCTAACAAAGTCAAAGGTTGACAATGTTATAAAAGATCCTAACTTTTTGATTGTCTATTTATTCATTCAAATAAAACACACTTAGTACATCAATTAAATAAAAGTTAATAAAGTCCTACTCTGACTGAAAAAAAAAATACTAGGCAAAAATATTCCCTTAAACTCTTATAGTAAAAGCTTTGGTGCAAGCAAATATCATCTTATAAAGCTAATTTTACACTTATTTATGCGAAGGCATGATTCATAAAAATAATTTATTTATTTATTTATGTATTGGCAAAAAAACTATATAAAATACATGGCATTACAGCAAGCGCCAATGCGCCATGCATTTGTCAAATTAATATAAATTACATAATATATTACTCAAAAATAAGAAACATATTATTTACATAAGAAGACAATTTTTTTTAACAAAGCATCAAGTTCACTGCCGAAGATGTCCACATCAACAGGCAGCGCATTTATCAGCCGAATAGCCCTTGCAACTGGAGATTCAAAAGACCTACGTGACAAACAAGTTTTGACAAAGAAAATTGATTTGTCTTTGTTACGACCACGTAGGTAAAAGCTGGAAGCATGCAAACTTTAATATTCAAGGATGTCAGGGTTATCAACTTGTTATAATTAAGTTGTCACTGCCCGCTAGTTGGTGAAAAGGCATTATATTAAGTTTATACCTACATGGTCGTAGCCAAGGCCAATCAACTTTCTTTGTCAGAACTTGTTCGAAACGTAGGTATTTTGAGTCGCCAGTCCCAAAGGCTGTTCGGCTGATGAATGTACTGCCTTTTGATGTGGACTTCTTCTTTGACAGTAAACTTGGTGCGTTGCTTGTAACTAATATGTTTTTGTTTTGTTTCATGTATTTTTTTTTTAATTTTGTGTTATATACTATGTGATATTTTTAATAAATTTGTCAAATGCATGGCGCATTGGCGTTAGCTAATTTTTTACATTAAATAAATTAAAAATATTAAACAAAATATTCTTATTCCACAACTAATTTATTAAGATCTGGACCGGTTTCACTCAACGCGAGCGCTCCTGATTCGAGCAGGTCGATATCTTGATAAATTAACTGTGGAATAAGGACAAAAAAGGGCTTTTTTATCTCTTGAAAGAATTCTCATTATGACCTAGTATAAATCGAAAGTAAGTTTCATATGTGGTCGAGTATATTTCTTTTTGGGTTGTTTTATGTATTTATATACACAGTGAACTCAAAAAATAACAGTGACTCCTAATCTGTCATTCATTAATTGGACTGCAGGGTTTGCAGTTAACTGTATTTTTAGTAATGTCAGCAGTATAATAAAAAAGCGCTTCCCATGTTCGCAGTCTTCCTTAAAGGGGACAGTCTACAAAGCTTTCGCATTGACAACATGACCTTTCTATGTCTTAAATTCTTTTGAGTTCACCAACAAATCTGTATGATTAAGTAATTAAGTATTTCGACTGAGGGTGCTTGATGGAATTTCAATATCAAATTTGAATTTTTTGAATTTTGTACTTTTCCATGAGCTTTGTCGCTAACGACCCGGGTTTCGCCTTTCGGCATCTTCAGGCATTCCAAGTGCACGTATGTACTTGAACTGACGCGTAGTAAACAGTTTGTATCGTTTATATACAAAAATATAAGTTAAAAGGTTATTAAAATGTAAATTAGCGAAAATTTAATGTATAAAAGCTTCAATGAATTAAGTGGGCTAGTTATAATTATGGGGATTTTTGAAAATATTTATGACCAGATAATAACATAGGAATATTTATAATAAATCTATGGTTTTATCCAACCTATTATTAATGAGTTGATTGATTTTAAGCCTTTGAATTAATATTTAATGATAGAATAAATCTTTATGAACCAAATGAAATTAATTCAAGTGCATTTCTCAGCCATGAACAAAGAATGTGTAAACATATTTCAAGAGGTAAATAAAGTAAGACATAATATAGTGTGTCAACAGTCAATTCTTGGTGGAAAACAATTATATTTAAATAAATAAAACAAACAAATCTTATGTAACTCATGACTAACAATTTCAGATAATCTGAAATGCATAATAGTGGTAAATTATTCAATTTAGAGTTAAAAAAAATATATTTAAAAAAAAGAAAATTAATAAACTGGGCTTTAAACATATTTTTTTTTAAAGTTAAATCGTTTTTACTTTTAATTTGAGTTTTTTCGCGAACGACTCGGGTTCTTTGTTTTCTTTTTTACACGAAAGTATACATCTTTAACAATTATAGAATAATTGTACTTGCAAGCAAAAAAAATATTTGCGACAAGTACAAAATGTCAACCGATTCAAATTCTACATTAATAATCCAGATTGCCAGCAATAACGTTTGTCAATTTTAAGGTGTTCACTTTCAATTCTTGGTTTTATGATATTATAGTAAAAATAATCATACATTATTAGAATAACCTTTGTATTGATTATGCCCCTACCCCTAGCCAATGTTTTAAAATGCCTGTATCGAAATGAAAACCTACTTCGCAAGTGACAAAATTCATGGAATAATACAAGATTCAAACTTGACATTGAAATTCCACGGTGAACCTTTAATTTTTAATCATAAGACACTGTCTTTTTAATCAGTATTAAGGTAAATGTATCATAAGAAAAGTTTCTTAACATTCTTCAGAGAAGGTAAACTATCAAGAATGAGTGAACTAATTATTGTTTTTTTAAAACAAACAAATTTATTTTTACTATAAATCAATTGTTTAACATGCGCATCCGCGTTTGGTGATTAAAGACAATAAAAAGTCTCCAAACCGTTAATGAATATTCTTTTAATGAGCCAAAAGGCGCCAGTAATGAATTTCTTTCAATTCTAAAGAAATATATTCAAAGGAAAATTTTTCTAAATTGCTCAGAGCTATTTTTCTTGTTAGTGAAATCGGAGATTGATATAATGAAACGGCAGCCACTTATTAACGTTTTTCGTTCAAATATATTTGTTTATTATGTTAAATCAATAATAAATTTGTATCAAGCAAACAAAAATATGCGTCAATTGTCACTTTCAAGTTATTCATAACACACAACTTGACTTAATAAAATTGGAATTGCGTAAATTATTACATCTGGGAATATAATCTACAGATACAAACACGCTCAAAATTCTAAGCATCAGAATAAATATAATATTAAAATTTATCGATGGTAATTATGTTTAATCAAAATTCATACTGTCCAATAACTTAGTAATGAAATTTCTCGAATAACAATAAATTTATTGCTGAAAATTTTGAATAATTCCACATCAATATCAATATACATCTTCGAATAATTTATATTCAACTTTTTCCGTTCTTCTCAACAATTTATTTTGGTGCAATACGGTGCTTCCAGGATTCTCTATCACCTTCAACCTCCTCGCTTCCTCCCAGGTCATCCCGGCTAGGGTTTCCAATCCCGATGATGAATCCCGGAATTAGACAACATTATGCTGAAATTTACGGGATTGATTAATTTAATAAGCTTAATGATTTATATTAAAGAAAATGCTCATCTTTATGATATCTGCATAACCTGACACATTTTTTATATCAATTAGTTTTCAGATCACATTCGAACGAGACCGATACTCTCGTACATTATATTTCAATAAAATATGTTCGCTCTTCAATAATAGATACACAACTGAAATATAGTATTCCTGGAAAAGATAGTGACGTCAATTATTTTGAATTGTTTCAATGACAAATTAACAATATGAAAATCAACAAAATATTCCAAGTCCCGAGACCAGTCCCGGGAACCCGGAATCATACATATTATTTTAATCAATTATCACGGCATATAATGCCATTTTTTTATTTGGTTAGGTTAGGTTATAGATAGAGGTCTGCATGGGCCGAAATTTAAAAGTTCTAACTGGCCTGAGCCCGAAAATCTCCGACCCAGTCTGACCCGAGCCCGAGACCCATTCCCGAACATCGCACTCGAACCCGACCCCAGCCCGAGAATATTTTCAACTTTTCAAACAAAATTACTTAACATTTAAAATAGTTTTGTATAAACTCATCAAATTATAAATGTATGGAATTTACATTTAATATAATGGCGTATACATCCGGAAAAATTTATAATTTTATTTTGTCTGTATCCAGGCCCGAGCCCAGCCCGGGTCCAAATCCTAACGTTCAATACCCGGCCCTGCGGGTTTACCCGAGTCTCTAGTTCGAGACATGAATCAGACTAGTAGTGATAATTGCGGCCCAGAACTAGAAAAGGTTGCCCGTGCCAGGATTTAATCAAATACAATTGTTTATATTACGTCCACCACGAAATTTATATAAATTCGCCACGGATATAAAAAAAAGATATCGTGAATTATTATAATCTACTTTTGGTTATTTGTGTTGCGAAAATATTGAAAAAATATACTAACTCATCACAGCCTTGGACGCTACTAAAATGTTTACAAGGTTCTGGATTTTTTAAAAATATTTTCGGCAATATGTCATGCTTTGTTTTTTTGGCAAATCATCACAACATTAATAGCCGATTCTATTGCAAACTTTATACTACGTATGCAAATTGATTTATAAAAGAGATTAAGTTATAATTAGTGATTATAAAATTTGCATTAATTAAGGCGACAAACTAATGCAGATATATCTTTAAAAATACCCACGCTCGGTGATTTATGCATATTTTTTAATTGCTTTGTCTTATTTTAGATGTCAGCTTATTTTTTTAAATGGAATATGGAATTATTTAAAAACAAATGAGGTTTGATATTTTTTAAATTAAGAAAAGACCGATTGTATAAATGTTTTTATTTTAATATTTTTATGTTCTTACAACAGAAGACTTTCACCTTCAGTTTTTAAATATTTGAAGGTAAAACCCAAATGGCGAATGAGCATAATCTTTAAAAAAATGCAGGAATAACTTGGTACTGAGATTTAAAAACTTGCTTACCTTCCATTACGCGTCGCTTTTTTCCATATATTTTGTGATAAACGAAGGTATTCAGTGTCGTTTTTTTTTACTCGGAGAGTCTCAGGAGTAACTGCACAAATCTTGCTATTGTGAACATACTTGTGCAGCAAATCAATTAATATAGACTCTAAGACAGACTTATGTGAGGCTACAAATGGTTTTATAGTAAACAATATTTTTATTTGAAATAGAGGCCAATAAAATATGTTAATTTTTTATTGCGTACGTCAGGGGTTCTTAACCTTATTGCGACTCGAAGAATAGTGACGGACGCAGGCCGGTTTTTAAAAAACAAAGTACCCAGTACATATTGATTAATATTTATCATTTTTTCCTGGGAAGCTTTACAAATGTGTTAAATTCATGTACTTTTTTTTTAATTCACCTTTACAAATTATAAAATTACCACACAGTCTTCGATAAATAGTTTCAATTGATAAAATACCATTCTGTTAAATTTGGATATTTTCGTTATTTTGGAGAGAGCGCATGATGATAGCTTCGCGGGCACATGGTTAAGAACCCCTGGCGAACGTGGTCGGATTAATGCGCTGATAGTGAATCCCAAGGGCCATTTTTATAGGAACGCTTTTTTAAAAATTATTGCAATATATTTTAGATGAAAGCGATTGCTCGAGAAAAACGCTAAGCTTGTATGAATTTTGTTTTATCTGTCGTACTTGGTTGATTTAAAGAAATTTTCATCTATGCAGCCCTGGCCAATTATATTCCAAAACAAAATTATTATGCTTCATATTATAAACAATAATAATTCTGGGAATATTGAAGGTCGAATAAACAAATGGTCTCCAGAAAAAACTGTGGTAAATTATCGATATATGGTCACGGGAAAGAATTTTTGTAAAGATTTATGCACATTTAATGAAATGAATGTAAGGCTTACAATTTTTTTTGATATGTTTCGTATTTAATTTTAAAATTCATTATAATAGAAGATCATATGGAATACTTCGCAATAAGTATGAAATGGAGTTGTTTTAATTTAAAGGAGCAAAAATGCAACCACACACTACACAAATAATAATATTATACAGATAGAGACAGTCACATAAGTTTATTATTTGTTTAATAAAAAAGAATAATTTTATTATAGGCTAATATTAAAAATAAATTCTTCTTTCAGAACTCATACAATAATCAGTAATATTATTGATAGAGACAGTCATTATAATACGGAAACATAAAAAATAACAATGTATTTTAATTTTATTTTTTGTTTAATAAAAAGCTTACGCCTTCGTCAGAACTATTTAGTAGTTTACGAAGGCGTAAGCCGAAAATATCAACAAATATTTAAAAATAATTTATGTAGAATTAAAATATACAATAATCAGTAATATTCTTCAGATTTAATCATTTTGATTCCACATTTTATAATAATCCACAAGAACTCAATGAGTAAAGTCAAAACATAAAATTATAAGCCAGTATGTATAATTTTTTTGAGCTTAGCTCGAGAGGATTGGGATTCTGTGCCGTGACCATATATCCATAATTTACCAAAACTGTTTACGGAACAAAACGCATTTAACAAATATTTTACTCGGAGATAAACCAATCTGTGAGCATAGCATTCTACAAATATCTCAAAAACATTAGGTTAGGATAGGTTAGGATTTTATGGCAACCCTATTTATATTTGGTATTTTTTTATATGCAGTATGATTAAAACAATTACTGTGAAAGTAATTAATAAATTAATATTCATTTTTGAATTGAAATAGTTTTTCTTCAGACTTTTGTCACAGATACCCATTAAAATCTGTTATAATGTATGTCGATTAAATTAAAACAAATTGACAATGCTGCTATCGCATGGAAGAGGTTAAATGATCTAGGAATTTTCAATGCAATAAACTATACGTGTTAACTGTCAGCAATGTGTTAATCACGTAATATTTTTACGTGAAAAAGACATAAAACATATTATGTTACGCTATAAGAGAGAAAAAAGCACGTAATAGTTTTTCACACTCGCAAAATAAACAAAAACATTTTATTATACCATTTTAAAATCCATAAAATGATCATTAAATTCGAACGAGAATTATCGAATTGGATTTTAATCTGATCTTTGATTGATTTAAAATTTAGATAGGTCAATTAGGTAATTTATTTCCGATACCTACACGCTTTTTTTCGAAAGGTCATTATTCAGTATGGCTTGCTCGGGGAAATCAATGTTGTTAATTTTGATCAAACGATTCAAATTAAGAACATGCAGAGCTATATTGAGGCATTTCATTGCCAAAAATGCTATAATATTGATAATAAAAGACAAATCTAAAAACCGTTTTCATTTGACCATAATGATTATTATTCTGTTCCCTATAATTTATAAATACAAAATAAATAATCAAAACTTAAATATTCTTTTTATTAACTAAGAACTTGTTTGATTATTTTGAGCTAGAACGATCAGGCTCGTCACTAGAGTTTCAGCTGCCTACATTCAAAAAAATAATTAACGGCCGTTCACCATTTTCAAAAATAGAGTAAAAAAATATTTTTTTACATTGTTAGCGGTGGAGCATTATATACGAACCCGTACCGTACCTATGCAGGATTTTTTGACGATACAAAGTTGTAAGCTAATCGCTTAAAATTTTCGTTTTAATTGTTAATCAAATCGATTGAAAAATGGAAGACTACAGTGTAGATCAGTCATACTCAACTTATTTTTCCGCCGGGCCGCATTTCGACTATTACTTCTCTACGTGGGCCGCAAAATGTTTATAGTAAACTTTAAAAATACGTATATAAAATTTACTTTAAATATAAACACATACTATACTGCATACATATTGACACCTTCAGAACTATCTCGAACGATCTAATACTCTATATTGAAATCTATAGCGATTCAATATAGAGTGATTCAAACTTGTAAAAGAGATATTTATGCGGACGTCTCTCTCTAAATGTCTCTTGACTCTTTCACGCCCTGAGTGCATGGTATTTCATGCAAAGTTCGATGGGCCATAAATAATGGCTTATTGGGCTGACGTTTAACGGTATTTTTTTTTAAAATTTCTTTTACATGGCAGTGAGTTGGACAGCATTGTCCTGATATCGCCTTTGCAATTATAATAGTAGTGTGTTATGTATTGTAGAACGTAACGTGTATTGTTAATCTATCTGTGTGTAAAGTCTGTGAAAATTCTAACTTAAATAATTTTAACGCTTTGAGATCTCTTTTGTTTATAAAAGAGCACCATGTTTCTCCTACTCCGTTCCCAAAACTATTAGGCTCCTTCTCGATTTACGAGGGAGCCGAATCAGGTAGTCTCAATATATAATGTATTATGATGTCAAAATAAAACTTTTTTATTTTATGTTAATATATACATTTATGCTTTCAGGTATTCAATAATAAAAATACTCATAAAGTGCACAAAAATACCACTGTATTAAAAATCTTAAATCGTTTACTTAAAAATTAATCTGAATTGAGTCAAACTATCATCGTCAATCAGGTTCCTGATTACTACAGGCTACTCTTAATACATCATCATGGTGAGAATCAGTGAGCTGATTTTTATATACGTTCTTCGCATATTTCATTTTATAATATGACTATTCACAGAGATACGTAGATGAGAATAATGTGAGCAGAAGCTGGGCACATTTTTGTACCGACCGATTGCAACCCAATATTGAAAACAACGCCAACAAAGTATTTGGTCACTATAATTATTTTGGGCCGCACATAAGAGCCGATTGGGCCCCAGGTTGAGTATGGCTGGTGTAGGTGATAGAAAATAAAATATTACAAAAACCTTCGGATGCCGATACATAAATCTAATGAAATGTCAATGTATACAATTTTCATTTGTGGGCTCAACCAGACCACGCCACCAAGTAGAGTAAAATCTCGAAATTGTTCAAAAATGAATATAAAAGAATACATTAAAAGTACTGAAAAATTACAAAAAGAAAAAAAAGGGGAAATTCTTTTACGCAGAATGAACATTCAGATTTGTTTAACCATTTGACGAGTGGCTTTAAATATTACAGACGCGAGAGCCATTGTTATACAAATTCATATATATAAATTAGTATATATAATAATTATAAAATATGTGTACACAATCCTGCGCAGAGAGAAAAATACTATACAAAGGACGAATCTCTGCGTAGGAGAGCGTAGACTCGGCTTGGGTCACTTATCTTTAAAATTACTCAATAATATTACGATTTTTGTACAAGATCTAAGTGTAATTGTTAATATAGTAAACATAAAAGAGGGCACCGAAATAATGATTGGATCAAAGCTTGACTTTTTTTCATTCCTTTTACAAGTGCAGAATATACTACTACTAACTACACCCAATAGAATTATTTTTGTACAAAATATAATTAATTACGTGGTTACTAGTGTGACTTTTGATCATTACTTGTCCACCATCTAATTACTCCGGTATTAATTCAATACAATTGTAAAAGTAAAGATTTATTTCATTTATATCAAGCATATAAAGTTGTGTTAGTAAATAAACAATTTTGATTGAGTATTGAACATCATTCATGCGATGTTGACGCCCTCACTAACTGTCAAGTTATGATGGTACATACGATATAATAAATTGATGGCGGCATGTTATTACCTATATCTTTTTGTAAAAATTGATTATTGTAAAATAAAAATATTTTCGGTCCTGGCGGAGTGGAGTTATCACATTTAAAATCTATGTGGGTATTTTTGATTCATATTATAAACCCATCAACTAATTACGTCTCTGATATTATTGGAAAGGGTAGTAAATATTTTTGTACAAATAATGCGGATTGGCAATATTTCAACAGGCCCTAATTCAAATGAAAGATAGTATTTTTTTTCAAGACAAGCAATGTTACGATGTGTAAATAACATTAAAAAATCTTCAATGTCCAGTTCCAAGATTACGGATTTCAACAATTGACAAATCGTCTCAAAGCGTCGATTTATTTTAACGCTGTTTTTTTAAAGCGGTAGAATTTATTTATTTATGTATTATAAATCATTTGTCGAGCCTTTTACCGGTTTGTAGAAATTCTTCGCATATAAAAGATTATTGGTTTATCTCAATGTACGATAATAATTGACGGAGGTATTTTGATCGTTAAAACTTACACGGTATTTCGAAAAAAATATTGCTTTATATTTTCGGTTCCGAATCTTTTTTTTATTGTTATTTTCCAAGCCCAAAGATGATCCTTTAATAAAAACTCTTGATACAGGATCAAGAAATATGTATGTTTAGCACTCTATTGTTCTTCCGATACAGAGCTCTCAAACAACAAATTATTGACTAATTTAAAATTGATAACGTTATTAACGATTTCATCAGCATCAAGTTCTTAGGCGTGTAAGCGCCAAAGTTCTTCCAGTCTCCTTCGTGTCTAAATGTTTTTAACTTTTAAAAATATTTGTTTTCATTCCCTTTCCATCGCTGCCGACAGCAAGGCGCGATCGCTACAGTTGAAGAAGTCATCTTACTATTACGTATCTACCTAGGGAGGGTCATCGAGAAGAATAGCTATTGGTCTAAAACGATTCTCTGATGCCTTCACGTTATAATTCTGCAGGCAAGAGATTATTGGGTTACAATGAAGTGTTTAATTAAGTTATTAACGATAAAGGTCTGCACGAGCCAAAACTTCAAAATTATACCTTGCCCGAGTCCGACAATATCCGACCCATCCCTGCCCGAGCCCGAAGCTCATTCCCAAATATCTAACCCAAGCCCGATCGTTTTTCAACTTTTCAAATAAAATTTTAATGAATATTTAAACTAATTTGATGTAAACTCGCCAAATTATAAAATGTATGAAATTAAGATATACGATAATAACGTATGCATCCGGAATAGATGGATGTCTGTCTTTTTTCAGACCCGAGCCCGAGCCCGTGTAGACTTCTACCACCTAGGAAAATAACTCATTATAACCACAAACTCTACTAGTGGTTCTCACGTAAAATTTTACCGTGGCCAAATTAGGAACATCATGACCCTACCAAAACATCTTGTGGACGCATACAATTTTTGCCTCTAGTCTGTCATTGTAAATTTTCTTGCTGTTGATACCACATCTTCCATGCATTTAATAATAGTTTTGCCAACTTATACTTCTTGGAACACAACGCATTACAGTGGAACCCCGATCTTACGTTCTCGCATTATACATTTTCCCGCGTGTTGCGCTCATTTTCTATCGTCCCGGCATTTAGTTCATATTTAAAACTTTCCCGCATTAATCGTTTGTTTTATTTGGTCCCTTGCAAAACGTAGAATAGGGGTTTCACTGTTCATTCAAAATAATTCATTTGAGTCTTTTCGGAGAAATCACTTTTTGAGAAAATACCAATATCTTATATATAAAAACCGAAACGGCGTATGTATTTGGGTCTGTAATTCCCTTTTGCATTGTTGTTGAAAGTTCAAACAAACGAATTGATTTCGCTCGCGAAAGTTCGACGGTAAATTTGTTTCGTTATCAATGTGTGTGTAGAGACTCCAATTAATCGAGTACATTTTACAAAATACTCGAGTACTTGAGTAGTTTCATATGAACCAAAATATCTTATATATAAAACCGAAACGGCGTATGTATGTCTGTGGGTCTGCAATTCCCTTTTGCATTGTTGGTCATTAAGTTGCCAGTTGTTTCAACTTGGCCCGTCTGAATTTACGCGCCGAGGTGAGCATAACCCCAAACTGGTCCGAGCGAAGCCGGGTTCGAATACTAGTTTATTATGAATCCGTTCCGTTAGTGGCCGCAGCAAAATTATCTGGTGGCCGCACATTAGAACCACTTCTCTGGACGTGTTCAAAGCGGAATTTAACAATACACTGTAAAATAGTTGCCAAATGTATTTTTGGAAATGTTAAATTCCACTTCTTTTTCGAATGGAGTTATCCGGTTTGCAGATTAAGCAGGCGATAGTTAACTTGTTTTAATTAATCATACATAATATGCATCCGTTTAAAATATTAAATTCTTTTCAAATCGCCGACATCGTTCATATATACATACAAATTGAGTATTTAAACATTATAAGCTCAAAATAATTTAGCAATATGTCATTGATGCATCAATTGTCGGATCGACAAATTAGTTTGCGATAAGATGACCGTATAATAATATCATAATATTATATGGGGACATTATAATAAATCGTTCCCTGTGGTCTAGTGGTATGAGCTTTACCCTTTTGTTCCGACAAGGTCATCACTTTAGATTTTTTCAGTTTTAATGTGTTAACTGTCAAATCTTGAATGGAAAAAACATTATTTTTTAATTACTGATACAAACGTTCCAGTATATTCTACTTTCGTTGACAGCATTCACAATGAGCATAACAATATTTGTGGAAGTAATACTATTTTTTTAATTTCTTTAACCAATTCGCTGCCAAAAGCTTTTTAATACGTTGTCACACTGAATTTTTTTTTACCGTTTAATTTTTAAAAGTTGTTTTTCATTACATAAAATAAAAAAATAATACACTTTCGATGCGATTCGGCGGTAACTTTGTGGAAGTTCATTTCCATATAAAATAGCTTTAATTATTCCACGTATTGTGTTACTAATTTAATGCATCTCATTAGTTAATTCTTTGTAATGCTAACATCATTAGAAGTATGTTTTGTTTCTATTAACTTGCTCCCCATAAAAAGGAAAAATCCCAAACTCCATTTTGTAATGTATCATTTTAAAATATTTGAATCAATCTCGCTTCATAACTTAAGCTAACATTGCGATAGTTAATCCGATCAGTCCTCTGAAAGAGGCGAAACACGTGTCACAGCTACGTGTCAACACAATACGTGGATTTATCATTTTAAGTTATTTTAATTTTTATATTAACAACTAGCTGTACCCTGCGCGCGTTGCTACGCCAGCAATTGTAGGGGTTTGGGGATGGAGTGGGGGAGGGGTGTACGCCAGAAAGTTTCGCGGAAGTGTACTCGAGAAATTTGTAAAAATTCGATATCAATTTTTTGGGGTGGAGGTTGGGGGTGGTTGGGGGAGGGGTTGGTAGGCCAGAAACCACGGTACTCAATACATTTGTAAAGTTTCACATCGATCGGTCGAGCGGCTTAGTAGTCGCGGAAATACAGACAAACATTAATTTTTTATATATATAGATAGATAGATATTATAAATAAAAAAATAGCCGATATATGCAATAATGTAATCTTGTAGTCCTCGAAAGGAAGATAAAAATAAATATATCTGATTGACACTGAAATAGTGTTTTTAATAATAAAAATAATAACACTATTTCAAACATTATTTCCCTGAAATACTTTTATTGCAGAAAGCCTCCACCAAATGTTAAAATTTCAATTGAGTATGTAAAAACGTAAAAACGTGATTGAAATTAAAAATTCAATGAAAAAATTTCACCATTTTCGGACTTGGCTCACTTAACATCGCAGGGGCTCTTTTATCGTGAGAATATAATCAAGATGATATTCTCATCGATTCGAAAAACTATTATCGCGTGACCGTTACTAACTGACCACCGTGTAGTATGTTTGATCCTGTTCTTCGAGCATCCTGTTTGCCACAGCATTAATACTCTAAGTGTTTATTTTCGGTTGTCTTATAATCTCGCGCCATTTGCCGCGAAATATTCCACATAGCTAATGTCATTACGATGAGATGATACATAATAAAATCTCGTCCCCAGCAAGGTTGTCGGACACGGAGGCCGTAGTTCCATGCGACATCGCAAAGAAGCAGATCCTAGAAGACCGCCAATAGGGTGACCCGACTATATCTCACATTTATTTTGATAGGTCGATTTTTGATCGAAATTGTTTTTGGTACTTCGATAAAAAAAAACAATGAAACTTTCAGGGTACAGTTTTTAAGGTGTCAACAGTGAATTTTAAATGGGAAAATAATAGATATTTAAATGAACAAAATACAATTTTGTTTCCTACTTTTTGTAAAGCCCAGAACTGGTTTCATTCATGTTTTTTATTTCGAAGTTTCAGTGTCAAACATAAATTTCTATTTCTCTATCTAACATCTATTTCATACAATAGCAATAATAAATGGTAAAGTATGCAAGTCAGAAATAATGGCAAATTAAAAATTGTCAAGACAAGTAGAAATAGTTATGAAGAAGATTTAATATATGTATGTATATGTCATGTCCGTGGTCGAGTGTTAACATCGTTGAATTCGGTTACGTAGCGGGTAGAGACTCCAATTCGAGTATCGAGTACTCGATACTCGTCCATTTTTCAAGAACTCGATACTCGAGTAATTTGAAAAATACTCGAGTAATACTCGTAATATATAAATGAAGATTTGATTCCAAATTTTATTTTTGTTTTAAGTAACGGACAGAAAAATTAGATAGCACAATTTAATTGATTGTTAACTTTTAAGCCGAAGTTCACAGCGACAGAGACAGTTTTTTCTATTACTGGAATGAAAAAACAAAACTTCGATTATTTTTGAAATACATAATAAATTAAAATACATGTTGTAATAAAATAAGCTTATTTATTTATGTACCATAGACACAAATTTGAATTAATAAAATATATTTTGGTACATATGAAACTGCTCGAGTATACTCGAGTACTGGAGTATTTTAAAATTTTTTACTCGATACTCGAATAGTTGAGATTTCCCCCTAGTAGTGGGGTTCAAGTCCTAGTTCGGTATTTCATTTTTCAATTGAATTGTTGATTTTTGTTCAAAAATTGCATCTAATCCTGAAATAAAACGGAGCGAATACAATGAGCTGACCAGGAGTCATGTCTTGCAATTTTTTTTTCTATTCCTACTCTTTTAGAAAAATATAAAGTCAACTTGATAGAGCACTTCGTTTCTTGTTCATATGTTCCACATTGTGAGCAGATATGGTAAAAAGTACATCTAAGCTTTTAAACATAAATCCATAATGGTTATGATTTTTTGAAAAAAAAAACATTAAGTCGATGAACTTTTATTAAATGGCATCTTGGACTCCATGCAGAGTGTGCATCACTGATCTATGGTATCAAATATCGAGAACTTGGCCAAGGTCAGATTTTTTCAATTGAACAAGAAATCTTGGAGATCGGTGTACATTCTCCATAAAAAATTGTCATCGAGATAATCTCGGATGAATTAAATATTCAAACGTATTTGGATCATTGGATGGAAAGTGCCAAATATTTTTATTTTATATATTTAATAAAACTAAAAATATATTAATATTCTTATATAATAGTCATATGGTCACCCTTGTGGTCATTTCTTCGAATGTACAACACAATCAGTATTCAAATTTGATTTCGCAATTTGCGAGCACGATAAATTTTGTCAAAATATGTTCATTGTAATTTTTTTCAAGCATAGAAAGTATTTATTACACAGTCGAAATGTCAAAATTTTAAAATTTGAGTTACGACCGTTCAATAGAATCGAAGCCACTGACTGTTTGGTTTAGCGACCATGAAATTATTGTATTTTGAACTTAGAACGTTCTTGCTAATGGGATATTATGACGTCACCTCTGACCATTTTCAAAATTCTAGTTTCCATAAAAATCCGTACTGGCGCTGTTAATTTTGATAGAAACCATCAATAACTTAAAATCAATTAAAATTGTCTGGTCACAGTTTTTAATAGACTATATTACGTAAATTTAATATTTTTGTATTAATTAAACGGTAGTCATAATTGAAAATAAATTAAAATTTTTGTTTTATTCATTTTATTTTGTTTTCATTCCTAATTCGTCTCTATACAAAGATATCTAATTAAAATAATTCAGTTTATGATAATAAGAATGGTCGAAAACCGTTGAACAATTGGCTGGCTTTTGAAAAGTGTATGAGTTAAAATATTTAGATCTGGGAAAGATTACTTGAAAACTTTTTTTATAAATTTCAACTGAATGAATTAATTGCCCATTCCAATTCAATTTTAACGACTGATCAAAATGATTCTAATCATTGTGCAACGAAAAAAAAAACTGTTAAAATTCTAATTGCATTTTTCCGATCCATTGTTGTCATACTCTGTCTATAATGCTAAAAGCAGTTTTACAGCGGCAAAATAATGATTTTTGACGGTTAAAACATGCTCAGTGAGGCAAACGAGAGTCTCTTAGATTACAAATAGAGCTTGCCTATTTAGTCTATTTTGGTTCAATTTATTTGCTTAGTTGTAATATATACCTTGTAATTTTTGTTTTGCTTTTGTATAAATATCACTGTTCAGTTGATAATGCTCGCCATGAGCGAAACCGGTCCTGATCCAATAAATTTTATGTGGAATAATTACTGTGTACACCTGCGTGAACACCTTAAAAGTGACCCTAGTTAGAGGCTAAAACCTGGGCTGTGGAGTCGGAGTCGTATCGTCGCGGCGTTTTGGTCTCAGTTAACTAGATTAAACTTTTTATTTTTTCATTTAATATGTCAAATTTAGCTATAGGCGGGATTGGTTGTTTGATATATGTATAATTGGATACACATAAATAGGAAAAGTCGGAAGAAAACGTGACGCAATCAAACTTTATTTGGTCGGAGTCGGAGTCGTGTTTTTGGTCAATGTTGGAGTCGGAGCTGTAACGATTCCAAAGCCCTGGTTAAGACTAATGATATTCAAATAACAATTGAATGGGACTCAAATGATTGCAGAATCAATTCATACTATTGAATTACATTCGTATTGAATAATAAAAAACTGATTTTGAACAGGTATACAATTCATATATATTATAAATCTATCGAGAATCACAGATAAGTGTCATTCGATCAGATTTCATGGTTCATTGTGATTTTTGGCCACCAGCTGCGTGTCTTATTGTCAGAGTCGTAAAAATAATTTTATTTTATATAGAAACATCTTCATTGTGTCGACTTTTTTTTTGCGTTGGCCACTGAAAAATTAGATAAATCTCGAGTGCTCTCTTGCGCAACATTTATTCATTTTTTAGTATCCAGTGACCTTTTTGCACGCGTGTTGTTGTATAATATTATATTGGACAATATTCCGAATCTGTTATTTTTGCCTACCATCGCTTTATTTTGGATAGTTTATGGACCATAAACAATCCGCGCGCGGCTGACCGTTGAATTTTTCCTAAAAACCTCCAGCAGATTAACCATTCGACACTTTAGTTTGAAAAGGTTCTAACTGCTCTTGACACTGTTTTGAGATATGAGCAGGGCTGTGGAGTCGTACTAGGAGTCGCAAATTTTGAAAAGTTTAAAATTGGCTATGGGCTGGATTGTTTGATTGATATATAATTGAATACACATAACAAGTAGAGGTAGGAAAAAAGAGTGACGGAATTAACATCTTTTTAGTTGAAGTCGAAGTCGTGTTCTTCGTCAATGATGGAGTCGGAGTCGTGTTTTTGGTAAATTCTGGAGTTGAAGTCATATTTTTTTAACGGCTTCACATATGAGCGTTTGAAGTTATGATTGATTAAAATTCACTTGTAACAATGAGCAAAAAAGAATGTTTCAAATTACTTGCTGAGAAATGATGATCTTTAAGATCTAATCTTAGAACGTTGTCAAATAAATTTAGTAAAAAAATGATGCAGATGCAGTACAACTCCGGAATTCTGCTAACTCCGTTATTCAACCATAGATAATTCTGAAATTCATACACATACATATATGATAGAATGCGGTAAATACAATTTTTTCCGACCAAAAGGTCATTTTAGGAAAAAATGTAAATTAGAACCTTTTCAAAGTAGAGTAACGATTTGTTGGATCCAGGGCTGTGGAGTCGGAGTCAGAGTCGTGGAGTCGGGGCTTTTTGGCCAGAGTCGGAGTCGTCGCGGCGATTTGGCCGGAGTCGGACTCGGAGTCGGAAATTTTAAAAAGTTTGAACTTTTTATTTTTGCATATAATATGTCAAATTTGGCCATTGGCCGGATTGGTAGGGTTGATATTTAATTGAATACACATAAATAGGAAAATTAGGCAAAAAAAAGTGACGATATTAAACTTTTTTAGTCGGAGTCGGAGTCGTGGTTTTGGTAAATGCTGGAGTCGGAGTCGGACATTTTTTCACTGACTCCATAGCCCTGGTTGGATCACCACTTTCAAACAATTAAAATTGGGTAATTTTAAATCAAATCACAACAATTTTTAAGCTCCTCCTATGATCTACATTGTAAAACTTGATTGGAAAAATATTTATTGATTGAGTTGGCATTTACTTGCTAAATCTCCATCATAATACGGTAAAATTAATATATATGATAGTATGCGGTAAACACAAGCTTTTCCGACCAAAAGGTCATTTTAGGCAAAAATGTAAATTAATACGTTTTCAAAGTAAGGTAACGCATTGTAAAGAATAATTAATTCGTTATGGGCGACGTTAAAATCACAAACAAAAAAAAAATTCAAAAAAGTGCCGACCACTTGCGCTGCAATCGGGCGATCACACGATTAAACGAATTAATTTATTGGCCATAAAATAATTATTAAAACTGCTGTACAAAAAAAATCATGCTTCGTAAAACAACCGAAATTATAATGTCTGATTAGGTTCTTGTTTTACGCCAAAAGAATTAAATTACCGGTGGTTCTTGATTATCATTGGGTGTCATCGTTTCTGTCTGTTTGATTGCATCCGTGTTTTTATGCAGTGGCGGATTAGGCCATAATCGCGAGAGAAGGGGCGTCCAAATCTTGGGAGCCTCAAAAATAACAGAAACATATTTCTGACACATGTAGGTTTTTAGGCCTGACTGTACTTGTGGGTACGCCCCAGGACCACCAGGACGCTAATAACATCCTATGGGACTGCCTCCAAATGAATTCCGAACGAGCTGAACTGTTTGCTGTGGTCCGTCCTCACACGATCCCAATAGGCCACACTTACTTGATTGCAACTAAGGCTCACTTCATTGCTTTTGAAAAAATTGCAAATATATTCAGTGATCGACATAATCTCGATTCTTCACTAGAGTCAATATACTCGTCTAACACGACTGGCTCTCAGTATACAGATTATACAAAGGATACTCTGTATCAAACTGATTTCAGTGGCTGAGCTAGTCCCTCCAATTTATTTTATTTTCTATTTTCAAGCACACTAGTGCATGGTTCAAAATCAGTCCCGTGCAGATCTGCTCGGGCCATGAATGTCATGGGTAAATTCCTTTTCCTAAGTCGATAGCGTTGTGAAAGACGGCCATGAAACATTGGCTGCATGTACACAACGGGTGGTGGTGGAAAATCATGATGTCACACCGAAAAACTCATTTTTAATAGGACTAATATCGAAAGACTGATGGGTCATTAATCATGAAGAACGATTTTTGGATGAGCTAGGTCAGGGGTAGAGACTCCGATTACTCGCCATCTCAACTACTCGAGTATTCGAGTATACTATAGTAGTTCCAATTGCACCAAAATATATATAAATAAATCAAATTAGTGTAAATGATTATTTTTCAATATTTTATTTTGTATCTTGTCATCACAAACTCTCGTCATCATAAACTTATCATTGATAAGAAAAGTCAGCATGACCCAAAGCAAAAGTAACAAAGAAAATTCTCGCATGGCATAGTCAACGGCAAAAACATTTGAAAAAATTATATTTCCTTATAGTAAAATCCACGCGTAAGACTCAGATAAACGCAACGTTAGACATTATTTATATATTTTTCCTAGGTTAAATAAAGATTGAAATAGATGTTCATTCATAAATTACGAGTATTACTCGAGTATTTTTCAAAATACTCGAGTATCGCATACTCGAACTGAGTTCCCTAAACAGGGGTCGAAAGTTTGTCAAGTGAGAAGAGCTAACAAAGGTACCGGAGAGCCGTATATATGTAATATACATATTTATAGGATATAGATTTTTAGGGAAAGAAAGCTCGAGATGTTTTACTTAAAAATTTAATTAGAATGGTGTCCATGCATCGCTTTTGGTGACTTTACTACTACATCTGGAAAATAGCTACTTATTTTTAAAAGAATACATGATTAAATAAATTAAGAACATTAGTTGATAAGGTAAATTTTCATTCGTTATTCTGCTTCTAGGTTTATTTTTTATTTGGTTCATAGTTGAGAATGTTTGTTCGCATATATATGTAGAGCAAAAGATTGTGCGAATACCCAAAGGTGGTTTTTTCTAGCTATCGAGCCGCAAACGCATATGCAAAGAGCCGCTTTTGCTGACCCCTGGGCTAGGTAATCATTCTAATTGTTTCTAGTAAACTGCAGGGATTACCTTACATTGTTAATATGACAATTTGGAGAAACGACTTGACATTGATAACAAACTATTTGTGATTAGTCTTACCTCGAATAAATTTTGTGACACTTTTTTCACCATTCGAAAAAGCAGGCTTCCAAAATTATATCGCTCTTGAGGCCCTCCAAAGTGCTTAATCCGCCACTGTTTTTTGGACGCAATGAGAATAAAAAATGTTTGCTTTATTATGGGACAACATATTGGTTGATAATAGTGTATAATCCTGATGGCGACAAGTTAATATAGTCATAATTTTCCAACCCACTCCAAAGCACCAGAGAGGTCACGGTGAAGAAAGGAGTCAACCAACTGACCGTGTGGAGAACTTTGCATCGAATGATGATGGTTTTACTGTACGAAAATTGTCAGCTGCCGATTTATTAGACTGTGTTTCAACGTGTCACTTCTCTGGCAGAATAATGACATAGATCACGATAAATACTTCAAATTTTTCAAGGATTTATTGCATTTCTAAGCGTACTGTTGAAAACGATAGAATTTAACAATGACGCATCTATCTGTCCTACGGGTGGCAAATAAATGCAGAAGTGCAACGCACTTTCGGTCTTCTACCGACCGCTCGCCTTTTCAAATCTTGGGCATATTAACTTCACATTTTGACATTTTTAGTCAGTTGTCTTCCGTCATCACGAGAGTTATCCCGAAAGTGATCATAAAATCTTAAGTCGTCAGTCAAACTCCTGCTTGGCAGGCGAGTGTCTCCTGCATCTCCGGGAGCAAGGGTATCGTAATCTTAATCGAATTGGTCTTGCGCTTTAATGTTACTTCTGTGGTAAATTCGTTACAGGTTTGTAACTGTAATAAATTACTAGTGTTTTAGATCTACGTGTTTGTAACTGTTGTCATTGACATAATTTGTGTTTAAAAGGATGGCTGCCACAGACGTCTTAATTAAGACGCCAACTTTTCCGTGAACGGCACGCCAATCATACAAAAACTGACGTCTCTAGACGCTCGCTTTAAGCGGGATTTTACTAACTAAAATCAATTGTATGAAACATAAAAATATTTTGAACACACAACGACATCGTAAATATCTTTCTTTACTCAAAATTGAAATAGTTTTCGTTTTTATAACTTGAAATTTAAATTAAAGAGAAGTCTGTCACCGTGGCGAATAAAATTCGTGGCGTGCGAGGTGCCACCATACATGCACATGCTGGCAGTTAAAAAGTTAAATAAACTAGCCGACTCTATGATAGACTAACGGCCCATCTACTACCGAGCGAAATCTTTGCATTAAGAGATACTTGTCTCCCCATCCCGTCCCTAAGTTCCATCACCGAACGCTGTGGACGGATGCTGTCTGTATCCGTCCAAACGAGGCTAGAGTCACGGTGTTCTCAGTTATAAGGGTAATATGTATTTCAACCTCCAAGAACAGTGGAACTGTATTGGTAAGAATCAATAGAACTTAGAATCGCCATTGAAAAATCTAGACAGAATTAGAAAACAGATAAGGGGAAGTGTTTCATCACGATACAGAACGACCCCATGTGGCGATAATGAAACCGATATAAGCTAAATTAATTGATTTGTAATATCTCCAATCGACCTCTTTATTTTCCATATCTTGTTTTGTCCGATAATTATTTATTCAGATCACTGCAAAAATTTACGCAATAGAACAGGTAAAACATCAAGAAAATCAATGGAGTTTTTTCTAATATTATTAATAGGTTAATTTAAAAAAAATTGAATGTTATAAAAAAATAGATGGATATTATGTAATTGATCGTATCAATAAAACATGTTTTTATATTATAAAATCACGAATTTCAATGAATCCATACAATAACTTATCCAATTCATTAAAAGTCATAAACATTCGCTTATTCGTCTAGATTGCGATATAACTATTTTAACTGAGTGAATTCTTATATATGTTACAGTGAAACTGTATTCTCAGTGAAAATTATTCTTCTCCAAGCTGTCATTGAACTTAAATTTGACCGCCCTATCTTCAGCTCTATGTTTGTCTGTGTTTTTCTTTGGTTTTCTTTTTATGAAAGAGACTACTTGCTCTTTGCGTCATTGAATCAAACCAAAATTTTAAGCCGGCAAATTATCGACCTGGGCCAATAATTTCAATGTTCGTGACCAGTGAAATCATGCTGTCATATGAATCTATTACTTGATACATTTTCACTGAGAATATAGTTTCACTGTAACATTTATAATACATATAAGCGATACAAACTTTTGTACATTTGAAACATTTGAAACATTTGAAACGCCCAAAGAGCCCGTGTCGTAAGTGACAAAACTCATGGAAAAATACGAAATACTAACAATTCAATTTTGATATTGTCATTCCATCACGCATCTTCAGTCGAAATCCTCAATTAATGATATATTTTTTTCATATATTCTAGATCAGTGGTTCTTGCAGAAAATTTTTACTGTGGCCGCACTGTAAACATAAGTGGCCCTACGGAAATGTTTGAAGTATATCAAATAGACCTACATTTAATACGGTAAGAAAAATAACAATCTATTTTAATTCTAGAATTAAAATAGATTGTTATTTTTCTTACCGTATTATAATGGAGTTCTACCAAGTAAATGCCTACTCAATCAATGGACCTAAATTTGTTTGTCAAATTGACAATTGGTATTAATTGCTTCTTTGAATTGTGGCTTTATTGACAAATTAACTTGGAAAACCACAAATTTTTGGTGGCCTCAGCCAAATCCTCTGGTGGCTGCACATGAGAACTACTGTTCTAGATTAAAATAATAGATTGGTATTATAGTGTGTAGTATATTTGATAGCTATTTCGAGATCACGTCATCATCAGTTCACCGACAACGGCGTCAAAGTAAAATTCTAAAAAGAATAAAACAATTTAACAATATATAATAAATAAGTTGCATAACATAACTCTTCTTAGAGGGTATGATTCCAAAAGTATATGCATTGATTTCAACTGAAGTTGAGAATTGGTCGGTAATCTGTTGTTAAACTTCTCTTAAAATCATTCTAATCTAAAGAAAACATTCCATTTTCTTTAGATTAGAATGATTTTATATAAAGAATGGAAAAAGCACTAAAATTCTTGCGCATAGTAACACAATCTTTGTATTAATTGAAAAATCAATAAAGAAATTATTCATATTGGAATTCAAACCCGTATACATCGAAATCAAAAAACGTCGAGTGTCTAAGAGCGTTGACCACTCCGTTTTCCGGTTCTGTAGCCGACTGTTATTATGATTCATATTATATTCAACGGGAAATCACATCATAAATCGAGTTTATTTTGACATCCCGACATTAAACTCTTAAATTTTGACAGTAAAACGAATGTTAAGTATGCAGTTTATTATATTGTAACTATAACATACTATTTCAAAGTCTTGAATTTATGCTTAATTTATGCCCGCGGTAAAAAATGTTTTAATCGAACAGGATAAGTTTTTTTTCTTCTATTGCTTGTAAATTGTCAATAATTATGCAAAAATGTGGACGACATCTTTTCTGTTATCAAAAGAAATGGGAATTGAATCTGAGAGGAAACTGTAGGGCATTGGTACAAAATTATACCATAAAAGAATATTATAAAGAAATAACAATTTTCTGAGGCACAGCTATAATGCCAGGAGTGGGAAACTTTTTAATATTGAACGGTAGTCTTACAATCGCACTCTGGAACGTATTTTATCATACAAAATACTATAAAAACATTGAAGTAAGCACTAAAATAACATAAAAAGTTTCTCTAAAGTATTTTAAATAAAGTAAACTAAAAATAAAAATGTATGTATTTTTCTTCAATGGTGAAGATTTCTTCGCTCTCTTGTTAGGTAGAGTTTTAACTTTCAATCTAACTTATCCAGGCCTGAAAATAAGATGTACGTATAGTAGAGGTCTGCACGGACTCGGGCCTGGGTACACAAAAAAAACACAAATCCGGATGTATACGTCATTATTGTATATCTTAATTACATAAATATTATAATTTGATGAGTTGATATTAAATTATTTTAAATGTTAAAAAGGCTCGGGCCGGGAAGAATTTTTAAATTTCGGTCCGTGCAGACCTTTAACGTATGTATAGTGATTGAATTGCTACAAACAAGTTCCGAAGCTTTGTCATTCCATCTTATCTCGAAAGAAAAATCTCCTTACTGAAACTAAATTTTTGTTTCATTTCTGGTCTGCAAGTATTGCTTTGTATTTAAATGATAAATCTTATATAAAAAACCGAAACGGCGTATGTATGTATGTCTGTAATTCCCTTTTGCATTGTTGGTCATTAAGTTGCCATAAAAACAAATATGAAAGAAAATATGTTTGAATTTTTATCGGCGAAGACATTTAGTCAAAATGTAATAAATTAGTCTTCTACTGAACTTTTCCCGTCTTTTATTATTAACAATAATGTTTCAAATATACGTGAAGGTATTATTTGACATTTCTTTGACAGAAAATTAGATTTTTTCCATGAATTTGGACATTTTAATGGGCGAGAATGGGGCTGTCATCAAATTAAATAAAGTTTGTGATTTTATTTCAACTCTATTTTGGATGTTAGATTTTGTGATATAATTATGTCGAATGATATAACATTAAATAATTATTGGTCGCTTAGTCCGAGCGACGACGGGTAGCAATACTAGTTTATTATAAATTGGAGACGAGTCACAAAATAACAGTCCAGCTAATCAATGCACTGCCTAAAGAGGTGTTAATTACTAGCAATGAACTTTCAGTACTGTTTTTTGGATTAATTATTAATTACACACTTTTTTAAATAATATCGATCCTGATCAGCCCCAGATTCCTCTTTTGGTTTAACTCATTATCTTTTGAATTGTCTCTTTCGATTATCTTATAGACAAATTAAATCACGAGATTTTATCAATGGAAATTTATAAGCATGTTGTAATTAAAAAGATCCTATCAGTTCAGAGATGTAGTTATGTTGTTGATTTCTTAATATTCTCCGTTCATGAAAATATGCTCTTCGTTCGATTTAAATTAAAAGTCACAATATAATATATGTGCATTAAAACTGCATTAAAAGATTTATTTACAGTAGCTTGTTTTGTTTTTTCGTATCCAAATAATTAAGCATCAGAAAGGTATTATAAAATCGTGTCCAAAAACTCCAGTCCAGATCATGATATCTGTAGGTTTTAAGACTAAATTTAATGGAAAGAATTTTAAAAACTGAGTTGGTTAATCATCTACAGAAAGTTTTTATTTAATCAATCAAAGTAATACTCACTTTTAAGGTTTTCACTGTGAATACTTGGTGGAATGGCATTATATAGAAACATAATAACACATTTTTTTAATTACTATTTTTATTTGAATTGCGAGCTTTTCCACTGAACTGAAACTGGTTCTGATTCAAAATAAATTTAATAAGAAAAAAATTCTTTGAAAAATCAGTTGAGGTTATTCAGGAAACAATGGATATACTGCCGAGCAATATGTTCCACCACAATCCAAATTCACAATTCTCAAGAAACCTTCACGGGCATCCGCACAACAATTCATCAAAAGTTCTATTGCAATCGGATGAACTGTATAGGAACGCACACGGGACAAGCAAACAAACATTCATTTATATAGAGGTAAATAATGTATATGAAAACACACGCTCGCCGAACGAAAATAGTTCGGAATTATACTTTGTGAAAAAGAGCAAATATATTTTTTTTTATTAATATAATACTTGAAGAGAGCAGTAGTGAAGTATCAGAAAATGAGCCAGGGCGCTGCCCTGCCGCCTTTTTGCTTTGCAACTTAATTTTCAAGTGCATACATTTTTTCAAAATACTATTTAAATCATAATTGATCTAACCGACGGATTAAACTAAAATAGACACTTCCAACGTGAAGAAATACCACCTAAGAGGATCCTTCTTGGATCTAATCGTTGATCATTCTCAAATGTGAATGACATAAATTGGAATATTTATGGGCTTTGTGTCATGTGTCAGCGTCTTAAATATTATATTTTTCACTTTCTCAGCAGACTGGCAGAAAAAAACAACAAAAAAGAAATTGCAAAGAAATCAATAACCGCTTTGGTACTTATTTATTTACCACTACACTGGAAAAGAGAATCTTTTTGTGTGTGTGTTTTCTGTGCAAGAAATACATTTGATATTTTGATGGATTTATAATCAATTAAAGATTTCGACTGAGGTTGCTTGATGGAATTTCAATATCAAATTTGAATTGTTTGAATTTTGTACTTTTCCATGAGTTTTGTCGCTAACGACCCGGGTTTCACCTTTCGGCATGTTCAGTCATTTCAACTGACGCGTAGTAAACAGTTTGTATCGATAATATAATCATAAATTTAAAAAAACACCACGAAACTTAAACACTAATTTGCTAATTATATCAACATTGCTAGTACGGCACGATTGACTGAACTCTACAGTAAATAAGTGTCAAAGTTTCGTGTTGTGAGCCAAAATTTATGATTTTTTTTAATTTTATGAAATTTATATAAACGATACAATCTGTTTGTTTACTACGCGTCAGTTCAAGTACATCCGTGTACTTGAAATGCCTGAAGATGTCAAAAGGCGAAACCCGGGTCGTTAGCGACAAAACTCATGGAAAAGAACAAAATTCAAACAATTCAAATTGGATATATAATCGTTTAAACATGATACATGAAAATAGTTCTAATTTTTTTTTCTATTTAATATAATTTTAATTGAAAACTTTTGTAAAGGGCCACCGTTGCTCATGAGTCACCGTTTTCAAATGGCACATATTTTCATCAGTGATAAAAAGATTTACAGACCGCAAACACAGCCGTTGACAGGAAATTTGCGTACATAAACGTTAAATAGCCCGTTGCTAAATAAATTTCTTAAATTTCGCAAGAAATAACCATTAAAACCATACGGTAATGTCGTTTATATTTTTAAAATGCAATAAACGCTTCGTCGACAGCCTCAGCTCTATAAATTATGAATTCAAATCGGCCAATCGAAATTCAGATTATTTTCCATCCAAATGTCAAACGGAATAGGTATACGTATGTATATGTTAATGTTCAAAAAAAAATATGACAGAATATGTTGGCCATTGTCAAGGTTCGATGTTTTTTAAGTCGACTCCTTACTTTGAAAAGTTTCTAACTGCTCTTGACACTGTTTTGAGATATGAGCAGGGCTGTGGAGTCGGAGTCGTGGAGTCGGGGTTGTTTGGCCGGAGTCGTACTCGGAGTCTGAATTTTTTAAAAGAAAACTTTTTATTTTTCCAAATAATACATACATACATATGTCAAAGTTGGCTATTGGACGGATTGTGCTGCGGTCCGTCCTCATACGGGCCCAATATGCCACGCTGACTTGATCTCAACCAAGGCCAATTTTGAGGCATTCGATAAATTTGCAACATCATATGGGGAACGGGATAATCTTGATTCCTCTTCAGATTCAACGCAAAGTAGACTAAGCTCCACGGATTCTCAGTATACAGATACATAAGATACTTAATATCACTCTAACAAAGTGGCTGAGCAAGTCACATTTTCTTTTTTATTCTCTTTCTATTTCTCTTCTCTTTAAGCACCTTAGTGCATGGCTAAAAGATCAGTCCCGTGCAGCTCTGTCTCGGGCCAAGTAAGTGAGGAGTAAATTCGTTTCTTTTCTTGATCGTATAGCGTTATGGAAGGCGGCTGTGAAAAACGGCTGCACACACATAACGGATGGGTGGTGGGACAACCAACTTGTTCACCCAAATATATTGGACGGATTGTTTGATTGATATATAATTGAATACACATAAATATGCAGGAAAGGCATTAAAAAAACGTGAAGAAATTAAACTTTTTTTAGTAGTCGGAGTAGGAGTCGTGTTGTTGGTCAATGTTGAAGTCGGAGTCGTGTTTTTTATAAATGCTGGAGTCGGAGTCGGAGTCAGAGTCATTTCTTGACTCACAATAATTGATGCCATATTAAACCTGGTCGTATGTTTCCTTTTTTGTTGTTTATACAATTTCGACAGCTTACTTTGAAAAAGTTCTAACTGCTCTTGATACTGTTTTGAGATATGAGCGTTTGATGTTTTGATTGATTAAAGTTCACTTGTAACAATGAGCAAGAAAAAATGTTTCAAATTACATATTTACAGCATATTTTTTCACAACTCTTGCTAAGAAATAATGATCTTAAAGATCTAATGATTGAAATTATGATGACAATCTTAGAACATTGTCAAATAAATTTAGTAAAAAAAGTTTGCAGATGCAACCCGGAATAGTGCTAACTCCGTTATTCAACTAAAGATAATTCTTAATTCAATATATACGATAGAATGCGTTAAATACAAACTTTTCCGATCAAAAGGTCATTTTAGGCAAAAATATCGATTAGAACCTTTTCAAAGTAAGGTAACGAAGTGTTATAGCAAATTTGAGGTGTATATGACAAGCTTTTAGAATGAGCATTTTGATCAAATTGAAATCTAATAATTAATGATGGAAACGAGAAAAGATCTACTGGCATATTTTACAATTCAAACGAATTCATCTTAACTTTAAAAGGAATTCATATCGAAACTACTTTGCTTTTCGAGTTTTGCCTCATAATTGAATTGAAAAAAGTTTTTTTTAAATATGAGGGTTTCAAATTATACAATAACGCAAAATTGTGAGCTGAAACTGAAATTACAATTCACATTTAAGTTTATATTTTGAGCACATCAAAAGATTTTTATAATGCGGAATTCTAAAATTTCTTCTTTATTCGTGTTAATAAACGGTCAAGAAATTATTTTAAAAGTTATAAAGATAGAGGGCAATACATACTATCTACTGACATTAATTCCACGCAGTCAAATTCCTACTTCACATCTTTTGTTATACTATAAATAATTCATTTTTGTTTACTTTGCATAATTATAAAAAATGATTGTGGCCCGGAAAGAAATCTCATTTACAAAATCTGGCCAGGCTGCTGAAAAGGTTGGCCGCATATGTACCAGGTGGGGTTGTAACTAAAATCACTCATAAGTATGTAGATGAACTTACTTATAATTTGCCGTTATAACTTGGCCACCGGCGAAGTTCGAAATTAAAATAGCCGAGATGTGGTTTATTATAGCTGTCAAATGTAATATCATTAGTACCATGGGAGAAATGAAGCAAGGGGAGAAGTGTATGGAAAACAAAATTCTTTCATTTATAATACAATTCCAAGTTTAAAAAAACTCCAATCAATAACACTGCCAATCACGTGACGTCCTCCATAATCAGACAACTTATACTGCTCGATCTAAATTTTGTTTATTACAACAACAAAAAATGTGTTTCACGTTTTCCGTGGGATGGAATGGTCAACAAGATTGCGTAGCATATTTTAATTTAAATGTAAATATAATGACATCCATTAATTATAAATATTTTCAATTTCTAAACAAAATGCTCATTTTTTAAATTATCGACGAAGGCCTCACAGATTCCAATTTTGAACAGTGTGACTCATAAAGAAATATATTATTTATACGCGTGGGTTCAACCAAATATTGGCGAATTAACATGATAGATATTCAGAAAAAATCAAATAATTCGGATGTTTCTCAATAAAAGTTATAATTTTTAAATAAATCTGACGCCATTTTGACACAGTTGGGCGTTTCAAAGTGAACAATATAATTAAAAGGACAATGAGCCTGAAAACGTTTGTATTATGTAACGTATAAAAAATGACAAATCGTAGCCGTAAGAAGAGATACTCTGAATTCAAAATATTCTATATTTTTAATATGAATGAACACAATGGCATGGTACACCACCACACAAACAAAATATTATATTTCTATATAAACTTGCCAAGAGTAAGTTGAATATTACATTTTCTTGGTAAAGAGTACTAAACTGCCGTTCAAGGAAGGAGGCAGTATCTCTCAAAATTTATGAAATTGAGTTATGAATCCCATTTGTTAATTATTTTTGAAATCTTTTTTGGTGATCACTTTTATAACAGTATAATAAATAAATCCTTTGTGTAAAATGAACTTCTGTTAAAAGTAAAATACTTTTTTAGCGAAAAAGCGACAGCTTTTGTTACCTTTAAACTTGAAAAGATTATTATTTTTTCTGCATGTCATATTCGAGTAGCTTAATATCCAAGTAACTGCCGGTCTAGCGCAGTGGTCAACGTCGTTGGCTACCAACCGTGCTCGATTCCCCGTACGAACAGTTTTTTTCAGTCGATAAATCGTTCTGTTCGAAGAGAATCGGTATTTGAATTGCTATAAATCACTTCCCGCCTTTCCGATCTTAAAAATCGACGCATAGTGACAGCGATTAGCTTACCATTGGTCTTCGTATCCTTTCAATCTCTACTCTCTTCGAAAAAAGAGAGGTTGAGCAACTGAGTAATAAGTAGTTCTAGTAGAAAAAAATATGTTGAGATAAACTCTGTGAGTCGATAAGCTACAAACTGGATTCGGATATGGTGACAAAAAAATATATCCAGATAAGGATAGACAGTGAAAAGTCTATAATAAAAGGCATTATAGTAAAAATAATTAAACAATTTTAGTATTTATTCCACATAAAATTTATTGGATAAGAATCGGTTTCGCTCATGGCGAGCATTATCAACTGATAAGAAATACAACGAAACAGTCATATTTAAACAAAAAGTAAAGCAAGAATTACAAGGTATGACAAACAATTGGTATTACAACTAAGCAAATAAATTGAAGCAAAATAGGCTATAATTAAAATTTTGAAGAGCTCTAAGCATTGCAAGCAATTATGTGTGATCATTGACAAAGTAAAAACCAAAATTGGTGCATTAGTATATCTCCTAGTTTAAGATTATCGATTCACTCACCTGTAATTTTAAATTACCATTTTCACAAATTATCGTCATATATAATGTCTTAATTATGAGTAACCGTTCTTTCGGCTTATGTAAGTAATAGGTAAAAATATATATTTATAATAATCTTCTTGGAGGTCAAACATACCTCGCCGAAATAGTATCGGCGGCAGCTGGTGGAAAAAAAGCGTTTAATACAGGTAGCAACATTTTTTAATATCAATATGCGATAATGCATAATATTATTAGGATTTTTATTGTAATAATAAAATATTTTTGAAAAAAATACAAAAAGGAAAACAAAGCAATGCCTATTAACACCTGTAAAAGCTTAAAAGAAACTTGTTCGTGAATAATCGCAACTGAGCAGATGTCATGAACAGTTTCAGTGGCGACCGAAGGTGTTATTAAAAATAAAATATATGTAATTACTGCAGAGATTTTGAGCTGAAAAAAGTAATTAAATTATCATTAAAAAAGACATAAACATTGTAATGTTATTTATTTTGTATACTGAAACATTCGCTATAAGAAACTAGGCACTAGAGTCTCGAAGACTAGAATACTTAACTCAACATTTTTCTAGTACTCGATACTCGAGTAATTAAGAAAATACTCGAGTAATTTTCGTTATCGTCAAGAGTTTTTTCTGCTGCGGGAATAATAAAAAACAAATCTTCAGACCAATTTAAAATTTAAGACGTTTAATTTTCTAGTATTAATGAAATTAAATAAGCTTCTATATTTATTTATCATTTATTCATATATGTACACAAATTCGAATTAATAATATATATTTTGGTACATTTGAAACTACTCGAGTAGGTATAGTCGAGAACTCGATTATTTTTAAATGTTCTACTCGATACTCGAGTAGTTGAGATTTTGAGTAATTGGAGTCTCTACTAGGTACCCATACAAAATCTGGAGCAAGGTATTTTGTAAAGTGTTCTTATCAACTTCTCAAGTGTTCACTAACAATACTTGGTGAAATAACATTATAATAAAAATAATTACACATTTTTTAAACTTATTCCACATTAGATTTATTAAGATTATGACCCGTTTCGCTCATCGCGTTAATAATGCTGGCTAGCTTTGTTTTTAGTTCCAATGCATGTGTTACATATTTCCGAAATTTTTAACTAGACCTTGAAAGTTATTCGTTTTGTAAAAAAACGTTGATTTATTCCGTTTTGAAGATTCGTGGACATGAATAATTGATTGTAGAGCCAGCCTGCCAATAGGTATGCCACTGGGGAGAACTCTAGCGATTTTAGTCGATATTTCTAAAAGATGCAATTAGTAAAAGGTACGAATAATAAAAACTAATGACGAACATGGGTTTTTTTTGTTGATCGACTTGAAAAATTAAGCGAAATAATTTAACAGATAATATTCCACGTGCCATTAGTTTGAAACTACTGCCGGGTATGACTGGGTATTAAGATGTTGACCGTATCCGTATTTTTGCATAAAATACTCGAAATTCTTAAAGTTATTCAATCCTTTGTATTAGATGTTTCCACCTACATCAATTATGCTCTGATCAAAAAAGGTTTTATCAACAGCAATTTTGTTTGTTAGTTTTTTTCCCATACACGCTCGACATGAATATAAAAATACTTTGATGTCATGAAAAAATTTCATCTACGTCTCTTCTATAATTTAAGAATATCTCTTGATTTGATTAAACTTAAGTTATTTGAACAATTCCAAATAATATATTTTGGTACTTTCGATGGATTTTAATATAAAATTTAAAATAACTTTGATTATTCCACGTATTGTGTTACTAATTGTGCAACGTGTTTTGCCTCTTTGGATTTGCTATCGCAAAGTTTGGTTACGTAATTAATTCATTACTTAATCAAACTTTACGATAGTTAGTCCGAAAATGTATTTTGAAAGAGGCGAAGCACGTGTCACAATAAGTAACACAATAGTGGAATAATCCACGGCTGAGGAGTCGTTCAGCAAAATTAAAGACTCCGACTCCAGCATTTACCAAAAATACGACTCATCGTTTTTTTCCTACTTTTCCTATTTATGTTGATACCGTATTGTTTTTAGACATCAGCAATCTATAGCGATTCAATATAGTGTAATTTTTAAAGTTTGTAAAGCATCTCGGCGTGGCGTTATCGCTCTTAATAAAGGGTATTTCAATAGGGACGCTCAAAATATGTTACTTTGTCTTGCTGAGTAGATTATTCATTGTTTAGTGGCCAAATTTGAGTCAACCAGTTTGGTAAATAATCGGCCAACACCTACTTGTACGTCATCAAAATACAATATCTGGTGAAAACATTGCTGTGTGTGAAAGTGTACAGGAAAACCCAAGGCAGCTTTTGTAATTTTAAAGTTTGTAAACGACCACAGACATCTCGGCGTGGCGTTCCATATTTAATGCCGTAAAATATACTTACAAATGAAATTAAAATTTAGTCGAAATCTCACAAACAACTTGTTTTATTTACATTTCAAAACTAAGCGTCCTTATAAAAAGATCTTTTATATCTTACTCTTTTACGCCTTGACTGCGTGAGATACGTGGTATTTCACGAAGCCTCCGCTGGACCGAATACAAACGGTACGGCTAGCGCATCTCGAGACGGGATTCTGCGCTATGCAGATCGCGATCAGAGAAGCCTAGTCCGCTAACAACGGACGGGGAGGCAAACATAAGAGCCTGTTTTATTTTCAATCATCAGTCAAAGTTACAGAGAGATTAGGGGGACGTGATTGCGGATCAGTCGTATAAATCTTACAGAATGTCGAGATTTCTCCCTTCGTTGTGAGTCTCGAGGGTCGCCTTCACTCTACTAATACTCTCTCTAACAATATAAAAATCCTAATATCGTCTTTGTCAAGGCGAGAAGGTATCCAATCGTTATTTGTAATTGAAAACTAAATTCTGTGTATAACTTTGATAATTGTGTAATTTGTAAACTCCGTGTAACTTGTGTAAGCATCTAATTACGAGAATAAATTGTGCGAGTGCTAATCGCACTTGTGTGCCCTTTGAGATCGTTTTAAACCAAAGCCTCCTACTTTCTCCCCCCTCCGAATCATAATTTCCTCTCCCCGAGTGACAGATCAAAGGCCCTCTCTCATTTTACGAGAGAGCTGAGATCGAGGTCGTCTCAATGTTTATTCATTTATATATCAACCAACCAATCCGGCCATAGCCAAATTTGACATATTATTTGCAAAAATAAAAGTTCAAACTTTTCAAAATTTCCGACTCGAAATTCCGACTTCGGCCAAAAGCCGCAACGACTCTGACTCCGACTCCAACACCGGCCAAAAAAGCCCGACTCCATGACTCTGACTCCACAGCCCTGTAATAATTAAAGGTATTTTAAATTTTATGCTATTTTTGGATGAACACTATTATATTATGCAGTTTCGCGCATCTCAAGCATTGTCATCGATTGACAGTTCTCGCAATGATCTTAAATAGTGAAAAAAGGTACCTTTGTACGAAGAATTCAAATAATTCAAGAAGCACCTTCACATTTTTTTTTTTACAGTGAAGATGAATTGACAATAATTTTGAAAAAAAAACGCCTCAAACATCGAAGAAGCCAGATGTTTTGAAAATATCAAATTAATCGAGATGAACTTTAAGTATGAATAAAAAATTATGCATAAACAAAAAAAATCATTAATATTTAAAATTTATTGATTCTTTGAATAAGAATACGAATGCTAGAATCCATCTATATTAAATTTATCGGATTAAAGTGCTTATAATAATTCAGGCTGTAACCCCCCCCACCCATCCAAACTCAACGCTTGATTGACGTGCAGTCATTGAATATTATCTCCGTTATGTACTGTAGTATCAAAATTACGCTTTTAAGCATTATCCTTACCATTATCTATGTTGGTATCGAAAATTCAGCCGTTATATATATGTAGTTACGCCACTGAATACAGTTATTCAAAATCAACAGTTGGCAAAGCAGTGGTAAGTGGCGGAGAGCAAGATATCGTCTAAGGGTGCTTCTTAAAGATACATAACACATGTAACCGCTTGTGACACAATACCTGGAATCATAATGTTATCCGTTTCGATAGCGCTACATGCGACACAGCACATGCCACGATGGACATTCCACATGAGCCAGCATCCTTATTAAAAGTCCCTTTATTAATTATTTGAAGCTTTTGGACCTCACTAGTAGAGGAGGCAGAAAAGACCTGCGGACCGGGATAAGCGACATCTTAACAATGGAAAATGGTAACTATACTTGAAGTCAATGAGCTGAATGTCCTGAAAGACGTATCTGTTATTAAAATTGAGATTTTTATATCAAGGAAAACATCAACCATTAATAAGTAAATCACAAAATGATTCGTTTCAAATACATTTTTAGAAGGTATTTTAATTGTTTTACCTTATTGATTAACGGCACGCGATGAAATGATTATCGTCAATAATTATAAAATGTAAAATCAGAATCAGGAAATTTGGTATTAAAATCATCGAAAAATGCAAATTTTCTCTTGTCATTTGATTGATTAAACATTTTTGAAGAGAAATAAAAAGCTCTTATAATAATAGCATGTTATAATCGGCGCTCACTCCCAATGGGGAGCATGTGGGCTCATATGAAGCACACTAACACATTGACTACAGGTGAAATCAAATCACATACAGAAACCATGTGTGTTACATAAGTTTTTTAATTGATTTGGTTATGGGTAAAGTATACGATTTATACACAGGATACTTTTGTATCAAACTGATTTCTGTGGCTGATCTAGATTCCAATTTATTTTATTATATTTTCTATTTTCAAGCACATTGGTTCAAAATCAGTACCGTGCAGATCTGTTTGGGCCAAGAATGTAAGGGGTAAGCTACATTACGTTTGACTTCCGAACTGGAAAGTTTTATGATGCTATTAATAATTGTTTTTTTTTAAATGTATTTTACTAAGCATATTCACTTACTATGTGGAGCATATAGCCACCACACGATGCCTTCAAGATACCATGTCAAGCGCCAAACCTTTAGATTTCTCCCATGAAATGTCACCGATGACATCATATTGACTAAGAAACCTTTGTTGGCGTCCACACTACAAATCACCAAAACTTTATCGCAATCGTATAACGGTATAGGATCGCATACTGGACAAAAAAACATTAATTTTTATATATGTAGGTAATTAAAAAACTTTTGTAAGCGTCCACACAACAAATCACCAAAGCTTTATCGCAATCGGGTAAACGATTTGGAAAAACACGAACCTTCCCGGGCGTCTACACAACAAATCACCAAAGTTTCATTGCAATCGGATGAACCATATGGCAGCGCGCATATAGTACGAACAAACAAACAAAGAAATAGATTTTTATATCTTAGATGAGTGTTTTGCCTAATATTCACACAATAAGGAAGCGTATAAAATATGGGTGGCCAAAGCGACGATCACGTAGCTATTCCTAGGCACCCTAAATTTAATATTTATGATTTGTAATGCATATTGATTGTGATGATAAAAGTAAAAAAAAGAATATTTTGTTTTATTCGCATACTATTTTATGTTTGTGTCAAGTCATCATAATTGCTTTTAAAAAATAGCTTGAAAATGAACTGGTATTGATAATAAATGTTTATTTTCAATTTAGTCTGATTTTTGGCTTTAAATTACTACTTTTAATATTGGTCGACCGCCGCCAATAATTTTAAACGAAAGTCGATCGCGGGCAAAACAGTCTGGCCACCCCTGGTATAAAATAATGTTTAGGCTTATCATTCAATACTGTAGGATGGACACGTGGACGCTGTTAAAGGAAGCAACCACTCTTCCCACTCAAGTGATAAGGATATCTTCTTCAGCGCCATTCTGTTAACTTGTATAAAAATAATAGTACTAATAATATTCAAACGTTAATCATATGCAAAAGTACACATTGCGTGCTAAGAAGCCATACAATGATTTGTATCTGTTCATCTCTTGATTGTTCACATTATTTATCATTTTTCTGGGCAATAAAAATTAACTATCATTTAGTATTGTTTCCCGAAATGCTGTGATTCATTGTGACGTGAGTGATTTTTTTTTATAATTGTAGCTTTAATATAGTATAAACATGTAAAGTTTGTCATTATTTATGCTAGTAAGTTAAATAAACAATGAGAAAATTCGCTAATGAATTCTGGTATTATACATAATTATCAAATGGCATGATATTGTTTCGAGTACGAATAAATTTACTTTTCAAATTCAATTACTGTCATTTATTATAGGACAAGTCAGATATGTACGTGTAGAGGCATAATGATATATTAATTTACCGAAAAACATTCAAAACAATTGGATTAATGACGCTGACACCGCCTTATGTGGTAGGTCATCAGAACTCTCTCGAACGATCTATTGTTCACCTCAGTCAATGAGTCAGTCGATATCAGGAAATAAATTCATTCCTATAATAATCTATATTCCAATCTATAGCGATGCAATGTAGAGTTATTCAATTTCTCTTATCTCTTGACGCCCGACAATGCATGTGCTTCATAAAAAAGTTCATAAGGCGATAAATCATCCCTTATCAGCGGGCGCATGTGTTAACGATTTTTGAAACGGCCATTGTTTTTTCTTTCTAAAGTAACCGTTTGTTTTCATACAGCAGTGAGAGATTGGACTGCATTGAGAATGCACGCGCCTAATCCTCTCCCTCAGAATTAAATTCGCGTCAAATTCCTGATATCTTCTTCGCTATCGTAATATTTGTGTGTTGTATAACGTCTGTGTAAATCCTTGACGATTAAATAATGGGTGCGAATGAGCGCACCCACATAACGCTTTGAGATCGTGTTTTGTTTTAAAGAATTCCATGTTTCTCCTACTCCGTCCCCAAAATCCCTTTGCCTGAGTGTCGGATAGGAGGCTCCTTCTCGATTTACGAGGGAGCCGGAATTAAGGTCTTCTCAACGCAAATTACCAATATTCATTTAAATTTTAAATAATATTACCTATTTTAATAAACATAATACCAAATGTTTGATACTTATTCCACATTTATTTTTTTGGATCAGCATTGCAAGCTAATCGATAGCTAAGAGGTCTTCAAAATTTTAATTATAGTCTTTTTTGCTTCAATTTATTTGCTTAGTTGTATTACCAATTGTTTGTCATCCCTTGTAATTCTTGCTTAACTTTTGTGTAAATATCACTGTTTCGTTGTATTTCTTATCAGTTGATATTGCTTGCCATGGGCGAAACCAGTCCTGATCCAAAAAAAAAAATGTGGAATAAGTACTAAAGAAGCGTTGTTATTTTTATTATAATGCCATTCCACCAAGTATTGACAGTGAACACCTTAAAAGTGATACGGAAAGAAAAATAACAATCTATTTTAGTTCTACATAAATTATTTTATATATTTGTTGATAGCTATTTCGGCTTACGCCTTCGTAGTTCTGACGAAGGCGTAAGCCGAAATAGCTATCAACAAATATATAAAATAATTTATGTAGAACTAAAATACATTTTTATTTTTCTTTCCGTATTATAATGGAGTTCTACCAAGTAAATGCCTACTCAATCAATACCTTAAAAGTGGTTAGCTTTTTTCATTCAGATACGGATTACATGCTTGAAACCTTCCACAACTTTTCGCAACTAACCTGTACGGATTGCTAGAATATCCAGTCTTTTATAATCTTCTTTCTTAAGACATTTTATTCCTTGATTTGTATGTACACAACTACTGCATATACAGGTGAAGGTGAGACCCAATTTGTTGTGTCACTCGTTATCGAAAGCATTTTCCTCAAATCTTTTCTTCTTTCATTTTGCGGAAATGGGAAATAGGGTGACTGAAGAAAATTTTTATAAGCCGCTGTGTCCGAAAGCCTATTGCAACAGAAGTTTTCCTGCAAGAAATGGTTGGAGCACTAGCCGAGCGGTGACCGTTGTTGGCTTCAGTCACGGTGCTCGCGGACTCGAGCTCCAATGACGACAGTTTTGTAAATGGATCCTCCAATCGATTAATAAATATCTGTACTAAAACTTGAAAGCAAGACATGTGGATGGATTACTTAATCATTCGTATGAATCTAATCTTTTAATAAATGTATGTATACCAACGTAGAAGTTATGGACTCCTTACGGATTATATGTCAACATAATTTTATATGAAAACTGCTTGTTACTCAAACTCTATTTTTTAATTAAGAGAGAAGGGATAAAAAGAATATAACAAACTCTTGTTTTCAAAATAGGATGTGTGTATGTGTGAAGGAATTTAAAAAAAACATCGACATCCATATCTATGAGCATAAATTAATAAATCTATTAAACAATTAAACTTCGTTTATTGGGATTCGATCTCGCATGCTCAGATTTGTTAGCCCTTAAGAGCTGAGTAAAAAAAATCTTATAATCAAATTTGAATTTTTTGAATGATAGGAACTAAGTTCAAGTACATCAGTGCACTTGGAATGCCTGAAGATGCCGAAAGGCGAAACCCGGGTCGTTAGCGACAAAACTCATGGAAAAGTACAAAATTCAAAAAATTCAAATTTTATATTGAAATTCCATCAAGCACCCTCAGTCGAAATACTTAATCTTATATATAAAACCGAAACGGCGTATGTATGTATGTGGGTATGTAATTCCCTTTTGCATTGTTGGTCATTAAGTTGCCATAAAAACGAATATGAAAGAAAATATGTTTGAATTTTTATCGGCGAAGACAATTAGTCAAAATGTAATAAATTAGTCTTCTACTGAACTTTTCCCGGCTTTTATTATTATTAATAATGTTTATTATTTACGTGAAGGTATTATTTAACATTTCTTTGACAGCAAATTAGATTTTTTCCTTGAATTTGGACATTTTAATGGGCGAGAATCAAATTAAATAAAGTTTATGATTTTATTTTAACTCTACTTTGGATGTTAGATTTTGTGATATAATTATGTCGAATGATGAAACATTAAATAATTATTGGTCGCTTAGTCCGAGCGACGCCGGGTAGCAATACTAGTATTATATAAATTGTCAAGTGTGTATCTTGGTTATTTTTTAATGTTTGTTTGCTTCTGTGCAATTCGTCCTTGAATAAAAAACATTTATATGCCACTTTTTTAATCGCTTAATGTATGTGTGTTCGAAAAGGCAATTATATATATTTTGTTTTTACCCCGATAGAAAGGTTGAGCTACTGGCCAGTTCACGGTGAACAACTTCTGCAAATGTGCTCCAAATCGGGATACAAAACATTAAAAAATCTAGAAACTATATTAAGATTCTATTATGTTCTAAATTGAGAGCATGAAATAAGGAAAAACTTGATGAAACAGGCTGCGCAACCGAATATGAACGAAAAGGTCAAATATGCGTTAAGCATAAATACATATCTCGCCTTCAATGTAGCTTTTAATAAATTATCAAATTTAATGATTTAAAACGCCAACAAGAATGCTCATTAATTATTTTAACGATAATGAACGCGCAAATCATTTAACAGATCAAGAATCATTAATCAAACAGCAAATTAAAAAACAAAACCCAAAAAAGGTTAAAAGCTTTATTAAAATAAATCGATTCTTTAGCAATAAATATTTGACCTGCAGGTGAAGGGAAGAAGCCAATTTTAAACGAAACGTTGGCTTAATTAACCTCATTACAGGTTAACAATGAGATTTATTAGAATATTAATATTATACATAGATTGCGTAAAGTTAATCATTGAAAAGACATACTTTTTTTTAATGTACGGCGTATTGACGTCACCTGTAATCAGGACCGGAGAAGTCCAATGGCACCTTCCCAAACTGAAAAACAGATCAGCAAAAAAATCGAGAAAGTGATTATAGCAGACAATATCAAATAACTATGACATCAAATGAATATTTCTTTAAACCACGACCACTCTTCAAAACCAATGAATGTTTTCATTCTGATATTCGAGCCCGTATCTTTGCAACCATTTTTGTTTTCTTTAACCAAATCGGAGCATAGACTCTTCACAGAGTTTTTTGTCAAAATGTTTTTTTTTCTACGTGAACTGCCTGTAACTGGGTTGTTCAACCTCTCTTTGAGATTCTTCGAGAGACTAGTAGTAATGTGAGAAGAGATTTTTAACAGCACAAGCACCCATTGTCTTCGAACAGAATCTATTTATCGACTGAAAAAGTCTAGTCGCCACGGAGAGTCCGGACAGCACCACGGACTGGGTAATTAAATATCCTTTTCCTGCAACCATGACTGATCAAAAATAAAACGATTTTTTACAGTCCTCGATACTAACAAGATAAATAAATTCTATAGATGTAAATTGATTAAACGCTGTCTATCGAGATGGAATTTAGTTTCAACATATTTTATATGAAATAATTAAACACGAATGCGTGTGATTATATCGCATTATTATTAATATGCGTCTTAATTTATAACGTTGTGTTATTGGCATTTTATTTAGATTGTAATGATTGATATTTTGTTTCTTAATAACAATACGCTGAAAGGTGTCAATAGATGTTCGCAAACATATCGATCGTGTTGAAATATGGGTTTGTATTATCAATGCGACGATCAAACATAGCAATATCCACCTTAGTATTTAATTTTAGACATTAACGGTTTTAAAACATTAAGATATTAAGAAGGCTTGTTTGATATTATGCTTAATGAGTTCAATTATTTTACATATGTATATCAGGAGGTAGTTTTCAAAAGTGGATATTTGTTGAAAAACTGAAAATGTGAGATATTTCCATCACTTTTTCCTCATAAATTTGTGTTAACTATCAATATTTTTAACATATGTTTTAAATATAAGAATTACGGATAATGTGTAACAAACCAAACTGTTCCATGTGAATAAAAAAGGTCTCAAAAGTTTAATCTAAGACTGGTAGCTGAAAGAAGAGTATTTTGGAATTGTCCACTTTTGAAAATTAGCCTCTGTTCTATATATTACTAGTATTGCTACCCGGCTTCGCTCGGACCAGTTTGGGGTTATGTTCACCTCGGCGCGTAAATTCAAACGGGTCAAGTTGAAACAACTTTTTTCAAAATTCAAAAGTCTACGTCAATTAAAATGGAATTAAAATGAACATTTCAGACTTGCATTGACATTTCACAGCCCTTTTCATATATTGACAGCCCCATTCTCGCCCATTAAAATGTCCAAATTCAAGGAAAAAATCTAATTTGCTGTCAAAGAAATGTCAAATAATACCTTCACGTAAATAATAAACATTATTATTAATAATAAAAGCCGGGAAAAGTACAGTAGAAGACTAATTTATTACATTTTGACTAAATGTCTTCGCCGATAAAAATTCAAACATATTTTCTTTCATATTCGTTTTTATGGCAACTTAATGACCAACAATGCAAAAGGGAATTACAGACCCACATACATACATACGTCGTTTCGGTTTTATATTTATATAAGATTAAACAATAATTGTAAATTTATTGTACTTATTCTACATTGAATTGATTTGGACCAGGACCGGTTTCGCTCACTACAGTAATTTTCAACTGATTTTCAAATCCAGTTGAAAATTACAAAAGATGTGAAGTTTTTTGTCGGGGTTTTAAAAAAGATTCATTTAAATTTTAGAATAATGACGATTGTATAAATCACATGGTTTTCTTTAATGGAGTTTAAGTTTCAAGCGGTGTCCTCTATCATAACTGACTTGACTTATGGAGATTATTTTGACCTATTTATATACATGTAATTAATTTCAGCTCGCTACGCCTTTCCCTAAGACGTCACGGGTTGCGTAAAATACTTTAATTCTTACGTTAGAAGTCAGTTAGCAGAGTTATCAGTATTGAAAGAAACATACACTTGTTTTCAAAATATTCCCAACCAAATGTATCTATAAGCATTGTTTCTCATTGATATTAAGGGTGTAGAATTTTCAGCAGTTTTCCTTCACTTCTAAAGTATAGGAGGTTTTGAGGCATCATTCGTATGGTATATTTTTTTGAATGTTTTCATGCAAATAAATTATTATTTGTTTGCTCCGACACCTTCCACTGAAACACAAGATCGCAATTTTAATACATAAATAAGAATTAAATCGTCGATAATTTATAGAATATTTGATTATTACTCATTCTTTTAAATATTCTATTAACATATCAGCAGGGAGTTAAAACATGGCTGCCATTATCGTGTTTGTAAACTTCGCGATGATCTTAATGGTATTTTTTAGCAATTAAGAACACACCGCGAGTCAATCAATCGGAGTTTTTTTTTTTAAATTTTTTTTTAGATAAAATGTCAATATATCTGGTGTCCAAAAACTCAGTAATATGTGCATAATTAACAGACACATCTCGCATTAACTTTGTTTTTATCATCTGATTATATTTTCTTCCGCTCTGGTCACCTTCATGTACTATGCATCGGCGCCTTCGACTGGAATTTGAGATTGCCAAGAATCCCGGTGGTATAATTCAGGGGTGGCAAAATATGAAAATATAAAAAAAAAAATTGAATAAAAATATTCAAAATGTAACAGAAATGGCTTTTTTCAAAATAAGGAAATTGGTATATTAAGGAAATAAAACAAAATATCTTTCTATTTCCGCTTCCTAGTCGGAGCATATAGCCGCCACACGGTGCCTCCAAGACCCTCTTTCACCCGCTATATGTCAACATCCTTGCTTCCTTTTAGGTCATTCCGGCGTCCTTTAGCTCCGCCGAGTACGTTCTATGGATGGTCATCAGCGACCTTCCAGGGTTTCTGAACCCATCCTGTCGGTGGAAAAGACAGGCCAGCCAAGTCCATCGTCGCCTTTTAATCTTGGGCTAGTTTGTCCGCTCTCTTATCTCCAAAATCCTGACAAATTCAAACTACCTTACTTCTAATATTCTCCGCAAGCATCTGATTTCAAAACACGGTATACCATTAGAATGTAAGGTGCCATGACTCGCAACCGTAAAGCAGCACATTATTCATTCGTTGATCAAGTCATACTTAGTTTTTACCGAGCACAACCGTGGGTCCCAGACTTTCCGCATTGAATTTCACGTTGCTCCAGATATAGGATAGCGAGCTCTTTACTTGGGTAAACATCTCCCATGATGTTCACCTGCAGGTACCTAAAATCGAATTGAATTAGAAATTGGCTAAATTATAAAAAAATCGTATTCGATAAAATCGGAAAACTTTCCTTTTACATGAGTTAATATTTATTTATTTTTTATTGAAAATATTAAAGTAAATTTATTCAATTTTAAATCATACTTACAAAATTCCACCGATACCCGTCGTTCTTTCTATCAAAACGGTTAGATAATAATAAATACATCTTTATTATTTGAATTTTTATTTCATTATGTAAATATGTCAGGTAGCAAACATTCTCGACTCTAGACAGTCTAGAATCTAGAATCTAAAGTGTCTAGACTCTAAGTACCCTTTGTATAGGTTCTATGAGTCTAGTACCCTTGGTACTGGGTCGAGGGTTTTGACACCGAACAACAAAAGTCGACAGTCTTAAAATGAGTACCCAGTGAAATAAGCCCAGCGAAGTGTGCTCATGTAATACCTAGTCAGAATTAATTTAGAAAATTAATCATTTTTTGTAATTTTATTCTGTAGCTGTCCGAGAATTTAAATATTGATTCAATGTTTTATGTCAATATTGTCTTGATTAGAATCACGGTTATCACTCTAGTTTGAGGGTCAGTTATAATTTAGGAATTATCTACAAATAATTAAAGCAGAGCATCCTTAATGCTACTTGAATTGATATGCTACAATATTTAGAAGAATAAAAAAAAACAAAAGTAGTTCAGCAAAACATAAAATGACCGGGATCGATTGCGTTCATCGCGAAAATTTTGAGATTCTAAATAGTCAGTGTAGAGGAAACTAGCATAATAATTGTGTTTTATTTTTACCAGGGCTGTGGAGTCGGAGTCGTCGCGGCGCTTTGGACGGAATCGTACTCGCAGTCGGAAATTTTGAAAAGTTTGAACTTTTTATATTTGCATTTAATATGTTAAATTTAACTTTTGGCCGCATTGATAGGGTTGATATTTAATTGAATACATACACATAAATAGGAAACTTAGGGAAAAGAGTGACGATATTAACCTTTTTTTAGTCGCAGTCGTATTTTTGGTCAATGTCGGAGTTGGAGTCGGAGTCGGAGTCGTGGTTTTGGTAAATGTTGGAGTCGGAGTCGGACTTTTTTAGACTGACTCCACAGCCCTGATTTTTACTAATGCGTTATTTCGTCAAGCTTAAGGTGTTCAGTGCCAAAGTGTCAATACTTGGTGGAATGGGATTATAATAACAATAATAACACATTTTCAGTACTTATTCTACATAAAATTTATTGGATCAGGACCGGTTTCGCTCATGGCAAGTTTTATCAACCAATAAGAATAACAACGAAACAGTGATATTTATTTATACCAAAGCTAAGCAAGAATTACAAGGTATGACAAAAAATTGGTAAAACAACTAAGCAAATAAATTGAAGCAAAATGGATTATAATTAAAATGTTGAAGACCTGTTTTAGCAATGCAAGCTATTGCATCAAAAATCAATTAAGTATGAATGATCATTAACAAAGTAAAAACCAAAATAAGTGCATTTAATAAATAGATAGTAAATCTGTAATCTATAATGTCTGTGATCCATAAAGAGTTATTTCGTTTTATCTGGAGGTATTCGAATAAACTCTTTTCTTTTCTGAATTCCAAAGCAAAACGAAATTTATTAATACGATTTAGGTAAGGACATGATAGAAACATAAAACAAAATAAAGCTACACGACGTGATTTCTTTGACAAAGCATCTTATTGGCAGAACTCATTTCAAAAGAATCTCACGCTTCTTTTTCGGTAAATAGCATATCCGATATTTTTTCTTTTGTGTTCACATCACTTTTTTATTAATTTGAATGCATCCGGAAAACAGGAAAATATCTTTTAATGTATGTAATACGTTTCCATTGAAAACTTACAGTTAATTAAGAACTTCGACTGAGGGTGCTTGATGGGATTTCGATATCAAATTCAAACTCACAGTTAACATTGCTAAAATGTATGTACATATTGTTTTATAGTTACGATAAAAAATAAAGTTAAAAATGAAAGTTTTATACAGATAATATATTAAAATAAACATTTGCATGGAAGTAACATATCGATTGTTATTATTTATGTGCTCAGTGTAATAAATATTAATATTTGTATAAACAATGAAATTTTGATTTCCCACACACGATAAACTAAAATTAAATATCTCGAACACATACGGTATAATTATTTACTTTTTCGAGTTAAATACGTTTTACATTTGAGGGGTGTAAAAGCATAACCGCCTTTATCCATATATTATCATTTTTGAGATAACGATTGATTAATGATCCGGTTTTTAGGTTCTATGCCCTGCAATCTTCAAACCAACGAAAAATTTCCTCTAAGCAATTTAAAATCGACACCAAAAATGACGATCAAATGCATAACCGCCTCTCTCCAGCATATGTGAAGTTCAAAACCGCCACAATCTAAATGCAGCAATCACGAGCCAGGGAATACTGACCTACCGCCCTGTCACCATACAAACGTTTTGTGTTCCCTTTGCAAATTATTCTAATATTATACTTGAAGATTAAAATCGTTTTTTTAGATTGCTGAACAATTTGACTTTGTTGAGAGAGGCGGTTATGCATTAAACCCCTCATTTGTTTGTAACTGTGGGAATAAAAAACATATTTAATAACAAATCAATTAACTGGAAAATTTTCACTCTACATATCTCTCGATTTACATCGGCTAGGTTTAACACTGGATACACAAATTTCGGTGATACACTATTTCTATGAAATTAGTAACACATTTTATTTATTTGATGTTCATTTTTAGATGTCGATTAAGAATAAAAAATAGATCTTGCTGTGACTTATATTAAAAGAAATCAATTTAGTTAGTGCTATTTTTCAGCCATCAGAAAAAAACAATCATTTTCCGTGTCATGTCCGCTCTTAATTTGGAGCATATAGACACACTTATGGAACTTACCTCAGTAGAAGGTTTTTTGCGAAGCCTACTTGATTCTCAGTCGCTAAGCCTTTTTTGTTCGAGGAGTGTAAGGAAGGATAGAACGCATAAGACAAAGCAGGACTAATAGTAAGCTAATCTTGTATTTATAGTAAATGTTATCAGCTGATAATGCCTTGATGAGCGAAACTAGTCCCGATCTTATAAATTTAATGTGGAATAAGTACTGAAAAATGTTTTTTTGTTTTTATTATAATTTCATTCCACCAAGTACTTATTGACAGTGAGCACTTCATAAGTGATAAGGTAAATGTAGTAGTAGTTGACAATGTACCAGTAGTTGACCTTTTGAGAATAAAGTGGCCTAAAATAAGAAATTCAGATGCGGGATTGCTCTAAATTGTAAAGTTCAGACAAGTTAAGGCATCTGTGGTCGGAATGAGCCGCTAATACATCACCATATAGCCAATGGAGTGCCAGGGTGGCCATTTGAAAACTACACCTAGTGAGGAAAGTGTATTATTTCAAATTTCTTAAGTGAACAATCTAGAAACGGTGTGTACCTTGTTCCTGAACCACCCATTGCTACTTGATTCAACCAAAAGTGGTGTGACAGAAAACCATGAGGCAACTCTGACAGAAAGTTCACTATAAAGCCCCCTGATTAGAAATGGCCGACTACTGGATTTTTCAATATGTGAGATGGTCAACTACTGAAACAGGAACATGTCTTTAAATAATTTTACAAAACTTTTTTATCTGACCCCTTCGTAATTTTTGTTACATAATATTAATTAAGACATATGATCCAATATACAAGTATACTTGCTTTGCCGTCATTCGGTACAATGCTTAACCTTAATCGTTATTTTTGTTGAAATTTTCTCTTAAACGGTCAGCTACTGGTACATTTACCTTATGGTAATTTTTTTTTAGACGGCAGAAATATATATGTCATAATTAAATAATTTAGTTGTAGAATAAAAGCATTTGAACTGGGATTCGACTACAAAGCCGACAGTTTCAATAGTTTGCATCATAAATAATACAATTATCACATGGAACTACTGACTTGCCGTGCAAATCAATTAAGAATTCGTACCCACATGCTAAAAAAATATTAAATAATGACCTAATAATATCTATTTAAAGATTACTTTTTATCTTTTAACAATTACCCAGAAAATTCAATCGAAAAAAACCAATATAAATATTAAAACATATTGCGGCATAACTTCGCAATGTGCATTAATTTTCTGACATGTTTTTCAAAGATTTACTTACTCGAATGTCGGTTAGTCATTTGCCAACAACAATGGCGAAATATTTATGCCGTTTTTCCGTGTGAACGATTTACCTATTTGGTTGAGGCAATAAGTTCTCACCACATGCGTTTCCTTTTGTATCGATTGTTTTCTAATACGAACAATTTTCCACGCAATATCACTGCAAAATGCCACAAGGAAAATCCGTTTGTCACTTTTTGTTACTTTTTTTTTAAACTTTACCTTGCATTAACCAGTTTGACGGAGCATCAAGCTCTAATGCGAGTTAGCACCAAAGTTCTTCCAGTCTCCTTCGTCTCTAAATGTTTTAACTCTTGAATTTTATTTGTTGACATTCCCTTCCCATCGCTTCCGACCGGAGAGCGCGATCGCTACAGTTGAGAAGTCAGTTTAATATTGCGTCTCTACCTAGGGAGGGTCATCGAGAAGAATAGCTCTCAGCCTATATCGATTCTCTGAGACCTTCTCGTCATAATTATGCAAGCAAGAGATTGTTGGGTTATCGTGAAGGCGCACAGCCTTATGAAACTTTTTAGAGGTTTCACGAACGAATTCGTGAATAGTGGGCAAATCTATGTGTAACAGCGAACCACGCACGAACCATGGAGCATCACATACTTGCCTCAATGACTTATTCCGAACAACTTGGAGAGTCTTCAGATGCTTTTGGTGAGCAAACGCCCACAATTGAGGTGTGGCGTACACCATAATTGGACGAGTTATTGCTGTATATAGAAGAAGTTTACTCTTTATGGATAGTTTGCTCCTAGCATTAAGCATAAAGTACAATTTCTCTTTAGTAGCATTAGCTTAGAGCTTTTTAATCGCGGTGTGTTCGTTAAACTTCAGTCTCTTATCTAAGGTAAGTCCAAGATACTTGTCTGTATTAGACCATTATTTTGATCTCTCTCTGTATTGTGCATTCTAATGCAATTGAAGTTCATGAAATGAAAACTGGTTCAACTTTCGATTGTTTTTTTTCTTTGATTCTGTCAAACAAAGTTCGAAATTTGAAATTCGAATATCTACTGATCGAATGATGAATTTATTTAATTGTTTTTGTCATTCGTTTGAAAATCGAAAACAAAAGCTTGTTATGATTTTATTAAAACAACTATTGTTGTTTCAGTAATCTATACTAGACCCCAAAGTGTAGCATATGGACCATCATTTTTTTTTTATTTCAACAGGCAGCTGTTGTAAGTCAGTTATATAATTTATCTGATAGAAGGTAAGTAGTAACTTTGAACAAATTTGCCTTCCATATGTGAAGCATATGGCCACCATGCGGTGCCTTCATGATTCTCTGTCACCCACCAGTGCTTAGCTTCCAGTGCATGACATACCAGCATCTTTCAGCTCAGAACATCCTACGGATAATACCCAGCGGTCACCTAGGACGCCGGAATCCGACAGGTTGGAAGAAGAGTAGACAGGCTTGAGGCTCTTTGGAGACATCCGCAGCACGAGACCGAGTCAGTTCCAACTTCTCCCCATGATTGCTGACGTATCAGGGCGCTGCCCGGTACGTTCCCTAACTTCCGAGCTCCTTATAAAATCAATCCACCCAGTATACCGTTTTTCGGTTCCTTTACCAGGTGCCATTATTCACTACCGTAAATCAGCACTGGTAGATTTCTATCTTAACTCATTGACTTTGGGATAGAGAACCTTCTCATTCATTTAAAAGCACATTCAATATTAAAGCCGTATACAAATCTTCAATAATTATCATAAAAACGAATTGAATTTTTATATCAATAAATTTAAAAAGAAAAACTTCAGCTTAAAGGCCGCACTTGATCGAGTTCGAGAGCCGCGTGTATTAGACCAGAACGAAAATAAAAAATGAATGACAAGAAGTGTTTGTCATGTGCTTACAGGACCTACTCAAATATCAGCATTATATCAATATTATATAAAGATCTCGATGTTGAAATTTTAATTAAATCGAAAACAATAAATAGATGGAAAAGTCATCTACAAGATCTGAAGAACCACCCATCAAGAGGAATGCTGCCTTCATTTTTATCTTGATTGGATTCATCAGTGCCACTCTCATGGCTATAAAATTCAGCATTGATTTAGAATTTAAAGCATAAATTCTCCTGCAGCTACGTCTGAAACATAGATTTTATCACAACCGAGCTACCTAATAAAAATCGAAAACTATGTTAATCCAAATAAAAAAAATTACCGATCTTACAATGTAACGAAAAGAGCTGTCTACAGAAAAGTTCTTTCGTATTGGATTCGTCACAAATGTTTCTTTAATCCATGTATTGAAATATTTTAAAAATAGTAAGTGGCAGATAAGACACGAATTTTAGTTAATAGCCTAATTCAGTATTTTTTTAGGCCATATCCGCTCCTAACTTGGAGCATATGGACTCTTCTCTGAGTTTATCTAAATATGATATTTTGTAATAAAAATAATAATACATTTTTAGTAATTTTTCCATATAATTTTTTAGATCAGTACCGGATTCGCTCATGGCGAGCATTATCAACTGATCAGATGTATTATTATTGTATTATTATTTTTATTATAATGCCTTGTATACCAAGTATTGACAGTCATGATATTTTGTATTAGAACTGGCTGTTACTTAGATGCTCAAAATTTCTTTTTCGAAGACATTAGGGATTGAAAGGATACGAAGATTAGGAAAAGACTAGTGGTTACTAGTCTTTTCTAATCTAATTTAAAAACTAATTGCTTTCGCTATGTTGATCAGAAAGATGAGAAGGGATTTTTTGCAACACAAGCACCCATTGCCTTCGAATAGAATCGATTTATAATACATATGCTCGTACCGGGAACCGAATACGGGTGGTCCGTCATGGAAGCGATGTCGTTGAGCACCAAGAAACGGGCAGTATATTGAGGAAATAGTGTGTTTAAAAAGACTTGGGCGGTGCTAACCCTTGACCTATGTATGTAAAGGTTATTTCAATAGGGACGCTCAAAATATGTTACTTTGTCCTGCTGAGTAGATTATTCATTGTTTAGTGGCCAAATTTGAGTCAACCAGTTTGGTAAATAATCGGCCAACACCTACCTGTACGTCATCAAAATACAATATTTGGTGAAAACATTGCTGCTGTGTGTGAAAGTGTACAGGAAAACCCAAGGCAGCTTATTTCTCGTCGTTCACAAGAACTTCGCTTTTCTGCGACTTCAACTTGGCGAATTTTGAATCGGGCCTTATGTCTGCACCCGTATAAAATCCAACTAACCAATGAACTTCAGGTAAACGACCGCAGACAACGCCTGATTGGGTTCTGGAGCAGTTGGAAGTTTACCCGAATTTGTCAAAAAAGTCAACTTTAGCGACATGGCCCATTTTATAATGAATGGATATTGGCAGACATTTGATGCTATATTCCATATTTAATGCCGTAAAATATACTTACAAATGAAATTAAAATTTAGTCGAAATCTCACCAACAACTTGTTTTATTTACATTTCAAAACTAAGCGTCCTTATAAAAAGACCCTTTATTAGGGAATCCCAGTAGTTTCAGATGTACCAAAATATATATTGTCAACTCAAATAGATGATAAATAAATTAATAAGATTATTTAATTCCAATAATAGATTTATCTCAATTTATAAAACGTCTCAAATTTTAAATTGGTTCGAAGTTTTATTTTTATAATTCCCGTAACGTCGGTCTTATAGTTAACATCGAACTAAATAGTGATTCTAGTTTTTCTAAATAAATAAATCAATCTTCATTTATAAATTACGAGTATTACTCGAGTAATAAATACTAATAAATTCTATAAGTGTGTATGAATGTCTGTGTCCAAAAGGTAAATTCGTCTCATGTCTAAAATCGATAATTTTTAAAGCAACTCTATCGTGGAATAAAAATATATTATACGTTTTATCATGATGCAAATGTTTAGCCGGTATTTATATGAAGCTTATAGGAATACCACTTGCATTTTCATTTCACTAGAATTTTATGTAAATCTCGGTAAAACCTAAGCCAAACTATTGACAAGACGTGTTAGTAAAAATACTTGACAGTCCATTAATATTCGAAGCCGTCAAAATTATTCACCATAATATACTTTGAATTACTTTTTATTGAATGGATGACCATTTGAATATCAAATACGATTCATAAAACCACGCCAGACATAAATTAACTTTCGACTTTACCTACAACTGTTTTTTTCCGAACACATTTACATATTTCTAACATAAGGGAACGTGCCAGGCAGCGAAATTTTACATCGGTGGTCACGGTGAGAACTAATTTATCCCGAACATAAAATGGAGAATGGAGGAGGTAAGCGGGTTATTAGTTAATGATTATTCCATGTATTGTGCTACTAACTGTGACACGTGTTTCGCCTCTTTCAGTTGCATCTTCGGACTTACTATCGCAAAGTTTGCTTGAGTAATGAAGCAAGATTGTTTCTAATATTTTAAAATGATAAAATTACAAAATTGAGTTTGGGATTTTTCCTTTTTACGGGAAGCAAGGAGGGGGTTATAGAATCGGGCTATATTTCTTACTAGGTATAGGTATTACATACTACAGACTGTCTTTATTTCGCTTTCTCGCAGTTAAGCTAACTAAGTATTTATTATACGGAAAGAAAAATAACAATGTATTTTAGTTCTACATAAATTATTTTATATATTTGTTGAAAGCTATTTCGGCTTACGCCTTCGTCAGAACTATTCTGACGAATTCTATTCTTCTATTCTATTCTGATTCTATTCTAGTTCTGACGAAGGCGTAAGCCGAAATAGCTATCAACAAATATATCAAATAATTTATGTAGAACTAAAATACATTGTTATTTTTCTTTCCGTATTATAATGGAGTTCTACCAAGTAAATGCCTACTCAATCAATCAATCAATAAGTATTTACTGTCTAAAAGATTTTGAAGGCGTTGTGTGGGGAAAACACTTAAGAAAATCCCCTTACAAGAATGATTGTCATGGAATTATAAAAAACGGTTCATTGATTAACAAGAATCGCTCGTTATTTTGACGTTAACTTTAAGTTTAATATTATTATAATAGAAATTCTCAGTCTATAACTTTATACACGAGCCTGGTTCGTAATTTAAGATTTATCTCTTAGGGCGTAAGGGTGAAAGCTGGATATGCTGGTGGCTTCTTCCTCGTTTTCCTCCGCTATTGGAGATATAGCCGTAAGACAAGGGGGCATGGCGCATCAAGTATGGGCTTGCCCGAAGGCGATGGGTAAAATTAGGTTATTTAGGAAAAGTTTCATTAACTACATCGAGAAAGATTCATGAAAAAACACTTCATTTCACAATTCGCAAAACTTAACTCTTTGTTACTTAATCAATTCAAAAGATAAACAAAGCAAGAAGAAGTTGACAGCGCTCACAATGAGCAAAGCCCATCCTGATTTTTATCAAAATACATGTGGAAATAGGACTAGTGTTTGATTTATTTATGTAAGCCTTTCCACCTACAAGCTACTCTTAAAACCTTCATAGTAGCTAAATTAATTTGCAGGATATTTTTCTTTCTGGAAAGTGTTTACTGTTGAAATGTCAAAAACTTAAATCGACGCCATTTTTTTTCTTCTTATTATGAATTGTAGGTTCTTTGGATTCATATAACTCTTATTGGGAGTGATTTTGAAACTTAGACCTAATTTTATACGGATCATTTTAAGAATAATACAGCAGTACGTATAAAATTTTATCGGTGATATAAATAAAGTGTATTTAAACAATGCAATTGTTTTTTAGCTATCCTGTTTCGAATGGGATACGCAAATATGAGAATAAAAAGACAAAAGGTGATGCCTTAGCACCGAAAAGCGTTACTATCCAATTTCGTATTAAAATGCACATAAATTAACTCGCGCATTATTTCTGATTGATAAAAAAGTGTTAGAATATCACACGCAGGGATCGCAATACGCGACAATTTTATGAATACCGGGATTACAGTATTTCATATGGAACACCGGTTTTACAAATGTCACTTTCATTGTATCACTGGCAACATAATAAAAAAGTGATATTAACCCATTGTTTACGGTGTGCACAAATTTGTGCGTAATTAGTGTGATAATTGAAAAGGCCCGTAAGCTAAGTGTTAAGTTGAACATGGTCGTGATTAGTGAAACCGGTGCTGATCTCAATAAATAATTGCGGAAGTTTTTTTGATATCACTACAGATATATTTGCCCGGTCCGTGGCGCAGTGGCAACGGCTTTGACTTGCGTGCCGGAACGCCCGGGTTCGATTTCCGGTACGAGCGGATTTTTTCAGTCGATAAATCTGTTCAAAGGCATGGGTGACTGTGTTGTTGAAAATCCCGATCCATTCCGATCCCAAAGAGCGACGCATAGTGACAGCGATTAGCTAATCACTAGTCCTCGTATCCTTTCCATCCCTACTCTCTTCGAAAAAGAGAGGTTGAGCAACTGAGTAACAAGCAGTTCTCGTAGAAAAACATATGTTGAAATAAACTCCGTGAGTATTCCATATGCTCCACGTTGGGAGCGGAGATGGTTAAAAAAAAAAAGATATAACAAAAAAAATATGTGTTCAAATTAATAAATACACTTTTTTACCATATATCCAAGCTTTCAATATGGAGCATATGTATATGCTCCATATCTGGTGTATCCAATATAAGTTTTCTTATGAGAAAACTTGCTACGCAGTTGCCCAAAATTTCATTTCGAATAGAGTAGGGATGTAAATGATTTCACTAGGAATTGACTACTTATTAATCTTATTAAATCTGAATCGTTGTCACTTACGATATTGAATCCGTCTTTCAGCATCTCCAGGCATTTCAATTGCACGAATTTACTTGAACTGACAGTTGCTTAGTGCCAGACAATGCCTCAGTTTAAGTTCATGCGTGCACTTAAAATGTCGAAAAGCAAAACTCGGTTCGTAGGCGAAAAAAATATTTTTATAATATAAAGTATTTTTATTCGAAATCCGCATTGTAGTCATTTTGTCAACTTTTAAATTTTCATGTTTCAAGATGGTATTTTGTAATATAAAATTGTTTACCTAATTTTGACACGTGTTTCGCCTCTTTCAGGGGCATATTCGGACTTTCTATCGAAAAGTTTGCTTTAGTGATAAAGCAAAATTGATTCTAATATTTTGAAATGATAAAAAAAACAAAATGGAGTTTGGGTTTTATTCTTTTTACGGGAAGGTAGGATTGGATGATAGAAACAAAACAATCAGATAATTTTACTTCTAATAACGTTAGCATTACAAAATATTATCTAATGAGATGGGAAGGCTTAAACCCACTGGAAATAAATTTACCAGTGTCGAGTAACCCGTTCTTTTTAAGACATTATTAAATATTACTTCCTTACTATACATTCTAAGCTGTTGATTTTTAAACCCTTTTTATTTACTTAATGGAGTATTTGTAAATTACTACTCTGATTAAATTTATGATATTTTGGTTTAGTTGGTATTTTGTAACCTTAATACCGGTACCTCGGTTCCGGTAATACATGTGTTGCAATCCCTTCAATCGAATGTAAAGTAGCGTGTTTAATGCCACACAGATTCTGTGACCAGTCATTCCGGATGAGACACATCTGTATTGAAATCCTGACTAGTTATAAGTGTCTTCGACAGGTGGACACCTGCTGCCGACTCCTTCTATCTGGCATTTGCCACCAAACCAGCGGCGACAAATAGTCAGAAAAAAACATTTATTAGAATGTAATTCATGAGCATTTTGAATGACTTGAATATACTCGTCGAAGACATTGTGCTTTCATCAAAATTTTAATATATAATTAAAGCAAACACATGTTTTAAATCTGTAACAATTATTGTATGCTATTTTATTCAATACTTTTTGATTGATTTATGTGTGAAATAAAACTGTAATCAACCACAATGTACATAAAAGTATTTGTTTAAATAAGAACTTGCAAGAAATAACTGAAGAAATAATTTCAACTATCAATTCTTGGAGGAAAGGCATTCATCTATCTATCTATATATATAAAAATGAATGTCTGTGTGTATGTCCGCTATGGACTACTAAGCCGCTCGACCGATCGATGTGAAACTTTACAAATTTATTGAGTACACTCCCGCAATGGTTTCTGGCCTACCAACCCCTCCCCCCAACCTCCACCCCCAAATTATTTTTTAAACTTTACGAATTTTTGAGTTCACTCCTTCGAAGGTTTCTGGCATAACCCCCCCCCCCATACGCCTCCCAAACCCCACCCCGCCAAACAACCCCCCCTACCCCCCACAAAAAATGATATCGAACTTTTTCAAATTTCTCGAGTATTGAATACATGCAAATTGAATTGAATATTTGTGTAATGTCTTTCCTTCAAATTTATTTTAGTTGCTGGCGTAGCAACGCGCGCAGGGTACAGCTAGTTGTATATAAATAAGTAAGACACATTTCTTTTAATTGAGGATTTGGACTGAAGGTGCTTGATAAAATTTCAATATCAAATCGTTTTAACTTTGTACTTTTCCATGTACTTTGTCGCACACGATTTAGGTTAGGCTAGTTCCTGAAGATACCAAAAGGCAAAACTCGGGTCGTTAGCCACAAAATTCATGGATATGGTGGATTGGCGTTGATATATTATTATCTTCTCAATGAATAAATAATTTGTAGTATGCGATGTAGTAATAGTTTAGCTTACTATTTTCACAATCAATATAGAGAAAAAAACTATTTATATTATTGTCTGTACATTAACCACAGTTAGTTTATTGCGATCAGGAACGGTTTCGCTCATCGCGAGCATTTTTAACTGATTAACTAGTTAACTGCGGCGTACTCTACAAAAAGTCATGTATTTAATGGATCAGTAACTAATTCAAGTTTTGGTCTGTTAAATAAATAAATGGTCAGTTAAAAATCAAAATGGTCAGTTGTCATTGTATCAGTGTGAATGTGGTCAGTTATTAAATAAAACGGTCAGTTATATATTTTCATGGTTAGCTATTTATTAAAAACTTAAATGGTCAGTTATTTAAAAAGTTTTAGTTTGACAGCTAATAAGCAAATTTATGACAAGTTATTTTTATTTTAACTGACCATTTATTATTTTTAACTGACTGTTTTAAGTATTTATAACTGACCATTTATCGAATTAGAAACTGACTAAATAATTAGTAGTCCTACCGTCCTACTAAAATAGACAAAATAATGCCCTCATATCAATAAAAAGGATTATAGTTAAGCTACTCACGACATAAAGCTACTAAAAAAAGAATATGAGCGAGATATACAATCTGTTATAGGTATCATTGTATAATCTATCCACAGTAGTGGAAAACTGTCAATTGGAAATAAATTAATTTTAAATTCTTCATACGCACTATTTTGATTTCAATTGGATGAATATATTTTGCAATAGACAACGACACTCCTTTAAAACCAGTGACACGAAATCATGCAGTGCGTAAAAATTATGTATTAGAAAATAGCGATTTGCAAAAACTTTAATTAAATTCCTTTGCACGTATGTACGTTGCGTTAAATCTTCTTGATTAAATATATTATATTATCTTACTTGATCACTTTTAAGGTGTTCACTGTCAATACTTGGTGGAAAGGCATTATAATAAAAATAATAACACATTTTTTAGTACTTTTTCCACATCTGATTTATTTCATCAGGACCGGTTTCGCCCATGGCGAGCATTATCAACTGATAAGTAATACAATAAGACAGTGGTATTTATGCAAAAGTTAAGGATGAAAACAAGGTATGACAAACAATTGGTAATGCAACTAAGCAAATAAATTAAAGTAAATTACAAGACAAATAGACTAAAAATAAAATGTTCGAGACCTCTTAGCAATGCAAAACTAACACATCAAAAATCAATTAAGTATGAATTTAACATTAACAAAGTAAAAGCCCAAAAATTAAGTGAATTTAATTAATAAAAATAAATAAATCTACATGTCTGTCAACCATAATTAGATGGAAGTCCCGGTAATGAGTTCAACTGACTCATCAACAAATATATGAAATAATTTCTGTAGAATTTGAATACATTGTTATTTGTTAGGTTTCAAGTGAACGGATGTACTTGAACTGACTCATGGAAAATTTCAAAATTCAAACGTTTCAAATTCCATGAAACACCTTCAGTCTTAATTCTCAATTGAATTATTTTATATTCAAATAAACTCCCATAAAGTTACCACCGGATCCATCGAAAACATTGTCTTCTTTCAAGTCAACATATTTTTTTTAAATCTTATCTTTTCCAATATGAGTTTAAAATACTGAAGACAACACACTTTATATTTAAATATCAATACTTATAACTCTGTAACTGAAGAATTTATCGAAAATATATTCATAGGTATTATAATGTTACATAAGTAAGTTGTTTATTTATCAAGAAAACATTGATATTCTAATTGAATAATCGTGTTCCACTTATTAAGATCGCTGCATATATTATTGAATAACAAAAATATGCTTTAAACTTTACATCGGGCATAATTGAAAAGTCCTTGAGAGCTGATCCTGAATGGTATCTTTTCGAGATTGATGGTGTAGCTAGATCACGGATGACATTTTGAAGACCGATATTATAATATAATATGCTAATTATATGCAAGCGTCACTTAGCTTGATTCAAATCCTATAACTGTGGATGTCTTAATGGTTCGTGATAGGCATTTATCAAGAAATGTTGTATTCATAATTACGTCATCAATACTGTGATACCTAGAACGTTTTGGAAAAAGAAATCACTTATAATGTTCACTTTTAAGGTGTTCACTGTCAATACTTGTTGGAATGGCATTATAATAAAAATAGTAAATCAGTTTTTAGTACTTATTCCACAGTAAATTTGTCTGTGGTGCAGTGGTCCACTTCGTTGGAAAAATACAGATCAAGATATATATTGTAGATATATACAAATAAGATAATATACCAGGAGGTAGTTTTCAAATTTGGTCAAATCCATGTGTTGACAAACTGAGAAAGTAAGATATTTTCATTACTTTTTCCTCATAAGTTTATGTTTACTAACAATATTTTTAAAATGACTTGATAAAAGATTTAAAAATTTACTACCCGGTCCATGGTGCAGTTGCCAACATCGTTGCCTTTAGTGACGGACCGGCCCATTTCGAGTCTTTCAGTCTATAATTCGATTCTGCTCGAACGCATTGGGTGGTTGTGCTAAAAATCTATTCCCAACCCTTCCGATCCCAAAAAAAGCGGGGCACATAGCGAGAGTAATAGACTAACCACTAATTCTTAACTAGTCTTCGTATCCTTCCAATCCCAACCCTCTCCGAAAATGAGAGGTAGGATGCAATTAATTAAAAAGTAGTTCTCGTAAAAAAAAACACGTTGAGACTGATGAGCTGACTAATTGACTATACTGACTGAAAACTGATAAACCGATTAATAGTGCTCGCTATAGGCGAAACCGGTCCTGATATAGTAATTTTTTTTGTGGCATATGTAGTAAAAATGATTTATAACTTTTAATGTTGACAATAACGTCAATTAACCGCAAACATTAATATCTTTGAATTAACTGAGGTTCGTTTCGTTTTGGTAAGTGTTTTAGTCGAAAACTATGGTCGACGCCATTATTTATCTAATTTTGCCACCTAGTACATTGGACTGAATTTTACCTAATTCAATTTTGAACTTTTTTAGTACTATCAAATTCAAAATTACTATTTGTGAATATGTATATATTCTTATTTCATCTAACTGTAATGCACCATGTAAAAAAAACAGTCAATACATTAAAATCGATTATCTTAGAAATAATTGTTATTATTCAACATTTTCCTGGTAGTGACCCCTTTTTATAAAAGCCATGTGACCTGCCACCCCCGATGTAATTGAAAAATGCAGTTTGAATATATAATTTAAATAACATAATTTAAAAAAATGCATTGTAGTGAATATTTTTTTCAGTCAACTGTATAAGTTGGTGACCCCACAGAAAAACCGTCGCGACCCCCTTCGGGGTCGCGACCCATGGGTTGGGAACCCGTGCTATAAGCGATTAGCTAATCATTAATTCTGTCCTACCTAACCAATTCTATCCCTCCTCTTATCGACCTAATCATTCATCTCAATGAATTAGAACACAGTTCTCGTAGAAAGAAAGAAAAATGTCTTGATATCTTGATTAGGAAGGCCATATGCTCGACATTGAAAACTAATATGGATAAAAAAAAACATTTAAAATGTTTTTTTTTAATTTTTTTTAGACGTAAGTGTTAATTTTAATTCCAAATAATTTGCGTGTTTTCCCAGCGATGAAGCTTTATAAAGTTTAAAGTTTTAGACACGACTCTGAGTAATATTTATTTATTTAATACCCAATTGAAATTTTGTACGGTCAACTGAAGTGGTTCTAGTGAAAATATTTCGTAACAAATTAATGAATCATAGAAATGGAACTAAAATATCGCAATAAAAATTCAAAGATAATATTGTCAAAACCTCTCTGTGGGCCAGGGCTCGTGAACCTTTTTATGCCCACCGCCCAGCCCACTCTTGCTTAATTTTCCACGATAAATTTTCCTTACCATCATCGCTATTTTTCAATCCAGTATATGGGTGAAAAAAATTCTCAATGAAATTTAGACGATTCGAAGAAACAGGTGTTTATAGCCAAAATATTACTGTTAATTGAGTTACTTGGTAGAACTCCATTATAATACGGTGAGAAAAATAACAATGAATTTTATTTCTACAGAAATTATTTTATATATTTGTTATATTGCGCCATCGTCAGGACTATTCTGACGAGGGTGTTAGTCGAAATACATAGCTATAAACCAATATATAAAATAATTTCTGTAGAATCAAAATACATTGTTTTTTTTTCTCACTGTAACATTTTATTGCAACAAAAAAAGTGTATTTTCATACATTTACTGAAAAAAATTAAAATCAAATTCAATAATTGATGATAACATTGACCCTGATGTTGTAAGACTAAATATTTTATGTCTGGTTAAATTTTCGTCAAAAACAAACGAATGTCTCTTCTTTCAGAGATTTTTAGACAATTTCTTTGTTTCTTCATGATTTGGGTAAAAAGCAAAAATGGCGCATCGCCCACCACAGAAGCCTTTACCGCCCACTACTGGTCGCTACGGACAAGATTGTCGATCCGTGCAGTAGGCCGGGAGTCGCCAACCTTTTCATGCCTACTGCCCACTTTTGCTTTTTTTCATGGTGAAATTTCCTTACCGCCCACCAGCATCGCGACATTTCTATCCAGTATATGGCTGAAAAAATTTGGAGCCAAAGCAAAACTCGCCCTTAGCCCACCACGGAAGCCTTTATCGCCCACTACTGGTAGGTACGGACAAGGTTGACGACCCGTGCCGCAGGCCATCAAATCAAGATCTGTCACTTGTTTTTTTTTGTTAATTTTCGAATTGTGGGTCTATTATTTTGAACATCTATGACTCACTCTCTTCAAGGACTTCGCGTTCGGTTTTAAAAGACAGATTGGTTTTATTTATATTGTATTATTATTCTTAGATCCTTTTATTTATGTCCTCATTAGTGTTTTTGAGTGTAATATTGTGTCACTTTAGAGGCTATAAAATAACATAATGTTGTTCTTTTCTCCGGGTGCGTATATTATCAAGATAATGTTTGATTCTTTATTGTATTTTTGACCTGCAGGGTAATTGACGACAATATCACATAATAAAAGAAAGACCATTGTGTTCGAAATTGGATTTTAAAATATTTATTTAATATTTTAATCTGTCCCATTAGATTATGGTTATGGTTTTTTAATCCGCAGCTGTCCAAGATTTGTATTACTTAATTTTGTTAATTTATTAATAGCTCCACCAGGAAAAATATATATTAATTATTCCCGCATATCTCTAACGGCTTTTAAATCGCAAATAGCAAATCGCAAATCGCTACTCTTGGCATATTCATCTATGAAATGCTGATTATAATGAACCTGCCAATGGTGATTGCATCAGGAGCGAAATTTTTCAAACGATATTTATATATGCAATGTCATAACGGTATGAGATGTCGTTATCAGATCGTTGAATAACATTTGATATTACGACTGTTTTTTCCTCTAAAAAGCGTTTTTTTTTTTAATATGGATCATTGAAAATCATATGGACTCTTCACGAAGATTATCTCAACACGTTTTTTCTATGAGAACTTGTTACTCAGTAACTCAACCTCTCTTTTTAGAAGAGAGTAGGGATTGAAATGTTGCGATGACGAGGACCAGATTAGTGGTAGGCTAATCGCTCCACTTTTTGGGATCGGAACGGTGAGAAGGGATTTATAACAATACAAACACCCATTGCTCGCACTGGAACCCTAACTGGGCTGGTCCGTCACGGATGCTAACGACGTTGACCACTGCACCACGAACTGGGCAGTAAATATGTTTACCTTTTATCCAGTCATTTAACATCACTGAAATAGAATGACATAGTTCGACAGAAGAGCCTGAATAAGTAAGAGGGTTTTTCAAAAGGTAAATCAGTGCAAAAATGATGTTCAATTAGATCGTGCTAAAAATCATATTATACAAAATACATGTACTAAGTTTTACCCTGTCTATCATAAGGAATACATATATATACTATTCATTTTAGACAAATTTTTTGATCTATTAAAGAATCCGGCTTAAAATATTTGAAATTACTAAATTGCAGCGAGCTACAATATAGCAATGTTAAATGCTGTAAATAAATTTACCATATAATTAAAAGTAGTTACAGTAAAAGATTACCTAATACTTTTACTGGCACTGTAAAAAAATTGGTCAGTAGTCGTCAATAGGAAACAAACTATTATTATTGATGATTTCCGATATGTGGTATAGGAGGAAAATTCTTAGATAAAATATTTACTCACACATTGAAAGCGAGCGAAAAATTTCGAGGGGAAAGTTTTGTGAAACTCTATTTACATCTGCAGGTGGATGGAGTGTGTCAGATTTAAAGCAATTGCAAATTTTAAGTATTTATAAAAGTGAAATTATTAGATATCGATTGGGTGACTTCTGTGAAACCGCCAAAGTCCTACTACCACCATTGCAAATTAATATTCATATAAATAATGGGCAAGGCAAAGAGCAATGGACCTCTCGATTTTTTTTTGAACGGTTTCGTTGCGGATTTTGGATGCATTTGAATTAAGGAGCAGTTTGGGGGGCTTCCAAAATAGCACACTTTGATAGGGCTCAAACTACATGTTTCATCGTGGGTGTAGGGACATACGGGCGAAACTACAAAAATGGCTGTTTTGAGTTAAATATGGCACTGTCACGCTCAAATGCAGTTCTATAAGATATAAAAATATTAAACTTGTACGGAGAGGGACTAACCAGATATTGCTCGGCTTTCCTGCAAATCCGTAAGAACAAAGTTTAACATGGAAAACTGATTTGCCATTTATATCAGTTCGTTGTTTTTGTAGTTTCACCCGTATGTCCCTACAACCACGACATGAAAAATAGTTTTGACAAATCGACACCTTATTTTGAAAAGATCTAACTGCTCTTGGACCTGTTTTGAGATAAAAGCGCTAAAAGTTTGGATTGATATTATGCTATTCAAAAAATAAAATTCACTTCTAACAATGAGGAAGTAAATATGTTTGAATATAACTTATTTTTAGGATTTGTTTACACAAATCAAGCCATTTTTATTTGAAAAAATGATCTCAGTGATGAAAATGTGAGAGTTGTATCAAACAAATTTATGAAAAACAGGGTTTAGATAAAACTCCGACATTCTGCTTATTCCATTATTCAACGACATATGAGTCTGAAGAAAACGCACGCGATAGAATGCGATTGATACAACCTTTTTCGACCAAAAGGTCATTTTAGTTCGAAATGTCAGTTAGAACCTTTTCAAAGTAAGGTAACGACATGTATTTCGTTTGGAATATTATATTATGCTGAATGACAGACGGGTCATAAATCATAAGTACGGTGTGCAGATATGCTCGGTACTGAATTGTTTCTAGTGAACTGCGAGGAATAACGATAATTGTTCAATCCATACTTTCAATCACATGCAATAAGAAAATTACATTTACATTTTTGAAAAATTACGCCTTTTTATCATTCGATAAAGAGGGCCTCAAAAATTACATTGCGCCTGGGGCCTCCCAAGGGGATAATCCGTCGCTGAAGCAGAGACACTAAGGCTAGAATTGTATGCCTGTCAAGGATATGACCTAAGACCCAAACAAGTTGTGAGGTTAAATAAAATAATGATGGTTATCTACTTCCGCGTACTCTAGTGGAAAAGATGACAATGATTGAAGAAAATCTCCGTTGGTATGTCTATGATTCGTGGCCATATCCTCTACCTGCTTTAGTTGTTTCGAAGAGTATCTGACCCCCGCCAGGTTTATTGCTTATTCCTAGATCACTGCATTGTCTCATAGCTGCGTTGAATATATCTTTTGGATATCCAACGGTAACTTCTTAGGGCAAATAAATCTATCCGGCTATTCGAAGAGACAAGCCGTACTAAGACTTCTCTGGAGCATTCAAATCTCATGACTAAGCTAGCTCGTTTTCACGCGATAGTTTTTCAGCTTTCTCAACTTACACTCTTAGTAATCGTCGCCAACATCTCTCTTCAGTAAATGCTGTGAGTCGCAACAGTAAAGCAGCATTGTCAGTAGGTGGCTCTCGACTGATTGCATCCATAAATCACAGATTTTAATCATTGAATTGAAGGTTTCTGCAGCGGATCATGATCTCATCCACCATCTCCTATGATGTGTACTCTCAGGTACTTGATGCCATCTCTTCTCTCGATGGTCTGCCCAACGCTCGTATATAAATAATCTAGGCCAGATAGGCACGATTGTATATCTTTGCTTTTTTCATCTCTTTACCCGTCTTATTTATTTGTGATTAATTAAATAAAAACAATCTTCATACCATAATTGGAGGTAAGTCTCTTGGTCTGGACCATGGTTGAGTCTAAACCATTATTTCGAGATGTGGAAACTCCCTCCCACACTGATCAGATCTCAAAAATGGAGCGTAGCGATAGTGGTTAGTTCGCCACTTGTCTTGTCATAGTCTTATTCTTTTTAGACCGATTGTGTTAAAAAAAATGGAATGAGTAACTAACTGAGTAACAAAAAGTTTTCGTGAAAAAAATTTAAGTGAAACAAACTCTATAAGAAGTTTGTATATCACATATTAAGAGCGGGAAATGTTTAAAAGAAAGTGTCTTGGAGACCAATACCTGATGTTAAATGCAATATTATGGAAGAAAATCACGTCAGTTGAATGGTGTTTTGTCTGACTAGATATAAGCATCAAAAAGAACCCTACTGAATGTAGCATGTCAAATAATAGGAATATTACTTTAAAAAAAGTTTCTAATAATAGAATGGAAAGCTCTGCAAACAACATATTTTGCACGTATGTATTTTGGTTCTGCATAAATTATTTTATGTATCGTTGCTAGCTATTTCGGCTTACGCCATCGTCAGAACTATGATTAACTACTTATTTACTGTTGTAGACAGGGTTCACAATATATTATCTTTTCTGTTCTAACATCTTGACAATCGCGTAAGGCGGAATAGCTATCAACAATATATGTTTAAAAATCTGTAGAACTAAAATACATTGCTATTTTTTTCACATTTGTATAATGGAGTTCTACTAAGTTAATGCCAATTCAATCAATACAATCTTTTTGTCTACTATTTTCTAAATATTCAAATAGTATATGTATAAAAATAAATCAGGAAATATCATTTTATCTGCGTGAAATAGGCATTGTAATTTTTTTTCAGTTTTTCAGTTAAATTCCAAATCCATAAGATACGTGAGAACAATTCGTCGACGGCCGACGCCATGGAGTCGTCACTCAAGCACGCACCTACCCACAGATCGCCGACGATGGATTGGTGGGGCCTCCAACATAAAGCCTCATATAAAAGCGCCTATGCCACCTCCCAAAGGTGTTGTTATCATTTCCCTCACCTGCCAAACGGGTGGATAACCAGTGCGAACTCAATATATATTATATAAAAATCATACATGTGCCGCAAGTCTTGAGTGATAAGTTAGTTACATCTGTTCAGTTTCACTTACGCCCGTTTTGCACGGGAAGTTAGTACCCTTTGACACTAATCGAAGATCCAAGGATTACTATTGGAATCGCCGCGATGTGGGTGATAACAAGAGAACCATGTGAGTTTATGTGAAAAAAAATATCTCGTATTAATTACATTGTTCTGCGAATTTTGTCATTTGGAAAATTACTCGGCACTCTGTGGAATTGTGTATAGGCGAATTTAATGTTGTGATGTAGATATACGGGTGGATGTATTTATGTTTATATTTTGTGAACTCGTGGAAATAGAACAAATGTGAATAATTTCATCACCATAAATATAATTTTCGTTTATTTTTATTCAACTTATCTTTCATAATAAAATTGCTTCTACTTTTCTGCTTATGCAGAAAGAGTTTAAATACGAAAATTGAGTACAATATATTAAACCATGTTTAAATTTAAAAAAAAAATCATTTAGATTTAAATGATGCACGTAAACTCAGTAAAATAAAACATAATTATATCAGATTTATAAAAAATATAGCTAATTTTTTGTTCCAAAAATTTATCAAACGAAATGGATATATTTCGCTCAAATAAGTGATTGATTGGAAAAATCGTTCCTGGGCATTTAATAAGCTAGTAAAGAATTGGTTTTATTTGTACGATTTATATATGTATTTAAATACAACACAAATAGATTATAATGGCGAAGAAATTTTCCATTAAATAAATTTGCTGTGGCTACAATAGTATAAGAATACGTTGTAAATGTAAACAAATTCAATATTATATTTTTTTTATAATTACAACTTGTGGGTAATCCACAACTTTTTAAACTAATACTAAAACAATCCTTAACTTGTATAACTTTCCCGCTTGTTTCGTTAAAATGTATTTTTCAATTGAACATGTTCTTCTACTGAGTAAATTTCGTTATTTCATTATACCATAAAGAAAATGGCGCACCTATGTAACTTTCATTAATTATATTCTTATAATTTTAGTTGATTATTTGTACGACTAGATTCAATTGCGATATAGTATTACTCGTGTCAAATAAATTATGTAATTTATTATATTTAGCATATTAAAGGTTATTGAAACTTTTCAATTATGGAAATAGTTTTAAATGACAGAAATAATTTAAGATATTGTAATATTTAATTATAAGTATTGCCTCGTTATTTACCGCGTTGATATGAATTATTTAAAATACACTTCAGTAAATAGTTATCGATACTTTAATCTCGAATGTCATTTTAATACCATAGTACTAAGCACTTAAATATTGTTCATTTCCAATCATCAACTGAATAGTGATATAAAAAAAAAACAAAAAGAATCTGAAGTATCGTAGGGTACCTTGACGTATTTCTTCATATTTAAGGATCGTAATCGCTCTATAATTCTACTGAACTCTGGATCAAATGTCTACATTTCACTTTTTCATTTGCCAGCCTTGACGTGGATTCCATTGGAATAACCTTCACTTGGCCTTTTCAATAAATTGAGCATCTTCTACCACTTCGGAGTATGAGCATTCCAAATTTTCTATCAATAAGGTTCAGTAATTACTATGAATTTTCCGACCGAATTTAGATTAATTTTGTATTTATAAGATCATTAAAATATTCATAAATTAGTATACTGCTATTTCGATATGAAAAAATTACATTAAAAATTGATAAGGAATTCTACCGAGTAGGTTCTAACAAAATCAACTTTTAAACATAAAAAAAGTTCTTGTCTGAAATCACTCACGTCCACGTGGAGCATGTCGACATCCAAAGCAATGTCGTTTAAAATCGTTACAGCTCGCCCCACTAGCATCCCCATAGGCAGGCTGGGTTGAATAACACCTTGGAAGAATAAACAATTCATGACTACGATTTCTCAAAAGAATATACATATGTTGTTTTGAACTTAAAATTTTCAAAATACGTGGAATTATTATTTTGGACTGGTTAAGCCAAAAGAAATAAACGGCCAGGTATATTTTTCTTCGAGCATTCAAACTATTGAAAGTGAGCATACCTACGAGAAAATTAGTTGGATATAGCCATGGATGCTACCCATGGCTAATAAATCACTCAGATCTCTTAAGCCAGAGGTGGGGGGGGGGTTTGCATTCTTTAGTCCACGTGCGGCCTTGTCGATCCTCGAGTGCGACCTTTTGACTGAATCCATTTTTTTTTATTTAACGTTTCCATTGCTCAACACAAATATATAATTATTATAATTCCAGTTTCTTGGATACGTAATAATGGATAAATGAATGCGACCTTGAGAAACGAAAAGATTCCTCACCACTGATAGGAATCAAGAATTCTCGGTGGAAAGAGATTATATTTATAAAAATGTCATAAAAATAGATTATTACAAAAGCAAAAAAATGCCTTTCACTTTTAAGTAAACAAAAGTTTTCCAAAAAACGAAACCGGTTCTAATTTAAATCAATTGCTAAGTACAAACTATTACACAGATGTTTCGGTAATATTGTCATCAAGTCGTATATAGGTATGCCACATAGCAATGGAGTTTGTATTATTATTGAACAATTTGAAATAAAATATTCGATAGAAGTTAAGATTTAACAAAAGCTCTATTCAGGTTTTTTTTTGTGTTTGTGAATACAAATTATAAATAATGCGCGTAGCACCTTGAAAGCTACCGCTAATAAATAAAATATACTAACAGTTTTTAAAAAAATAGCCTTTAACTTTAGCCATCGTAGTGTATTTTTTTAATAAAAAATCGTTTTTAGGCTGTTATAAAATTGGTAATTTATTCACTAGCCTCACATAAATATTATCTTTTATCTTTGAGATAAAAAAAAATGACGCACAGTAAATAAATATTTATGGAGAATTGTAAAATCGGTAAAGTCAGTTTTTTTAGAAAACGATTTTTTATTACCGCTGTATGTACCAAGCAAGAGTATATAGATTTTTTATTTAAAATATAGTACAGTTAGTGGTGTATGTATGTATAGTAATTTCATTATAGTCTGTTCAATGCCATGTAAAATGAAATTAATATACGTAAAATAAATTTTACAACATACAATTTTTTTTACCATATCTACCTTGGAGTATATGGACTCTTCACAGAGTTTATCTCAACATGTTTTTTCTACGAGAACTGCTTGTTACTCAGTTTTTCAATTTCTCTTTTTCGAAGAGAGTAGGGATTGAAAGGATACAAGGACTAATGGTTAGCTTATCGTTCTCGATATGAACCCCGCTTTTTTAGGATCGGAAAGGTAGGAAGGGTTTTTTAACAACGCAAACGACAATTGCCTTCGAACAGAATCGATTTATCGACTGAAAAAATCTACTCGTACAGGAACTCGAACCCGGGCGGTCCGTCACAGAAAACAACGACGTTGATCACTGCCCCTCGGTCCGGGCAATTTAGATTTATAAATTAGTATTAAATTATTAAAAGTTACTCGGTAAGTATTTTTATTAAATTTGGTCTGTATATGTCCAGTCTAAATCAGTTTTTCATTCCACCTCGAACAAGAGTAAAATCACAAGAATACCGGAGGTTGCGATTTTCCAAATTCCAAAAGCTCTGATGGTTTTTGTGTCATATGCAGAAATACTGGTCGATTAAATAGATGCGTTAAATTGTATGCATAAGAAAAAGATCAGGTTTGAATCGACCGACAGTCTTTAATGTAGACAGGTCTTAAATTTATAATAAAATAAAGTTTCAAAGAAAACGATGTGAAGTGTTTAGTTACAGCAAAAATCACGCTATCGTTTTCGCTAGGCATACCATAATTACGAAGCTTTAATTCGGGACAGAGCGGGAGCTAGGGAAGAAGAAACCAAAACTACTTTTTATTAAATCTCTTATGTTGGAGCAGACGTTTATAAAAAAACATAAAAGTCATTGAATATGATATCAAATTTTATTTATAGTACCGTGACGCTTGAACGATAGACTCTAGCTTCGGTCATCCGACCAAATGTGTTTTTTTTTCGATGAAACGCGTTTCAAAGGCGCGAAAATTTATGGCAGATATAAAATAAATATGATCCAATTGTAAAAAGTCTAACAACAACGGATGCTAATTTTGCATTTTTTTTTATTTGAAGAGTCATTGGAGCATTTAAAATTATCGGTTCGAATTTGACTCTTACAGCATCAAATTTTGGTTCAGTCAGAAGTTTTGAAGCTCTTCGTGGAGTGAAACAACCGGGAAAATATCACAAACCGGCCTGGACCAATGTCAAGCTGGGACGTATGGTAAACCTAGCTATGCGTGATGGATAATTATTATTGTATATATAATGAAGTAAAAAATGGCTAAAATTAGTTAAATAATAAATAAGTAGTGTCTTTCGTTTGGCGATCAAGTGGCGCCGAAACAGCTATCAACGATATTGCATAATCCCGATTCAATCTATTTAAAATTAAATTTTAAACGTTGGATATCTGCATTATCACGACGGAATGTTTTAAAGGAATATTTGTTTTATTCATAACTTTATAGCTTTCATCACAAAAATAATGGTTTACATTTTGTGACATAATTAAAAATGCTCAATAAAAATTTAAATCTTAATTTGCAATAATTAATTAGGACAAATTATATATACCCACATAATATTTAAACGTCATTCGAAACGTGCAGACTGATAATCGATGAATATTTTTTATGCTTGGCTGAAAGTTATTTCGACCACGAGGAAAAATGTTAATCTTAAAAAAACTCAAAAATTAAATAATTTTAATCGGTATTCAAGAATGTGGGACAGTTTGATTAAGTTGATAACTTGTATTCATAATCGGTAACGCCTTTTTATTACAAAAATATTTATTTGCCTTTCTCCGAAAAGAAAACCTATGTTAGAAAAAATACGATAAAATAATTAGTTAGTTTTTAAATTCGTTGAGTTCTAAATTATTGTATAATTCCAGCTCACGTATTATCACAATCTTTTAAGGTGTTCACTGTCAATACTTGGTGGAAAGGCATTATAATAAAAATAATAATAATTTTTTATGCAGATTTTTTTATTATATTTAAATGCACTCATTTTTGAACTTTTACTTTGTTAATGATAATTCATATTTAATTGATTTTTGATGTATTAGTTAGGATTGCTATGAAGTCTTCATCATTTTATTTGTAGTCTATTTTCCTTTTAATTTGCTTCAATTTATTTGCTTTACCAATTGTTTGTCATACCTTGTTTTTCATACTTAACTTTTGTATAAATATCACTGTTTTATTGTATTCCTTATCAGTTGACAATGCTCGCCATGAGCGAAACCGGTCCTGATCAAATAAATTTTATGTGGAAAAAAGTACTAAAAATTTATTATTATTTTTATTATCACAATCTGTTTAAAGAACCTCTTCTCAAATTCTATGTTGGTATTCCATTTTATTAAGATAATTTTTGAATCATTTTAATCTGTCAAATTAACGCAGCAATACAATAACAATTAATGGAATCAATAATTGTATCATTAACGGTAATCATTGTTAATGATTTATGAAGTGATCAATTCATGTTTGATTGAAGATTGTTTTATTGAATTCTAAATAAATAAGTAATGATATTATTTGGATCAACTGAATTTGATACAATTTTGAAAATATAATGGTGAAACATGGATGAGCTGTTGTCTAATCTAATTTATAAAAATCAATGTTTGTTTGTTTGTTCGTATTTTATGCGTTTCCATACCGATCATCCGATTGCGATTAAACTTTGTCAACTTTTTACTTGCGCTTGCGCAAAGGTTATAGGCATAGTAAAATTATACTAATAGTAGGTCTTTTATCAAAATATCAATGATTTTTCATATTTTATGCACTGCCATACCGTTCATTTTGACAACTTATTGTTGCACTCGCGCAAAGGTTATAGGCATAGTACAGTTTAATTTCAGTGGGTGACTTATAGACAAACATCAAACGGCAAATTTCATCGATACCGTTTAATGTTAGTGAAATTAAATCGAAGTTATTTATCTAAAATATTGTGCATCCGAAAGCACTTCAATAAACACAAAACATTTCTTTCTTTGAGTGGCATTGCAACGCTTGCCATCAAAATCAAAATATTACACTGCACATATATTTAGTTTCCAATTCTGTTTTTTGTCCAAAACTAGGGTTCTAAATATCGTAATATTATGTATATTATATGACATACAGCAGCATGAATTTGTATATTCATAATATATTTAAAAATCTCACCGTGTATTACCTACGCGTTTTTTATTACATACGCAACATTTTATATCACGCCACTTTTTTAGGTTGGGCAATTTTTTCCATCTATGACAGTAGAAAAGAGCCGTCTTCGTCTATTAAACTACACGCGGCATAGGTACACTTATTCAATCACGTAGCTGATAAAAATTACATCTTACAGCCCTTAATAACAATAGTTAAATGGAACGAATTCTGAAAACAACTGTCAAATAAAATACTAAAAACAAATGAGTGTTGTATTCCATATTTGAATAATTTATATTTCGTAGGTATTCGTATTTTAAAACGCAATATAGGTGAATAGTGCTTTACCTTAGAATTATCTCCCAGACCGTGGTCAACGTCGTTCGCTTTCGTGTCGGACGACCCGGGTTCGATTCCCAGTACGAGCAGATTCAGTTGATAGATTGATTCTGTTACAAGGTAAAGGGCGTTAATGTTGTTAATATTCCTTCCCACCTTTCCGATCTCAAAAACAAGCGCGGCACGTAGCGAGAGCGATTAGCTAACCATTAGTCCTCTTATCCTTTCAATCCCTACTCTCTTCGAAATAAGAGAAGTTGAGCAACTGAGTAAAAAGCCGTTTTTGTAGAACAAAACATGTTGAGAAAAACTCCGTGAGCAGTCCATATGCTCCAAGTTAGGAGCGGAGCATTTTAATATAAAATTAAAAACAACATTGATTATTCCACGTATTGTGTTACTTATCTTCGTACTTATCACAAAGTTTGCTTAAGTAATTACTGAAGCAAAGCAAGCCAGTCCAAGCCAGAAATCGTCCAAGGCGAAACACGAGTCAAAAAGTTATTTAAAATTTTATATTAAAAGAATATTTAATTAATTGAGAGTTTTTTGGAGATTTTGAAAATTAAATTCTTTCGAAATTTGATTTAGACTGTTTGTTTCTACTGCAGGAAACTTCACTCGAGTTCATATAATATATTAATGATGATTACTATAATAGGTAGCATTTACCAATATTTATCAAAAAACTCCACGAATGAGTAGGCCGCATATATTCATTTAAATTATTTAAATAATTAGCAGTCCGTTTCGTGTTGAATAATTTGATAGAATGTGGATGTATTTTGATTTGGCAGTGGGTCAGAATCGAATATTATACAACCAACGAGATACTTTAGAATATTTTCAATGACAACAGATACATTCTGTGTGATTTCGCAACTGTTTCAAGAATCCAAAATCGGCCGTGAAATGTGGAAAGAAAAAAACCAACTTTTGGTATTTTAGACGCATAATAGTTTGTTATGGCGCCATTGATTGCGTATTTTATATTTTCGAGTCGTATGCATGACTCTTTGTAATATTTTTTTATCGAATAATTTTGATGGTCAATATATGCATAAAAAGATACATTTCGGTCAAAATAAACACTGGCAGAAATGGCTGTTTTTACAATTAAAAAATAAAATAAAAATAATAACACATTTTTTAGTACTTTTTCCACATCTGATTTATTTCATCAGCATGGTTATTCATTATTCAATCAGATGTGGAAAAGGTACTAAAAAATGTGTTATTATTTTTATTATTTTATATTTTTTTTTTTAAATATTTGGCATTACAGCTTGCGCCAATGCGCCAAATATTCTGAGTTGTGAAAGTCACACGAGATTAACTCGATGGTAAATAATGTATCAGTTGTGCACAAAATCAACGATAAACACCCAGCCCAAGATCTTTTTTTACAATTGAAAAAATCTAACCTTGCCGGGGATTGAACCCGGGCCCCCCGATTGCTAGGACAAAGCTCTTGCCACTAGACCACAGGGACCGATTATAATGCCTTTCCACCAAGTATTGACAGTGAACACCTTAAAAGTGAAAAAATAAAATGTTCTCAGATAAAAGAATACCCATTAATTGTGGAGTATAATTTTCATTTTAAATTAGCTTCACTTTTAAGGTATTCACTGTTGGTGGAAAGGTATTAAAATAAAAATAATAATACATTTTTAGTACTTGAACACAGTAGTACAGTTGACAATGCTCGCCATGAGCGAAACAGGTCCTAATCAAATAAACTTTATGTGGGAAAAGTACTAAAAATGTATTATTATTATTATTAAATTAGCTTGCTTTTTTGCCAGATTTGCATCTTTGAGAACAATAGTTATGGGGCGGCTTACATTATGGGGCCCGATACATTCTTTTTTGACAACTTCAATTTCACCGTAAGGAGCAGCTTTCCGGAACCCAGAATATGTTTTAGAATCGCCATCACCTATATAGTTTCTACGAACGAACTTTCAATTTTTCTATTGAACGCTTAAACATTTCAATAACCGCATCGGCTTCCATTTTACCTGTAAAGCCCTGGTGATTTGCAGAACAAGCACCATTGTGTTCATTATACCACTCATTATACTCATCAGTACCTTTTTTAGGTTTCCAAACCTGACACTGTTTACAGTATGTACTTTTTACAACAATATCAAGAATTTTTCAGTACAATTTCAAATTCAGGTATATCTCCGAAAATATTTATCAGATTGGCTTCAAATTTTCAGAGAATATACTTAAATATGTTTACATTCCGAAAATGCAAAAAAATCTTTTTCAATCAATTTTTTGAAAATTCTAACTGCGTATAACTGCGTTAAGGCTTAAAGTTCCAGTTAAATATCGAATTAAGATTTGAGATCTTGAACGTGATGTCTTTCTTTCTTATCGATATAATCTCACGTGACTGTTAATGTGAAATCATTCAGCATATTTACAAATATTAGTTGATATTCTAAATATTTTATCATCTTTTTCCAAAAATTAATGTTTCAACATTAGTTAATCGTATTAATCAATATCATATTAGTTAATATCATTTAATAAAAGTTTTTTGATTGACTACTTAATAAGCAGTGATAACTTAACCCCTTCCCGGGCACGTCCGAGTATACTCGAGTATTGAAAGTCGTCAAAAACAGACGAGATAACTCGGGCAAACTTCAAACGACAATTACGAATTTGATCTATTCCAGGCAAGGGCATATGTACATATGTTAAATCAATTGGACCGGCAAAATTTTTAAATAATTAAGTTCATTCCATATGTTGTGTGACTTATAGCGACATTTGTTTCTTTTCACTTTAGTAATCTTATATATAAAACCGAAACGGCGTATGTCTGTGGGTCTGTAATTCCGTTTTGCATTGTTGTTGCAAGTTGCCATAAAAACGAATATGAAAGAAAATATGTTTGAATTTTTATCGGCGAAGACATTTAGTCAAAATGTAAAAAATTAGTCTTCTACTGAACTTTTCCCGGCTTTTATTATTAATAATAATGTATATTATTTACTTGAAGGTATTATTTGACATTTCTTTGACAGCAAATTAGTTTTTTTCCTTGAATTTGGACATTTTAATGGGCGAGAATGGGGCTGTCATCAAATTAAATAAAGTTTGTGATTTTATTTTAACTCTATTTTGGATGTTAGATTTTGTGATATAATTATGTCGAATGATATAACATTGAATAATTATTGGTCGCTTAGTCCGAGCGACGCCGGGTAACAATACTAGTATTATATATTATGCGTAATTTTAATATTCTAAAATGACAAATTTCAAGAGGTTGAGATTTTACTTTGTATTGGACAACATAACGGAGCTAGATGCAAACAAACAATAATACAGTCGACTCTCCTAAAGCATCACTTTATAAAAAGGTTTTTATAGCGTATGCTGCAGTCTTCAGGCAAATTATATGTTTGGTAAATATGTAATACAGTAGAACCTCGATTATCCAGACTGATTGGGGATGAAGGTAGTCCGGATAAAGACAAATCCGGATAATCGAAAAAATCATAATTGACAGGAAAAGACAAAAATATTCAGTATAAATCATTTTTATTTCTTTAGATTAATACATAGCTTTAATAATAAATTATTTTTTATTGAAAAATTCAAAAATGAAAAAAAAGATGCCAAAGATTTGTTGGGTAGTTTCTTCCAATTAAAACCTGTCTCGTCAGCATTGTAAATCAATTCTTCGCCGAGTCCTTACTTCTCCACAAACAACTTCAATGTGCCAATGAAAGTGTTTGCTGAAGGTGTGTCAGCAGAAAGCCTTTTCCCATGAATCCAGTTTCCTGATACCATGTCATCCTTTGATTTTTTCAAGCCAGCCCGAGCTTGCTTTGCAGGTGGGATCTCCATTTAATCTTGTATTGAAAAATATTGCTTTTTCACATAGTAATGGACCAGATATTGGCTGTCCAGATGATCGTCTTTATGTCGTATGAACCACATAAAAATATACTCTTCAACTTCTTCATTTCGTGATGTTTTCGTATCTTTACGCTCTGAGCTTCCATCTTCTGACATTAAACAATTGGTAAACATCAAGATTTTTTACTTTGTTTTTTATATCCAAGATTTTTCGAGACGTTCCGACGCCATATTTATTGGCAAAAAAAGTCCCAATTCACCCCGTTTCAAAGCATCGATTATATCCAATTTGTCTTTTAAAGAAACTACGACATGTTTTCTTTTCGTTGATATATCGGTAATATTAAAAATAAATATTTAAATCGTGATAAATTTTTCAAGAAACAAACGTTCAATGCGTATCGAAGTTGGACGATGTCTGACCCATATTTTATACAGGACTTATTGTTAGAACAAATGCAACGATCAATATATTAAGACTGCATTCCACCAGGTACGTACATAAACAGTGGACACAATTCGCCACGTGCATATCAGCAAATTTGTAATATAATCGAAAATCCGGATAATCGAGGTTTTACTGTATTATACATAAATATATTGCATTGGAAGAATATTGATCAGTAGCTGTAGGTACGTCCCTTTACTTTTGATAAAGTATACAATCTTAAAGCAAAAATTGAAATGCGTTTCTTTTGTCATATGGGACCGAATTAGATTTCAGATATTGATTGATATCACAGAGCTTGTGTATTTAGTAGCATGGAAAAACAAAATACCGAAAAATATACCACATTATGACATGTTACAAACATTAACTGAGGCACACAATCCAATTTATACTGTTGTTTAAATAAAGATCATAATTTAACATTTAAAAAAATAATTTTCCAACCAAGTTGTATAATGTCGGGCAGGACTCGGCTAAGCTCGGATTTCGTTTTAATACTATGATAATGAAATCTGTAATTTAAGATTTAGATGTACATTTATTATGTTGCAAATAAATACTGTCAATAATAATTGTACCATTGAATTGAAAGTTTTTAATGATAATTTGATTTTAAATCAAGTAATTTTAGCCATGCTAAACGCGTTGAATCTAAATGTTTTTCAGATAAAACTATATTCGTTGACAAATTTTTACTGTATTAAAATTTTTAATATCTTAAGAATTTTCTGAATTATCACGCGAAAACTGGATTTTTAAACTTTGTAGTTTATAATCGTTATTGGTTTAATTCAGTCTAAAAATAATATTTTTTCCTGGAAAAACACTTTTTTATTTTACCCAAAATATATTTCATTCGATAAGAATACTGTAACGTAAGTAATACTATTTCGGCATTATACCATCGTCAGAAACATAGTTTTAACATACATCAGTATTTTATCACTCTTAGGGCATGATTTTTTGGAATTCAATACTATAAATTTCAATGAATTGAATATTAATTAACAAAAGTTTACAGCTAACCACTTTCCAACAAATATATGGTTCTATAGCATGATTGACTGCAATTTTACAAGTGACTGGGCAAACTAAATTTTTCAACTTAAATTTCACATTACGAATAATATAATACTTCAGCGGTCGTTTCAGTATTCGTATAAGGTTTTAATTAATTCTTTACTCCACTCAAATTCTTTAGCTAAATTCAATACTTAGCTATAAAACATACGGAAAAAGAATATAAACTCTAAGTTAATAAAAATTGAGCAGATATGGTTGGAAAACTGAGAGTCTTTTTGCAGGATTCACAAATGTAGTTTCCTCAGTTAAATAGATTTTTAAGTGTTTAAAAATGTCAACGTCGTTGGCATAGGTTGTCTCGTTCACGGGCTTGAATTTCAGTCTAGACAGTTTCATTTTTCAATGGAATTATTGCTTTCTGTTCGATCTGTGATACTAAATAGAAAAAATCCCTCTCTCACACATCCGATGCAAAAAAAAAACCACACGTAGCAAGCGCGATCGACTAACCACTAGTCCTGTCCTATCCTTTGAATCCATACTCTCTAAGAAAATAGAGCCTTAGCAACTGAGTAACAAGCAGATAACTTCTGGAAAATGAGGAGTCAAAATGCACGTTAGAGTAAAATTTCTTCCCATCTCTTTCATCTTTTACATTCCTCTTCCACGTTGCTGAACGTATAGCGTGATTTTGTAGTTGTGAACAATCCATGGTGAAGCCAGTTCAAGAGGTTAGCGTATGCATTCATACTTTCCAATATACCTACCCAAACACATAAATACATACATAAATTCATTTATGTATATACATGTTCATTTATGACAGTGATCGCGAGCTACCGGTATTCAGTAGCTCGCAAAGGACTTTTAACCATATTTATAAATTCGCTATGACCAAATTTTAACAATTGTTTGGGCGCAAACAGCAGTCAAGCAAATGCAGCATTATCAACATTTCTAATTTAAAATATCTAAAAAAAAGTGGTAAAATTACTGATTTTGCAATACCTGTTATGTTTTTAAATAAAAATTTTGAATCAAATTCAACGGGATTAAAATAGGTTAAGAGCTTTTTTCTCCAAGATGCTTTATGAGTAGAAAGCTAACTCTGCTTCCAAAGCCTTCATGTATCATGTATAAGTTGCTCATCAGACAATTTCAATTTCGGAAAGTAGCTCACATCCTTATTGAGCTTGGAGACCACTGATTTAGGAGCTTATACTTCTTGAAAAATAATTAATTTGTGTGTAGTTCTAAAAAAGCCATTCAGAGGTCGTTTAGCGTCCATGAAAACAAGCCATACATTTATGGAGATGTCATATTTTTATTTTGTTACGAAATTATTAATACATCATAAAAGTCAACATCGAAAAATTATACTGAGAAAGAAACAAAAAAAACAAACATAGTTATTTAAGAAACGGCACGTTTTAAATGGGTTTTTTCACAAATGAAAAAAAAAAAATTATTAGAGTCTTAATTATCAAATTAGATAATTATTCATAGCGACATAAAAACAAATGCAGTACATGCTAATGCCCCATTCATTTGTTCAATATAGTGCTGAAAGTATAATGTATGTATAAAAAAATGATTTTTTGTTCGTTCCTATACCGTTCATCCGATTGCGATAAAACTTGGGTGAATTGTTGTATAGATTGCCGCAAAGGTTTAAGTATACTTGATTTGCCTGGCATGCCGCCGCGCATTTTAACATTGAAAATTGGCGTACTTAACCTTCTTTTCTGAAATATAAATCCACCACGACTTTGCATCGGTTCAAGGCTTTCAGCCACAAATATAATGAACAATATCATCGAAGCTATCAATTTAAAGGGGAAAATATACTGTTGCCTCGCATCTCAATGATTCCGACAGATATGCAATTCGAATTAAAACGTTTGCAGTTTGCTTTACGACTCGCATTTGCAATGACCGTCAAAAGGACAATCGCTACAAATGTGTGGACAAAATTTTGGAAACTGTGCTTTTCACATTGACAGCTGTATGTGGCTTGCTCACGTGTTGGAAAACCTTCTGATTTGTTTGTATACGCACCAGACAGAAAAACAAAAATTATTGTGTATCCAAAAGCACGTTAATAAACAGAATTAAAGGACATATCAGTATGTAGGATTATACGGATGTGGGAGGGTTTTTGAGGCCACATCCATGTCTATCTAAACATTTCGATTGAAAAATGAAGCATCCTGGACTGAGATTCAAATCCGTGAACTACACAACCGAAACCAATAACGTTTACACTCGACCACGTAACTGACTGATTGTATACCAACATTCAAATCTAAAAAAATAGACAAATTTCATTACTGACATTGCTAACTAATACATTGTTCAGCCAAATGGTCAACTTTCAACGGGAGTCTCATAATACCGACGCGAAGACATGTTTATCAAAACATGGCTTGGGTCACGTAGATAATTTTTTTCGCGATAGGTCAAAAATCAAAAATGATTTATTTATATTATAGACGAAAATACGCTTGTATTCTGCGAAATAAATTTACATATTACGAAAAAAACATTAACAATTAATCGATTGCTTCAGCCATTAATGAAAATTAATTGCACTGCTAAAGGCAGAGCTAAATTAACATGCGTCGTTCGTTATGGGTCTCGTACCTGCGACACGGCCAACGACGTTGACCACTGCACCACAGAGCCATTATGAATTATTTTTATGGACAAATTATCTTAAATCAACGATGGTTTTCTAATCGGTTTTTTATTATAAATTTGATTTATCAGACGTTTTCAAAAAAAGAAAACAATGTTCATCAAAAGTCATCAATATTTTGTCAATCTTTCGGGCGATAAAACTGTGTTTATCACTTTTTAGTTGTTCATATTAAACGATATTTAAAAAAATAATTACACATTCTTTGTAATTATTCCACATAAGATTTATTAGGACTGTTATATTTATATTTTTTATGATTATTCTTACTTAATTGGTTTTAAATGTACTAAGTAGCTTCTATTGCTAAGAGGTCTTAATCATTTCAAATTTTAACTACATATATCACTTTTAAGGTGTTCACTGCCAATACTTAGTGGAGCGAGCCTTATCAACTGAGCATATTATTTTTACTTATTCCACATTGAATTTATTTGTAACTGTACCGGTTTTGCTCATCGCGAGCATTATCAACTGATGAATACAAAAATAAAGTGTTATTTCTCCCAAAGACTTAAAAGGTATGACAAACAATTGGTTATACAAATATACTAATAAATCAATTTAAGTAAATTTGTAAAATGATCGTAAACGGATTTCCCCTCTTTTTTTATAAATAACGCTGTATTTTTGTATTTCTTATCAGTTGATAATGATAGAGATGAGCGAAACTGGTCCTGGTCCTAATGAATCTAATGTGTAATAAGTCCAAAAAAAAAATGTTTTTTGTCCAATATAAATGTGTAAACAACAAATTGATGTAATAAAATAATGCAAAAAAATCAGATAATTAATTTATTTTCTAAAACTTCTTTCCGGAGAATAAATTCTGCCTCTCACATTATTTGAACAATATTCAAAATAGCAGAAAAAAAAATACCGAGCGAATCGGAGATTAACTAATACATAATTGCAACCAGTTCTATCAAAACAGACATTTAGAATCAAATGGCCCACTATTTTTTTGCAGTCGTCATTTAATTCCATTGTGAAAAAAAACTGTATGCAAATAAAAGTTTTTTTATTTAGATTTATTCCCTGTTCTAAATATTTTATATGCGGCTTCAAATCTATTATTCTCTTCGATCACTATGAGCCGAGATCCGAGCGAGTCAAAATGTTGGACAACCATCCACTATCTTATATATAAAACCGAAACGGCGTATGTATGTCTGTGGGTCTGTAATTCCCTTTTGCATTGTTGGTCATTAAGTTGCCAGAAGCAGGCGCTATAAAAACCTTTTTATAAAGTGATGCTTTAGGAGAGTCGACTGTATTATTGTTTGTTTCCATCTAGCTCCGTCATGTTGTCCTATACAAAGTTAAATCTCAACCTCTTGTAATTTATCGTGTTAGAATATTAAAATTACGCATAATCTTATATAAAAAACCAAAACGGCGTATGTATGTATGTCTGTTATTCCCTTTTGCATTGTTGCTGCAAGTTTCCATAAAAACGAATATGAAAGAAAATATGTTTGAATTTTTATCAGCGAAGACATTTAGTCAAAATGTAATAAATTAGTCTTCTACTGAACTTTTCCCGGATTTTATTATTAATAATAATGTTTATTATTTACGTGAAGGTATTATTTGACATTTCTTTGACAGCAAATTAGATTTTTTCCTTGAATTTGGACATTTTAATGGGCGAGAATGGGCTGTCATCAAATTAAATAAAGTTTGTGATTTTATTTTAACTCTATTTTGGATGTTAGATTTTGTGATATAATTATGTCGAATGATATAACATTAAATAATTATTGGTCGCTTAGTCCGAGCGACGCCGGGTAGCAATACTAGTATAGTATAAAACAACTGATTTTTCCACGTACACTCTAACCTTTTTTTGTGCGATTTGAAAATTGTGCGGTTTTTGTTTATACAATTTATTTTTGGCACTATTTAAACGTACACAAAGAAGGCAGCAACTCGCAAAATTTCAAGATATGAATGCCATTTGGTAGCTATTTTTGACAGCTTTACATGATGCTTACTTTTAACAAAATGGAGTTTGGGATTTTTCCTATTAACGGAAAGCAACGAGGAGATGATAAAAAAAACAAATAAGTATGCAAGAAATGATGTTTGGATTACAAATTTATTAACTTATGAGATGCAATAAATTAGGAAAGGTTAAACCTATTGGGAATAAATTAAGCAATGGCGAGCAGCCTGTCCTGTGAAAATTATTTAGTAATACTTCTTGTAATAATACTGTTAATACTTCTGTTTATTTCTAAAAAAAAAACTCTTTTTGTAAATTATGGATATATGGTCACGGGACAGAATTTTTGTAAAGATTTATGAAAAATAAGCACATTAAATGAAATGAAAATAAGGCTTACGATTTTCGTCTTTAATTTTATTATAATAATATATAATACTTCGCAATAAGTATACAATCGAGTTGTTTTAATTTACAGGAGCAAAAATGCAAACACATACTACACAAATAATAATATTATACCAGATAGAGACAGTCACATAAGTTTATTATTTGTTTAAAATAAAAAGAATAATTTTATTATAGTCTAATATTAAAAAACAAATTCTTCTTTCAAAACTTATAAAATAATCAGTAATATTCTTCAGATTTAATTATTTTGATTCCACATTTTATAATAATCCACAAGAACTCAAAGAGTAAAGTCAAAACATAAAACTATAATCCAGTATGTATAAATTTTTTGAGCTTAGCTCGAGAGGATTTAGATTCTGTCCCGTGACTATATATCCATAATTTACCACTCTTTTTACTAACTCGGTTTAGTATTTCTATGAAATGATTGGTAACTTCAGAAAAATTGTTACTTTTTAGACATTGTATGGTTCCTTAATGCCATTACTATGCAATTGTTTAGATATGTCCAACACGCGATCCTATAGGAGCATTTTGCATTTTGTTATTCATAAAGCAAAAAATAAGCAAATCAGTCAAAGTGAATTTTCTAAATTTCCTTTGAATTCTTTTTTACATTCATTTTCGCTCCCTATGTGCATATGGCCTCCAATGTATCCTAAGCACATATATATTTTGTAAATCAGCCCCAGGGTTTCCAATCAAGGGATCCCGAGAATTGTCAATACCTAATGAGTCCCGGGATCAGAAAACATTATCCCAAAATTTTCGGGATTGATTTGTCATCAATAAAAGCTATGTTAAGTCCTCATTTCAAAATGGGAAATATTTTAAAAATTTGCATAACCAGACATATTTTTTATTTCAATTAGTTATCAGATCGCATTCGAACAAGACCGATAATCTCGTACATTATATTTCAATCGAATATTTTCGCTCTTCAGTAATTTACATTATTTTTTTTTTAAATATAAAAATAAATATTTGGCATTACAGCTTACGCCAATGCGCCAAATATTCTTAGTTGTGAAAGTCATGCGAGATTAACTCGATGGTAAATAATGTATCAGTTGTGCACAAAATCAACGTTAAATAACATACACCCAGCCCAAGATCTCTATCTTTTTCAATTGAAAAAATCTGACCTTGCCGGGGATCGAACCTGGGCCCCCCGATTGCTAGGACAAAGTTCTTGCCACTAGACCACAGGGACCGACAATTATAATTAATTTAATTAATTATATTTCGGTTTTAATGGATAAACAACCGAAATATAATGATACATTTACATGGATAATATATAATAAATATGAAAATTATCGTCCATTAAAAAAATATTCCAAATCCCGGTATCGACTTATTGCAACTCCGAACTCCCGGGATCACAATTTTGGTCCAGGATTGGAAATCCTAATCAGCCACGCAACCTCTCTATATGATGAAAGTAGGTATATAAAGGATACAACTAGTGGTTTGCTAGGCACTCTCGTTACGCCCTGCTTAAAGAATCGGATCGGACAAGACACTCTACTCTGCAGTAAACCATATCAAAGTAAGCAACTCTTTTTCAGATTCAAAAACGCATTTCAAGTAGATAAATTTGTAAAAAAATAAATTAACGGGTCTACCGAAAACTGAAAATATCGACAAGGGGTCTACGGGACAAAAGAGTTTGGGGACCACTGGGCTAGATGGTCCGGCCCTCTGTGTTGGCAAACGCTGTGTCGTGTAGAAGGTCTCAACCTGTCACATTTCGACACATTTTTTTCAGACTGTAAGATATGGATCAATTATACATAATTTAGCGATAATGAGACGCCTATCCAAGAAGAAATTCCTCTCTTAGAAATGTGACCAATCGTCTGTCTGATCTTAAAATTTCCAATTAAAATCTAACGAATAAAAGACATGCTATTAAATAAATTAATAAATTAAATCTGCAAGTAAATATCTTTCATACTTGCGTATACTAAATTGCTCTTCCAACGTGAAATATGCAATCGTTTTTATACTTTTAAATGCTATCTCTATTCGTTTTTAATAATTTTTTATTCGTTTACGTTACCGATGTGGAGATTATGGAATCTTAATGGAGTTTATCTTAACATATTTTACATAAACTAATCTAATTTAACCTAACCTAACTTAACCTTACATATGCTCTACATTAGAAACAGACATGATGAAAAAATAAAATATTTTTACACGTTTTGAAAAAACACGGAACACGGAACTATAACGATAACTCTAATTTAACATGAAATATTTACTCCCGCACGATTTCCACACTCAAAAAAAGACCCATATTTATCATGTCACAGCCACAATCGGTCACAAGTTTGAACCGCAGGTCCTTGGTTTGCCTCTGTGTGAGTGATGGAAATATACAAAGATATTGTATATTCCCATTCCTTACCCAATGGCAAATATGAATTAAGGTAAATGTACCAGAAGCTGACCGTTAAAGAGAAAATTTCAACAAAAATAACGATTAAGGCTTAGCATTGTACCGAATGAAGGCAAAGCAAGTATACTCATATATAGATCATGTGTCTTAAATAATATTATGTAACAAAAATTATGAAAGAGCGAGTTGAAAAAAAGTTGTGTTAAATTATTTGAAGTCATGTTTTTGTTTCAGTAGTTGACCATCTCACAAATTGAAAAATCTAATAGTTGACCATGTCTAAACAGGGGGCTTTATAGTGAACTGTCTGTCAGAGTTGCCTCAGTGCTTTCTGTCACACCACTCTTGGTTGAATCAAGTTGCAATGGGTGGTTCAGGAACAAGGTACACACCGTTTCTAGATTGATCACTTAAGAAATTTGAAATAATACACATTCCTCACTAGGTGTTGTTTTCAAATGGCCACCCTGGCACTCCATTTGCTATATGGTGATGTGTTAGTGCCTCATTCCGACCACAGATGCCTTAAATTGTCTTAACTTTACAATTTAGAACAATCCCGCATGTGCATTTTTTATTTTGGGCCATTTTATTCTCAAAAGGTCAACGACAAGTACATTTACCTTATATGTTGTGTAAATCACTGAATTATTACTTCTTTTACATGAATTTATTATACCACACTGATCGTCTTTTTTCAAATAACACTTTTTTTTTAATTCAGGGAACCAATCCTCAATTTCATTTGTCGAGTCATTTCTACTGCGTAGAAAAGAGTAAGAAGAGAAAATAATATAAATTCTTCTTTTACGTTTGTATCTAACTCTTTGTCACATAAATATACTGAAAAATTAATTCACTACCCCAGATTTAATCAATTGAATTGATATTTTGTTAATCAAAAAGTGGCCCCTCTTTTTGGATATCCAAATGGTAGCACTCAAACTAGAATGTTATCATTATAATATATTATATCTAACAGAGACGGCTCATACCCGATGACAACACTGGAATAAATTAACATTTTTAATACCACATTCAATTATTGTTTTATTGTAAATGAATACAGTTAGCGATGATAATTTATATATTTAAAAAAAAAATAATAGAAGTTTTTGATTATATTCAAAAAACATATTAGATAATTTGGTAATGGAAATTTAATTTTATAGTGATATTTCATGGTCAACCGCGTGACTTTTATTTTAGACCATATGTGGTTAACGCGTCTTAATATTGTATTTCGTGCGTGCTGCTGTTTGAAATGTACATAATAATATCTTTTTCATTTTCTACAAAAAATTATCACTCTTAAAAAAACGTCTCAATAACCTATTACAATATAACGCGTTCCTAATACAGTTTTTGCAAGCCTATTACATCCTTTTGAAAATCTATTTCACCCTTTTGCAAATGAAATTAAACCTTCTAAACGAATTATCTTACTAATGGAATCTGACGTCTTGTTTTTGAGATGTGTCGAAAAATAATATTAATCGCAATTGAAAGCAATTCAGGATATGATATCGGTGGAACTTATAATAATTGTATTCTCTTTTCACATTTTCTATCTTTACCGGTCGTTGAATTTCCCCTCTCTTACATCGAGTGTAGAATTTATTTTTACCAATAGGATGAAGAGATGTTGTGCTTTATTAAGATATCCATATGATATGTTGATAGTTTGGCTAGCGTTGTGTTTTTTTCCTACAGAAACTATATTCTAGTGTGTGATCAGTAATGTGGTCTAGTGGCAAGAGCTTTGTCCTAGCGATCTGAAGATTCGGGTTCAATTCCCGGCAAGGTCAGATTTTTTCAATTGAAAAAAAAGAGATCTTGGGCTGGGTGTATGTAATTTATCGTTGATTTTGTGCACAACTGATTTATTACTTATCATCGAGTTAATCTCGTATGACTTTCACAATTAAGAATATTTGGCGCATTGGCGTAAGCTGTAATGCCAAATATTTTTTTTTAATGTATATAAATATGTGGAGTCCACGAAACGGGCACGTCGTTTCCTGGCTAATTTTTCTTGCTTGATTGGATGCAGACTAAGTCTTTGTTTCCCTAAGTATTGACTTTCTAGGAGATTCTGTCAGCTGAGGGCTATATGTTCAGGAGTTCAGGAGTTCAGGTTTATAATAAATGTATAATTCACAGCCCTTTTCCAATGCGACTATTCCCATAGTCACTTACACTTGAAATAATATAGCAAACACTTACAATTAGTAAATTTGGTGACGTAAATATGTAAAATAAAAGAAAGCAGATTTATTACAAATTTTAATCGTTTGAATTTTGTACTTTTTCATCAGCTTTGTCGCTATGGACCGAAGCTTAACCCTTCTGTATCGTCATGCCTTTCAATTGCACGAATGAACTTGAACTGAATCATTGAAAACTCATAGAAAAGTTCAAAATGATTCAAATTTTATATTGAAATTTCATCAAGCACTACACTCGAAATTCTAAACTGTATCTTATAGTATTTTAATACATGTTCAGCAGTGAGCTGAGTGCTTTGTTTTTAAATTTCTTCCTATGTTAAAAACAGTAAAAATAATTAAACATTTTAGTATTTTTCCCACATAAAAAAATTTTATTAGATCAGGACCGGTTTCGCTCATGGCGAGCATTTTCAACTGATAAGAAATACAACGAAACAGTGATATTTATACAAAGTAAAGTTTCTTTCTATGTAATTTATATGTTTCTGTTTCATAAATTTACTACTGTTGTGCTATATGTATGTTATTTTATATATTTACTAGTATTGCTACCCGGCGTCGCTCGGACTAAGCGACCAATAATTATTCAATGTTATATCATTCGACATCCAAAATAGAGTTAAAATAAAATCACAAACTTTATTTAATTTGATGACAGCCCCATTCTCGCCCATTTAAATGTCCAAATTCAAGGGAAAAACTAATTTGCTGTCAAAGAAATGTCAAATAATACCTTCACGAAAATAATAAACATTATTATTAATAATAAAAGCCGGGAAAAGTTCAGTAGAAGACTAATTTATTACATTTTGACTAAATGTCTTCGCCGATAAAAATTCAAACATATTTTCTTTCATATTCGTTTTTATGGCAACTTAATGACCAACAATGCAAAAGGGAATTACAGACCCACAGACATACGCCGTTTCGGTTTTATATATAAGATAATACTTGTCAAATTTATGACAAATTGGCGTCAGCTGTATTTCATTTTTTCCAATAAATAAATAAATAATCCTTTTAAGTTGTACTCTAATACCCAGTAATGACCCTCGAGTGAAGCGAATTTTCCCACACGTGTGGAGTATCTTTCCCTTGCAGTATTTTTGTTTAACGGCCAACTTTGACCCGGGGGAATTGATAAATTCAATAGAAGCCTTCAGCGATGACGAATGCTAGTTTGACCCAACTTAATTAATTACCGCAACTTTGAAAAGTGACGCGCATAATTTTCATTGCATCACATCTTTATTACTCACGTGTATCTCCATCGAAAATTGTGAGAATATTTCGTCATTGAGAAAACTTGCAATTTTTATTTTAGTTTTACGGACCGTGTGTCATAATCTATTTATATACATATAATGAAAAAACAATGACAAGCACGAGTAGTAAAATTTTAAAATACATATGTACCAAAATATATAATACTAATTCAAATTTGTATATGTAAATAGATCATAAATAAATAAATAAGCTTATTTAATGTCATTAATACTTTTACTTAAATTTACAAAACATCTATTTCAAAAAAATAATGGAGTATTTATTTATTTAAGAAAAAGCAAATCATGGCATTACAGCGGGGGGATGCGCCAAGTACGCCAGAAAAATTTCGCGGAAGTATGTATTTTATATATATACATAAAAATTAATATCAATTTTTGGGGGAGGGGGGTTGTTTGGCGGGGTGAGAGTTTGGGGGAGTATGGGGGGTATGCCAAAAACCTTCGAAAATCAACTCTTTCAAAAATTCGTTAAGATTAAAAAAAATTGGGGTGGGAGGTTGGGGGTGGTTGGGGCAAGGGGTGAAATAGGCCGAAACCAAGCAATGTACTAAATAAATTTCCCAAGGTTTCCCATTCAGACTGGTTGAGCCCTTGGAAGTAGTCCTCATGCGGACAAACATTACAGAACATTCATTTTAATATTTTCAAGAATAGATAGATATAGCCGAAAAAAATAATGCCAAGTACATTAAACGTTTCAAATTTTATTGTGAGTTTAAGTTTCGTTCAGTATTACTCAAGTATTTTTCAAAATACTCGCATATCGAGTAAAAGAGATGGACATGTATTCTCGAGTATCTAGTATTCGATACTCGAATTTGAGTCTCTATGGGTCAGTGACTAATTCGAGTTTTAGTCACTGAATTAAATAAATGGTCAGTGAATATTATAAGCGGTCAGTATCCACTTAATCAGTACGAATGTTGTCAATATTTTTTTCTAAAACGTTCAGTATTTAAAATAAATGGCTACTCTTTGTTTGATAACCTGTGAAATTAATCAAATAGTGTCGTAGATATTTCAATAGCAGTGTTGAGTGTGAAAGGTGTTATTTGGCTCACTTGAAAATTAGTGAACAATTAATTATGTTAATAAAAATAATAAAACATTTTTAGTACTTTTTCCACATGAGATTTATTTCATCAGGACCGGTTTCGCTCATGGCGAGCATTAAAAAACTGATAAGGAAACAATAAAACAGTGGTATTTATTGCAAAAGACTAAAAATAAAATGTTCAAGGTATGACAGAAATCAATTAAGTATGAATTAACATTAACAAAGTAAAAGCCCAAAATTAAGTGCAAATAAATTAAAGCAAATTATTTTTATTGATTTACCAAATGCCTTTCCACATAAAACTGTTTTATTGTATTATTGACAGTGAACACCTTAAAAGTAATTAATTATGTCTTTAAGGAGGTCCAAGAGGCCGATTTATTGGTAATGATTTTTTGCCTTTCTATCAATGCACAATCATTTTTTTTATTTTTTGAAATATATTTGAAAAGAGAACGCTGATATTTTTTTAAATTACGAACAGAACAATGCGTGTTGTTAATTTAAAACATAGCACTACTGCCGACAAGGTGTTGGGTCGCATTACAAAATTGTTCAACTGTAATTATTCAGTAAATCGGCAGTTAGTGAGAAAAATTATCGACACAATGGATTGAGTATATATTTAAAAAAATCTTGTTTAGTTATTTCTACTTTCTACGTGAGAAATGTGTCAACGCTAGTAAAAAAAACCGTTGGGGAAAATACTTGTTGTTCTCCCGCATTGTGTTTACCTAATCTTTACCTTACTTTGAAAAGGTTCTAATTGACAGTTTTGCCTGAAATGACATTTTGGTTGGAAAAGTTTGAATGTATGTACCGCATTCTATCATATATTCATATATGAATTTCAGAATTATCTAAGATTGAATAACGGAGTTGCCAGAATTCCGGAATTGCAATACATCCGAAGACTTTTTTACAAAGTTCTAAGATTTTGTAGATCATTGTTATCATTATTTCCATCATTAGACCTTTATGATCATTATGTCTCGGCAAGCGTTGTGAAAACATATGCTTAAAATAAGTAATTTGAAACATTTTTACTTGATCATTGTGTATTTTAATCAATCGAAACTTCAAACGGCCATATCTCAAAACATTTTCAAGAGCCGTTAGAACCTTTTCAAAGTAAGGTATCGTAATAGTAATCGTTATACATCGCCAGATTGAGTGTACGGCTTGTCATTTCCAATTTTCACAGCCCTGATTTCGACAAGCCAAAAAACGTCTTAGTGACCTTGAATTTGACTCCCCTTCGCAAATGCTTTTTCTTCCTGACCCATAATGGATTCCTACCACATCTTACCTTAATAAAACGACGCGTTCTTTCACTCTCAGTCGTGCTCCACATTTTATTAATTCGTGTGCCATATTAAATTATCTGGTTAACTCCAAAATATAGTTAAAAAGCTCATTTACAAGTGTCGCCACTAGTGTGGTTTTACGAATAATTTATGTAAGTCCATTTTAAGGGGCGCATTGTGAATACTCGGAGGAATGGCATTAAATAAAAAAATAATATGACCTTATTTTGTACTTATTCCACATTAAATATATTTGTGTCAGGACCGGTTTCGCTTATCGCGAGAATTTTAATTGAGCTATTTTTTTCTCTCTTTTAATGTGTTCACTGTCAATACTTTGTGGTAATGTCAGTTGATAATAAAAGCGATGACCGAAACCGGTCCTGATCTCAATAAATTCAATGTGGCATAAGTACCTACTAAAAATGTGTTGTTATTTTCATTTATTTTTTCTGTTCAGTGACATGGATATCTGTGTTGTCTACAATAACCTCCCAGACCGACCCTATAAGAGCTGCATACATAACGAGAGATATTAGTTTACTATAAGTCCTAATCTCTCTATTCATAATCACTCACGCAGTTCTGAATAATATGATATGAGACACTCCGTCCATGTTATCTATGACTCGCTATGGTCACGTTCTCTTATCGCTTATGAGCGTGAAATTTTATGTTAGTGCTTCCCAGCGATTGCTAACATCGACAATTAGACTGAATAATTTCAAGTTCTTCTCTTTTTTAATCGATTACGGCGCAACTAGCCAATAAATATCATATTTTTTTCTTCAAAAGATGTAAAAAAACTATGATTTAAGAATACTAAAAGTTTAGACATCGTATCACTAGTAATAAGTTAGATATTTAAGGTAAAGTAGCTGTTGGGACAAAATCTATACCGTTAGGGATGGCTAGGTTAAAAAACAAAATCTACCGTTAAACAAGAATGGTAAAATGCACGGCTTTAACAAATGGAATTGGTTAAAGTTCAAAGATAGCAAGTGAAATAAAACATAAAAAATCAACGTCCCAAATGTGTCTCCAAATACGATTCAATTCAAAAGAATTACCAGACTATCAGGCATGTTTTACACAATATCATATTACCCATTAATAGGCAGCTTGCGTAGCTTACATTTATTAGATGTATAGATAGATGGCCATTTGTAATTTTATGGCCATGTCGAATCTTCCGATAGACTTTTCACGCCCGCTAGCTGTCAAAATAAATCAGATAGCTAAAGTTATTGACCATCGGTATGGCAGCGAGATCGGTAAATCACGAAGAATAAAGGAGAGAGTGTTTTATTTAATACACACGTGGGCGTTATGGCAGCCTCAGTCAATCATCGATGTCAGAATTTAATTATAACGTTTACTGGATAAATTTATAGCCGAAATGTGACAGATCACACCAAATTCTGTGTGCCTATTTCGTAATGTATGAAGATAATAACATTGTCATCTGACAGATGAACAATTCAATTTTAGAATGTCAACGATATAAAAATATCCCGCGTTAAGATTTGTGACCAAATTTTAAATGTATGGAACGTGCCAAGTTACGTTTGTAATTTATTATTAGTATTGCCATGCGTATGCCCAACATGACTTGTTGACCCTTCAGAGACGAACTGTAAAGAATTATCATTGATTTAGAAATTGTTTTCAAGTCATTTCCTCTAGCTTTGATACTATTCGTCCAATCGTTTACTTCTCTTTACAACGGGTAAACAATAAAAGAGTTAGGTTATGAAAGGACCATAGATAATTAAGGTTAATATTACTTTTAACTTTAAAATAGTATATAAACATTAAATCCCATCTCAAGGATCAAAGCAGAGTAATTATAATGACAAAAGACATTCATGAATCTAAATAACAGTCCATACATACATATGTAGATCAAACAGTGTACAAACAAAAAAGGAGTACCACATTTTTTTTTTATTTGAATCGTTATTTTTTTTTTATTTTTCCATGAGTTTTTCATTATTTATTTGAATCGTTATTTTTTTTTACTTTTCCATGAGTTTTACTTTCGGCATCTTCACAGATTTCAAGCGAACGAATTAACTTGAACTGACGCGCAATAAATATTATATACTTTTATCACAATAAGTAATTATACAAAACTCAAATTTTTTAGATTAAATATTGAAATAACACCAAGCCCCAGTCAAAATTATAAATTACGACAGTATTTTGTATAGTAATACAACATATTTAAAAAAAAGTTTAGGACCGGTTTCGATCATCGCTAGCATTCGAATGATTAGAAATTATAATATTATTCCTTCCACCAAGAATTAGCAGTAAAATTAATAAAAGTATATTCGGGGATTCGAATACTTGACTGTAGAACCAAATAGTAAAAAAGCGCTTATAGACTTTGCCAATTGACGGCAAATTCATCGTTATATTTTCTTAAAATACGTAAAAATATTGCAAAAATAATGATTTCTGTATTTTTAATTTTTGTTCGAAAATTCCACACATTCCTTCTTTTTTTTAATGTGATTTTTATGAGAATTTTAAGCTTCGATTACTATATTTCGATATTATATAATATAAGTTACACGTTTTCACGCACAAATTAAAGAACATGTTTTCAGACGTCGCAGTGAAGAGACTACACAAGAAAAAGTGTCACTATTTGATTTATTCAAAAATGTATAAAACATTTTTACGCAAAATAAAAGCAGGTTATTTATTGCCATCGCGGGCTAAATGGAAGATTATTCGACTCCACCTGTCCATTATATTGAAATGCGTAAAAACAAATCGCTTATGTCAGTGACGCGAAACTGTCAGCAATCGAACACCGAAAATTAATACAATCAAAAAAAAAATTCCATTGTACGTATTTTAAAATCGTCTTAGCAAGTATGTAATAATTATCTTGTTGAATGAAAACAATATTTTATAAAAAAAATAATATTTTTTTTTTAGTACTTATTCCACACCATGGCGAGCATTGGCGAGCATTGTCAACTATTCAGTTGACAATGCTCGCCAATGCTCGCCATGAGCGAAACCAGTCCTGATCCAATAAATTTAATGTGGAATAAGTACTAAAAATGTTTTATTATTTTTATTATAATGCCATTCCACCAAGTATTGACAGTGAACACCTTGAAAGTGAACAATATTTTATATCAAATCAAGCTGATATCACCGGTTGGTATTTTTTCCTAATCTACTTCACACAACATGCTCTTACATCTCGCTCATTTTCTTTATTTAAAATGTGAATAAGCGAGATAGAAAAAATCACAAAACGCAGCCGGTTGTTTTTTTGTCATGCAGGATTTCAATGTGTTGCATATAACAAATGCAACACTCTTTTCGGAGAGAATATGGATAGAAAGGATAAGACTTGGACAGGACTAGAGGTTTACATATCGCTGTATGTAAAAGGGAATTTTTATAGATATCCATGTCACCGAACTTAAATCAATAATTCGATTGAAAAATTACATTGACACTCAACGATGGACCCGACATATATGATTTATCTTTCATTTTCTAAACCTTCTCGGTTCGTTTTTAAGACTTATATAACATCCGTATAAGCTTGCACTGTCTGATGGTATTAAGACGTCGGCAAAGTATTGATAGGTACTCTTTTAAATAGATGTATAGTGACAAAATGAATGTATAGTTCCAGATGAATTTTGTTACAATCACGCTAACGTAGAACTCGATATATGTCAAAAAACGATGGCGATATGTCAAAATAGCGATAAACTATATAACTTAACAATTATTCATGACAAACTAAACACTCATAAGTCATATAATTTAAATACCGTTCAATCAATGATAAATCAATTTACAAATGCGTAGCAATTTTTATTTCATCCTCATTTCCAGAATCCATGGCTTTCTGGCAAAAGACATAAATTTTTGTTTAAAACTATTCATATTGAAATATTTAATAACCTTCTTCCAGCAATAATATCATCTGGCTTATCACAAAAAAATATTTAAATCCAAAATTCAAAATCATAAATAATTTAAATAAAATTGAAACAAATTAACTGTTGACCACTCCTGTTGATGTTATTTAATACATTAAAAAGAATTCGCGCAAAAGAAGTAAAATTTTATTTTGAAATAAGATACTATTTTTTGTTTACGCAAGCTGCAGGTTTTCCATAACTGTGAATATCTCGTAAAGTTGAGGTTTTTTTTATTATGGATATCACGTTTCTGGGAGTTTTACGATGTGAATTTAAAGTGATGATTTTTCGATTGACAAAATGACATTTTTAAAGAAAGTTGTAGTTGAAGATTTATTATTCAGCATTGACATGCGGTCACAGCGAGAAAGAAAATGTCTCTTTGGTTCATCTTACCTCACTAGGTTCATATGACGACATAAAATGTTAATTTATACGTATTTTTTTCAACTATCGGCCAGTTTGTCAGACAGTTAAAGTTATATGTCAAAATAAAGAGATGTCGCCACTTTCATAATGTTATGTCGATCGCAAAACGTCTCGCGGAATATTCTACGCATAAATAATTGATATTTGCAATACCTAATGAGAATCTGTATTTTCCCCACACAAAGCCCTTTCCCTCCACCTGATCTTGGATACCTCTTTTTTTAAGTCACGCGGAAAAAGGAAATAAATACTTTCCCTGTACCCGCTAGTGACTTCAATTCGAGTATCGAATACTCGATACTCGAGAATATTCGTCCATTTTTCAAATACTCGAGTAAACGTAATTAATAATTGAAGGTTTATTTACTAATTTAATATGCTTATTTAAAAAATATATATAAATAATGTTTAACCGTTGCGTTTAGCTGAGTCTTTCGTGTGGATTATACTGTCGAAAAATATATTTTTTTCAAATGTTTTTGCCGTTGCTGTGCGAGAATTTCTTTTGTTATGTTTGCTTTGGGTTCTGCTGACTTTTCTTATCAATGACAAGTTTATGATGATGATAGTCTGTGATTCCATGAAACAAAATTAAATATTGAAAATAGTCTAAATAATGTTCATAAATTTGAATTTTCATATATCTTTGGTGCATCTGAAACTACGCGAGTATTTAAGTAAAAATACTACTCGATACTCGAGTAGTTAAGATGTCAAGTAATTGGAGTCTCTAGTACCCACCCTAGTAAGAAACATAGCTAGAAGCCTGTTTCGCGCACTTCAAAATTTATAGTTTCTGTCGGAAAATAAAAGTAGGAAAATAAAGAAAAAATATATTATAAAATAACGTTTCTCGTTGTCAATGTCACTGGCTTCCGAAACCGACGTCACTGGTTCAAGTACCAGTTCAAGCAGTATTTTTTTCGTAAAATATTCTTTCCTCTAAATAGAACCTTTTTTATTCCACCAATGGATCAAAGTGTAATAACTGCATATGTTTACAAGTATGACCTGTGAAATACATTTAGGAAAGCGATGAGACATGACAAGGAAAATCGTAATCCAATTTTGGAAAAAGTCCAAGATTTTTAAGGCTGATAAAAATAATCGAGTGATATTGCAATACGCCTAATTCAAATGAGTTTTAAATTGAACAGCGCTTGCTTCGGAGTAAAAATTGTTTACGTTGTGACGCTGCGTTTCAACTTATCAGACGGCGCAATCGTTAAATCCATTGCGGCAACCTTTGATTATGAAGCAAGTGACGCTACGTCACGCCAGAAGTTACGCCTGTCACTGTGGCCGTAGCCTTACTGTACATGTTCTTAAAAAAAACATTTTAAAGCATATAGCACCTTTCTACTCAATGGTATTCAATTGTTCGTACTGGTACTCAAGCCAGTGAGTCAACTGCGTTGAACCCTTCGACCAAGAACCCGGTATTGATACCACGTGAATGTCAAATCCTCAATCCTCACGTTTAAAATTTTTAAAAATTTATCGCATCGATAAGCCTGCCGATAAAAAACACATTAATAACAATATGGCTGATTGATTATATACGAGAATAAAATGCCGCAATAAACCTTTGTATATTAAAACATATGTTAATTTTCTTCTGATTCCGTGATAAAAAAAATCCTCTTCAAAAAACAACGCAAAAGTATTTTAATGACGGTATGCCAGGGTCGCATCTGGATATTTTGGCGCCAGAAATAAATGCTTAAATTAAGCGAAATTCGACTGTCCAAGCCGAAGGTCCATTGGAACGTTTGTTATTTTGATTAGAATTTGGGAGAAAATTACTTTTTATCGCTCCGTGATGAATAATTTATTTCTTAATGAACAGTGATTATTCTCTTTGATTAAGAATGGCTTATCTATTATAAATAGCTCGGGTATTTAGATTGATACGAATTTGTGATTTTTGACATTTCATTTTGATTAAAGTTGTCGTTTAAGTAATTAAGTTTCTGCAAATTCTTGCTTTGTCAATATTCAAAAATTTAAAATTCTGCTAATTGATTATTGTAATTTTTTAAATATATTGAGACGACCTCAATCTCGGCCCTCTCGGAAAGAGGGAGACAGCCTCTCTGTCGGTCCCTCTCGGGAAAAAAAAGAGAAAAAAAAAAAAAAGGAGACCATAGACGGGGAGAAGGAGAGAGTAAGGCGCTCTTAGTGAAAGATGATCTCAAAGGGTAAGATGTAAGTATAGTTGCACCTATACAATTTATTTAAGCAAACACTTTATATAACACAATTACACGAATTTAAATTATTACGACGATTACACAGTTACATTACGTTTATAGAATTTAGTTTAAGGGTTGCAAATTACGTGCGACTACCTTCTCGCCTTTACAAAGGCAATACCAGGAATTACCGGGTTACAGATACGATCAGTGAGTTGAAAGGCGGTCTGAGGAGCTTATTATGGAGAGTTATCTCGATCCGCGCACAAGCCTTACCCAACAGACGTACAATCGACTTCCACCTTTCGCACTGTAACTTAAACTGCTTTAAGATGAAAAATTCCGGGGTTGTCATAGCGAATGCGACGGTTCGGAGCGGCTCGCAGCCTCTTTGTTATGAAAGGTGGCCGTAGCTGCATCCGGCCTACAGACGCCTCGCTGTACCATTTTTTTTGGTCGGCGGATTCTGCGTGCAATACTACGTATCTCACGCAGCCCGGGTGTGACAGAGACAGGACATTTTTAGAGTGAGATGTCCGCAGATCCAATCCGGAGACGTCGCCCTCAAATGTCATGTTTACAAATTTAAGAATTTTCCTATTCTAAATCGCTATAGATTTCAAGATAGGGAATTATAATACTGAATTTACTTCCTGATATTGTCTTAAACTCATAGACTGAGGTGAAATATAGACCGTTCGAGAGAGTGCTGATATCCTAAAATACAAGGAGGTGTCAATATCTTTGTTTTTCAGTATTCTATATGCATAGCAATAATATTATGTAAAATAATAGAGCACATTTTCAAAATGGCTATCCGTTCCCAATGTAGAGTGTATAATATCGAATGACGCTTTATTTGATAATTAATGAAACTGGTCGTACTGGGATTCCAGCCCGTAAGGACGGTAGCTGAAACTAACGACGTTGTCCACTCATCTATGTAAATGCCAGTTTGTATCATTAACTCCAATTGGAAATTTAGGCGTTGCTGGAATGCAATGTTATGCAGTTTTATATGGACAATGGAGGACAAGTTTTTGAAACAATGGAGGAGCTTGCGATTAGTGGCAAATCAATATAATTGGAAAATTAGTTTTATTAAAATGTATTTATTTATTTTTTGAGTTGTGACATTATAATCAAGAATAATTTTGACCATATAAAAGAGAAATAAACATTTTTGGCATGAAAATAAAGCAAACTGACGTGTGTTAGTACATAAAATGGTCTGGAGCCAAACCTATAATATTAACAATGTTAATATGTTAGTGAATTGATTATTATTCCTATAATCGTTCCAGTAGTCTAGTGTCAAGAGCTTTTCCATAGCGATCAGGTGGACCCGGGTTCATATCCTGGCAAGGTCAGATTTTTTAATTAAAAAAGAGATCTTGGACTGGGTGTATGTAATTTTTCGTTGAGTTGTTCACGACTTTATATCATCGAGTTTATCTCATTTGACTTTCATAATTTAAAAATATTTGGTGCACTGGCATTAGCTGTAGTGCCAAATATTTGTTTAAACGGATAAAATAGTTTAGCCCGATAGATTCTTTGGCTTTTAACAGTTGTATAAGAATGTAGTCTCAACACTTTCCTTCGTGCGGGCCTGTGCGAGCCTGTGCGACATGTGTCATGAAGCTTTTTGTTAACATTCAAAATTGATAATGATTAAATTTGTCATTTTAATGTGGAAAATTTGTCCTTGATTGGAGCTATTTCAAAATTTTATGTCATGTAAAAATGAGACATCTTTTTTAGGGTCAACATTGGGGTCGGATGCGTTAAAAGGGAAATTCAATAATACCTTAATCTAACATTCCAACAAAATGATAAAACCAATAAATTACAATTATTTTATATACAACTTACCTAATAAAACATTTTTTATGTTTTGTTTTTCTGAATTTTTGTATCTAATAAAAAACTGATGTCGATGGCTTAAAGAGAAAATTTCCAATCTCCGTTTTTGTAAATTGTGCAGGAGAGGGTAAAAAGTGATTATTTTGAGAATATAAAATTTTGTGTTATGAACAAAAAAAAACCTCTTTCAAACGATTTATTTGTACCACATCTGAAAAACAACGAATAAATGACAGGTGACAATATAAAATGGCGGAGTTGGATAATTAGCAGTGTAGGTTTTAGAACGACAATGGAGATATCGAATTTGCTTTTAAATTGAAATATATATTTTTCTGTTTCAGTTTGGTTCCTTGCCATCGTTCTTTCATCTTTTGCTTCGGTCCTCTGCAATGTTTCATTCTTGCGCTATCCAACCCAAGACCGGTTCATCCCGCTGCAGCACTACGTGGATGAACAGCTGATTCCGAGTGTAAGGCTGACTGCAGCGCCCAGCTTTCCTCAGAGGACCTACCACGGTCAAGATGGGAAATACGACTCGACAAACGACGGATCAGGGTGGGACATCAGACTCTCCGTTCCAGGAGAGCCTGAGAGAGACTACCCTTTACTGAACAGTATTCCAGAGACATCTTTCAACTGTAACGGAAAAAGTGACGGTGAGATTTATTTGATGAAGTTATTTTATAAGAGAACTAGTCGGGTCAGGCGTTGCAATGCCACTCAAAGAAAGAAAGTGTTTGTGTTTATTGAAGTGCTTTCGGATGCACAATATTTTAGATAAATAATTTCGATTTAATCTCACTAACATTGAACGGTATCGATGACATTTTCCGTTTGACGTTTGTTGTTTGTCTTTTGCCGATTGTCTACATGCGCCACTTTTTTTTACCATATCCGCTCCCAACTTGGAGCATATGGACTTCTCACAGTGTTTATCTCAACATATGTTATATATATATCTACGAGAACTGCTTGTTACTCAGTTGCTCAACCTCTCTTTTTTTTCGAAGAGAGTAGGGATGGAAAGGATACGAGGACTGGGACAGGACTAGTGATTAGCTAATCGCTGACACTATGCGTCGCTCTTTGGGATCGGAAAGGTGGGAAGGGATTTTCAAAAATACAAACACCCATGCCTTTGAACAGATTTCAGAAAAAATCCGCTCGTACCGGGAATCGAGCCCGGGCGGTCCGGCACGCAAACCAACACTTTTGACACCGTGCCACGGACCGGACGCCTAATGAAAGTTAATTGTACCATGCCTATAACCTTTGCGCAAGTGCAACAATGAGTTGTCAAAATGAACGGTATGTCAGCGCATAAACTATGAAAAAACATTATTTTTTATATTAAAGACGTACTGTAAGTTGATTTTACTATACCTATAACCTTCGCGCAAGTGCAAGCAATAAGTTGACAAAGCTTTATCGCAATCGGATGAACGATGCACCTAACACCCGCCCAGGGTCAATATTTCAATTATTGTATATAATGAGGGCTGTGAAGTCGGTAAAATAAATTCGACTCCGACTCCAGCATTTACCAAAACCACGACTCCGACTCCAACATTGAGCAAAAACACGACTCCGACTCCGACTTAAAAAGTTTGATATCGTCACGTTGTTTTTTACTAATTTTCCTATTTATGTGTATTCAATTAAATATCAACCCTCCCATTCCGTCCAATAGCCAAATTTGACATATTATATGCAAAAATAAAAATTTCAAATTTTTCAAAATTTCCGACTCCGAGTACGACTCCGGCCAAAAATCCCTGACTCCACGACTCCACAGCCCTGATATAAATGCTTATGTTTCTGTTGAATTATTTCAGGATACTACGCTGATATCGAAGCAAGGTGTCAAGTATTCAGAGTTTGCGCAATCACTGCTGTCGAAGGATTCTTCTCATTCCTATGTCCCAATGGAACATTGTTTAACCAGAAAGTACTAGTATGTGACTGGTGGATGAATGTGGAGTGTCCTAATTTCGATAGCGAACCCGGACCAAACGAAAAACTGGTGATGAAAACTGGCCCAGCCCTGATGGAAGACATCAGACAGATGATAATGTACCCGACAACGGTACCGTCTCCCAATACCAATCCGCCGATGAAGACGTCGATGCAAGTTTATAGACCGCCGGCTGACATGTTCCCGCCGAAACCGAACTCTTTTAAGCCCACAGGAGACACATCTGGAGCGCTCAGGCTGCCGACAAATAACTTCGGAACACCAAATAATGACAATTACAACAAAGGCTCATATCCTATCGGATCAGCAGGTTTCGGACAGAATCCTACCGTTCCAAATTACGAAGCCGTCAATCCCAACAACCAAGTAAGCACATCTGTATTTGCTAACTTGGGTACACAGAGCACTGCCGATTTAAACTTCCAAAAGGCCTTTAATGCCCAGCAAGCGATCAAAGTAACAAAACAACAATTCACCTATCCCTCAGCTTACGATAAACAATACACGGTTCCAGTAATACCGACCGCAAACGGCAGACCGTTGGTCGTCCGCGTTCCAATTAACGTTGCAGCTTTTGATGGAACTGAAAATAGGGTAAGTGGCAATGACATTTCGCAAGAATCATCTTATAACGTAATCAATCGCCAATCATTTATTAATAAGTCATTAACCGCAAGCAATTCGCAAAAACCATCGCCTTCATCGCCACTACCACTTAACACAGTTCCATTTATTCTATTCCTTGTTCGACCACTTAAAAATAGATCCTCACAGTTGACAACAAATTCAGTTTCAGTGTATAATAACTCATCGAATAACAAAAACATTCGCTTGGATTCTATGAATGAAAGTTCATCAATTTATGAACATACCCAAATTCCATTAACCGTGCAAAAATCGCAGCATGAATCATTGTTTAATCAAAGTGTTCAAGAATCGATGACCGCTTTTAAAATCAATTCATCCAAACAGAACGAGAGGATTGGAAGCATCCCATTTTACTGCAAACGTTGCTTCTCAAACTAACTATTACATAACTAACAATGAATCAAAAAAAGAAAAAAATGACAAAGAGCTAGAATTTGAATTTGAACCGGAAGCTGAGAATATTACTGTTTCTGAAAAAGAAAATAAACCGGCTCGTCTCACATCAGGTCTTGAGTTTACAGATGGTAATGAGTTGGATCAATCCAAGCAAGAAATTTGAAGTAACGAAAAATGACAATAAAGAGGTTTACCATAATTCATCAATCACCAATTCATCAAATTTCAGTGAAACAAATGAAACAGCCGTAATTACTAATGCTAATAATTTAACAACAAGCTACGATAACGATCTTGTAACGCTTCTTTCTGCCCACATAATTCCTGGAGGAGATATCAACAAAGAGAAAATTTTGAAACTGTGCATACCTAAAAACATATTAACATATTTACTCTCCCTTCATAACGCTACTAAAAACTCATTGCTACATCATCATTCCGCATACTCTAACGCTGACAGCATCAACAGACAGGTTACCCTGGCATCAAATGCACCGATTTTCAAAAGAATAATGCAAAACTTCATAATGAGAAACAACCTTTCTAATCTACAGGTGCCATTTACGATCGGACAGGAAGAATACACGAAGCAGGTGAGCGCCTTCGGGCAGGCCAACAGCGGTTTCAAAAACAACTATCAAGAGACGTCAGGAAAGCTTGCCCAGAGCCAATTCAATGACCAAAGCGTGTCCGGAATATCTGGTCAAGCATTTCAAAATGGACAGAAAACTACAAATGCTCAATATGATTCAGCGTACAAATCTCAACTCTCTCAGGGAGCTCAAGGGGAGAAAAATTTAAAGGTTACAAACTCAGGATTTTATCAAGCAAATCAAGGAAATTTACAAACCAATGAGCAGAAAACTTTACAGCAATCGAAATTTGCTCAGCAGAACGGCTTCAATCAAGGAACCAGCGTTACAGGAGCTAATCAATATAGTTCTAAATTCAGTAAAGATTCCGCTGCTGGAGTATCTGGAGGGGCCGGGCAGTTCAATCAAAACGAGCAGGGTCTGTCACAGTTTGGAAATTTCAAGGAACAGGTCGCCGGACAGTTCGGCAGTAATGCTCAAGATGTTTCTCAAAACGAAGAATACAAGAATCAAGAAGTGTCTCAGTTTGGCAACAATCAAAACAAAGACTCTTTCCAAAGGAATGGTCAGTTGACAACATATGGTACAAACGAAAGTGGACCAGATAACGGAAGAGAATATTATAGCCAATATGATACTAACTCTGGAACTAGACCAATTACAACCGAAATAGAGAATCAAGGTGAATTTTTCAGTATACAAGATGGATATCGAAGACCTACTAACAAACGCCCTCAAACTCCAACTGGAACGGCGCCAACTTTTGGTGCTGATGATGTACCAAATTACAACCCTAATGGCGAAACTGATGAGGGTAATGTTCAACAAAATGGACTCAATGGAGAACAAAATATTGATGAGAACGGATTTATTACTGAATCTAATACAGGAACCGCTTTTGGTAACAATGGGCAAGTTCAGAATTACAATTCAGGTGTTCAAAATCAGAGACAAAATGAACAAAGTAAATTCGGTCAGTATACCGCAACGGCAAATCAAGCCAAGAATAATGCAGCATTCAACTCTCAAGCTGGTATTAAAACAAACACACAAAACAGCCAATTCAGTGGTCAGAAATATTCTGCTGGCAATACCCAAACTGGAGGTGGATCGTTCACGCAAAAGGGATCGACTCCGCAAAGAGAAAATTACAACGACGGCGGCTTGATAAGTGTCCAACAACAGTTCCCATTCAAAGGTCCGAACAACCCGTCACCTTTCGTGAAATCAACTCAAACCAATGGAAACACTGCAAAGCAACAAACATCGCAATACACCGCTTTTGGGTCTACTAAAACAACAGTTCCACAAGTTACTACCCAGCAATACAACACTATAAAAACACAAGGACAGTATGTAAATACAAATACCGGATCAGCCATAAAGAGCAATGTTAATGATGTCCGCAAAGGATCTCTTCAATCATCTGAATTTACAAAAACCCTGAATAATTCACCCACTCGAAGTGAATACAACAGAGAGTTATCCTACACTCAGACATCGGGAGGTCAGGGAGGACAATCAGATAAGTTCACTCAGGGTTCATTGTTTTCCAAACAAGGCAACCAGCAATTCGGATCGGGTGCCGTGAAAACTGTAATTAATAAATTCGGAACTACATCAAATACCGCTCCAGTTTCCGGTGAATATAATAGAGAAGTCACTTATACTTCAAATATACAAACGGCTCCCGTAGTAACTTCTGGAAAGTTCACGCAAGAAGCTTCATATTCAAAACAAAATCAATTCAGTAATAATTACCAGTCAGGTACGAGAACGCTTACTTCCAGTGATGATAAATTCGTTTCTAATCAGAATGGCAATAGCGGTATTAAGACAGGTCAGTATAATATAAAACAGAATGCTCCGGTAACCCGCGAATACAATCAACAATTTTCATACACTTCGCAATCCGCTACTCCAGTTGTCAACGCGGGGCAATTTGTATCAACACAGGGAAGTTTGTTTTCAAAGCAAGGTCAATTGAATAATAATTACCAAGCAACAACAGCTACGCAAAATTCAGGTACAAGTAACTTCAAAACAAATTCACAATACACGCAAAATAATAAGTATTCTAATACGCAAACGACTTCCTCACCTTTCACGTCATTCAAACAAACACAGACGTACAGTACTCAACAGAGTCCGATTATTACTTCACAAGAACAGTTTTTGACGCAACAAAAGCAAACAAATACATATTCGTCACAGCCGGATCAAAGTACCGGTTCTTTCTTTGGAGGTTTTGGCGCACAAAACGGTAATAGAAACCAGGAATCTAAATATTTCACAAACTCCGAGACTTATAATGGGGTACAGAATACAAATAGCCAAGTAGGATATCAGTCTAATTATAACAGTGGACTATCGGCCGCTCGACAAGTTCAACAGTCCCAATCGAGACCGTTGACTCCCACGAATGATAACGAAAACAGTGGCAGACTTACTTCACAAGTAAGATTCGGCGGAAGCCCAACTCCGGCTACGCGAGAAAATATCAATTATAACTATGAAAATAGACTAGCCGGACTCAGTGGACAAATTAATGACGGGAATGGACAGACAAAGATTGAAATTGTACCCGCGTACGGGTTCTTATTAAACTCTGATCGTGAAAAACAAGAATACTTCAACGCCGTATCGCAAGGTCTGTCACACATTCAAAAGATTTACGAAGCACCGTACAATCCTACGGTTGGGTTTACAGTGTCTTCCGAATCGACTGGTCCAGTCATCTCCAATTTTAGATACAATCAACAATCGCAGGTTAGCAATTATCAATCACCCAGTTTTATACCGCAGACCGTGTCTAATTTCAATCAATACCAAGAACAGACATCCGGCAGACTGATCAACGGCCAAGATGCGTCTGGTAATCTGCAATCGTCAGATAATAGAGCGTCACTGCCGGTTGAAAGTTTAGGTTACCCGCAAGTGAAACCCAGTATTTCCTTCTCTTACTAATAGGAAGAATCCTAGTCCACGATAATTAAGAATCAATCTATCCCAAATTAACAAAGAGAGAAAGTTCAGATGATTTGATAAAAGTCTGGCTGTGATTCAAAAATAATTAATCAGTAATCCGAGAATTACAAAAATTTTCTTTGCGGGGAGTCTAAATGTCATGTATATTATAGATTATAGTATTAAATCCAGTTACCAGCTTTAGAATCCATCATCAAAATCATCACTGAAATATATTATGTATATTAGGACGTAGAATTTTTTAAAAATACAACTTAGTCAAGTTGATTCTAATAACATGTTTTTTTTTTAAATTAGTTAATTCAAATTAAATAAGTGAGTCCACCAGATTCAAACTAAAAAAACCATGTTAGAAGATTATTAATAATTCATTTTGATACTGTTCCCAATTAGGGTTGATTATCTCAAGGAAAAGTTTTGTTGTTTTACTACAAAGTAAATTCCTGTTGATTGACCATTTTGCCTTAATTTTTTCTTTACCCTCATAATTGAAAGCACACAATTTTAGTGAATATATTATAATGATAAAAACCAGGGCTGTGGAGTCGGTACAAAAAAGTCCGACTCCGACTCCGACTAAAAAAGGTTAATATCGTCACTTTTTTTCCCTAAATTTCCTATTTATGTGTATTCAATTAAATATCAACCCTATCAATGCGGCCAAAAGCCAAATTTGACATATTAAATGCAAAAATAAAAAGTTCAAACTTTTCAAAATTTCCGACTCCGAGCGCGACTCCGGCTAAAACGCCGCGACGACTCCGACTCCGGCCAAAATGCTCCGACTCCACAGCCCTGATAAAAACCAATGAATGAAACTATTTGAATATTTCTGACGTATTGCAAGTACAAAATTACTTGAAAGAAGACTTGGTAATGTTTTCTAGTTGTTGATGTGTATCTTTATTTGTGCATATGTTTTTGAATATTACTGTGAATTATTAAATGATATACTTTCACATCTTTGATTTATCGTAAATTATTGTCTATGTGTTCTAAATTTAAAAGGGTGTGTTAAAATTGTCTTTCATAATATATTGGACACTTCATGTTATATTATGGGTTGTAAAGATAATTTTTCATTAATATCTATTTGAAGAATAGGAAAAGAAGTATTGGTACCTAGCCAATGTTTAAAGGCATAATATTTGCTTCGTCATTCTTAGCAATGAGTTTAGTTATAAAAATAAACCAACGAAATACAATTTGAGTTTCAGAATATTGATTGTTAAGTGCCGCCAACTGCCGTGTAAATATGTTTAGTTACCAAGGCGACATTTTGTATTATAGATTGGTTTGATAATGATTTTTGATTGACTGTTGCAAGTAATTAAATAAAACTATATTATTATTATAAATAAACTTGTGTAGTGAAAGTTAAGCTATTTATTATATTGTTTTCATATTATATTAACTGTACAATATGTTAAGTCTCTATTACTTATAATTTTAAATATAATACAATTAATATTAATCAATGTGGAGTATTACTTATTTTTACGTAGTTAATCTTATACACATTTCAGATCCTAATACTGGAGCATATAGAGAGCATATAGAGAGCAAACACTTATTCTTTCCTAGCCTATCTTTACCATCTCTGTAGAGAAGAATAAATTCAACATGTTTGTCAAATTCAGCAATTTAAATAAATATCACTTTTAAGGTGTTCGCTGTCAATACTTGGTGGAATGGCATTATAATATAAATAATAACACATTTTTAGTACTTATTTCACATAAAATTTATTAGATCAGAACCGGTTTTGCTCATGGCAAGCATAATCAACTGATAATAAATACAACGAAACAGTGATATTTATACAAAAGTTACTCAAGAATTATAAGGTATGACAAACAATTCGGTATTACAACTAAGCAAATAAATTGAAGCAAAATAGACTATAATTAAAATGTCGAAGTCCTCTTAGCAATATAAGCTATTACATCAAAAATCAATGAAGTATGAATAATCATTAATTATGCAAAAACTACAATAAGTGCACTTTTAAAGTGTTCACTGTCAATACTTGGTGGAAAGGCATTAATATAAAAATAATAATACATTTTTAGTACTTTTCCACATAAAATTTTGTTGATCGGGACCGGTTTCGCTAATGGCGAGCATTGTCGCCATGAGCGAAACCGGTCCTGATCAAATAAATTTTATGTGGGAAAAAGTACTAAAAATGTATTATTATTTTTATTACAATGAGTGCATTTACGTTTAAAATAGTCCTCGTCGGATCTCACTCACGTCCACCAGAAATGTGTTGATATTTGAATCAATATTGTTTAACGTTTTTATAGCCCTCCGCAGTGGCATCTCCATTGGCAGTCTGGCACCTTGGATGAACAATTAATTCATGTTTACGATTCCTCAAAAAATTATTAGGAGTTTGATATTTAGCAAGCGCCGCTAGCTAACTACTCTCCCTGTCCTTCTATCTTTGAAAAAGCGAGGCTGGATGACTGAATAACAACCAATTCTCGCAGAACAGCTTTGAGGTGCTCCTATAGTAGTACATGTGCTTTAAAAGCAGACATAGTAAATCAGTGATGCACAACCTGCGGCTCTTACTGACATTCATTTGGCCCGCATTGACAAATATCAATCACCTTTTTTCTTCAGAACTTTTACCGGACGATGGAAGAACAATATAAAACAATAAAATTTTCAGTTTTATATCCACTATAATTTTATCAGTTTTACCCATGCGGCCCTCAAGCTATCTGAGAATTGATTAACTGGCCCTACTCCCAAAAAGGTTGTGCGTCACTGTAGTAAATGAAAGATTTAATGTTCTAAGTTTCCTTCTAGTAATGGTAAGTATTTTGATAAATATTACTCAATTATTAAGATTTGTAATATTGTACCAGTTATAAACATAGTAAAAAATAGAAATTTCTACTTTCGTGGTAAACTGCCCACTGATCATCATGCATCATCAAATAATTGTTAACACAACTGATTGTAAGACATCAAGTTGGTAAGTATCTAAATTATTAAAGCCATCACGATACATAGTCAGGAGGTAATTTTCAAAACTGGACAATTCCAAAATTGTGTTTTTTTAACTGAAAATGCTAGATTATTCTTTTGAGAGCGCCGCACATTATCTGATTTTCAAAACTAACAAAATCCAACGTTAAATATTTAGATGAAAACATCTGCTAAATATGTGTCTAATTTTCGATAGTGGACAAATCCAGGAAGACTTATTTTCGAACGGTGACAAATCCATTTCAACCAATCACAGCATCGCAAAGGCAGCCGCCATCTTGCCGATTTTCATACATTTGACAGTAGAGGTTCCCTCCCATCAAGCCAGAAAAAGGAAAACTGCAGATGACCAAAATATAAGGCTTTAATCAAAGAAGAAAATGTCATTAATTTCAACATTTTTTTTTATGTTAGGGCTGCCACTTACAATACATATATTATATCCAAAAAAATATATCAAGATGATTTTATAATAAAATATTATTAAGTTAAAAATCCTACGTGTAAAAGAATAACAAATAAGAAGGAAAAGAAGAAGAAAAGAGATTCATTGAAAAAGGTGGAAGGAATATTTCCTGTAACTGGGCATTTTTTTAAGCCACTGGATCGCGTACTTGGTGTTACTGAGAAATATTTTAGAAAGAAAAATACGATTGACCAGAAGAATACATGGACATTATTAAAAAGCATGCTACCATCTTTAAATTATATGAAACTAGCTGTACCCTGCGCGCGTTGCTACGCCAGCAATTGTAGGGGGGATTGGGGGATGGGGTGGGGAGGGGTGTACGCCAGAAAGTTTCACGGAAGTGTACTCGAGAAATTTGTAAAAAATCGATATCAATTTTTGGGGGAGGGGGTTGTTTGGCGGGGTGGGGTTTGGGGGCGTATGGGGGGTATGCCAAAAACCTTCGAAGAAGTGAACTCGAAAAATTCTTAAAGTTTAAAAAAAAAATTGGGGGGGGAGGATGGGGGGTGGTTGGGGGGAGGGGTTGGTAGGCCAGAAACCATCGCGGGGGTGCACTCAATAAATTTGTAAAGTTTCACATCGATCGGTCGAGCGGTTTAGTAGTCCATAGCGGACATACATACAGACATTCATTTTTATATATATAGATAGATAGATAGATAGACGATTGTGACTGGTAGTCTACAAGACATTCACACAAGACACAAATGGACTCAGTCATTATATTTCGAAATTATGAAAAAGAAAAGGTTCATTTTAACCAGAAAAAGATGACCGATGTGGAGTAATAGTAAGGAGTGAGCTTAATTATCACAATGACACGAGTATTTGCCGCACCATCACAAAACCAGGTAAATTTGTCTGAGATATATCTCCACTGCCTATAAGAAGATTTGTAAAAGATAAAAAAGAAAAATTAAAAGATGTCAAGTCGTTACTAAAAAAACCTAACGATAATGATTGGATCAAACGATAAGAACCAATAAATTGCAAAACAGTAATGGGAAGGAATAAAGAAAACAGCGCTGAAGGAGAAACTTTGGGAAAAGAAAATATTTTACGAAAAAAAATTATTGTTGAATCTTGCATTAGCGATTAAAATTAATTTATTTTGTCCTTTATTGTACATGTTAAAAATATATTTTTTTAAATTCTATGTTACATAATAAAATTTGAATATGAATTTAAGCTTTTTCATTATCTCATAAAAATATTTTATATTGCGCAATCCTTATATTAACATCCTAGTTTCCTTGGTTTCCCATCTTTGTTATTAATGACGTTTTGGGAAAAATCTGACAGATTCCTTTCGAAGCTTGACAAATCCAGGTGTTACTTTCGAAACTAGACAAATCCACCTTTAAAATGCTTTTTTCTCTACTAATGAGGAAGGAGGAATGAAAATCTCTCATTTTCTCAGTTTGTTATAAAGTGGATTTGTCCAGATTTGAAATTTAGCTCCTGAGATATGGAACATGGAAAACAAAATATTAAAAGATTTTGAACTGGCCAGAGTTTCTATGGTAGTTATGACAACATAGTTTGTTTACAAACAAATGGTAAGCAATAAAAAAACATGATAGTCGTTTGTGAACATTTAATATTATTAATTTTAATGATTGATCATAATAAGTGAGTGTATTAATTAATAATTGTTCAAGAAGTGTTCAATGATAATTGAATGGAGAAATACTCAATTGTGAAAAACATAACCTCACTTTGATGATATTTACAAGTAAACTTGGATTCTAAATTATTCAGCAAGATGGCGTAAGTATCCAAATATTTTTTTCTTTTTTACAAACTAAGTACTAGATAATATTTTATTGGATGTAATTTATTATTGCATCCTTGTGAAAAGGAAAATAAGATATAACAAAAAAACAATTCCATAATTGTATTGCCATTGGGAAAAAGTTATAACATTTCCTAGTTTTATCATTCAAATATCAATTAAGGACATCCCATACTTACTACACTCTTTCTCTGCGAATGCAGCAGAGAGTATACCCCTCTCTCCACTACAATGCCATTCCATGCATGAAGACAGTAAGTGACAAACTTTTGAGAAAAATGGCATAATGTGTTTTTTGATGTTTTAATATTAAAATTTATAAAAAGCAGTTGATGCGAAAATGAATTTATTTATTTGTAAGCAAGCAGTAAATAGTTGCAAGTGTCTGCTATGTATATTGCTAAGATATTCTAATACTTTTAGCAGATGTCCATTTTCTCACAAAGGATTTATAGAATATTTTAGTTTTTAAGCACGTCAACCTTTTTTTGTCCGGTAGTTTAGAAAATCGCACAAAAAAAGCTTTGACTGGGAACATAACATGTACAAGAAAGCACGTGTCAAGGTTACATTGTAATAAACAGGTGAAACACTGGATTTTTCACGTACAGTATGTGAACAACGCGCTGTTTCTTACGTGTTTTCATCTGTACGTTTATATACCTACTTAGTTCCAAAAAAAAACATTTTAAAAAACTAATAAAAAAACCGCATTAATTTGTAATCGCACAAGAAAAGTCGCACAAAAAGAGGTTTGAGTGTACTGCTTAAAAGTGAGCACTATACAAATATTTAGCAAATGGTACTTTTTCATATCTCGCGATTTACTGCCTTTTTCCTAGGGAAAGCAGTACAGCACTCTTTATTTATTATTCATATTTATCAAATTTTCAGCAAAAATATGGATTTTAGAGTGAAATGGATAAGGGAAAGAATCCTCACTTTCCTTGGTTTCGAAGACATCGAACTCTTCAATGTGATGTTTGAAGCCAACGATGGTGAAATGCAAGATCAACTAATGACCTTTCTGAACGAACCAATTCTTGGTTCAGAAACTAGCCTGCAGAAGTTCTTGATCAATGTATACAGAACATACTATGACAAACTGATACAAATTGAAAAGGAAATTACAGAATGGAGTAAGTTACCATAGAAATAAAACATTGATTTATCATCGACTTCAGCATGTTTTTATGACACCCAATTTTGAGGTTAACCCGACGATAAGTTCAATATAAAAATGCCAGTTAGGGCAGTGTTTTATTTGTCAAGCTGTATTATTTTATTTGATTTATTTCAGGAATTGTTCCGCCAATGGTAAAGCTAATCTCCCCACCTCACTCGTCAAAGAAAAAGAAGGACAAGGACAAAGCCAAGAATAAAGCTAAACCAAAAAAAGGTGCTCTCAAATTACAATCTATAGTTTCACCGTGTAATACCAGAACCGTTCAAATATTCTTTTATAATATTACAGTAAAATTGTAGCTTCTTTTTACTTCATGTCACGATTAGCCATGCATGAAGTGTTACCCCTAAATAAATCAAGCTACATAATGATTGAACTGCTAGAATTTACTCCATTCATTCTGTCATGCTGGGTGATTAAATGTTTTAAATTTATATACTCAATCATTTCTAGTCAATATAAATAGACAACTGCCGCTCTTTCTTGCATGCAGAAAACAAAAATACTATAGAGTTAGCATTATAACTTGATCATAAGCGAGGGCGCCACCATTGCGTGAGTGAGCTCCAATACTTAAATGTATTTTTACTCAAACAATACAACTGAAATTGCTTTTGAAGATGGCGACTCTATGGGGACAAGATTAGTTCTGAATTTGGTGGTGGTCAAGTAATGATGGTACATCTATACGAAGTTTTAGATTTTGGCACAGTGAGGACAGAGACTTTAGACAATATTTTTTTATAGAATCCAACTTGAATCTTTTAATTTTTCCTGCTTTAGATGAAGTGAAAAATTGAATGCAGCGGATGGCTTATTTGCAAATGCAGTACATTTTAAGCCTGCTTCTAATCAAATCTATTGTAAAAAAAAACTGTAATTAACTATAGCTATAAAATTTTACGAATGAGATTACTTAAATATAATATTAACAATGCTTACTCAGTGCGCAATGTTAAAAATATCCTAATTATCAAAGAAATTAAAAGTGCCTGTAAAAATATGTTTACAATATTTGGGTCATCATTTTTAGATGCCCATAAATCTAAGGTAGTAGTAACTGAAGAAGAACCTCAGACAATTGTAGTTGATGAGGCAGTCACTGATGATCAAGTGGACAATCAAATGACATCTCCTGACCTACCAGGTATATTTAAAATTATATCAAATTATGGCAAAGATACTCTATATGTAACATTGACGTGTTATTTTTATTTAAAATGTTATAATAATGGTTTGTAGAACAGCCAAAAGATGCAATCCTTCAAGAACAAGCTGTGGTGCCCAAGAGTGGCACAGACGCTCTCGTGGAAGATGGTCAAGGTGTGTTAGCCGAATCTGGAGATGAATATGTTACGGTTCCTTTACCAAAGCGTAAGCTTTAACAAGTCAACAAATCATTTCATCAGATATTTTTTAATACACCATGTTAGTTAACATAACCCTCATGAAAAAAATGCTTTAGAATCATGAATTGTATACTCCATACAAAATATGTTTATGTCACCGTTTGATTGGGTGTCTTCAATGGTCTAGCCATCTGTACTAGTTGATAATAGCAATTCGTGTAAAGCAATATTAGTTAGAAAAAAAAATGTATGAAGCGTAGCTTAAAATTCAAAACTTGAATGTTGTCCAAAATATGCCCACGATACAACATGATTTTGATACATAATAATACTTACTTGGTATTATTTATAGCTCCTGAACTTGACCCGGAAGTTGATGGTACTGTGGAATATTATACATTGAAGGTCTGTATTTTAATATATACTACAGTAGATCCTCGATATAATGGACTTTGGATCTAACGAACAAAATGGTCATATGTTAAAGTATTGAAAACCATCCTTTTAATGTTATGTATTCATGTTTCATGCTAGTGCTTGGAAGCAATATTCTGGTCATGCTGTGACACATACAACGTATGACAATCACGTCATACACTTCTCCATCAAATTCGAGTCATAATATCATCCTTCTATCAAAGACTGAACATTGCACTGCCGCTTGCACCCTTGCTTCTAACTCACATAGCATCACAGCATTTTAATTGTGTGTGTCAATATCAAACATTGCCATCATGCCATAATGGGTATTTTTTAGATATATCAACCAAAGACGAAAAAACAATATTTTATTAGTGTTTTTATAATTAACTTTTTCGTCAAGAAAATATTTGTTTATTTCTATTTGATAATGGCTTCTCTCAATATTGTTACTTTACTCTTGCAATGCAATGGTTTTTGGTGCAGCAGACACATACTCTGACACTCAGTATGCTAGGTTAGGTTAGGCTAGGCTAGGCTACTTTAGATTACGTTAAGTTAGGTTAGACTAGATTAGGTTGATGAATTTATACATTATATCTGGGATAATATATAGCACACTTTAATTTAAATAACTTTTCCTTTCCAGAGGTTTGTGCCTATGATGATAAAACTTCCAAAGTTGAACGGAAGATTCGGGGAAATATCTGCTGAAGAAACTTCACCCGAAGTAAGATACGTCTATCTGATTCGACTGACCGAGTCTGCCATTCCGATGCCGACTTCGGATGCCCACGCCAAACTCATAATGCCGGAATATTTTGCTGTCGGGGCGTGCAAAGGGAAGTTCATGAGAACAGCACTGGGGCTTTTGAAAGAGGTTTGACTGTGGACATTAATCTTGATACAATTTTTGCTACTGTTGCCGTATTTCCAAATAGTGTTGTACCGTAAAACGGGGTCAATAGAGACACTTTTTACCCTTCACGACTATGTATCTTCATACCAGCGCCACATAATTCAAATATGAATGGCTTGAAACTTGTATCTATGGTCCTACTACACATTCATGATAATATTTTTCAAATATTCACTATCTTTGTTAAGACACAGTCAATTTTATTCGATGTCTCTATTCACATTGAATCGGGGTGAATAGAGACGAGAGAGGGTAAATCGAGACTTGATTGTAATGATTGGAATATATGAACCTCTATTCTATACAATTCTCTATTCATTCCGTTTTACTGTACTTATTAACCAAAAAAACATGATTGATTTTAATTTGCATTCAGTAAAAGAGAAGTTTATAAGGGGTCAAAAAATAAGCATGCACAGGCATCGAACTTAAACACGTTTGTTTCAATTTTAGCCAATCATTAAGTTGGTTTGGCTTTGTCATTCGAGAGATAGTATTATTTTAGTCATTGTAAAGAATTATATTTAAATAGTAAAAAATACATTGGATACTTAGTAAACCCGTTTTACCGGTAATAAAATATTAGAATAGTTTTTAAATATTTTACTCATTTTTAAAACATGAAAACTATTTTACACTTTTAAAAAAAGAAATAAGATTTACATATTTAAAATGTTCACAATAATTATGGCGCTAATGTAGCTCGATAAGCTTAATAGCTTCTAATGAATTTTTGACACATTTTTTACCAAGTTAGTCATAGTTTAGTTATGGTATTTTTAATAATATTTCTATCGAGACAAATGCAAGCAAAATTACAGGTAACCCTTCTACAGCACTGAGATAGGGATTTTTTATGACTTACTTGATGTGTTTTAGTCTTATTTGGGCCTGGTGGATAGCCAGTCGAGGGACTATGACCCTTACAACGAAAGTGCTACACCTAAATTAATTTCGGGGGCAACGGAAAAAGAAAATGTATCGAGTATTGCCAAAAGTAGTGAAATGGATTCGTCCGAGGTCAATTTTCACCAAGCATCATACTACCGCCATAAGTCATCGTTATCACATAGAGACAATAACGATACTAGGTCAGTGATTGTTTTATAGTTACTTGGTAGAACTCTATTATTATAGGCTTAAAATAAACAATATATGTACAATGATTGACCAAAAAATACTCATGGCTGAGTAGGTGAAGATGATAAAGATACTCTGAAGATGCTTCTCAATGAGGTTTATCAAGATTATTTTTTTATGAAAAACTATTTATTATAATTATAAATAATCATATGTACCTAAATCTTTTTTACCTTGAGATCTCTAGCACACTTATACACTCAAATTTCTTTATGTGCGACATTTTTTTGTGCAATTGCAAAGTTATTCTGTTTTTTTTTAATGCAATTTTTAATTGTTTTAAATGTATTTTTGGGGCTATATAAATGTAAATATATAATAACGTAATTAACAGTGCGTTGTTCACATACTCTACGTGCAAAATCTATTGTTTCACTTGTTTATTTCAATGTTACCTTGACACGTGCGCCCTTGTACATGTTATGTTCCTATATTAAGTGATGCCCTTTTTTATGCGATTTTGTTTTGTGCGATTTTCCGCGGTTTAGATATACAACACTTGATAATTACAGAGGAAATCATATTTATTATGTGAGATATGAATGTATTATATAATCATTAATATGTTTAAATAACTAATTTTATTGCCTGCCCACGGTTCAGGAATACACCATCAAGTTTAAATGCTCAAACTGATGATAACGTTCAACCTAGTGGGAAGATAATGCTTAAATCAATCAAATGGGATGACCAAGGAAACGAGGTAATTTCAATTTAATTCAAATTCCCACCATGCCGATTAACTTATTTGCTTTTTTTTTGGAACACACATTATGAAATCTGATTTTTTTTAGACCCTAAAAGCTGATGATAAGATGGCAAAACGAAAAATAAGATCATCGCTGGAAAAGTCAACATCTATAGCAATGTCACAGGACTTGGACACACTTGTTGAAAGCATGGAATGGTAAGTTGTTGCAATGTTGTTGTTGAAGATATATCAATAAATATCAAATAACATATCAGGCACGAGTAAAATTTATTGCTCAAATGCTTTGATTTTCAAATGGTATTTACTAGATAAAATAATACTCCACCGTCTGAACTAAATAACTGTGCTTCAAGAACATATGCTTGTGTAGAGAATAGGGAATGCCCAATTGAGTCGGTGGTTTTTGGTTGACATTGGATCTGGCTGGGTCCTGTACTACAGGTGTCTCTGAAGAGTATCAGTCCCACTTGCCTTTTTTCGACCGGCAGGATTCCAGTGTCCTTGAGGACCCTTGGGCACTACCCCTCAGAACGTAACTGAAGGAGACTACTATTTACGAAACAGTTATGATTCAAGTTCCAAGAACTAAATATAAGTACAAAATAAATGTTTTGGAGGAACTTATGTATTATTCAAATTTTCATTTACGTATAAAATAAAATAAGATTAAATTTAACAGAACCGTTCAGCAGCTTTCTATACCTATTATTTAGCATTTGAAAGATCCACGGAACCAGTTTGTGCTGATGGTTAAGCTCTTGAAAGTGTTTTTCATTTATGGCCTTTTAAATATATTTTATCTTTTCCCAGGACACTCGAACACCTCGAGGGTGAAGTCCAGCTACCCATGCCAAACATACCCGAGTTGAATGATGAAAGTGTGAGCCTTGAAACATTGGCAAAGGATCCAGACTTTGTGGAACAATTGGAGGAGACTGTTGTGGAATGGGGGCTGCACATCACGTCTATGGTTGAATCTAGTCAAGCTAAGGTAATATCTGCCCAATTTATTTTACAGCTGTCATACAAACTATGCACCAAATACAAAATCTTATATGGTTCATCCAACAAAAAAAACTTATTTAACTGTGTGCTAGAATGACGCTTTTTATGTTTGAATTACACTGCTAATACAGCCTGTACCATCTTGACTTGAGGGGATATTTTATGCATACAGAATTTTAACTGAGATAATGTACAATGCTTAGATGAAAATACATAGCAAACCAGCATTAAAACTATTGACATAGCAACCAAATATATTTTTTTTAATTTTTTTTATTTTTAAAAAAATATTTGGCATTACTGCTTACGCCAATGCGCCAAATATTCAGAGTTGTGAAAGTCATACGAGATAAACTCGATGGTAAATAATGTATCAGTTGTGCACAAAATCAACGATAAATAACATATACCCAGCCCAAGATCTCTTTTTTTTCAATTGAAAAAATCTGACCTTGCCGGGGATTGAACCTAGGCTCCCTGATTGCTAGGACAAAGTTATTGCCACTAGACCACAGGGACCGACACAAATGCGAGATGAGATACGAGGGACGAGTCCAGGAACCAGCCTTTTTGGTCCAATCAACATGAGAGATTACTTGGGTGGAAGGAAGAAAGCTGTGATAAGAATTTAAGTCTCGTATTATAGAGTAACAACTTTGGAGCCATTCTTTGTGTAACAGAATATTATAACTTCACAAGATACCAATTTGGTATTACTTGATTCTCAATGTATTCTTTTCGTAATAATTTGTCTTCTTCTGGGTATTTAATTTGCTCATATTACATTTGGGAACGAATGCAATATTCATTACTAATATATTGAGTGTGTGTATTTTTTTCTTTTCATATAATCAGAATATGACCGGAGAGGGGCCCTTGTCAGAGTGCGACTTTTGGAAAGATCACAATACAAAGCTTTCGATGCTGACAGAGCAGCTGGGTGCCCCACCTGTTCTTAGAATCCTCAAAGCACTCACTCTTGCCAATTCCCCAACATTAGAAGGACTCGATATTCAGAAAAAGAATCTAGTCAAGAGCTACAAAAGAGCTAGAGACAACATAAAGTTTCTATCTACACTGATGAGATACTTCAAGGTTAAACCATTTTCAGTCAACCAATTAATACTCTCTTTCTGTAATCAAATTATACAATTTCGTTCAAGCTGTTTTAAAAATTATTTAATAGTTTATATCGTTGTTATAAATAGGCAATCTGTCACTTATATTTAGCTGATTTCTTCTTTAGATAGTAACTGTATGCTCCGACTTGAAAGTGATTGGTAACAGCATAGCCGGTCTGATGGATGGACTCAACATGTTGTGGATGCTCTCAAAATTCTACTGCAGCGATGATTATATGGTGCCGCTTATGGAAAGGATTGCTAATTGTCTTTGCAAAAAAATTGAGCTACATTTAGCGGTGGATACACTTTTTTCGTAAGTACAAAATTAAAAATCATATTGCTATTGCCTTATCCATCGCATGAAATTAATAGTGTAGTTGACTGCTCGTAGCCAAGCAGTAAGGTCTCTGCTATTAATTAGAAATATTCAGGTTCAATTTCTGAATATTTCAATTATCAAATGAGACTTATGTTTGACTGAGCGTTTTGAATCTAGTTTGTGATATTTTGAGTTGATCTTGAATCATATAAATTGACAGTTATTAAATAAAATACCCAAAATATTGTGCCTCACACCCTTTATTCAGTGTGTTAATTCGAGTCACTTAGAAAGTCAAGAATAAACATTTCATTCTTAAATTCTAAAATGGGTTTTAATGTGTTAGAAAGGCACTATTTCAATAAATAAAACACATTATATAGTACTACTTCCACATATATTCTGATAAAGATCAGGGCCAGTTTCACTCAACGCGAGCATTGTCAGCTGATGAAATATACAATGAAACAAGGTTATTTATAAGGAAAAGAGAAACAACACAAGAAAAAGAGAATAAGACAAGGTATGGCAAAAAAATGGCTCTAGATATGTATCAAGCACTAACAGAAACAGTTTCATCAGTGGATAGCAAATTTTCTGTATAACAGTGGAAAATTTACTAAAACTGAATTTGTTTCAGGACTATGTACAGTATTTTAGCCTGTTCATTAAAAAATACTGCTTTCTCAGATATATTTAACTATTACAGAAAACGACACACTGAAGTGCGGCAGTTGGCTTATGACGGACGAGCCATGCTGGAGACTTGGAGGGAAAGCTACATGCTAACCAGGGAAAAAATCGAGGAAGACGGCAAAGGGGCGAGGTGGGAGTTTGACAAGAGAAAACTGTTTCAACGAACTGATTACTTGGCCAGCGTTTGTGTGGACCTCGCCAAAATAGCTCAGGTCAGTGGTAAATATGTTGTGGTTGTGAGAAGCTGCAAAAACAGCCGTCTGAAAAAGGCTGATAGCTTATAGAAATAGAGATAAAACTAATTAACACATTGACTGCGTAAGAATATTGCATCTCAAGTATATTTGACCTGTATTCTATCACATAAAATACACACTCATACTTTGTTTTAGAGAATTTTTTCAACTATTCAGGGTTGGGTAATGTGCATATCATGCAGAGAGTTTTTTTTTATTATTTTAGATCTATTCTTTGCTATGGAATTGTCAGTCTATACGTGAAATTTTTTTACTTCACAGTTTCAAATTATTAATATCATAACTGTAAAATACTAAATACTTGAACGTTACAAAGAACTCTCAAATGGTGAGCCGAAAAAACCGAATAATGACTATTTTCAACTCACAATGTCTTATAAATAATGCAAGAAAAAATTGGAATTCAACATTATATGTTTCACAGATGATTATCAATCACTGGGGAAAAAAAAACTGTTTAGTTTTCGGTGTATTGCTTATGGATATTAAGACAGATCTGCAATCTTTCTATTGTAAACAAACGAATTCCTCTCACACAGCTATGGACAGATTTATATAATTGAAATTGTTTGTTTAACATTGAATCATTTTTATTGCAATCAACATACAGGTTCTGATAGAGTTTGAGAACATATTGGGGACTGAATTGAAGTCCATCATAAGCGACCAGACTCAGATTGACAATGTCATCAAGCGTGTCCACAGTTTGGTAATCCCGATACAGACTGTAGACTTCAGCCTGTTCATTCCGGACAACAAGGAAAACTGGGATGTCATAACGAATGACTTTTATGGAGAGGTGGTCATATTGGAGAATGAAGCTAAGAATTTTATCGAAGAGAGTTTTGGAAATTTACGGTAATTATTCAGAGAAAAAGAACCAACCTCGATGCCATATTGATTTTTGATTCTTTTTAACACTTTGTTTATTGCCCCACTTACTTACTTTTGTTATTAACATTTTAATTCGAATTTGATGGCCAGTTAGCAAAAGTACATATTTGTGCACTCTGCAAGTATTGTGTTGAGCAAAAAACTAATTAATTTATTGTGTTGTAAGTGTTGTAAGGTTTCTAGATTAAAATATGTGTTCATTCAGACGCATTACAATGTAATTTTTTTCTTTCTCAGTTAATGTTCTTTTGTCCTACATACACGAGCGATGGTTTTCAAACAGTATTGTATATAAATTAAAACTGAGAAAATATAATGATATTTTGAAAAAGTCACTAAAGAGCAACGAGGAAGAGAAGAGAGCGAGGAGAAACGACAACACAAATAGCCGCGTCCAAGATGACAAATATATTTATTTTTTGTTATCTAAATCCATGTCCACTGCCATTGTGGAGCATATGGCCGCCTAATGGAGGTATCTAGACTTTTTTTCTACAAGAACTGCTCAGTTGCTCAATCTTTCTTTTGTTCGATGAGAATAGGACAGGGTGGTTAGCTAGTCGCTCTCGCTACGCCTCGTTTGTTGGATCGGACAGGTGGGCGTTTTAAGACAACACAAACACTCATGCCTTCGAACAGAATCGATTAATCAACTGAAAAAATGCTGCTCGTACTGGGACTCAAACTAGTGAAGTCTGTCACGGAAGCCAACGGTGTTGACCGCTGGACCACGGACCCAACAGCTTACATTACTTTGAAGAAATCTGAATTTGATATTGACTTTGCCCGGCCACGACAAAAGACCCATCCGATTGCCACGGACAGCTCTTGCGTCTATTCCACAGAGGGCAGACGATGATTACAATTTTACAATTAATATCTTTCATTACTTCTGTTTTAGGTCATCCGAGGAAGCCATGGAGATGTTGTTGAGATTTGTAAAATTTGAAACCCGTGAATCCATACACCAGCAGCTACTCACCAAGTTTGACCTGGTCATGCAGCAATTTGCCAAGGAGATAGCTGTCATTGGTGAAAAGTTTTATGTCAGTGCCCATCTTATCTGCATGCCTACGAATGAAATCTAATATTAAATTGACATCTATGTTATAACAATTTATGTTTGAGAACATGCATATTTTTTTCTTCGCTCTTTCAAGTGGTTTTCATTTCAATAAAGAGTGGACCCCTCTATAGCCAAGATGTTAACACTACGCTATAGGATTACTACTTTATAGGGAACTGGGCACCAAATTTTTTAGGTTAGGTTCATTTAATTGTATTTGTGAAGTTTGCAAAATAAACATCTTTCGGTTCTAACTTCACTTGATCTTGTTTTGAGATATAAGCGTTTGAAGTTTGGATTGATTATTATATTTAATTCAAAAGCTAAAATTCATTAATAATAATGAGCAAGTAAAAATGCTTCTAAATTACTTATTTTAAGCATATTTTTTCACAACTCAAGCCATTCTGTTGAGAAACAATGATCTTAACGATCGCATTGTGGAAATAATGATGACATTCTTAGAAATTTATCAAATAAATTTACCAGGGCTATGGAGTCGAAAAAAAAAAATACGACTGCGACTCTAGCATTTCCCAAAAACACGACTCCGACTCCGACTAAAAAAAGTTTATTTCTTCACGTTTTTTTCCTACCTTGCCTATTTATGTGTGTTCAATTATATATCAACCAACCAATCCGGCCAATAGCCAAATTTGACATATTATATGCAAAAACAAAAAGTTCAAACTTTAAAAAATTTCCGATTCCCATGTACGACTCCAGCCAAATCCCGCGGCGACTCCGACTCCAACCAAAAAACTCATTCATATATTAAAATAATTCAAATTTGATATTCAAATTCCATCACGCACCTTTGGTTAAAATTCTTAATTATGTATTGCTTTATTAAATATTTGAATTTATACTGACAGAATGAATTTGACGATCCTCCCCTGCTCAGGAACCATCCGCCGATGTCAGGGGCCATCTTCTGGAGTCGAATTCTTTTCAATAAGCTGAGGAAACCTCACCGCATGTTTAAAAACGTTTGTACACTATTTTTATTCAAATTTCTTTAAACCATTCTCACTCACAGTGTCAATGTCATATAGTTTAAATAAATAGCTTTATACTTTTGGCATTCGTAACAAAAAATATTATTACTAACAAAAACCACATCTGTACTCTTTTTATTTTGCTGACTGAGACAGGTAAAAGAATTGGAGGGATCCGAACAAAAATCGATATCGTTTTCAAAATACGATGAACTGGAGAAATCCATGAAAGAATATGAAGACAAAATATACAAAAAATGGGTGCAGGTAGCCACGCAGGTTGTGACCAAGATTATGAAGAAGAACGTCCTCAAAGTCATATATAAGAAGCCTGTTGACGAAGGTAAATATCTCACAACTGCACTTTATGTAAATCGAATAGATATTAATCATCAGCTATCATTTTAGTAATGTTGAGTGTTTATGCAGTTCCAGACAGCAAGAGTTCATCATCAGTGGAATTGACAGCGGCCGGAGAAGCGCACGTCGCTAGACAACGCAGATTATCATCGGCAAAATCTTTGGCTCCCCAAGACTTTGCAAATATATACTACGCTAGACAAAGAAATGGTGATCATATAAATGAATTAGTTAGCAATTAATTTTTAAATCTCAAAACACTGGATACCAATTGGGTTAATTTGCACCAATCGGGTGATGCAACTATAAGCAGATTTGATTTCTTATTACTGCTATATAACCAATACTTAAGAAGAGCACAAAGCATGCCCTGCACTACTATTTATAGCCTTAGATATAGCACCGTAATATGGTCTTCTTTGTTTTTCAGTCAGTTTTCTGAAACCGTTACGAGCCAGTCAAGATTCCCAACGAGTGCAACAGCTTTTGAATCCAAATTTAAGGAAGAAAAGACGGGTGAGACTCGTCCATCCAATCGTTACTATTCATATGCTGACAACCGTGACATCCTTAGGACTTTCAGCTTGCATGCTCCCAGCTTGTAACCAAGGCCAATCAATTTGTTCTGTCAGAACTTGTTTGTCATGTAGGTCTTTTGAGTCGCCAGTCGCAAGGGCTGTTCGGCTGATGAATGCACTGCCGGTTGAAGTGGACATCTTCGGCAGTGAACTTGGTGCTTTGTTTCTATTTATGAAACTGGTTTGGAATAAAACTGGATAATATGTTTCTGGATTAATACGTTTCTGTTCTATTTCATAACTTGTCAATGCATGGCGTATTGGCGTCAGCTGCAATTCCATGATTGTATTGTATTTTTATTTTTTCCAGTAAATAAGCTTTCACATTCTGGAGAAACTATTAAAACAGACAGTGTCTCTAATGTTTTTGTTTTAGTTTGATGCTATTAAAACTTTCAGGCACTAAGTCCCCTGTCATGGAGAGACATCACTGAGGATTATCTGATGGCTGACTATGATCTGGTTTTCTGCGCCAATTTTAATTACACTCTTTTTGATGTGTTTGCCGAAACTGAAATCATGGAATACCTGGGTAATTAAAATAACGTCTAACTTAATTGTTAATACTGATTCTTAGCCGGCGTTTGTTGGGCTTGTCAAATATTCATATCACATTAATTTATGAAGGGAGAAGAGACAGAGAAGGACGAAGAAAGGACTGACAGTATTTTTGAAAACTTCCAACAATTTATTACTGAATAATGTTGCATTCTCTCAGTTGTATGATGTCGGCTTTACATGCTATCGACAATGTTATTAGTAGTACACTCAAACCTCTTTTTATGCGATTTCATGCAGTTTTTTTAAAATGCATTTTTTTAATTTTTTAAATATAATTTTGGTACTATATTAACGGGCATATGAAATAACGTAAATAACAGCGCGTTGTTCACATACCCTACGTGCAAAATTCAGTGTTTCGCCTGTTTATTCCAATGTGACCTTGACATATGTGTCCTACATGCTATGTTCCCATATTAAGTCATAGCTTTTTTTGTGTGATTTGCCGCGGAACGCATCTACCGCACAAAAACTGGTTTTAGTCTATTAATTATAGATTTAGTTGATGTATGTTGTAATTAAGTATACCATTTTCATTATTCTGTGATACATTTAGGTGATATTGCTTTAAACAGTTCATAGTGAACTACAAAAAATTGTGATTCGATTGCAGGATTTTGTTTGCCAGCAATAGTGAGAGAGTGCGCTATGCAGAAAGACCGTTTGCACAATGAACTGAAGTTATTAGAGGCCACGGTCTTCGAATATAACGAGCTAGCGGACAGATTGAATCCACCCGAGAGGCAATTAATGCGTCAACTGCTGCAGCAGGTGGAGAAACACCTCCGGCCTGGGCTGCAGAGAATCATGTGGACATCTCTAGATATTTTGGAATATATAGAAAGCTGCAATCAAAGTGAGCATTTAGCTTTTGCTAGCCGCCTGAGGGTGAAACAGTCGACCACCACTGCTACTTTATCTTAAATATCTATCCTAATATTGGTGATACAATGTGTAAGCTCTTGGTACTCTTAAATCATTGTTTTTTACATCTTTTGTAGTAAAAAAATATGATTTTGATCGACTAGTTTCGTCGCAATTAAATTAAATTAACAAGTCGGATTATTATTGGCTAAAAACTATTTATATTGTCGCTACCAATTGCCAGGATTCAAACTTCACTGCCCACACGCGATAAGATAACGTTATCTTATCTCAAACGCGCCTCTTTCAACTTTCGCTCCAAATCAAATGAATGCTTTTTACATTACAAGGTGTTGATAAGAAGGTTCACAGTTATGATATTGCCAGTCTGGAATAAATATGAGCACGATCAGGTTGTCTCATTCATGCGCAACTTAAAATATGAATAATTATACGAAAATCATCGATTTTTGTATATATTTTTTTTAAAACGATGTATAAAGATACACTAAAGCATAATATAACATTTTTTTAATGCAATCTATGCCAATAAAACCAAAACACTGGGATCTTTTTAGTCCCCCGTTTGGATCACAAGTTGTTTTTGATATGAATCTTACTATTTGTTACGAGACATGGAATTGAAATTTAAATCAAATATTCGCCCTTCAAGGTATGAAAGCTCTCAAATCAGAATACTACCAAGTGTCTATGGTGAATAAAAACTTGCAATGGAAAGTAGACGAGTTGAAAAACTATAACTTGTTTCCAATACTTGTGCCTGAGCCTGATATTGATGAAAAGTCTGGAAAATTGGATGACACTCTTCGTTACCCCTGCAAGGTATGCTTTTACTTGGTTTATTAACTACAAACAAATGGTTACTTGAACTTTTTCCTTGCTACTGGATTTAACGCCAGAAAAATCATATCATATCTAAACTGTATTTATATATAGTTAGTTTGAAGTCAGAGTCGTGTTTTTGGTAAACGCTGGAATCGGAGTCGGAGTCGTATTTTTCTTAACGACTCCACAGCCCTGGTTGCATTGATGTAGCGATGTATTTCAAAAAATATCTGACCTGTTGTGAGTTAAATATATTTGAGAGTATAATCGATTTTTGAAATTTTAGACATTCTTTGCCGAGATGGAAGAAGTTCGAACCAAGCTGGTGTGTGAGATGAGCCGAATATACGAAACTGTGGGGCCAGTTCTCACCAAGCTTGAGTATCTGGTGCTGAGCACGAGTACAGGAAAGTCTCCCGTCATGACGTCATTCTATCAGCATTGGGAGATGAAAATTTTCGACATGTTTATTGCGTGAGATATAGCTTGCAATATTTTTTAATTTTGTTTTTCAATAACAATAATGTAATCAAATTCTAAACATAATAAAAAGTAACTCCAGTAATGGATTAAGAACAAGTTTTCTGGGGTATATCAACTGCAGAAGAGGAAAAGGAGGAACTTATGAGTCTTTGTGCTTATCTTATTGACAGCTTCAAAATAAATGTTTCCTTTTCTTGAGAAGCCATAAAATTTGGTTTCAATAATTTACTGGTGCATTTAAAATAATTCTTTAATAATATCTTTCTTCAAGATCTAGAAATGTCAAACAGAAAAGATGTGTAAGTACAATTCTATTTTCGATATTTGAATTGCATACATTTACAACTCACCACAAATAATTAATCTTCACCTTAAATGAGTTCTTTTTACAATAATAATCTTAACAAATCAAATGTCTTCAGTAATAAAATATAATATAAAATTTCTTCCCTTAGCTTCTGCATAGACAATATGAGAAATTTTAATGATATTCTGAACGAGAAGACTTGCACATTTCAAGTGGACGCCATTTTACAAGTCCCTGACGTAGCCATGAATCCGACCTCCAACGAAGTGTACAACAAAGTTGTCCACAGTGTCAATGACTTTGTTAATAGGTTTGTAATTTCTTTGATGTTATTCACCTTACATGGTAAGTTTCCCTCATTTGGTAGAAAAAATTGCGAAATTATGGCTCGCATAGCTGAATGTATGGATATCAAATTGGATTGGCTTATTGCATATATATTGCTACGTTTTGTAAGGGTTTAGTCATTCCTTTGCTTGAATTAGCATTAACTTGGTAGAACTCCATTATAATATGGTGAAAAAATTAGCAATATAATTTGGTTTTTCAAAAATTATTAAATATATGGTTGATAGCTGTTTCGGCCAATGCCATTGTCAGAACTATAGGTCTGTATATATATTCTGTAGCTCTTAAGCAGACGGAGGATGGATTTCTTGCATAAATACTTTTTTTTGTACTCCCTACTATTCTTGTCACCGGCTGCCACTGGTTGAGTGATTTAATAATCTCTACAAGAAATCCAAATGCAAAAAAATGCTTGTAAAAATGTAAATATGTTGCTGAATAGTTGTCAAAAAAATCAATCAAAAACAAGTAGTTGTTGGCATATTGATTATAGTTGGAAACTACCGACTCTCACACTGTTTAACCTTACCTTCCATGTCTCATACAAATAATAATAACACAGTTACAATCTGTTTTGTTAATCAAGCCTTATGATAATTTCCAGATTGCATTCCTTTCCTCGGTGGATGAGAGGCACGTGCTTGCCGTGCGCACCGCAACGTAAGCCTGACTCAAATGAATTCCACATATTCAGCTTCTACGAAGACATACTCCGCGTGGCCAGCATAAATGATTTCATAATACTTCTTCAAGATACAGCACATCGGATAACTTTGGAGGCCATCACATACATACAGAAGTACACACTTTTTGACAGCAAATTTGTTTAGCTTGTACACATTTTTGAATGAATTAAATTATTTCACACCAGTGTGGAGTTTAAAACAAGTTTAAGCCAGGGCTGTGGAGTCGGTAAAAAAAACCACGACTCCGACATTGACCAAAAACACGAGTCCGACTAAAAAAGGTTAATTTCGTCACTTTTTTTCCCTAATTTTCCTATTTATGTGTATTCAATTAAATATCAACCCTATCAATGCGGCCAAAAGCCAAATTTGACATATTAAATGCAAAAATAAAAAGTTCAAACTTTTCAAAATTTACGACTCCGAGTACGACTCCGGCCAAAACGCCGCAACGACTCCGACTCCGACTCCACAGCCCTGGTTTAAACAATGAATACGTATGATCATAGAAATAATTAATCTTTATATGCCCTGTGGGTTGGATACAAAGTGGTTGGTTGGGAATGAATGTTAATATTTAACAATTCAGAATATGAATATATATGTGTCTGTTTGTGGATTTGAACTAGTGACCCTGTGACTGAATAGAATAAATGCCCAACAGTGTTAAGCCGCTCAGCTAAATAACTGTCTAAAATAAGTCTTATTGATCATTTTGCTCCTAACTTGCCAAAAGTTGAAAAATTCAATTTGATTATGGGGTAATAGATTATTTACGCAGTGAAAGTGTCAAAGTTTTTAATTGAGTTATTATAGGTATTGCCAGGAGGAAATAAAAAAAAACATTTCCCCTGAAGCATTGAATGCTATTTATTGATGATCTTTTTTATGTTCTGTTCCCAGGTGGTTAAAATTCAAAGCACTATGGCTATACGATAAAGCAACAACATGCGAAAAGTTCACATATAAAAACTCTCAAATCGTCAAATTCGATGACAAATTTGTCTTCTACGAGAATATCATCGAAGAACTCGACCAGCATGTGAAGTTTGTTGATATTGGACCTGTTAGGGTTAACGTGAGGCCAATTATCGCCCAGATTCAGTCCCATGCCCTCGAATGGAAAAACACACTCGGCCAGAGTTTGGCTAATTACACAAAACAAAGAATGCTCGCTTTAAAAGATACCATTGCAGTGAGTAAACTATAATCAAATATTTGTTCTCATTTTTGATACACACTTAAAAGTATAATATAAATTAATGTAATTTTTATAGTAAACATTACGCAAATTTTCATTTATGGTACAGTTTTGACACCCTTGCCGCGAAAGAATTAATTGGCAATGAACTTTCAAGACTTAACCTTTCAAGTGTTTCTTTGGTTCATTCTAATTTGTATTTGTTTTGTAGACGCTACGTACCAACTTAAACATGAACATAAAAGGTTTGCAAGACTTTAAATTGGTGATGTCGACAGTGACGCAGGTGAAGAGTATGACGATAACCTCCGAAGTGATGTACAAATCGATGCAAGAAATATTTCATATGCTCAAATCGCACAACATCACGGTAGGTTTTTTCATTTACAATAATGTAGATAGCATTCGAATAGGGAGATGGCAATTTGCGTTGGGACTTACAGTTGTACTCAGACAGAACCAAATGCCATTTAATTCAAGGTGTGTTTACTGACTGGAACACTACGATAACACAGTGTAACCAAATACTGTGCTTTGAAAACAAGTGCTTGTGGCTTACACTAGAGGTGTGGTAGTTCAACTTTGTCCGAAACTTGGAGGTAAAAACCGGACTAACTATATCACATAAAAAATATAGATAAACCTGGATAAAACATGTGTTGTAAATTCCCTGAGAGAGTTTGAGTCTTGTCTATCTCTTACATAGGATAAAATTTGGTTTCTCTTGTTTGAGAAAAAACAAAAATGTTGGGATTGCTTAGTCTTCTAAAAATATTATGAATAATACTTTTCCATTTATGTACAGGTTCAAGATGAAGATTTTAGACTGTCATACGCAATTGAAAAGGAATGGCATACCCTTTACAAGTCGTCACTCTTCAGATCTGGAAAATTAGAAAAAACCAAAGAGAAATTTTCGCAATTGACAGTTACCGAAATTGGGGAATTCTTAGGCATTTTGGAACAGTTTGTGATCAAGTTTGACAAAGAAGGCCCGGGCTCTATAGGAGAAGATTTGGATAGAGGTCTTGTTTTGATGGAGGTAATCACTTTATGTAAATATACTTTTAAGTTAAATATTACAGAAACGATACAGAATGTTTCAGTGTCGATTACCAAATGCTAACACTTCAACCATACTCAATTCATAGCAAAAAAGTAGAAGCGACGTGAGGGTAACTTCAAACCTTCTGCGTCAATGCAATAACAAATATAAAATCAAATACTTTCAATTATATCTCATAGGAATACAAAAAACTTTTCGAAGAACTGGAAGAGAGGCGGTATATATTATGCGGAGCAGAACAGCTGTTTGACAATCCTTTGGCAGACTATGGATTATTTCTGAGAGCTAAAGCTGATTATTCCGGAATGGAAAGCATCTATGAAATATATTCACAGCAGAAAGAAGCGAGAGAGCTCTGGGCTGAGACATTATGGATCGATTTAAGTCCCCAAGTTCTTGTAGAAGGCATTGAATCATTTTTAAAAGAGTACAGGTGATTGATTTAGATTTTTTTACTTTAAACTTGAGATACGAATGTGGATAATTTTTAAATCCATGGGAAGCACTTAATTTTTTTTATATTGAACAGTGTGAGCGGCAGCTGAGCAAGTCGTGATGCCTGAACAATATACAAGCTTCGCTCAAAAGATGATCAAACAACCTCACCTCACGCTGAACATAATAGATTTAGAACTTTTTATAATTCCTATCACTTACCTTCCACTGATTTTAACTACTTTATGAATATGATTATACCAGGGACGTGGAGTCGTTTAAAAAAATAGGACACCGACTCGAACATTAACCAAAAACACGACCCGGACTCAGTCTAAAAAAAGTTTAATTTCGTCACGTTTTTCTCCTATCATTTGTTATTTATGTGTATTCAATTATATATCAACCAACCAATCCGGCCAATTGACAAATTTTACATATTATATGAAAAAATAAAAAGTTCAAACTTTTCAAAATTTGCGACTCTGGCCAAAAATCCCCGACTCCACAACTCCGACTCAGATTCCACAGCCCTGTATTATACTTCTAACAAACAGGATTAAAAAATAATTTAGACAGTAAGTTTAGTTGCCAGATAAAAAACATATTTTCGTTGATGCTTTATATATTTTGCAGAAAGCTCCCCAAAGTGGTCAGAGCGATGCAGTGTGGCCAGGATCTGAATATGAAAATGAAGCAATTCAAGAGTGCCATTCCTTTGATGGTGTCCCTAAAGAATGAAGCGATGCGAGATAGACATTGGAATGAATTGATGGACAAGACAGGTATATTATTAACTCGCTATCTCATCTGGCTTTGCTAGGTATTTGTAAAATAAAGTATAAGGCTATAAATATAATCACAGTTCAACAAAAATTAATTTAAAAATAATTAATTCTAATTCCAAACTATTCTGTTGTGATGTACATAAACTGCATTTGTTAGTTTTTTTAATAAATTTATTTGAATCGTACGAAAAAAATAATATCAATAAATAAGATTTGAGTTTTGATTATTTATTTCACTATATGGATATTACAAATTCACAGAAAAAAAGTTTATAGCGCCGAAAAAAACAAAATATTAACCGAGTAAGTTCAGGCAAAATCTTCTTTAATACATAAAATATGGTACTCATTTGAACTCACGCACGTCCATAAGGAATATGTCAACATCCAAAGCAATTCCGTTAAACATTGTGAAAGCGGTAACGAATTTTGTACAAGAGGTGAAAGGATTTTAGCTTTGCTGTCTGTTTAGAACAGTGAATTAATAAAACATTCTAATCTGAACTCTGTGCCAAAGGACTAAAAACAATGCATGATCTGATATTAATTTATTGGCAATATGAACATCATATTTTGCATGGTACAATACATCATTTCAGTTGACATTTAAAAAGATTATTGTGTATTTATTATTAAACTAGTAATACATTAATCAAAACAAATATATATTGCAATATTCATATTCAATTTCTAATAGTCAGTGTAATGATTGCAGGGAAAACATTTGATATGTCTCCTGAGCTATTCACACTTGAAAATATGTTTTCAATGGAGCTATACAAGTTTCAAGAGATAGCAGAAACAATCGTCAACCACGCAATCACGGTAATGAAATATTTTTACATTAAAATTTTCTTGATACACTTGATATTTTTTTAATGATTTCAATACCTTGAAGAATGAGGTGCTTTAGTACTTCTGTTCTAGAAGGATCACTAGCCAAATTTCCCAATTTAAATGTGCTAAGAAAAAGTTTCCATAACACAGTTGCCAAACATGCCTTGCACAAATAGAAAAAACTCTTGCTACATTCTGTTAGGTTTGAAACTCCAGCTTGCGGAAGGTCCCAGTTTAGTTTGACAACTATTTTGTTCACATTCTTGTTCATGTTATGTCACCTTTCCGGCTCTTTTATTAAATTGTAGTAAACCCTCTCTATTTACAGGAGTTGGCTATCGAGCGAGGCGTGAAAGATATTCAGCGCACTTGGGAATCGATGGTGTTTTCTGTAACGAAACATTTAAAAAAGGGTGAAGACCGTGGTTTTATTCTCAACCCGTGTGATGAAATAACGGCTCTTTTAGATGACAACTGTATGAATTTACAAAGTATGGCTGCCTCACAGTGAGTATAAGAAGAAAATTGATTAGGTTTATTCAATTGTAAAGTGTGATTTAATTATAAAATTGTAACGTTTCAGATTTATCGGTCCATTTCTGTCAGTTGTTCAAAAGTGGGATAAGAACCTGACTACTATAGCTGAAGTAATTGATGAATGGCTGGCAGCGCAGCGGAAGTGGCTTTACCTTGAAGGAATATTCGTTGGAGGAGATATTCGAGTACAATTGCCTGACGAAGCCAAAAAGTTTGACACCATTGATAAAGCATTCAAAAAGGTACTGTCAAACTATTGCCGCATCCTATGCACTATTTCATTCGGCATCCACAAAGAGATAAACAATATCTCATGCATTATTGTTAATTGTGGTAATTAACAATAATGTGTGTAAGTCTATGACAATTGCCAGTTGTTATGATATTTTTTTTTAATATCTTATATTTCTATTTTAGATAATGATTGATACCGCCAAGCGTCTCCAAGTTGTCGATTGCTGCCTGGCCACAGGAAGATTTGAAGAGTTCAGAGGTCTCGGAGAAGGATTAGACAAGTGTCAAAAGTCTCTGAACGATTATTTGGATTCAAAGAGAAGAATATTTCCTCGATTCTTCTTCATTTCTACAGACGAACTGCTCTCTATACTTGGAAGCAGTGAATGCTCTTGTGTTCAAGAACATATGGTGAAGGTAGGCTCTTTCAGTGTTTTCTCTCAATGTGGAGCATATGTTTACTTAACTCTTGCCCTGGCCAGCCACCACGCGTGATTTATGACATGAAAATACAATACTCTCTTTTTTTTTCTATGCGATTAACTTTAAGTTTATTTTAGATGTTTGATAACATAAAATCACTGAGACTCTTTGTGGACAGTGACAACCGCCCGACAGCATCTGCAATGATATCATGTGAAGGAGAGGTAATGAATGTCTTTTCTTTCTTCTCTACTATCACTAATTTTTGTATTCCCCTGTTTTTGTATTTTACCTGTATTGAGAAAACTGTCTTAAGGCTATACTATATACACCCAATAATAGAAAGCTGTTACTTTGTTTTCATATTTTATACAGGAGTAGTCCAAATTGATAGCACCTGCAGGTGGTTCAACTAGCGTTGTTACATGGTGCGACCGTAAAGTTGATATAATTCATGATTCATTTATTTACTTTGCAGGTTATGGATTTTCGTACAAAAGTTTATACAGAATGTCGCATTGAAGATTGGATGAATCTTGTGCTTGAAGAAATGAGGAGGACTAATCGATTCATCACAAAGAAGGCGATATTTTACTACGGCAAGGACTGGAAAGTACCAAGGTAAAATATTAAATAGTATTCAAATAAGTAAATTCCATTTTTGAAAGCTTTTCATACAGATTAATCATGGAGGAATATTTAAAAAAAGTGGTTTGATTGAATCTTATATGAAGTGTTACTCGAGCCTTACATTAATTGATCAGTTGATATATGACACTATATCTGGGTGTCTTTGATATTATCAACCAACTTATAATACTTAACTCATCATTTCCTGAACACAAGGTGAAGAATGGTTTGCTAATAAGAAGTCACAAATGGTTCTTAGTAAAAAACCTAGTTATTAAAAACTATTAATAACTCTAATAGTAAAGTTTTCATTATCCATATTAACACATTGGCCACGAGGAGTACACATTGTTTCTCTATGTGTTTTGACTTCCACCGTAGCCAATGTGCTTAGAGATGATGTGACCTTTAGCCAAGTGGTCAAAGTTGAGATCAGATTTTACATTAGAATGTATTGTATTACATTTACAGGACAGAATGGATTCTCAATTATCAGGGTATGGTTTGTCTTGCCGGAAATGGAGTTTGGTGGACTGCTGAAACAGAAGAGACCTTTGCTCGGATCAAGCAAGGAAACAAACGAGCAATGAAAGAACATCTTCAGAAGCAGAATGATCAGATCGATGAATTAGTTGTTCGAGTTAGACAAGGTTAGTTAAAGACCCTATCCCTATTATGTACTCATTTAATTTAATATAATAGTACACTCACGTGTTGAATTTTAGAATCTTACCAAATTAGAACTAATGCAACAGAAGATGTAAACTACATATAATCATTCTTTTATTCCAAATCCAAGATCTGTCTCATAACGATCGCTTGAAGTTCAAGACAATAACAACAATTGACGTGCACGCTCGGGACATTATCGAAGGCTTCGTCAGAGACAATGTGACGAGCAGTCAGGAGTTTGAATGGGAGAGTCAACTGAGATTCTATTGGTTAAAAAAAACGGATAACCTTCACGTACAGCAGTGCACAGGTAAGCTTTTAAATAAAAAATTCCAAGCAAATGAATGCGACTATCTGTAACTTTGTAAATACATCAATCAGTTATGAGAAATAGTTAGCCAAGTTATGTAACTTTATTTTGTAATGCTATATTTCAGGAATGTTTGACTATGGATACGAGTACATGGGTCTTAATGGACGTCTTGTAATTACGCCATTGACGGATCGGATTTACCTAACAGTCACGCAAGCTTTGACAATGCAGCTTGGTGGAGCACCTGCTGGTGATTATTTCAATTGTGATATTGATATCGTGTAACAGCTTTATTCCAGATAAAATATTGAAGTTCCTATTCCCATTTTAATGGTCACACAATAGAAGAGAACTGTATTACTATGTAGATGGTGGATGGTTGTATTCATCTGCAGCAAAAAACATTATTGTATTATTTCATTAGAAACCAGATAAATTCATTTTCAGGTCCAGCAGGCACCGGGAAAACAGAGACTGTTAAAGATCTAGCAAAGGCTATGGCACTTTTGTGCATTGTGACAAACTGCGGGGAAGGAATGGACTTTAGGGCCATGGGGCAAATTTTCTCTGGCCTGTGTCCGTGCGGAGCTTGGGGATGTTTTGACGAATTCAACCGTATTGATATATCCGTGCTCAGTGTCATTTCGACTCAACTTCAATGTATCAGGAGTGCGTTACTCATGAAGCTGACCAGATTTACCGTGAGTATAAAAATCTTGAATGTTTATTAAATTTAAATTTTAACCATTAACATACAAATGATCGCTACACAAGTCAAGGTCAATATACCTACATGACATATATGGCAGTCATGAACATTGCACAGAAGCTCAAGTCTCATTCTTGGTTACTTGAAAAAATATTACTGTAAACTGTATTATATATTCGTTTGTTTTTGTAAACAGTTTGAAGGTCAAGAAATCGCTTTGGACAGTAAAGTGGGTATATTTATAACAATGAATCCTGGATACGCAGGAAGAACTGAGCTGCCTGAATCGGTTAAAGCCCTCTTTCGACCAGTGATGTGCATCAAGCCAGATCTGGAAATGATTTGCCAAATTTCGCTTTTCTCCGATGGTTTTCTGGAAGCAAAAGTATGTACAAAAATTGTCACTGTTTATATTTTACAATTATTGTAAGTTTAGTCATACGTACATATTGAGACAACCTCGATCTTGGCTCTCTAGTAAATCGAGAGGGAGCCTACGATCCGACACTCGGGATGAGGATATTCAGGATCGGAGTAGGAGAAAACAGGAGGCTCTGATAATAAAAGAAGTCTCAAGCGTTACAGTGTGCGATTAGCACACCCAAGTTTAATACACGAATTTAAACTTACATGTTCATTACATCTTACAAGTTGAATTTATAATCACTGAAGCTAGTTTAAATAACTAATACCTATTCGATTATGTTGCGTTTTACTAGGAGATATCAGTTCACTAGGATGCGGATCTTAAGGGGAGGATTAGGAGACCGAAAGCTTCTTTCTGGGCTTACGTTTGGGATGACTCAACCAACACGAAGACTTATTCAGATCTCAAGAGCTCACTCAAATCTCCCTAATTCCTCACTGACTAATAATTAAAAATGCGATGTTAATATACCCGATATTGCGTGAATTAAGAGATGATCGCCGATCTTGCAATGGTCTGATCTTAACAGATTAGCCGTGCAGAGATGCATTGCCGGAACGTTCGAACGGTCGAGCCAAGTCTGCGCGTAATACCACGTATCTCACGCACTTCGTGAGTAAAAGAGTCAGTTATATCTAGAGCGATACAGTGGCCCTAGTATTGACCTGGAGACGCCGCGCCTAGATGTCTAAAAACTTGATTTGAAAACTGCTCTATATTGAATCGCTATAGAGTATGTATAGTTAGACTGAATTTAATTACTGATATCAACTTAAGCTCATAGATTGAGGCAATTAATAGATCGCTCGAGAGTGTTCTGAGTGCCTACAATATAGGGGAGTGACAATATGTAGCTGTAATTATTTTACTTCCTTGTGATAGATAATGTTATATGTTGTCCACAATGTAAAAAATTCAATCTACTAAATGTTAGCTAGACTATCGCCGAATCCATCGGAAGTAGTAGACTAGACTCAATGATATAAAATCTTCAATGTCTTGGAAATCAATTCCTTTCTAAAATAATCACCCTCTTCTATCCCTTAACCAGAACCGGATATAGCTAGAGCTAAAAATAAAGCACTGAGCTTAACTGACTGTTCAACGATGTCTGCAGTGAGTATTTAATTGATATATTCACCAGAGAGAAAAGGAAACAGGATAAAAAATCACTTGTTATATCTACTTATCAATAACTTCAGCTTATTTAGAAGGGTTAATAAAACAGAAATTACTGTTAGCAGGAGTGTGTGGAGGGAATTTTTATTCACTTATTCTTTTTGTTTCCGGTGATACAGTGAGCAGCTTTACCGTCACAATTTTTTTGATTGAGGAATCCGTAATGCAGAAAAAATGTATTAGTGAAGCAACGTTTTGACACAAATTAATTAGAGATTGATGTACAATACTTTTTTTAGGTGTTAGCTAAAAAGATGACCGTTTTATACAAAGTGGCGCAAGAACAACTCTCGAAGCAGTCTCACTACGATTGGGGGTTGCGGGCTCTGACCTCTGTACTACGCATGGCGGGTCAACTGAAACGAGCCACTCCCGATTTAGCCGAAACTGTGGTTCTCATGAGGGCATTACGGTAAGTTTTGTTCACAATTAATAGGCACTAGAGGAGTAATCTTCAATATAATAAATATAAGTGGTTACAAACTGCTTCGTTTGATGTTTGTAATATGCTTAAAGATAAAATAAAAAAATACTCCCAAATTATTGTCATGACGTAAATATGTTTGTTTACTACATTTGTTTCTTTTTTTAGTAAATTTATTTGAATCATAAAAAAAAGAAAATATTTAACCACAGCCAATGAGAGACGAATCCGACGACAGCCAATTGGAAAAGTGCGGCACCTTTTATCATAAACATCATCTTGTCCACATATTGTTTGAAATCATCTAAAATTTTACTCATTTCACCATCATAAACGTCAAGTCATGAAACATCTTTATCTGTATATCCGTAGGGATAGTAGTGTCATAAAAAAAGGGAGGTTGAAAGACTGAGTAACAAGCAGGTCTTGTAGGAAAATGTCTGTTGAGGTAATCTAAATTAAGAGTCTATATGCATTACATTGGGAGCAGATATGGTAAAAAAAAATGGTGAGTGATGATGTCATCTGATTCCCACACGACACAAATTATTCATGTGCGGGAGGGAGAGCATACTTACCATGATGAGACAAAAGGTACACAATTCTTGCTATATGAATATTCACATTTTTCTTGTTCCCCAGTGATATGAACCACCCAAAGTTCGTTTTTGACGATGTGCCACTCTTCTTGGGACTGATCAAAGACCTGTTTCCGGGATTGGAGTGCCCTCGCGTTGGCTACCCTGACTTTAACGCCGCTGTGGAGAAGGTGTTGACCAGCAAAGGATACATCTTACTACCGCATCAGGTGCCGGAGATATTTCTTGGGATTTTATTACATCTAAGATATCTAAAATAAATTACATTTATAAAAGTATATTATAACAATAAACAAAAATAATAATACATTTTTATTATAATGCCTTTCCACCAAGTATTGACAGTGAACACCTTAAAAGTGATATATCAATAAAATTAATTGTGAAAATTATACATTAGTGTGCTTAAGATCTGACACATGGTGCAGCAAAAAAACTTATAAATTGTATATTGATAGCAAAAATGATAAACTAGCACTCGCAGAAACCAATGCACTACTATCCTTTATTTCAATGTCATGTTTCAAAAACAATTTATGAATAATACATCCAGGAAACCGAATATCTTGGAGCAGTATTAAAAAAAACAAATGATCATGCTACACCATCGATAATAAGCAAAAAAAATTGACTGTGTTTATTAATGTCTATTTGAGTTTTTGAGTTTTTGTTTCTTTTACAGATTGACAAAATAGTTCAAATGTACGAGACCATGATGACACGACATTCCACAATGGTTGTAGGACCGACTGGAGGAGGGAAGAGTGTCGTCATTCACACACTCGTTGATGCTCAAATTCATATGGGTCTTCCCACCAAGCTCACTACCCTAAATCCAAAGGTATTGCTTTCTTTAACCCGTTGACTGCTTGCATCTCATATGCTGGGAAGCCTGACTGTGTGCTGCAAATTGAGATTCAAAAATAGATTACTCATTTTTAAATGCATATTTGTTGGAATATTCATAAATTGGCTCAGCAGGAAAAAGAATATGTAATAATAAAATTCTTGTGTAAGTTCTCCACATTCTTTACGAAATATAAAAATGAGTTAAGGCCTCTTTAAAATATAATGAATTAGTTAATTTCAAATTTATTTACATTGATCATACAATCGCTTCTGCGGTCGGGCAGTAATGTGATAAAGCTTTCACCTTACTCTTAAATTGAAAAACATGAAATGGTACTGAAATGGTCGCTCAATTGTCTCAGTTCAAATGAATTTATGATCTTATTAAAATTGGTTACGGCATTGTATCTTTGGCCCACACATTAGAATAATAATGAAACTTGAAGATGGAATAAGCAGTAATATCCATAACCAAATAGTTTAAAGAATAACTGACAAAAAGAGTCCAGTAGCACTTACATTAACCATTCTGTTGTCCATATTCGGCTTCTGTTTTAGGCTTGCTCAGTGACAGAACTGTATGGCATTCTGGATCCAGCCACTCGAGACTGGACCGATGGCCTCTACTCTTCGATATTTCGAACGATGAACAAGCCAACAGAAAATGACGAGAGGCGGTACTCTTTGTTTGACGGAGACGTGGACGCTCTTTGGATAGAGAATATGAACTCTGTCATGGACGATAACAAATTGCTCACTCTAGCTAACGGAGAGCGAATCAGATTGGCATCTTATTGTTCTCTATTGTTTGAGGTTTCATATTTTATTATCAGAACCCGGCATTATAGAAGAATTGTGATTACATTGATTTATAAGTGAATTGTTCAACTACTGTAAATTAAGCTTTGGTTACAGTCAAGTCAAGATGGCAAAACTTTATCGAGCTTACGATAGCATTTGAAAACAATAATTTACATAACAATAAAAATTTTCCCATAATTGAAAGCTCTGTATCATCAAGTAAAGTTCTTGCAACTATACCATTGACACCAAGTATGCCTAGTCTGAGTTAGTGTAGTTAATTCTTGTTACTAACACAATGCTTACAGAGTGCACAAATTTTTACTTCTGTTAATTGATCATTAAATGCGAAATAACATGTTAATTACCAAAGTAATTAAAAGGGCTCATAAACAAAGTCTAAAAAGAGGTTTTGTTTCAAGTTTTGGATTCAACGTAAAGCTTTTTGCACAAACTTATTGCCGACGACACTGGATGCAAACATGGACTTATATTCCATTACACACTATTGAAAAATAGTATAACAGCAAACTGACTGTGATTCGGTTGCCATTTCAGGTTGGCGACTTAAACTATGCCTCGCCTGCAACAGTATCCCGAGCAGGAATGGTCTTTGTGGATCCTAAAAACCTAGGTTACCTGCCCTACTGGCAAAGATGGTTGACCTCCAGGCTCAACCCCGAAGAACGGGAACAGTTCAATGACCTGTTTGAACTGTTTGTCCCAGGTGCCATCACTTATATCATCGATGGAATATTTGGTGTGCAGCAGCAGACACCGCTGAAGTTGATTGTCCCACAAACTTCTTTGAACTTGGTAGATAAGTTTTTTATACTATTATCAGAACCACAATACCACAAACTCTTGCTAAATATCCACCTTTCGGGAAAGCATGATTGATGTGCTGTCTTTAAATATCCTTTTATTTTAGGATTCAAATGAATTTATTAAAAAAACAAACAAATGTAGCTTACGTCCATCACATCCATTTTTTGCTGCTTCTCTTTGAGCTGTATCAAACGAAGAATTGATATCTTAAAAAATCACCACAAACTTACTTCTTTTAGTCAATTTTGTTACTTACTTACTCGGTCTAGTTCATACCGGTACAGTAACGATATATAACTGTGTCATACTCAATCAACTCTCTGATTAGTTTGTTTTTCAACTTAACTAACACTACTTAAGTTTTTGACATTTCTCAATGAGAATATTTTTTTTTTTATATGACTCTTTAGCCCATAAATCTCCTGTCAATTATACAATATAAACACATAAATTAAGAAAAATTTTAAAGCTAGTTGTTTTCTTTCCAGGTTGTTCAATTCTGTTTTATGATTGATGGTCTGATACCGCCCAAAGAAAAAGATACCGAGAGATACGATGAAGACATGGTCCAGTGTGTTTTCATCATTGTATGTCAATTGTAATAATCAACAATTATTTTTAATTATTGTCATTTAAGAAAATGATAAGCCCTAGATCTCAAATATATAAATACGTTTTTTAAGCACAGATATTATCCTTGTTAGAGCCTTAAAAGAAGTTGGTCTAAGAGAGATCGTCGGTATTCACTGGGGCAACTTCTCTTTTTCAGAGAAGTTAAGGATAGCAGAACGGTATAGACCACCCAGCTGCATGTACATACTTCCACATTAGCTTCGTTAATTAAAAGTGTACCATATGTGGAGAAACAATAACATTATTAAGTTTCATTCAACTAATGATCAATTTTGTTTGATTTGCAGTCTATGTATAACTCTTTGGGAGCATCGATAGTTGATAAAAACCGTGGCGATTTTGACAATTACGTCAAAAAGTCGTGTCCGATGATGGTGGTTGATGATACTTCCGATAAAAGAGCTACAATGAGTGAGATAACAATTTTATTTTTTATTAAGAGTGTTAGGAAGTCACTATTTTTTTATTCATCTCGACAGAAGTGTTCTACAAGAATGGCTTATTATTCACTTCTACTTTTTTTATTTAAGAAGCGGTCTTATTAATCAATAAAAACAATGACGAGTGATTGGAACTCTTTGCTGATTGGCTGTCATTGGATTAGTATCTGATTGGCTGTGGTTAAACATTCGCTTTTCGTACAATTCAAATAAATTTACTGCGTAAACAAATGAATGTAGTTTACGTACATCACGACTAAATAATTTGTTTTTGTTGAACTGTGATACATTATACACATATTTCAAATACCGAGCAAAGTCGGGTGGAACCTCTAATAAATTTTAAGAAATTTTAAACTTCTAATACCACGTATCATTTAATAAGTAGTGATACGTGTTAAGCCTGCTTAAGAAGCATCTTCGGACTAACTATATCAATAATAATCAATAAATTAACCATACAATAGCTTTTATTTAGTAAGTAACAAGATGACTCTGAAAAAGTCGAAACATGTGTCACTACTTTTTACACAATATGTGGAATTAATACTAAGTAATACAAATATATTTTTATAGAGCATCTGCCGAGGAGATTCCCAACTCTCTATGACTATTGTTTGGACATTGAGAATAAGTCTTGGGTGGCGTGGGAGTGGTTGATTCTGCCATACATTCATGAGAGAAATCAAACATTCTCTGAAATACTCGTTCCAACCGTCGACACATTGCACATCACATGGGCTATCAAATTAATGGAAAAGGTACGAATGACATTAAAAGTTATGGCCTCATAGCTAGAGATTCCAATTTGGATATTCGAATATTCAATATCCGGATATATTCGGCCCTTTTTAAACTATTCGATATTCGGATATTTGGGAAAATATCCGGATAGTATTCATATTCGAGGAAAGATCACATCACAATTTCTCCACACATTAAGAATAATTATGAATATCCCAGGCAGTGGTTTTTTTGCCTTCGCCCAACTCGGGTGCTATCAATATCTTATCATAATACTTTATTTTAACGATCTGACTAGGACTCGGGTCTAAAAAAAAACCTTTATTGCCGCAATTTCATTTATTATGCAGCTGCAAATTTTAAATATTGTAAAACAATGGAACGGTATTGAAATGTGTATTTATATGTTTTGTCTCAATCTATAAGATTTTACAAAAGTGGGTAAAAATTTAGTTTTAAATTATTATATAATGTATATAAGTGAGCAACGAAACATTGATCGTGCAACATCTTTATTTGCGTGCGAGTTATATGACTATTTATTAAAAACTTTGAAATCGTGACCACTGTCGGCATGCAAAAGCAACTGGCAATTTCTTGTTTATTAAAATATGCTTTTTAAATCATAATTTTAGTACTATTGTACAACATTTTAGTCATGTCAAAACTATCCGGATATCCGAATATATCCGGTTAGCTTAAGTTTTACTATTCGATATCCGAATAGTTGATTTTGACAAATAATTGGAATCCACACAATAATCATAGCACACTGATAACTAATATATCTGTCCAAATTGAAAAAGTGGTGTTATAATATTTAAGAGCATTTAATACCTACTTCAATTCATTTGAGACAATTATTTTTTGTGTTCTTGAACCATGGTTGCTCTCGTTGTGGAGCATCCAGTCCAGAACGCCAGATGCCCAACAGATAAATTTATTATTTATCATTCGTTCTGATTGCACATTATTTTTTTATTAAATTTAAATTTTAATAATTGTGGTGAGCTCTCAGAATATTTTAGAAACAGATTATTTGTTGCACCGTGCTAGTTAACGAAAAAATTTGATAAATGTCAGTAATTTTACTAAAATATGTGACTTAGAAAAACGAAGCAACATTTAAATCAGATATCTAGAGACTTAATATGGGGAATGTTAGTATAAATATATTAGTGAAATACAATAATGTTTATTTTAATTCTTAATGTTTCAGGCCAAGAGACCATTCCTCCTGGCTGGAGACACCGGCACTTCGAAGACAGCTATCATTACAAACTTCCTTCGTGGTCTTGATCCAGAGCTATATGTACGATTAACCGGCACTTTTTATTTTAACATGACACTGCAAGTTGTTTTATCACATCTCAATCAATATAAACCTGTAATAATATTCTCGTTTTTGTTTTCCAGTCTGTAACAATGTTGAATTTTTCATCGAGAACGTCCGCATTAGACGTTCAACGTAATTTAGAGTCTTCTATTGAAAAGCGTACGAAAAATACATATGGTCCACCCATAGGGAAGAAGCTCTTAGTGTTTGTGGACGATATGAATATGCCACAGGTAAATATTACTGAAATAAATGGTTGTTTTTATTAATCATTTAAAGGAATGAGTAAATCTATACTAAATGTAATTCAACATAATCTTGCATTATTACTAATTAAATTTTGCGATAGTAAGTCCAAAGATGCCTCTGATAGAGGCGAAACACATGTCGCAATTAGTTAACACAATACGTGGAATAATCAAAGTTATTTTAAATTTTATATTGAATTTAATTCATTCCACTGTTTGAGCCAAAGGTACGTCCATCCTCAAGGTTAAAGGTTAGCTTTTATTCATTATATTGGGGAAATAGGCGAATAAGTTTTCAAGCTGTAACCCGATGACAATATTATTCAAGTCGTAACATTTATGAATCAGCCTTTGAAGGTAACATAGAAAAACATTAGAATTCGTATTGAAGCCGCACTTCAATTCAACAAAATAATCTATGACAAGAGAAAAGTGATAATAATTTATATTCTAAATGTGACAGCTTGCTTCGACAACCTTCCACATAGGTTCTGTGTTAACAGGATTTTATGTTGTGGGTTGAGGCCCATCTGGACGTCTGTATTATTTAGAATTGATGATATTGCTATATGAATGAATATTTGCTTTTATATGTATTGTGAAAATAGGGAATTTGATTTTCAGGTCGACACTTACGGAACACAGCAACCGATGGCTTTGCTGAAATTATTGCTAGAAAAAAACGGATTCTATGATAAAGGAAAAGATTTAAATTGGAAGAATCTGAAGGACGTTGGATATCTTGCGGCAATGGGTAAAACTGGAGGGGGCCGCAACGATGTAAGCCTTCATGTTCTATCAGCGCTTTTATAATAAACAATATCCCTATCTAAATTCATCTCTTATTTTTTATAATAAATGAAAGTAAACAAATGATGACACACTCATTATTATCATTGTTAAGTTTCTTAGAATTTTTCATTCAGTGGGGAGTAAAAATTATAAACAATTTATTCACTTAATTTATTGAAACTTATTTACATAAAATTTTTGCTAATTCAAATAAACTACGTTAATAGCAATTTAACTTAGTGATCTACTTTGATTTTTGTACATAAACGATACATACTGTTTACTACGCTTCGGTTCAAGTACATCCGTGCACTTAAATGCCTGAAGATGCCAAAAGGCGAAACCCGGGTCGTTGGCGACAAAATCTCATGGAAAAGTACAAAATTCATAAGATTCAAATTTTACAATTATTTTTGTCTTAATCTCTCTGAATATGGAAGTTTAAAGTTGTGTAATTTTATACTGAAGATTAAATAGTTAATTTTTTATTAACATTGACTGCTTACAGGTGGATCCGAGGTTCATATCGATGTTCTCAGTGTTCAACTTGCCGTTCCCTTCGGATAGCACTCTGAGCCACATCTACTTCTCGATATTGAGCGGACATTTTGAAATATTCTCTCAAGATATACAGGATATTGCCGACAAGCTGATAAACATGACACTTGAACTTTACAATGTACGTAATGATCTGTAATAACGTTGATATTTGTATATTTGTATGACTCTTCAATGCTTGCTATATTATATTTCTATTACATGGGACGAATTATTTTTGTAAACATAAATTGTGGAAATCATGAATATTGGATCAACACTCGATTGTTTACAATAGCTAGAAATAAAATAAACACGCTATGCTGTTGAAATCATACTGTTTAATCAGTACAGATATATTACAGTGAAACTGTATTCTTAGTGAAAATATATTCTTCTCCAAGCTGTCGTTTAAATTAAATTTGACCGCCCTATCTTCAGCCCTATGTTTGTCTGTGTTTTTTCTTTTGGTTCTCTTTTTATGAAAGGGACTACTTGCTGATTTTGTTTCATTGAAGCAAACCAAAATTTTTGGCCGGCAAATCATCGACTTGTGCCAGTAATTTCAATGATCGTGACCAGTGAAATCATGTTGTCATACAAATCTATTACTTAATACATTTTCACTGAGAATACAGTTTCACTGTAACAGATAAACATAGCTGCAATCTCAAAAGGGATGGTAGCATTTTTAAAAGCACATAATAATAATTAAGAATTTTGACTGAATGTGCTTGATGGAATTTCAATATCAAATTTGAATCGTTTGAATTTTGTAATTTTTCGTGCACCTAAAATGCCTGAAGATACTGAAAGGTGAAACCCGGGTCGTTAGTGCCAAAACTCATCGAGATGTACAAAATTCAAACGATTCAAGTTTGATATTGAAATTCCATCAAGCACCTTCAGTCGAAATTCTCAATTATATCAACATTGCTAGTACAGCAAGATTTACTGAACTCTATGGTAAATTAAGTCAGTTCAAGTATGTACATACGTGCACTTGAAATGCCGAAAGGCGAAACGTTCAAAATTCAAACGATTCAAACATAATAGTAAGTTTTATTTCTTTATCTGCAACAATCAAATCAACATCTTCTTTTATTAAAAAGTACAATAACAATTACTAACTTTAAATTAATAGAAAACACATATATATTGACTGTAGAAAGGCAAAAGGACATTGTACACAGAGACCAAATTATTGATGAGGGCTGTAAGTCTGCCACAAATATCATGGCCCTCTTTGATTCGAACATAAAAGCTAAGTTAGATACCAATTTAGCGTTTGCAGCTTACATCATTTTGATAGAACGTATCCTGAATTGTGTACATTGTGATTATCGAAATAAGACTGTATTGAAAAAGTGGGGCTACATTCTTTTGCCTTTCTACAGTTGATATGTGTAAGTGAAACAATGAAATGAGTTTTATTTATTTAAAATAATACTTTTCCTACAACAATTGACAGTTGACACCTTAAATATCCTGAAATTTATATATTCGCATAAACGTTTTTTTTAACCATGTCCACTTTCAATGTGAAGCATATAAACTCTTAATTGAGCTCTTAAGAGAGTAGGGATAGAAACGATATGACTAGGACAGAGCTAGCGGTCAACCAATCGGTATTGTAGACAAGATAGACATCCATGTCTTTAAATAGGAAAAAACTTTGGATCGATTTTATATGTGCAAAAATTGATAGCAAACATCTTTAGTGGCCTTGATAAAATAATATGCTCGTTTGCAATATGACATATTCAAAAATAATAACGAATATGCTTTATTTCAGATACTCATAGTTGAGTTGCCTCCGACGCCTTCAAAATTCCATTACATATTCAATTTGCGGGACCTGTCTCGAATAACCGCAGGCCTTTGCCTGACACACCCGAACTTCTTTCCAGAACCAAAATACATGATAAGAGCGTGGCGTAATGAATTCTGCCGTGTCTTCATGGATCGGTTCATCTCTCAAGAAGTAATTGCCCTCAGTTCTTCAATCTTTACTAGTTGCTTTATTTTTAGGAAATATACAGACATACATATATCTTGCATATAATTTATATTGCAGTTTTGTAGATGTTTGATCTAGTGTTTTTTGAAAAGGAGAGGATGAAAGAATAACATTAACGCGGGCCGCATTTGTGCATCACTGGTCTAGATAGAGGTCTATCTCTGGAATGACATTTTCTATTTCTTTCCTTTACCCATTCATGTAAAAGAAGGGTAATAAAAAACGACTAGAAAACAATTGTTAAAAAATCTTTGAAAGATTTAATATAATTTAAAGATTTTGTCTTTGTTTACTTAAATATCATAATGTGTTTTTTGTAATAGCGTACACCTTTTCAATATACTGCTTTAGTAAAAAAAATATTTTGCTTTCATAGGACCAATCATTGATGCAAGACCACATGGCAAACTCTGTAGGGAAAAATTTCCCTGAGGAGTCCACAATTCTAGAGGAAGAAGCTGTTCCTCCGGCGGCAGAAATAGTTGAGCCAGGTATGAAGATCTCTCGAGGTCCAATGATATAATAAACCAAACGATGATTTATATTGAGTATCCTTAATACACTGGCCATCACTACTTTTCAAGCTCTAAAAATGTCTTTCATTTTCTTCAGCACACCTTCACTTGAATATTGATATGAATTGAATCCTTTTGACTACTTTTTGAAACTTGAAATCAGTATAAAACTACTTTGAAATATTGTTAACATGAAAATGACCGTTTGAGAGTAGGATATGTTGCACCAATTTATTTGAGTATCTCAGTGAGCAATTTATTTTCTATGAATAAAAATTGCTTTGTGAAATAATAGAACTATTGAGAGAGAGAGATCGAGAGTTATTGACAATATTTTGTACCACTGAAATATCATTGATTATCTTGTTCAGTTGCCCCGACTTCAACCATACAATTGCCGACTTCCGATATGAATGTGGCGCCCGACATAGGGCTCGGTGAAATGTCTGATGATGGAATCGATGATGATGAACTGGACGATGAAAAACCGCGAGAGTTGACAGTCGAAGAGTTTGTACTGAGAGATCCTCTACTGTTTGGAGATTATCGGAACGCATTGAACGAAGGCGAGCCACGTTATTACGAAGATTTGCTAGATTATGATGCCATCTATTATCTTTTCCAAGAGGTAACGTTAAAGTTTTTTAGAAATGTGGTGGATTCAAGTATTATGCATCTAACCTAAGAAGATTTTTAGTTTTCTCTCTTTTATTTACTGCTTTCCATTATTTTGTTAGATTTTAGAGGAATATAATGAAAACAATCAGAAAATGCCACTAGTGTTGTTTGAAGATTGTTTAGAGCATTTGACCCGTGTGCACCGCATCTTGAGAATGGAACGCGGTCACTGTTTACTAATTGGAGTCACCAGCAGTGGGAAGCAGTCCATCATCAGACTTGCTGCTTTTGCAGCTGGTATATATAATTAAATAGTAGAATATATATTGTAGAATTGTGTAGTTGTTAAACAAAGGACAAATGGTTCACAATTTGTGAATTGAATTTTTTTCTCACTTGATTGATAATGAATAACTAACGCTGACTTTTCACTTCACTTTCACTTTCACTCTGTTATTGGACATATCATTTACCGTCAGAGTAAAAATACAAATGCACATAATTTTCTTGTGAGAAACAGCAAAATATGCAACGAATACATATGAAGAGCATAATAGAGGCGTTTGTGCCTTAGAATGACACCAGTCAAAATACGTTGTGTGGGGATTTTTTATGATGAGAATTTTTAACCCTTTAACTACGACCATTGTTTTCATAACACACCCATATCAATTTTTAGATTATTTATTTTTCATTGCTATGGAGGAAAAAAAATAATTTTTAATGAATATTTATTTTTGATAGTATCATATATGTATGGTATGTGCAAAATGTCATTTTAGACCAGTGGTTCTCACGGAATATTGCACCGTGGCCGCATCGTATATATAAGCGGTCATATGGAAATGTCTGGTGGCCGCACCAAATTTTTGTTTTTAATTTGTTGTGTTTGAGGTATGTCAAATGGACATATGTGTACATGTTTTTCAATTTACTATTGGAATTAATTGCATACAAAATATTTCATTTTCTGAGTCTTTGTTGACAAATTAAATTAAATTAACTCAAAAAAACCTAATCAATAATATCTATAAAACTGTTGGTGGCCGCAGCCATATCCTTTGGTGGTCGCACATGAGAACCACTGTTTAAGACGTATAATTTGACATAAAAATATGAATTAAAAGAATATCCTTTTATTTTGGTGAAAAACTGCTTTTTTATTCGACATAAAAAAAACGTAAATATCTTCGCTCATATTATGTCTGATTTATACTGTTCATAATTTGTGCTAAAATCTAGACTTAAAATTATCAATGCTTCAAATAAGCCGAACCTTTTGAATTTTTTTGAAAATTTTTATTTTGTTTTCAAAAGATCCATAAAAGCACTTAGCGTCCAGAACGAAAAATAATGGAGATCCTTTTCTAAATTTAGGTAGCCTGTCATAAAGTTTTGCATTTTTTGCATCAAAACTGTATCCCGTTACGCCTCGGCAAAAACACGTGAAAAATAGAAATAGCTAACTAATTCCAATTTCAAATGTATTGGTAGTAAAGACACGTGTTCCCTGCATGATGATGACTTAAAACCGTATCGGTATAGCAAACGAGTTTTCTATGGCCCGGCCTATATATCGGCATATCGTAGTTGAGAGACATAAAGTGGTAAGCCTATATATAGGCATCTCGTAGTTAAAGGGTTAAACTACTCTAAATCAAATAGGAAAATGTGTAACAAGCCCTGTGCCCAAGATCTCAAATGTATAAAATAAAAACGAAATGATCCTCACTTCTTGGTGGAAATGTATTATTTCAAATGAATAAAACAAAACTTTTAGTACTTACTTCCTTCACATATAATTTAATAAAGATCATGACAGGTTCCCACATATCAACAGAATTTAATTAAAGAAAATATTGAGCTTGCCAAGTCTCGAGCTTGAAACCATAGCTTGGGTAAATCTTTGGCTGCACTTACAATTACAGAGGTCGGTGTTATACATGAAAGGTTTTTTTTTCATTTTAGGATGTCAAATATTTGAAATTTCGCTAACTCGCAACTACAATGAGAATGCCTTTAAAGAGGACATGAAACGATTATACAACTTATTAGGAGTGGACGATAAGAAAACTGTTTTCCTTTTTACTTCATCACAGGTAATATTACACACTTTCATTGAAATGTACGAAGGTTATTAAAATGATCTATTTCATCGGTAATGCTTTCTTTTCTTTCCAGATTATCCAAGAAGGATTCCTGGAGTTCATCAACAATATACTGATGATTGGGATGATACCAGCTCTGTTTAACGATGATGAAAGAGATGGTATTGTCGGTCAAGTGCGGGACGCTGCTTGCGCTGCTGGATATACCGCAGGAAAGTTAGTGGTATATTTTAATAGACTAAAATTTGAAGCCTCATAAATAGCCTAACCAAACCATGCTGGCTAGAAATGTTGACTATACAATTAAATCTATACAATTAAAAACCAACCTATCTGGCCAAAAGCCAAATTTGACATATTATATATAAAAATAAAAAGTTCAAACTTTTAAAAATTTCTGACTCCGAGTACGACTTCCACCAAAAAACCCCGACTCCACGACTCCGATTCCGACTCCATAGCCCTGATTGCAACCTTTTTTATAAATCATTTAGTTACATATCGGAAATGCACAATTGCTACTATTCCATGGAAAAGGATGGCAATGTGATACCGTATCATTATTAATTTCACCTTCAGCGTCTAGGAAATCCTTAATAGATCTTGAACCATTTAAGCGGGAATAAGTGAATGGGTTAATTAAACAAATTAACTCATTCACTTATTGTATGACTTCACTTCATATATATATGTTCATGCTTACATCCGATCTTTTCTTTTGCTACAATAAACAATAAAGGTTTAGAGCCCATGGTTTTAGTGGATGAGAAATACATTTTACCTCTTTTAAAACTTTCAAAAATTACTGAAATGTAATGCATTTTTGCAGAGACTCAGTATGGAGCTATTTCTGCAATACGTGTGCAAAAAACTTACACGTGGTACTGTCAATGTCACCCTCGAGCGACTTACTGAGGAACAGGTGTCGCAACTTTCCAGGACTAGTCAACAACACCACCATTGACTGGCTCTTCCCGTGGCCAAATCAAGCTTTGCTAGCTGTAGCTAACGTGTTCATTTCTGATGTAAGACAATTAATATACCATACAATAAGACTAGATTTATTACTAGAAGTATGTTGAGTAACATCTGGTTTTGAGTTATCTTCTAATGTAGTGTTTAATTATTGTAATATAGGTCAGAAAACTGTTACAATAAAATATCTCTTTGGATCCAAAAAATTAGTGGATGATGTATTTTATTAACCATCGTTATAGGTGAACCAAATCCCTGAGCATCTCCGTGATCCAATCATCAATCATGTTGTGCATGTGCAAGTCTCAGTCTTAATTTTTACGGATGACTTCTTGCTGCAACTTCGACGGCAAAATCAAGTCACTCCGAAACATTTTATTGATTTCATCACGAATTATCTTAGGCTTCTTGATGAGAAGGACAACTTCATCATAGCTCAGGTATACTTTCGTAACATTACATTATTAACATAACAAATCACACTAGACTATACATATAGATAATTACTTTTCTTTTTTGTAGTGTGAAAGACTCGGGGGTGGAATGTCTAAGATTGAAGAAGCGAATACAGAATTGCAGAGCTTGAACTCGAAGTTGGCCGTTCAGAAAGTTATTGTCGCCGAACAAACCGAACAGTGTGAAAAACTCCTAGATGAAATATCGAAAGGTTTACAAGTATTCTTTCATCATACAAATTTTAATTTTATATGTTATCACTTTTAAAGTGTTTTTTGTACCTTCTCGATGGAAAGGCACTATTTTACTCGTAAAAGTGTAATTTTTTAATGATCAGGACCGGATTCGCTCATCGTAAGCATTATCAAATTATGTGTGGAAGTGGTACTATTAGGTAAAACGGAAAGAAATGTCATTTTTTGTTACTGTGATAAAACATTTATTTAAAAAATAACTATATAATATTATTCTGTTAAATAATTTCCCTCGTTGTCTATTATCTTCCTCCATAAAAGAGGCAACTTTTCGATACCTTTTCGTAAAACTCTGGTGGCTTACTGGCAAAATACGAATCCAGGTGATCTTTCACCTGGTCAGCGTTTGTAAATTTTTTGTCACGAATAGAATGCTCCATCGACTTGAAGAGACAATAATCCGAAGGCGCTAAGTCCGGTGAATATGGAGGATGTGGCAGAAGTTCAAAATAAAACTCTCTTATTTTTTGCTGAGTAATTTTTGCCGCATGAGGTCTCGCATTGTCATGTTGTAAAATCCGCCTATTGTTATTGACCACAAACAGTTCGTTTTTTTAATAACTCTGCTCTTGATCGTAATTTTTTTTTTCTCCTGGTATTACTGTAAAGGACCCATTTCTCGTCCTCGGTAATTATCCATCTGAGAAATAGATCCGTTTCGTGCCTGGACAATAGGGAACACAGAGGTTTACGCGTTGCTCAAAGGCCGTTTGAGAGAGATCATGTGGTACCCAAATTCCTTGCCTGTGTTGTTTTCCCACCTTTTCAGATGATCTTGCACAGTTGTTATTGGACAACCAAGGTGGTGTGACAATTTTTCACTGTTTTACGAGGATCAGCTTCCACCAATGATTTCAGGACGTCATCATCGATCTTGAGAGGTCTTCCTGTTTTTGGTTTGTCCTTGAACTCCCTATCACCACTTTTGAACTTTTGAAACCATCTAAAGCACTTTCGAAGTTTTAAGACGTCACCGTAAATGTCACAAATGGTCTGCGTAGCTTCTTTTAGTTTTAATCTTTTATCAAATAAAAACAGCATAAAAAAGCGCAAATGTGTTTCTTCAATCTCAGGCTTCTCCATTATTCTACAACGGTAAAAAAATATAAAACATGTTGAAATAGAAAGAATTCACACAGAGCTTCAAAATGATACCAAGAACAACATGCTAGCTCAACGGCAACCGTTGACAAACTGAGTTTAAAGTGACGCGCCAGAAAAAATGTCATTTCTTTCCGTTTTACCTAATAATACAATCAATATGTTATATTTGTAAATATAATTCAAACTTTGATAACAGCCTTGTGGTAGAAACCAGGGCTGTGGAGTCGGAGTCTTGCAGTCGGGATTTCTTGGAGTCGTTGCGGTGTTTTACCCAGAGTCGTACTCGGAGTCGGAAATTTTGAAAAGTTTGAACTTTTTATTTTTGCATACAATATGTCAAAGATGGCTGGTTGATATTTAATTAAATATACATAAATAAATAGCTAAGGAAAAAAATGTGACGAAATTAAACTTTTTTTAGTCGGAGTCGTGTTTTTGTCCAAGTTTGAGTCCGAATTGTATTTTTGGTAAATGCTGGAGTCGGAATCGAATATTTTTTTAACGACTCCACAGCCCTGGTAGAAACTGATGAAAATGTAACATTTAGATTGTTCAGCTTAAAGCAATAATCCCAATAACTTGAAAAATTTTCACAAGGCACAAGATGGCCATTGTTTCAAACGGTTTTATCCCTAATACTGTCGATGGTTTCGGCGGTAACTTTGTGGAATATCATTTTAAGTTTTATATTAGATTTATCCCTACTTTAACTCTAGCATATTTTGTTTGTATTAAGTCAATGAACGATAATACTTATTTGGTATTTTTTTGCATAGCAACTTCGGGTGCCATCGAGAAGAAAAATATTGCCTCAGAAAAGAGTGTTGAGATAACAGAACAAAACAAAATAATATCCGTCGAGAAAGCTGAGGCTGAGCTGGTACTTTCCGCGGCAATGCCAGCATTAGAAGGTGCACGGCTGGCACTTGCCGATCTTGATAAATCTGACATCACTGAAATTAGGTTAGTGATATATTCTTTATATGTGCAAACCACAACTGTTGTTAACCGTTCAGACGCCACGGCGTGCAGGCACGCAAACGCGATTACGAGCTTTTTAATGAATAAATCAAATATTTTTAAATGCAATATTATGCAGAGACACCTTTTGGAGGCTATGTGATTGTTAGAATACCCAAATGTTGAACGATTTTCTTTTTATTTGAAGTTGGGCTAACAGATGTCACTAGGTTCTGGCACCTTATTATCAGAGTGAGAATAGAATAGCTAAATATCAGTAAGTGCGAGTAGCAACAACGCATTTTGTGATATTTATAATAAACTATATTTTAAAAAATACTTTCCAGTCATAAGAAAATTATTCTAATTTGTTCATAAATTACATTATTTTTTGTGGCAGCCCTAGATGCAATTTGTGCTACCTATATAATTTGTTTTACTATAGAAAAAATATAAATATCGTCGGTCCCTGTGCTCTAGTGGCAAGAGCTTTGTCCTAGCGATCAGGGGACCCGAGTTCAATTCTCGGCAAGGTTAGATTTTTTCAATTGAAAAAAGAGATCTTGGGCTGGGTGTATGTTATTTATCGTTGATTTTGTGCACAACTGATTCATTATTTATCATCGAGTTAATCTCGTATGACTTTCACAATTAAGAATATTTGTCGCATTGGCGTAAGCTGTAATGCCAAATATTTTTTTCTAAATTCAAAAAAAAAAAAAATATATATTTCATATTTTTATTTATAATATTTATTGTTTTTGGCAGACTTGAGACGTTTTTTAAATCTTGTACTTTTGATATATTTTTTTCACTATTCTATGAAAATCAATAATAACTTAAGTATAAAATTATTTTCCGGGTATGTTACATGGCATTTTCATGGAAAAATCGATGATTGAAAATGGTGGCGCACAGCAAAAATCCATGGAATTGGCTTGGCGTTTAAAGGGTTAATCATTACTATAAAATTGTGTGATATTGTCACTTTTCTGGCTAGAATTACTGGATAAATTGTCTTTTTTGACACAGATCTTTCGCAACACCTCCAGAGGCTGTCATGGTTGTTTGCAACTGCATCGTTATTATCCGAGGAATCAAAGAGGTCAGTTGGAAGTCTGCCAAAGGAATGATGAGCGATCCCAGCTTCCTCAGACAACTGCAAGAGATGAACTGCGATCTTATTACTCAGCAACAGATAAAAGGCTGTCAAAGCCCAAATGAAAGTGCGTATCTTGTTACTAAAAAGATTTGTTCCACTAGAAATGAAGTAATTAATTTAATTAAGATTAAAGAGCTTATAATCAGAAAATTGTCTTGACAATCATAAATAATTTCAATGAATGTTCCTATGTTTCAGTTATCAAAAAAATTAGACACAATGGAAAGTGTAAGCCGAGCTGGCTATGGACTTTTGAAGTTTGTTAGTGCAGTTTTGTCATATTGTGCCATGTACAGGGAAGTTAAGCCAAAGAAAGAAAAGGTTGAGCAGCTGGAGAAGGAGTATACAGTTGTAAGTAATATAGATATATTTTTAAAAGCTGTGCATATGGATGTGCAATCGAGTTGAACGAAAGTGACCAATGTGTCATTCTTACATTATCTTTATTGAGTATCTGAATATTTTTTCTCTTATGTTTAGGCAAAGAATTACTTGAACAAACTAAACAAGGAGATAAGTGATGTAGAAGGTCAACTAGATGTTTTGAATGCAAAGTATAATGCAGCGATGACAGCCAGGATTGCCATACAAGAAGAAACGGATATCATGATGCGACGACTCAACGCTGCCGATAAGCTTATGTCTGGTCTGAGCTCAGAACAGAAAAGGTTTGGTATTTTACATAATTATTACTCTTTCGAATATGTACTTCTTTTAAAATTATATGTATGTTTTTCATTACATGATTACAGATGGATGGAGGAATTGAAAGGCTTTCATGTAGAGCAAACACGCCTTGTGGGCAATTGTCTTCTTTCGGCTGCATTCCTTTCATATACCGGACCATTCTCATATGAGTTTAGAATGAGGATGCTTGATAACTGGACAAACGATATCCTGCAGAGGAATATACCGCTGACCGTCCCCTACAGACTGGACGCCAATCTCTCTAACGATGTTGAAATCAGCATGTATGATCCTGTCTCGTTTTTAGTCATTGTAAACGTGTATTGTCGATAGATTTTGAAACTTTTGACATCATAGAACACGTTCCGTTGAGATAAACTCTATTAGGAGTCTATATACTTTACACAACGAGTGAATATGGCTGAACAAAAGCCTGCTTACAATATCCATTCTCTATGAGTCTCTCTATGCATTTTTTTTTCTATTCTAAATATGTTTTGATTAACAGTTGGAACTCTGAAGGGCTTCCGCCTGATGAACTATCTGTCCAAAATGGAATACTTACCGTGCGGTCAACGCACTTCCCTGTATGTATAGACCCGCAAACTCAAGCGCTTAACTGGATTAAAAAGAAAGAAGAGAAGAATAATCTTAAGGTAATTGAAGACATCACATGAGCAATGTTACTCCACATTCTTCCTGAAGTGGGTGATTCAATCGCCTGTTATTTCGATACAGAAACAAAGTGTTCATAGGATTTAATCCCAGTACCTAACTTAACCTAACCACTTTTCCTGTACTACACTTATTCTTTTATCCTTACTCTATTAAAAAAAATAAGTTGAACAACTGAGCAACATGCCGAGCTTGTTGTTTTCAGTGACACATATATATTGCAACAGTTCTTCTTTCTTTATGCATTGTTATGAAAGCCATTAAATCAATTGCAGATTATCACCTTCAACGATGTCGACTTTTTAAAACAACTAGAATTGGCAATCAAATATGGACACCCGGTATTATTTCAAGATGTCACTAATTACATTGATCCGATTATTGATAATATTCTGGAAAAGAATATCAAGGGTGAGTTTGCAATTCATATCTAATATTTTTGTTTGTTTGGTGTATCGGATGATTGTTTGACTCAAATATTAATAACTGTCATGAGTGTGAATGACTGAACCAGCACAATTTAAAATTACGTGAGTTTGGACAGCTTCAAGTACCCAGGACTACACATTTTGGATGATGAATGTGGAAACAGATCTCTTGATCATGTTAGAAAATTCACTTACTGAAAAGGAAGAATACATTGCCCAATTCAATCTCAAATTTGAATTGTTTAAATTGTGTCACTTGAAAATCTCCATGACTTTTGTCACTTTTTTTTGCCTATAGATGTCGAAAACCACAACCCCATGTTGTGGTTTTCGAAATCTATAGGCAATCAAGTGCACGGATGAACTTGAGCATACGTGTAATAAATAGTTTGCATAGTTTATAATATAAGAATAAAAGTTTTATCACCAAGATTAAAAGAAAAGGAGGGCTGTGAAGTCGTTATAAAAAAATATTACTCCGACTCTGACTCCAACATCAGCCAAAAACACGACTCCGACTCAGACTAAAAAAGGTTTAATTTCGTCCCGTTTTTTTGCTACCTTTCCTGTTTATGTGTATTAAATTATATATCAACCAACCGATCCGGTCAATAGCAAAATTTTACATAATATATGCAAAAATAAATAGTTCAAACTTTGCAAAATTTCCGACTCCGAGTACGACTCCGGCCAAAATGCCACGATGACTCTGACTCCGGCTAAAAAACCCCGACTCTTCGACTCTGACTCCACAGCCCTGGTATTTAGTCAATATATTCTCCAAATTGAAAAGGAAAGAGGATAAAATCGTTTCTTGTTTCTATTTATATGTCATCAGATAAATGATTGAAATGGATGATCGATATTTACAGAATATATTTTGAAGTTTTTCAAAATAATGGTGTTTTGTTTAATTAATAACTCTTCCAGTGGAAAGTGGGCGTCAATTTGTCATGCTGGGCAGCACAGAGGTGGATTACGATCCAAACTTCAGAATGTATCTGACGACTAAATTGGCAAACCCCCAACTAAACCCTTCGGTATATTCCAAGGCTGTCATTATTAACTACATGGTCACACTTTCGGTAAGTTCAAACAGTGCTATTAGATAACATCATTTACACTGAGGACATAATATTAGTAAACAAACAGCAACTAATAGAACTTCCACACACAGTCAGTGTTTTAAGGTAACCATAAATATATTGTATGGACTGTAAAAAGACTATATACCACAAGATCAATATTTTGCTGCAGAAATATTTTAAAATGTTGATATTTATAAAATTTAAATTTATGATATCGTTATAAAAACAGTCAAAAACAAAATTTGTTTGTATGCATTGTCATTAAACATTGTCAATTTCATAAAGATGCCTCTGTTTTGATTTATTCTTCTTCAAGTGAGACTTAACCCTTTTACTTTACCACTGTTGGCTGCATCTAACTGCACTAATATGTTGAATAAATTATAACTTAGGGCTTAGAAGATCAGCTCCTCAGTGTGGTTGTCCGGTCTGAGCGATCCGATCTGGAAGAGCAGCGTGAGTCTCTCATCATGGAGACGTCATCGAATAAAAGTCTGCTGCAGCAATTGGAAGATTCCCTCCTTCGGGAGCTTGCCAACTCCACTGGGAATATGCTGGACAATATTGATTTGATTACCACGCTCGACAGTACCAAAACAAAAGCTGCAGAGGTAAGGATTATTCCATGAATATTTATTGATAATTTTTTTATGAAATAAATTCTATCCTTATTCAAATTTGTGGTATTTAGGTTTCAGAAAAGTTAGCCATTGCTATCGAAACTGGCAGAGATATTGACGTTCTCCGCGACGGGTACAGACCTGTTGCCCTACGTGGTGCCATCCTGTTTTTCGTCCTCTCCGACATGGCCACTGTCAACACCATGTATCAATACTCACTGCCTGCATATTTAGAAGTCTTCGTATTCGCTCTGAGGAAAGCTTTGCCTAATGTTATGGTGCAAAAAAGACTTAGCAATATCATCGAAATGCTAACCAAAAATGTGTATGATTATGGGTGCACTGGTAAGCTTCAATGTACATATTATTTCCAAACTTGCATGCAATGTATCAATGTCATTTTATATGAGTCATTTTTAGACATATATCGATACAAAAATGTTCCTTTTTTCAAACTCCAATCCTCTGGCAAAATAAACAAATGAATTGATATCGAAACATTGCTTAAAACATATTTGATTGAAATCTTACGAAAAGATTTACATGCTGAGAGATATAAGTAGTTAGAGATGACAAATCAATTATTGGAAGTTGTATGATTGTTATGTTCTTTTAATATTTTGATAATTTTGCTCTTCAGGTATTTTCGAACATCACAAATTGCTATTTTCATTTCAAATGACAATCAAGCTTGCACAAAACGATGGCAAAATGTCACAGGCCAATGTGGATTTCTTTATAAAAGGAAACGTGACATTTGAAAAATCTTCTAAAGTGTGCCCGACTCCGTGGCTTCCCCAAAAGGCGAGAAGACTTTTTACTTTTATTCAAGTTACCGCCCAACAGTTATAGTTTGTTTACAGCTCTTTATTCATCAACTAAACATATATTACAGGGATGGGAAGACGTATTAAAGCTTAGTGTAGAGTTTCCTGATGACTTTGCCAATTTACCGGATGATATGTCAAGAGAACCAGACCAATGGAAGGAGGTAAGAAATATAATATTTTGATAACTCTTAAATTACTCAAGGTATGGCACTTTATTTTAAGATATATTAATAAAAAAACAAAACCCAAAAACATTGAAATGAAGCATTTCTTGAGAGAATATGACTGTTTCATTTTTAGTTGATGCACGATCAAAGTTTCTCAATTCATTTTCAATTATTTGCAGTGGTTTGATAGCGATTCACCTGAGTCATCGACATTCCCTTGCGGATATACAAAGAAATTGAAAGATTTTCAAAAACTCATGCTGCTACGTTGCTTCCGAGTTGACAGAATCTATAGAGCTGTGAGTAATTACATCACAAAAACCATGGGAGAAGAGTTCATAACGCCACCTGTTATTAGGTAATTGCATTCAATCACTGAAACCTTAATGAGTCTTTATCGAAACACTTATACCAAATTTATAATGATATTCTTTTATTACAACAGTGTTTATTATTATTATGTTCATAACAGTTTGGATGGAATCTACGAGCAAACAAAGCCAGGAACCCCTGTAGTTTTCATTCTTTCAGCCGGCTCAGATCCAACAAACGATCTCATGAAGTTGGCTGATCACGAAGGCTTCGGTGGAGGGATGTTTAAATATCTTTCCCTTGGACAAGGACAGGAAGCGGTGTGTTTCATATTTTAATATTCATTTGGATATGGGTAGAACAGTCTGTCATGCTAACAGTTTTTATTCATTCCGTTATTTAAAAACGCTAATGTATAGTTCAAAATCAATTCCATACAGCTTAGTCTCAACCTCATGGCTTACCTTCTTATCTCAGAGAGTCAAAATTCTGAAACAATCTTTCAAGGAAATATAAAATACATTTTTGATAAATTACAATGCCTACAGTGCCTTTTCACTTACAAAATAAAAATTTATATTTTAACACTATTTTTCGATTGACTTAATTTACAGATTGCAGTTTCCCTTTTGGAAACAGCGATCCAGCGGGGACAGTGGCTCATGTTGCAAAACTGCCATCTGTTGGTCAACTTTTTATACGAGCTGGAAAAAACTTTGGAGTATATGGTGAAACCGCACCCGGAATTCAGACTGTGGCTAACAACGGATCCGACGCCAACGTTCCCGATTGGAATACTGCAGAGGTCGCTCAAGGGTACATAAATTTACCTTCATTACCATTGGAGATATCATATTTCTTCTTCAGATACTCTGTTGAAAGACACAGTGAATAAAAAAAATATTTTACAAATTTATTACATTTATATTCCTATCAAATGAAATTATTTGCTACTGGCAAATATCTCTTAAATTGAATCCACATAAAACTGTGATCATTTAATAAAATTGCACCGCCATTTTATTAGTAAAAGTTTTGTACTAATGAAATGACCTTGCATTTACAGATTCTTATTATAGTTGTTCACAGCAGGCGGGCACATGACATTAGTATTTGAATAAGGTCATCTCTCTCCTCTTTCTATATTCGCTGTTGTAACTGAAATATTTCCCCATCTTTTAGTTGTCACCGAACCACCCAATGGACTCAAGCTCAATCTACGAAACACATATTTTAAAATACAACCTACGGTTTTAGAAAAATGCTCTCACCCTATGTTCAAAAAGATCACTTATGTGTTGGCATTCTTACACGCTGTGGTGCAGGTATGACTAACTATATGGGATAACTATAAACAGCTGTTTTGAATTAGACTTTCAAACATGTACTATGGGAAAGTATATTTTTTTGCAGGAAAGACGAAAATATGACAAAATAGGATGGAATATATCGTATGACTTCAGTGAATCTGATTTCACGGTGTGCCTGCAAATTTTGGAATGCTACCTCAACAAGTGTATTGCGCTCAGTGGCCCCGTACCTTGGGCCACACTCAAGTACCTGTTTGGCGAAGTAAGTATCAAGATGTATCTGTTGTGGTGGTTATGAATCGAATTAAAATTCAATAGAGTGAGCTATGATACGAATTCTTTTAGGTTATGTACGGAGGACGTGTCATAGATGATTATGATCGTCGCATAGTCAGTACATACATGGATGAGTATTTCGGAGATTTCCTCATTGACTCGTTTCAAAAATTTTACTTCTTTCATGACGAGACTGTGGAATACTTTGTACCTTCGGATGCTACAAGAGATGAATATATCGGTAAGATATGAACTTAAATTTTTTTTCCTAGACAAATTCGATGAATATTTAAGTCAAAATGTGCAGCAGATTATACAATACAAAAAATTATTCGTTCACAGTTGTATTCTAAACTTATTTGCAATTTGATGCACAGATGGAACTAGGGTGGTGAAACACAGTGAAACACTACATGTGGTGAAACACGGTCTTGTCGTATATTGAAAGAAAGGTCACATTGTTTATCAATCATTCAATTGAAAAATGATATTGCCTGGACTGGAATAATTGTAATGGAACATATTTATAAGAGAGATAAAAATAAAATATTTGTCAAAGATAAAAAAGACGACAGTCTTGATGTGCCTGAAAAATTCTGACCAGATGTGTGTTCAATTCCATTCCATTTTTGAAAAAAACAATACACAATACTCAAGGGCAGTGCAAAAAGCGGAATCATAATCACTGTCCTACTGTCTATGCTTTTTGCATGCAATGTATTGCATGTATTGGATCACATGGTTAATGGGGGGGGGCCTTGCCTTTCTGATAGCCTACCACTTGTTCCAAAACATTATTTTTTTAAATATACATATGTATATACAATATTTTTTAATACAGATATCATTGACCGCCTACCACTGGCAAATTCTCCCGGAGTATTTGGATTGCATCCTAACGCCGAAATAGGATACTACACTCAAGCAGTCAAGGAAATATGGGATAATCTTATTGATTTACAGCCCCAGACAGGTAAGTAAAATCCTCGAAATCCATTCTAGCCTACTTCCATTTATTTAATAAATAAAACACAATTTAATCGTACTATTTCCACATTTCAACAGTCCCACTCATCACAAGCATTTTCAAGCAATAAAATACAAAAACAAACAGGGCTATTTATATAAAATTGGTAAAGACAATGCAGGGTATAATAAACAATTGGTGTGAGAAAAATTATATGAATTCGCGGATAGTCTTATACATAAATGGAATTGAAATGTGAATAGTTAAAAATTGTGAGTGTACTCTAATCACTTGTGTGAAGTCATAAATAAAAGTAAAACACACATTTTTAGTACTTATTCCACATTGAAACCATTATTACCACTAACAAACATCAATTGATTGTCATCAGTTGATAATGTTCGTGATGAGCAAAACCGGTCCTGTTCTTAATAAATTTAATATGAAATAAGTACTAAAAATTTGTTATTACTTCTATTATAATGCCATTCCACCAAGTATTGACAGTGAACACTATTGAAGTCATAAACATTATACTGTTTGCTTTTTTATTGTCAAAGTTGAAAATGCTCTAGATGAGCGAAACCGGTCCTGATCTTTACATAATATATGTGGAATTAGGGGAAAAATTGATTTTTATTTATTTACATAATCCTTCCGCCAAGAATTATCTTTTAAAAGTGATTATTACCAAGCCTGCTATATTTTGTAAATGAGAATAGGCATCAAAATAGTTTTTTTCTTTGTAGGTGCTACCGCAACCGGATTGAGCCGTGAAGAGTTTATAGACAATGTCGCGAGTGATATCTTGAGTAAAATTCCACCAGAATTTGAAATATATAAAGTACGCAAGCAATACGAGATGAATATCACGCCGTCTTTCATCGTCTTGATCCAAGAACTAGAAAGGTGATATATCTACAAAGTAAACATCAATATGTTATGAGTTGAAATTGAGTCTCCTGCTATATATGACAATAACCGCTCCACCGCGGATGGCTGCCATAGCAGCCCTATCTGTCATGGCTCATACGTGGACGGCTGCTATGGCATCCGTGAGCCTGCACGGAGTTTTGAGCCTTGTATCTCAGCTATTATAAGTGTTTTAGAGCTCAAATCACTTGAATATGCTACTAAATATTGTATACTATCAATGACATCTGTTGGATTTACAAGAAAAAATAACCAAAACAGCTAAAATATTATTTCTGTGAACACCTACAAAATTACCGATTACGTCAACAAAATGGCGGCACTAGTTGACCTAGTTTTGTTTATGCGCCGCTGCAATATACAATATTTATATGTATATTACGTTCCGAAAAATATTATTTTAAGCGTGGCGTTGACGCAGTGTTAAGCAATGGCGGAGTAATGGCGGCGATTTGATCCAATTGTATGAAGAATGATTATTTGAACATTATACCGAAACTATGAGAAATACTATGTTTTTCATGATTTAATAAAATACTATAGATGTAAATTAACATATCTGGATACCCATAAAAATATTACAGCCCATATTTATGGTCGTAAATCGTGTTAACAAATTCGCCAAAAAGGTGCCGCGTATGGACGTTGTTCTCTATATTGTTAGCCGCGGTGAAGGGCTAAGAGAAACAACAAATAATGTAACATAATTTTCATCTCATCATCCTTACAAAAAGTAAATAGATTAAATTGGTTTTCAGGTATAATAAGCTGATAAGCGCAATGTCGAACACCCTCTCGCTTCTACGGAAAGCCCTAGCCGGAGAGATCGGTATGGATGCCGTACTGGACAACATAGCGTATTCATTGTTCAACGGTCAGCTACCTGATAAATGGAGGAAGCTGGCTCCGGCTTCTTGTAAGACCCTCGGAGGTTGGATGGATCATTTCATCAAACGGGTTTCACAGTTCACATCATGGGTGATTAATTATTTTTTTTACTAGTTAAATCACTATAAAACTCTTGGTTTTGTTGGCTTTAAACTTTTTATTAATACAGATATAATAAAGTTTTTATATTTGTAGACATAATGTAAGATGGGCGTTTGTTTTATTCAATTGTGGTAACCAATGGCTCAAATTTCAAGTGGACACTTTTATACAGTGGAACCCCGATCTTACGTTCTCGCATTATATGTTTTCCCGCGTGGTGCATTCATTTTCTATAGTCCCGGCATTTAGTTCATATATAAAACTTTCCCGAATTATTTGTTTGTTTTATACGGTCCCTTGAAAAACATAGAATCAGGGTTGCACTGTACATTGATATGGTTCCATGACAACTCAACACAAGTCATGTCGACACATGAAAAGTCAACACATATCAAGTCAATACATATGCAAGTGAGCACACAGACAACTGGACACTTTTTTTTTTTTTTTAATAATTTGTGAATAAATGTATTTAAGCTCTTCATAAATAATGTAATATATAGTTGATAGCTATTTCATAATATAGCTTGAATTGTGACAAATTGATTTTCTGTATTTCTTGATATGAAAGCAAATCTGGGTTATTATTGAGTGGTATATACTTAGTCAGAAAGTGAGTCAGTTATTATTTAAGAATATAACATATGCCTTCATGTTAAAAGCTTATCTGTTTTCCAATGATTCATATGACTTTATTTAACATTGCAAAAGTGCGCACTTATTGTTACATTACATTTGGTTTTGTTTTTCAAAGGCTACAAAAGAAGAGCCATTGGTGATTTGGCTGTCAGGCTTGCACATTCCCGAGTCATACTTAACAGCCCACATACAGATGGCGTGCCGTCTGTTCACCTGGCCACTTGATCGGTCTACAATGTTTACCCTGGTCACCACGTTTGAGCACCCTGATGAGGTGGAGCAAAGACCTGTTACAGTAAGAATATCACAATCATTATTTATCTTTCAATATTCATCACCTATTGTTGCACTTTCTGTGTCTATGGTTGTCATTGTTTCAAAGATAAAATTGTCTATGGTTTCTTTTATATTTTTTGCACTTTCTTTGTCTATCTATGGTTGTCATTGAATTAAAGCTAAAATTGTCTATGGTTTCTTTTAAATTTGTTTCAATTTATTTCGACTAAAGTTACTCACTCCAATATTTCACCATGAAAATATGATCACACCAAATAAACATATCTTAAAATATATGTTGCATTTGCAGTTATGTATTGCCATATACTTTTTGATACTGTAAAGCTGTAAAATGAAACTAAAAATTGTCTTTACACGCGCCTGTGTCATTATCTTTTGTTGCACCTTCATTTCATTTAAAACTTAATTTTATTTTGGTATAAAATGTTTATTAAAAATATGTTCACACATTTATATGCGCAGTCGAAAGTTGAATTGAAGAGTTTTCTAAACCCCTACACACCCATTATTTATAGAATACGCCCATCCTTGTTTTAAAAATTGCACAGTTTTTTACGCCTCTAAATATAATTTCTTTTTAGGTCAAACAGATCAAATATTATGTACAATATTACGTAACTTTTCAGGGTTGCTATGTGAACGGATTGTATCTGGAAGGAGCTAGATGGGATTCGGAAGCGGGATGTCTTCGAAGATGTCATCCGAAAATACTCATTACTGAGCTTCCAATAATGCACATTATACCGACCGAAATTCACAAATTAACATTACAGGTAACAAATAATACTATCGGCTTATATTATCAAATTTTATTACACAGTGATGAAGATTAAGTACTTGATTATAATTCCTCCAATTAAAATGTGTATCCACAATATAAACTCTGAATCCATCCAACATATTCTTCTTTACGTCTGCTCTTCCAGAATACTTTGAAAACACCTGTATACACCACATCGCTTCGAAGAAATGCCATGGGAGTCGGACTTGTTTTCGAATCTAATCTCCGTACCAAGGAGCATGAGAGTCATTGGATATTACAAGGAGTCTGTCTGCTCATGAATACAGATTAAATATGTTAAGAGAATTGTCAAGGCGATTTATTTAACGTTCTGCAATAAAATCGATTATTTTTTACAGAACAGCTTGCGGTAATTTTGTCAAGACTTATGTGCATATCAGTATAGATATAATATATATCTTTTGGCAAACGTTTACTACGTAGGTTAAAAGTTTGTCAGATTACGATTAAGTCTCTTGCGAACCTATGTCTACTCTTCATTGCAAAGGTTTAAGTATATAGAATCTAATTGCTTCTGAATAGCCACAAAATGTAGCTGTCGATGAAGCTTTTGTCTGGAATAAAATTCGTGCTATGAAAACAGTTATCGAAGCGTAGAGATTGTGTTCTTGAGAACATTAACCGGTTGACATGGAATAACATGATACTAAACTTCAGATTGACCAATTTTGAAAAATGTATAGATAAAGTACTTTATATTTAGTCAGTGGGCCGTTATAAATGTCCAGGAGACTTACCTGGATGGTAAGTAGTTTTCAAACAGGTCTCTTATCACCATTGAATCCAGAGATATCACTTTGTACTATGTTATTATCCATAAAAAAATAAATCAAAAAATTAAATCCAAGTTCAAAGTTCAGATGGATTAAATTATTTTGTTAACTCTTTTACAGTCTGGATATTAATATTTGTAACAAAACTAAAAATGATTAAGAAAGACATTTTCGAACACAGATACATATCAACTATTTTAGTTTAATCAATTTATTTATTATAGTAAATATGTTTCATTTAAAACTAAATATAAACAAAGCAGACACTTTTCAAATTAGTGAGTATTTAAAATCTCATTTTGCAAAACCATAAACTTTTTTAATTTACACCACATTTCTTCATAAGCATCATCCCCTACAGCGGCAACATCTATACTCATAGAGTCACCTTTACTTGAAACTTTATTGACATTCAATTCAGACATGGCCTCCATACACGTTTTCTAAATACTGGGAAACTTCAGACATCTGTTGGTAGAGATTCGAACCAAATTTAGTTAAAGGATGATTTTCTTTCACTTCTAAACTAAAGATGCTCATGTCTTCCGTTTCATTTGAAATCGAAGCAGAAATATTATTCAGAATTCCTTTTTTGAATGTGACATTACTTTTTGCGGGAACAATGACACATCTGACAGGAATGAGTTCATACATCAGGTTTATAAGCATCAATAGTCGAGATTCGTTCATTGTTGATATCACAACTTTATCCACTTCGGAATTACTATTAATGTTTTTTGAAATATAGACCACAGTCCCATGTAATATATTAATAGGAGAGAGAGAATGACGTAGAACTCTGTGCACGCTGTCATAGCATCCGGAAAACTTTAAATTTTCAATCAATATGTCTTCTAATTTTACTGGTGTTGCCGTAACATAATATATTTCCAATTCAACAGTTAAACTTGTAGACAAGACAGCTAGAAGATCTATGTGATCTGAAATTAAAACAATATTTCATAATAAAATTAACGACTTATGGTATATGTTCGAGCTGAACGGAGTTGAAAATTTATTTCTCAGTTGCTCCACGTCACATTTTTTGGAGAGATTAGGATTGAAAGGATAGGAGGACAAGAACAGCACTAGTGGTTAGCTAGTCACTGACGTTATGCCACCCTTAAAAGATTGGATGGGTGAAATTTTTAGACAGCACAAACACCTATGTCTACAAACAGAATCTATAAATCAAAAAGAAAAAGTGCTGCTCGTACTGGGACTCGAATCTGTGAAATCCGTCACAGAAGCCAACGAAGTTGACCACTGCACCACAGACCCAAATATAAAACTAATGACAATAATTTTTATATCTAGGGTAATCATTTTATAGTATACCAAAATTCCTTTACTACAAAGCTTAAGTTTTACTTTTAAATTTGTGTGGGACTAGGTATTAGATGTTTCAAAAAGCATTAACATGGGGCTTACCAAATTGTTCTATTTTCAAAATGGGATCCAGTTTTGAATTCACAATATCTGATGCTTTCAGCTCGATGACAGGTAAAGGTAAACAGTAAGTTTTCTCATCGAACGTATATCTGATCGCAGCGGTCAATCTCACGCAACTGTATTGTTCAAATGTGGGCATATGAGAAATGGCAACCACAGTGGCAGCCATTTTGCTGTCCAAATTTTCCCGCTTTTTTAACAACCAAAATGGCGGTGATGAGTCATCCCTCATATATACTTTATAGTTGTATGTGAAAACAGAGTCTTCACTTTTGAGTAACAGCTCTAAGTTGTCTATTGATCTGGAAATATATAAAACAGAATAACAATTATTATAGACAAATATTTGTTTTGTTTACCATGCCCGCTCCTAACTTGGAGCATATGGACTCTTTTCAGAGTTTCTCTCAACATGTTTTTTTCTACAAGAACTGCTTGTTACTCAGTTGCTCAACCACTCTTTCTCAAAGAGAGTAGGGATTGAAAGGATACAAGGACTAGGAAAGAACTAGTGGTTATTTAATCGTTCTCGCTATATGCCCGGCTGTTTTGGGTTTGGAAAGGTGGGTAGGGATTTTTAACAACACAAACACCCATTGCCTCTGCAGAATCAATTTATCGACTGAGGAATCTGCTCGTACCGGGAATCAAGCCCGGGCGGTCCATCACGAAAGCCAACGACGTTGACCACTGCACCACGGATCGGGCAAGACAAATAAAAATATTATACTTGAGATTACAGCTAATTGTTATTGTAACAGACATCAATGAAAAACACCAAAACATTCATACACCCAGGATCTCAAAAAATGTATTATTGTATAAATCAGGACTTATACCTGGAACCATTTAATTGCCAAGCCTTGTTCATTTAACTACAGAGGCCGATTTGACCAAAAAAGATCACAAAAATGCTAAATCTGAATCTATCAATTTAGTTATATTTTAGGAATTTTATTGAGTCATTTACAAACAGCTGAAAACTATTTGTGTTCAGGTTTTGCTTATGTCTGGTGGACTAATTTGTGTTTTCACAAAAGGAAGAAATATTAATATTTACAGAAACGGTAAACACATGTGCCCCACTTTGTTTGAATAATAAAAGAGCATGTATGCATTTCATGGAAGTAGAAAGAATTTTTATATTTTGTTTTACTTACATGTTATATGAAAACGATTTTTCTATGGAGCATTGAATTTGAAATAAAAAACACATATTTTCTACGTTCATTCTAGAACTTAGAAAGCTCTCCTTCATTGACTACCGTCAAAAGAAGATAAAGGTCTGCACGGGCCGGGTAACGAAGGTTTGGGTTCAGGCCTAGGCACACAAAATTTCAAAAATATATTGCGTTATTTCCGGATGTACACACCATGATGGTGAATCTAAATTACACACATTAAAAATTATCGTATGTTGGAGAAATTTCGGGTTCGGGCAAGATGTTTGGAAATGAACCTCGGGCTAAGGTCGGGCCGTGTCGGAAATTTTCGGGCTCGGGCCTGGTAGAACTTTGAATTTTGGCCCGTGTAGGTCCAGACCTCTCATCTCACAAATCCTCCACTGAATTTTTTTCGTCATTGAGCAATTAAATAAGTAAAACACATTAATATACATTGTATTACTTCAACATATATGGCAATACTTCAACATATATGATAAGGGAAACCGGTCCTGATCCAAATAAAGTGGAATAAGTACAAAAAATGTCTTATTATTTTTTAATATACTTATGTGTTACTATATTTTGTGATCTATGTATTTGTAAATATTTTTAAATTAGGCACTGAGTGAAATAAAACAGTAATTATTATTGTAATATCTATTGTTGAAAAAAAAATTAAATGACTTTATTGTAGTACACCACTGCATATTTCCAATTGCATAAAATTACATAAAAATTTCAACAACAATGATGGAGACACCATATTAATATATGCAACCATTTTGGCTGCGCAGTACTTGTTATATTACTTGGATAACTTCAAAGCATTAGTGAATTTAAATTGAATTAATGAGCTAGTATTTCTTATTAATTTATATGTATTATAAAACGATCAAAGATGCTTTTTAATTGATCATTTAAGATGTCTATTTTGTCGTCATCTACATTTCAATTAAAAGTGCATTTACTATGTGAAATCGACCATTATATTTATATTTCAATAGTGTTACATGTTGATGATTTTAATAATTATTTTCATTGATAAATAACTGATCTTTAATGTGTGTGCTAAAATTTTACGGTGTACCTATTCCAGTTGAATAAATTTGATAAAAAACCTCATTATACAAGAGGAGTGGCCAAAGCGTTGATCGCGTAGCTATTCCAAGTCTGGTTTACTGATGTACACATTTCTGATTCCTCTTTTATTTCAATGATAATAAATTCAATTTATTTTCGTTGAAGTCAAGTTGAAGAGTCGATCGCCGCCAAAAATTTCAAAAATAGTCACCCATAGCGGTAAAAGTTTGGCCACCCCTGTTATGCATGAACATTTTTGAATATATTTTAATAAAAAGCATTATTCAAATAAATAAGAAACATTATATTGAACTGGTCCCACTTAAATTCTGATAGAGATCAGAAAAGGTTTCGCTCATCGCAAGCATCAGTTGACAGTACTCGCGATGCACGAAACTGGTCCTGATCTTTAAAAGAATATATGCAGAAATAGTATTATAAAATGTGCTATATTTATTTTATTGCTTAATGATGAATATAATTCAATTTATAGATTATTATAGAAACATATGCATTTAACGTGTTCAATTTGTTCAAAGAAAGTTTGTGAGAATTTACAGATGCTATATTTATGTTGTGTCCTGTAAGTATCGAAGCAAAATGCTTTTAGTGCACAGTAAACTAACGGGAAACTTTCCGGTGGATAGATTTGTTGTGACGCTTTGCGTGTCATTTATATGTATGGTTTTTTTGGTGAGTGTTGCCCTCATACATCAACCCAAGCCTCTTGAAGAGATTTATATTGTTGAAGACGTGGATTATGACGTGAGTATAACATTTGATTTATTTTTGACATTTCAACTTACTTTTTCTCGTATTACACTATGTTATTTATTGACACTTGATAACAAGCCCAGACAAATAAAAATTTATTTGAGTAATATTGTTATTAATATATTCTAGTTCAATTGAGTGCCGGGAATATCTTAGTTAATTTGAGTAAAGAAATTCAAATCTCTTAATGGAATTTCAATTCATTTTCAATAAATAAATCCCAATTTTTTGAATGACTTTCACGAATAATGAAATAAAGATCAGGACCGGTTTTGCTAATAACGAACGTTTTCAACTGATGATATATATTTCAAATTACAATTGATCTAAGAAAACCGATAAGAATTTAAAAAACAACACACTAGTGGAATTGAGTTGTCAATAATTAAAATGTTAATGATTTATTGATTGAATTGGCTTTAACTTGGTAGAAAACATAGTGAAAAAATAGCAATGTATTTTAGTTCAACAGAAATTATATGATACATAGTTGATAGCTATTTCGGCTAACACCATCGTCAGAAATATGTTTAAACATACGTTTACTTATCTATATATATATACTGATGTAGAAACGGTACACAATACATCTTCTCTTGTGTTCTAACATACTAATTTAATATTGTAATAATAAATTATTAATAATAATTTTAAATATTTTTTCATCGTTTGTTTATGATGTCTTACATTCAAATGGATAGGTTATGTTACTAGGGTGTCTGCTATAATTATTGGACACTTCAACTCTTTAAACATCCAAAATAAATAATTACTTAGAACTCCTTTTATTGTCAAGGATACAAATGTATCTAACGTTCACACCAATAAGAATTATAACCCTGACATCCTTGAAAATTTAAGTTTGCATGCTCCCAGTTTCTACCTCCGTGGTTACCAAGACAAATCAATTTTCTTTGTCAAAACTTGTTTTTCACGTAGGTTTTTTGAATCTCCAGTCGCAAGGGCTTTTCGGCTGATGAATGCGCTGCCTGTTGATGTGGACATCTTCGGCAGTGAACTTGATGCTTTGTTTATATTTTTTTTCTTGTAATGTAAATAATATGTTTCTGTCCTGTTTCTTATTGTTATTTAATTTGTCAAATGCATGGCGCATTGGCGCTTGTTGTAATGCCATGTATTTTACATTATTTTTTGCCAGTAAATAAATAAATAAATAAGTCACTCTTTATTTTGGATGGTTGATGATGCCATCCAAATCACTATAGCAGTCACCCTATATTTTTCATGTTAGATTAATGTATGATGCTCTCCCATTGAAATGCTACACTAGGAATTTACACATTGGGAGTAAACATAGTAATAAAAATAATTTTAATGCTTTCAGTTTAATATTGGCGGCAAAATTTTTCCACTCTCTGAAACAATAGAAGATTCTGATGAGCTGACAGAGAAGCAGATGAAAAGTATGGAGTACAGGATGGCAGAAAGAAAAAATCACATTAAGAAAACTTGTCTAGAGATATCAGAGAATATTACAAATACGAAAGTCAATGCTCACGAATTTTTTATTGATGAAAAAAGACATTTAATTTGGTAAGCAATTAATTTTATTGGTTTTAATGATTTAATATGGTTTAACTTCTTTGATTCGATTCATTGGATTCGTTCATTCACAAACGGAGTATAATATGTTAACTAATACATAAAACTAACTTGTATAACATTTGATTTCTGATGATTAATAGCTGAACCCTTTTAATTCCACGGGAACAATCAAATATATGCAAAGAATACCAGAGGCTTGAGTTTTTTTTAACATATTTTAACGCCATTTGTTTTTTTTTCTTCATTCATATACTTTTACAACCGATTTGAAACAATTAATTATGACACCATGCATCAGTGTTGCACAACCTGACATTTCATGCGGCCTAACATGACAAATATCAATCACTTTTTATTCTACAGAAATTTTCACAGACGATGAAAGAACAATAAAAAATAATAAAATTTTCAATGTAATATAATGTACACTAAAAAGAACAATTTGATCACTTTTACCCATGTAGCCCTCGAGCAATGTGAAAATTGATATGTTGGCCCTTCTACCAAAAAGGTTGTGCATCACTACTACACATAACAAAATGACATTAGGAAAAAATTACACTCATATATGCAAAGAGTCTTCTTCATTTATATGCTTTTACAACCTCTTTAAAACATTTACTAAAGGCACTATACATCGTAAAATGATATAACTAGCGAACACTGATAAGTTAATATTAGCTGAGATACAGTTTTTTGGAAATAACGCCTTAGGAGTTTTCGTGGGCACTTTCCAAAACGGTCTGGGATTCAAAGGGTTGAAATTCAAAATATTTCAGGTGCAATATATTCAAGGCAGCTTCAACAACGTGGTTGCACAATTTCAACATGCTTGGACGAAACTATGCCAACAAGTATGACAGTCTCGCTCTGACACCTTTTTTAAAAGCGAGACAGCGCTATCCGAGGCCGTCTGTTACTCAACTATTGGATGCAAGAGCTGGTGAGGACTCGATTGGATTTATCATTGTGAGGCATCCATTTGAGAGACTGTCTTCAGCATATAGAGACAAGATACAGAGCAGCCCACCGATGGGAATGTATGCAGATCTGGCGGAAGAGATTATCATGCATTACAGGAAGAAGGAGGATAAGGTATAGAACTTTATTTATTGATTGAGTAAGCATTTACTTGGTAGAACTCCATTATAATACGGTGAGAAAAAAAACAATGTATTTTAATTCTACAGAAATTATTTTATATATTTGTTGATAGCTAGCTATTTCGGCTTATGTCATCGTAAGAACTATGTTTTAGACGTGCATTAGATCATGTACATATATATACCTTTTAGACAGGGTACACAATACATCTTCTTTGTTCCACCATCTTAATTTTATATGGTAATAATATGTTATTGAATGTGACAAATTGATTTGATGTATTCTTGAAGTGAAAGCTAATCTGGGTTTTTACTAAGTGGGAATAAATGTAAAATTAGTATTGTATCAAGTTGATTTATTTAAAATTGCATTAACGTTTATAAACGGCTTAAGAAGTGGTGATGCGTTAATGGAGATTTGTTCGTTATGAATAATATCTTTAACTACAACTGTATTTTAAAAGAATAAATACGTAAGCACATAACGAATTTATTTATTGAATCAGCATTTAAGTCAGTGATGCACAACCTGAGGCCCTCAATGACATTTCATGCGGCCTGCAATGACAAATATCAATCACTTTTTTTCTTCAAAACTTTCTGCAGACGATGGAAGAACAATATAAAACAATAAAATTTCGATTTGAGCCCGTGAGCTACGTAACCAAAGCCAACAACTTTGAAACTCAACCACGGATCTGACTTACATGAATAATCATCATCATTTATTTTTACTACTGATTAAAGCTATTTTGCATGACCCAATCGTTAGGACGACAGAAAATGTGGGCAAGCTAATGCTAGTGAATTATAATCCATGTGAATCCTGTATTTTTCCAGTCAGATGAGGGTTTTCTATACCCTGTGTGGCCATCATTCGAGGAGTTTGTGAGATATATCCTAGATCAAACAAAGAGCGGTGAAGTCATGGACATACATTGGGCACCATACACGCCTTTCTGCACTCCGTGCCAGTTTGAGTTTGACATAATAATCAAATTTGAAACGTTAGAGGTAAATTTTAATGAAAATAACTAACCCCCACACATCCAGAACTGAATAGGCTAGAACTATGTATAATCAATTTAAATCTTGTAGAAACTCGAATTGACTAACACAAATAAACAGGAACAAATTAAATGGTCAGAATAAAATATTGTTTTTGGTCAGAATAAAAAAATTACCAGAATTTTTTAAAGAAAAAAACAAGACTATTTCTCAGAAGAAATCTGACCAAATAGTATATCAATTTCATTTAAAATATGAACATTTTTCATAAATTATGACCGTATTTTTTTTCTGCATTCTCTATTCTGACCATTTAATAAAAAATCTATGTACAATTATACATATTTATTTTTTCTTAACCATTCGCCCCAAAAATGGAGCATATGGACTCATTTCAACAGAAGTTTTCTACGAGACCGACTTTTAACTCAGTTGGTTTAACGATTTTATTTCAAGATAATAGGGATAGAAAGGATAGGACTAGGACTGGACTAGTCGTTAGCTTATCGCTCTCAATACGTTCCGTCTTTAGGATCTAAACAGAAATAAATAATTCCATTGAGGTACCAAACTGCCTGGCCTGGGATTGGAGCCTAGAGAGATGAGAATTGTTACATTGGTATTAATAATTAATATACATGATTCCTGCAGGATGACCAGAAGTATTTGATCCAAAGAGCAGAAATCGGCGGAGTAATAAAGCCTCAGTGGAAAAATGCAGGATACGAAAAGAGAGTAAGCAAAGGAAAAAATACTACGGAACTAGTGACTGAGCACTATTCCCAGCTTACAAATCTGCAAATATCGCAGCTATATGAATTTTATAAGTAAGTTACTTTCCAACAACACTACTCCGACTCCAACATTAACCAAAAACACGACTCCGACTCTGACTCTAATAAGTTTATTACCTTACTAATGAAATATATTTTAAAAAAATAAAAATAATAATACATTTTTAGTACTTTTTCCACATAAAATTTATTTGATCAGGACCGGTTTCGCTCATGGCGAGCATTGTCAACTGATAAGAAATACAATACAACAATGATATTTATACAAAAGTTAAGTAAGGTATGACAAACAATTGGTAGAAAAATTGTTTGCCAATTGTTTGTCATACCTTACTTAACTTTTGTATAAATATCACTGTTGTATTGTATTTCTTATCAGTTGACAATGCTCGCCATGAGCGAAACTGGTCCTGATCAAATACCTTTTATGTGGAAAAAGTACTAAAAATGTATTATTATTTTTATTTTAATGCCTTTCCACCAAGTATTGACAGTGACCACCCTAAAAGTGAAATATATTTTTGTTGACAGATATGATTTCTTGATTTTTAACTACACTATTGAAGACTATTATAGAATCTCTAAAGATTCCAGAAACTCAACTAAGCTCATTTAAAAACATTTGGCAAGAGTGTTATGAGAGCAAATGAGCGGTAACATTGTTTTAAAGACAGTAATAGAAATAACAAAATAACATTAAAACTGCATTGAATAAACACATTTTTGAAACTGATGACGGTTTTGCTCATTGCCCAATGATGACTATGAGAGAAACTGATTTTTTTTATAAATTTAATATCAACAATAATAATTGTTTGTTAACACATTAAAAGGTAAACACAATTTAGTTGTGATGATAGTGCAAAGGTTTAAATATTGTTTATTTTTTACAATTCATCTTTTAATGAAACAATAACATTTTTATCATAAAAATGAATACAAAGAGATGTTTCATGATACCTAACTACCGGCATTGCAATCTCTTATCAATAATGTAATCATTATTTTAAATAGTAGTAGCCCGTAGCACGCCATGCTAAAAAAATATTGTGTAAAACTGAGGAGTAACCTGAGTCAACCACTTTAAATTGTCATTATGTATTTAAGACTATTTTAAAAGCAAGGAAATAAAAGTAATTAAAATTACTATGCTTAGAAACATAATATATACATGGTAATCAATGTTAATAATACAAATTAAAATAAACAAAATGAAATATAAACTGACTTGTCTGTTGTATTATCCATGTGAATTCCAATAATCCATTTTCCATTGTTGACTCTTTGCCATACATTTCCAACGAGCAGCTTATCAAAACGGTTGAGCTCCTTAAATTAAAAATCCATTAATTTAACACTTTGAATGCTAAACAACGATAAAACCAGCAAGGATTGCTAAAGACGATCATTGTTGACTTATGACTTATTGAATGTGTCATAATGATTATATTTCCACTTACTGTATAATTGTTGTTGTAAATAGATTATAAACTGTCATAATATCATAAACAGTTCATCTCACTCGCACTAACAATCACGCAAAGGAGAAAGGAGAGAAAATAAACTGTCTGTCTATTGAATCCAGTGTATCTCACTCGGGCGTAGATACAAGAGATGTAGAGTAACACCTGTCTGTAATGCAATTCAAATAAAGTATGGCACAATCGCTAATGAAGTTTAATTAAAGATTTAGTATTTTTTGCTAGTTTTTTCAAACCACAATAGCAGCAAAAGGGTTTAGGTCTACTTGTCAAGCTATTCTCCTGGAGTCTTGATTATTTTCACTCAGGTAGAGTACTTAGCTGGAGTAGCATTTTGTTACAAGCTAAGATAACTCTCAATGAAAGGGATAAATTAACACTATCTGATGAATTGATAAACTTTTCCATGAGTTTTTTCAATATCGACAAAGGTTTCGCCTTTGGGCATCTTCCGGCATTTCAAGTGCACAAATGACCTTGAACTGACTGAATTGACTATACTTGAACTCGTCAGTTCAAGTTCATTTGTGCATGCCAAATGCCTGAAGATACCAAAAGGCAAAGCCCGGGTCGTAAGTGACTGTCTGATTGTTGACCAGTGGGCATAGAAAGTGAAGTACTTACCGTAGTCAAAGTGACGTCACTGATGTCATATCTAGAGTCCTCGGAGATGACATGAGAGATCTTTTGCCTGAATTTCCTCCTCTCCTCGTAAATCTTTTGGTTCTTCACAGTATTCAGTTTTGCCTCGGACAGTTTGTTCCTTAGCAATGATGTGAATCTGTCGTCATCATCATGGCTGGCTATTTCTCCACCCATAAAGTCATCATCAACTAATTCTTCAAACGAGTCGTTGTCCAATACAATAGGAATCGCTTCATCGTGTCTCCAGATTCGTATACTTGACTCGCCTATTGATTTCAACAAATTTATTTCAATAGCTGTCATTATTTCATATATTATATAAACACAATCAATTTTAAATAGCTGTGAAAAATTGTCTTTGTTGGCAAATTTACTTTTAAAACCACATTTTTTTAATTATCAATATTTACTATAAAGCTGTTGGTGGCCGCAGCCAAATCCTCTGGTGTCCCATACATGAGAACCACTGTCATAGATAATAATTAAAGACTGAGCATGCCTTTCCTTACGATAAACCCCAGTCCTGTAGCCGAGTGATATATGCTCTCATGCAGTCAAGAACTCAAATCCTGAATGGACAGTTATTTATTCTTCAATTGGTTTATAATTTTTTCAATCATTCCTACCTTTTAAAAAGGTTGGAAAGACAGTGAACTACTTATTTTTTATTAGAGAGAGTGACTGTCTTACAAAATACAAAATTAAATATTCAATTGACAATCCAAATATGGTTTTGAAAAACAACTTACATTTATTCATAGTAGAACTAAAAGTAAAACTAGATACCTGTTGAGTTGACATCATCAAAACTAAGTTTGCAGACATCAGAAAACTTTTTAATGACTTTCATATCGTCGCCGGTTTCATCCCTTGCAAGAATGAAGGCTTCCTTCTCACACACGATGATATAACTTGGCAAGCTACCGAAGCTCTTGCCGTAGTGAAGAATTATCTCTTTAGGCTGCGACTGTGATGTGAACGTGCATACACCGATGACTCTTCGGTCTTTCATTTCAACAACTTCGCCCAGTTTAGTGGTGACTATCAAATCAGGCTTACCAGGCCATTCGGGAAAATCGGGGGTGAACACGAATGATGTTATTTCTTTGGCGTACGATGCTGGTATCATCATATTGATGCACTGAATCACTGCAGGAGGAACGTTCATACTTGAGTCTAAAACGGAAACAATATAAAATAAAAAATTGGCACACACAAACTCTTTCCAAACACAAAAAAATTGTTGGTTCTTGCAAGAAGTAGAACGAGCCTACCAATGAGTTTTATGATTTTAAACAGTTGCTTCGGCTTTCAACATGTTTCACGTGGACGTGAGTGAGTTCAGAGCAGTACTGTTTTTTATGATTTAAAGTTGATTTTGTCGGAACTCGGTTGACTTCTTTGTCAATTTCCCACGTATTTTTTTTTCTTCCAATGTAAAAATCTCAATAAATATATTATTTAGATATACTATCCAAATTTATTTTCTGTTTACTATTTCTGTATAGTGAGTGCATTCAACTGTGGCCTTAAGAAGATAGCCTTAAAAATTTCTGGAAAAATTGAAACACGAATAACGTTGTTACGCTGTGGAATACACCTTGTGGTTGCCTGTAGGGTATAAATTAGTTTATGATAGTGGATGAAAAAATCGCAATGTCGTTTCACGTGTTTCGTCTTTTATGAAACTTTTACGGAAAACTAACTCAATATTCTCGATTTAAATAATATTGCAAGACGAAAATTTTAAATGAAATCAAATTGATTGCTTTTTTACTAAAAATATAATAATAGGAAAAAAAATACGTAATTAATTTTATAATCTCGTGAGAATTATTACTAATTAAATTAAACTTAAATGCGTAGAAAAAAATAGAAATGATTAGATGCCGTTTGAAAGGAAATGTGTGGTTTAAAAACCACAACAAAATATCAAATTACTAAGTTTTTTACCTATCACTAAAAATGTAAAAATTAAACGATATTTATATTGAATAGTAGCAGCAAAATTGTTAAGAATAATTCTTGTATTATATATTAGGGATATAAAAGTAAAACCGCCACTATCCACAAAGGAAAATTGTTCTATCGAAAAAACGAACACAAAATGTGTGTATAGTGACAGAGCACGGCGGCCATATTAGTTTTGCGGTAGGTAAGTGTTAACTGGCTCGTGATTGGTGCATTTAAATTGTGGCGCGATTCTAAATCGTTTCGCAGCGATTCCTCTTTGGTTTAAAGCTTGTAAGGCATAGAACGAAAGGAACGGATCATAAATCAATCATTATCCCAAAAATGATTAGATATGGCAGTTTTGATTTTATAACCCTCATATGCAAGCAAACCATACAAACGCGCATATTGTCGTCGTACAACATAAAGTGACTAAGTGAACATTTTATCAATCTCGTTTGAATCAATATTTGTTTTATGTTATGTTGGAAATGTTCGTAAAATGTCAAATAGTCGATTTTCGTGAAAAATTCACTTGGTCATTTTTTCCTGTATTCTTCAGATTTTTTTGCTCGCGGTTTAAGATCCCATATTTCGATGGATAAGAAAAGAATCCGAATTTCACACAACACAAAATTATAATCCTCTTAGATATTAATATAAAATAACTTTAATTATTCCACGCATTGTGTTACTTATTGTGACACGTGTTTCGCCACTTTTTTTTACTTTACTCTAGTACATATGTATATACCATTTTGGCATAATTGCTGATTAAGAATATATATATTTTTGTATTAATTCATGTGACTAGAAGACTTGGGATAATGACAACCAGAGCGCGCCATTTTTTGACACCCCCCTCTTTAACTGTAACTTTTTAGACATTTAGTTTTTTGGTTTGAATATTTTTTGTATATTCTTGCAATATTAATAAACATCTGGTAAAAAAATGAATGCTAATTGTTTTTTACTGCCATTGAAAAAACTGTGTCTCTATAGATTGACACCTCCTAGTATGGTAGGACATCAGCACTCTCTCGAACGATCTTTTGTTCGCCTCAGTCAATGAGTTTAAGTTTTAAATTCATTTTGTAATACGGGCGGCTCGCTCCCAAATGTCTCTGGCTGTGTCACTCCGAGTGCACGGTATCTCATATTAAGTGCAATAACCTATAAATAAGATTGCTTATCTTACTTGACGTTTTTATCGATCTTTTGTTCCAACGGTCTTCTACCTACAAGAACCGCTTTTTTACAGGCAGTTAGAGTTTTAAGCTCCTCGAGTGCACTTCTTTGCAAGATTGGTCGAGGTATCCTCCCTCCTTCGAGTATCTTTTAATCGCGTACAGTCCCTAGTATCGGCTTTTCGCAATTGTTAATCAGTATTTGTGTCATTTTGAGTATAACTTCTGTACTTTATTTTTGTGTGTAATTTAAATATAACTTGTGTACCGAACTTTAATAAATTGTGTGTGCAATAGCACTATTTGACATTCTGAGATCGTTTTTTTATTAAAGAGCATCCTGATTCTCCATCTCCGATCCCTAAATTCCTCTCCTCGAGTGACGGACGGAGGTTTTCTCTTGTTTTACAAGAGAACCCGAATCAAGGTCGTCTCAATTGGCGCCCCACGTTGGGCGCCAATTGAGAAGACTTTTATTCCGGCTCCCTCGTAAATCGAGAAGGAGCCTCCTATCCGACACTCAGGAAGAGGGATTTTGGGGACGGAGTAGGAGAAACATGGAACTCTTTAAAACAAAAGACGATCTCAAAGCGTTATGTGGGTGCGCTAGCACCCATTATTTAATTGTTTATGGTTTACACAGACGTTATACAACACACAAATATTACGATAGCGAAGAAGATATCAGGAATTTGACGCGAATTTAATTCTGAGGGAGAGGATTAAACGCGTGCATTCTCAATGCAGTCCAATCTCTCACTGCTGTATGAAAACAAACGGTTACTTTAGAAAGAAAAAACAATGGCCGTTTCAAAAATCGTTAACACATGCGCCCGCTGATAAGGGATGATTTATCGCCTTATGAACTTTTTATGAAGCACATGCATTGTCGGGCGTCAAGAGATAAGAGAAATTGAAATAACTCTACATTGCACCGCTATAGATTGCAATATAGATTATTATAAGAATGAATTTATTTCCTGATATCGACTGACTCATTGACTGAGGCGAACAAAAGATCGTTCGAGAGAGTGCTGATGTCCTACCATACTAGGCGGTGTCAAGATGTACCATCATAACATGACTGCCGATCAAATTCGGAACTAAAATTGTCCCCATATAGTAGATACATTGAAAAGCCTTCGAAGTTATATTGTTTTAGTAAAAATATATTTACATGAAGATTTTGTTTATTATAACTTGCATATAAAAATGTGTTAGTAAATAAACCAGGGCTGTGGCGTCGGAGTTGGAGTCGGAGTCGGAGTCGTCGAGGCGATTTGGCCGGAGTCGTACTCGGAGTCGGAAATTTTGTCTACGATTATGAAAATATTATTTCATTAAATTATTTTTCTCGTCTGCCATTATCCGTTGAAACATTAATAAACGAATTCCTTTGATGACATTGTAATTGAATTTTATTTCATTACATAATCGGCTTATGCGTATTTAAACCTCTTTCCCTGGATAAAAACCACTAAGCAAACGGCCACCATCAAATTCAATCATTTTCGGGCAATTAATTATTTTGATTTAAAATAAGTAATTATCAAAAATAATCAATAATCCCAAATAAAACAACATAAGTAAATATTAACCACAAATAAGGATTGTATATTAGGATATTATAAGAAACCGAACAGTCATTCTATGTTTTTGTATTTGTCTATTGCAATAAATATTCCAATTTCAAAATTTTCGCCTTTGACAGTTAAAAATAATATTTACATTCATTTGTTTTATCATTACATTGGTACGAGCTGCGGATAACTCTTAAAACGAGATTCTTCGATTCTAAATCAAGATTTTGTGATAATAAGCAGGATTATTGAAATGCAAGTATATTATGAAGAGTACCAACTTGCTAATTTTATTGTGGAAGAACATAATAGACATACAACATTTTATAGTTGAAAAATATTTTGGATGTGAAATGAATTATTTTGAACAGGTGAGTTGAACATATTGAATAAGAAAACTGTTATTTTGATCAAAAGATAGAGTATCAAATGAAAAGGATAATTTCACTGTTTTAGGTGAGCCACTCAACTTCAATATTCAGAACGTCAATAACGATGACGTTAGTGTGCGAATCGATGAACACTATAGTTAAGAATCAAAGAGAATGCATGAAAACACAACAGGCACTTATTTTATAATTTGAATTGCTTTTATCCTATAAGAAGGTTTCAACTTAGATTTATGAAAACATAGTATATATTTTATATAATTTATTACTACTGCTAAACAGAAACGATCTCTTTGTTTCTTCAGTTGGGAACTCACCATTTTAAAAATGTAACTGCCGCTCCGATTTTTGAAAGTCGTATTTATTAAAGCAGGGTTGTGGAGTCGTGGAGTGACGGGTTTTTGACCGGAGTCGGGGTCAGAGCCGTCGCTGCGTTTTGGCCGAAGTCGTACTCCGAGTCAGAAATGTTGACAAGTTTGAACTTTTTATTTTTGCATATAATATGTCAAATTTGGCTATTGGCCGGACACATTTGATTGAGTATTGTATACTTTTTACGCGATCGTGGCGCCCTCAAAAACGGTCAAGTTATAATGGTACATGGTACATCTATAGACCAGAATACCCCCTTAATCGCAACCCGTCCAAATTCATGGGAATTTACTTTATTTTACTTTAAACGTTCGATAAAAAACAGGGATAGGAAACCATATACTATTTTAAAAAAACGGTAATTCTTTGAAAATAACGATGAATGTCTGGGAGATATAATCATAAATCTTGTATAACTATGTGCCAGAATTCGTACGTATCTTTATGGCGTTTGCAGAAAATTGACTTTTTACGACTTTTTCATTTTCATAAAGAAGCCACCTACGTACGATGGCATCGGAACGAATGGCGATAAATACGTTTCGGGGATTCTCATCTGGGGGCTCGTAAAACCATCACGGTTATAAATTTGCTGATTATCATAATGCTTATATTATCATTCCTGAAGCGAAATCTAATAAAAAGTTTAAGCGAAAGATATATTTTATGACTCTATTCTATTCGTACTTTCGTTCTTTTTTTAAAACTTCGAGAAAAATATTTTATATAAGGTAAATGTGCCAGTTGACCGTTTAAGAGAAAATTCCAACAAAAATAACGATTAAGGTTTATAGCATTGTACCGAATGAAGGCAAAGCAAGTATACTAATATTAGATCATATGTCTTAATTAATTTGATGTAATAAAAATTACGAAAGGGTCTGTTTAAAAAAAGTTGTGTTAAATTATTTGAAGTCATGTTTTTGTTTCAGTAGTTGACCATCTCACAAATTGAAAAGTTTAGGTGTTGACCATGTCTAATCAGGGAGCTTTATAGTGAACTTTCTTTCAGGGTTGCCTCAAGGCGTTCTGTCACACCACTCTTGGTTGAATCAAGTAGCAATGGGTGGTTCAGGAACAAGGTACACACTGTTACTAGATTGATCACCTAAGAAATTTGAAATAATACACTTTCCTCACTAGGTGTTGTTTTCAAATGGCCACCTTGGCACTCCATTGGCTATATGGTGATGTGTTAGTGGCTCATTCCGACCACAGATGCCTTGACTTGTCTGAAGTTTACAATTTAGAGCAATCCCGCATCTGCATTTCTTATTTTGGACCATTTTATTCTCAAAAGGTCATCTACTGGTACATGGTCAACGACTGGTACATTTACCTTGATAGGTGAGTAATAAAAATAATAACACATTTTTATTACATATTCCACATTGGATTTATTGAAATCAGGACCGTTTTCACTCATCGCGAGCATTGTCAACAGATCAATACGTGAAATAATAAAAATATTGTCCGGTTCGTGGTGCAGTCGTCAACGTCGTTGGCTTCCGTATTCGAACCGCCCGGGCTCGATTTCCGGTACGAGCAGGTTTTTTTAAGTTGATAAATAGATTCTGTTTGAAGGTAATTGGTGTTTGGGTTGTTAAAAATCCTTTCCTAGCTTTTCGATCCCAAAAAAAGCGGGAGCGATTAGCTAACTACTAGTCCTTTCCTAGCCCTTGTATACTTTGAATCCCTATTCTCTTCGAAAAAGAGAGGTTGAGCAACTGAGTAACAAGTAATTCTCGTAGAAAAAACATGTGGAGATAAAGTTGGGAGCGGACCTTGTAAAAAAAACGTGAATCTCGTGAGACAAAAAGTCTCAGCAACCGGTGGCCCTCAATGACATTTCATGCGGCCCGCGATGACAAATATCAATCACATTTTACACGTTTTACGGACGATGGAAGAACTAAATAAAACAATAAATTTTTCAATTTTATATACACTAAAAATATCGAAAAATCAGTTTTACCCATGCGGCCCTCGAACTATATGAGAATTGATTATCTGGCTTTTCTCGCAAAGAGGTTTTACATCACTGATCTACATTATTGCAAGCTATTTTTGACTACCGATGTACTTTAAAATTGCAAAGAAAAGTTTCGAGAAATCGATACTCTCCAAGATAAAAGTACCTACGTTCATGAAAAAATTAAGCGAGCTATTCTAAAAACGGTTGCATAAGCTTTTTTTTCTTTTATTAACCCTCGAAAGACGGTTCCTGAAAAAAAGCGTGTGTTCCGAAGGAGGGTCTAAAAATACCCCAGTGTTATGGCTTTATTGGTATAGTTTTCATTAAAAATATGTTATATTATGCCTTAAAGTATCTTTATACATCGTGCTTGAGATTAGATAACGTTAACTTATCGCGTTTGTATCCTGACAATTTGTAGCGACGATATAAATGGTTTTCTTCCAATAATAATTTGATATATTGTCTTTTTTATTTAACGACGAAAGTGGTCGATAAAAAACATATTTTTTTACTGCAAAGGATGTAAAAAAACAATGATTTAAGAATACCAAAAGTGTATACATTGTATCACTAATATTAAGATAAATATTTTAGATAAAGTGGCAGTGGTGGTAAACTGTCTTACCCACCGGGAAGGCAATGTTAAAAGCGTAATGACTAATAGGTATACTCATTCAGGGCTGAAAATATCTAGAAATCGATACTTGATACATTGAAGAAAATTAGTAAGTAAGTTTAGTCCGTTCTGTTCTGAGAGATATAAAAAAACGGCTATCTTTTCTTTTCTTCATAATATCAAAAATCAATTAGAGCGTTGGTAAAGTAAACACAGACTTTTGGCTGTCACGCAACAAAGGCAAGTCTGTCGTGAGTATGATTGATATGAGGAACACGCTCAAAGTAAGTTACGAAAAAACTTAAGCGTGAGACTACTCGCAGGGAATGCAAAGCCAGTCTTACCGAAACCGGAAACCCGGTATTTAGAACCGGTTTTGAAAATTCAAAATACCGGTATTCCTGAACAATTATTGGATTACATTGATTTATGAGAATAGTTTTCAACGTATGAATATTAGCTTTTAGAAATAATGACTTTGAGATTCCGATCCATAATCCATTTTCGGCTTCGTTAAATATGTTTGTGATAACGAGGAATATAAACATCTGCGTTACTAGATTGACTCTTGGGATATGCGTTGTGTTATATCCAGCGGACCATAATAAATCAGCATTATTCACACCATATAATATATTTCAATGAGGATACAGATTTTTTCCTTACCTAGAAATTTATCCTTTGGGGTGACCGATTCTTTTGTCAAGATAGCTGTAGCTAAAATGGATTCGTTTATTTTTTTACCTAGAGAATTAGAAGTTGTGGTGCTGGTATTTGTTCGTAAATTATTAGCATTCTTTTATTTTGCATATGCTTTTTATTTTATACACATAGGCTGACTTGTTTTAGAGATATGATTATTATTATGAGAGCTACGGGTCTCGCGGATATTTCGCAAAAAGTGCACAGGCATTTAGAGGTTAAGGGTTGGGTCTGTGAACGAATGCCAACAACGTTGGCTTCGATTGCGATCCTCACAGGCTCGAGTCCCAGTTCGTGAAAGTGAGCAACTGAATGACAAGAAGTTTTCGTGGAAATTTTCTGTTGCGAACAACCACACTTCTTGTCTTGTATTTTGGCAACTTTAATAGGGACTTGGGCGTTAGCCTAATCCCCTTCATCTGTAGGGCTTCGTGTTGAGAAGAAATCTGTGCAGCCGTTTCGGCGCTGGCTTCGGCAGGCGTTAGCTGGCTTCTGCGGCAACCGGTAGGCTTGGTAATCATGGTGAAGATGCGAGGATGGAGATAATGCTTTGGTCGGGGCTGTTGCTGGCGGTCGGATGATGATAGTGGTCGAGTAGTTGTAGAATCTTGGCAACCATTGTAGTCGCACGTGTAGGCTTGCTTCAGTCTGAGTGTTCCATGCAGATTATTCCTTAATAAGTCATGTTTGGTGTAAACACTCAGTTTCGGCTGGTGTAAACACGCAGCTTCCACGGCGAGAGTGGAGGCTAGATGATCGGGTTTTCTGGCGGTCGAGGGTGATGTATAGATAATGATGTTGATAGCGGTAGAGATTTTTCTGTGATCGGGCTTGCGGGTCGTCGTAATTTGTTGTAGGATCTTGGCAACCATTGTAGTCGCACGTGTAGGCTTGCTTCAGTCTGAGTGTTCCATGCAGATTATTCCTTAATAAGTCATGTTTGGGAACAACCACACAAAAAGACTATGCCCCACACAAGGAGAGGGCATGGCTGAAAAAAATACATTATTTAAAAAATTCTAGATTAAAAAATCGGTACTGATTAATTCATCCGGTATTATCCCGAGTTGCAGCGTTTTATTCGACTTTTATTAGCAATGGTTTTTAATTTGTTATACCGGAAAACCGGTATTAATTTATTTTTCCGGTATTGCAATCCCTGACTACTCATGTGGGCCTAATCACTTGGGAAATTCGAGTTCGACATATTCGTCGTGTACCTGCTTATATAATATTCATATTTTTTTAATAATACATCATGCCTTGAACTTCAAGTGCGTGCGTAGAGAGTTCGACGCCCATGTTATTACAAGCGACCATACACCCAAAGGCACACACTAGTGAATGCATTACCGGTTAACCGGTAAATCCGGTATCGTTAATTACCGGTAAATGTTCTTTAACAATGTCAAAGTTAAACATCATTAATGAGTTGTTGACAAACGAGTGTCGAATCAGAGTAAATTATATGTCATTAAAAAACAAGGTCCTGACTTTTGACTGTCCTGACTGTACAACATTTTGAGATTTATGTATGTTTTTGCACACTACCAATCTTGAAATTTATTTTGTAATTTATCACGTGTTGAAATATCGTTTGTCTGGTAAATAACCGGTTTTATTATCGGTAATTTTGAATCGACTTAAAATGCAATTCTGCGTGGATACAGGACAGGCTTTGTGGTAATGTATTGCGAATTGGTACGAATCGATAAAATGAAACATGAAACGCTTCATGTGAGGATGCTTTTAAAAGAAACGAAACACAGGCCATGTTTAATGACACAACAAATAGAATAAAACATAAGTCAATTTTATTTCGATGATAAAATCTCAGCAGCATTACATTGTACACAAAAGATTTCATTTTTAATGAAACAAAAAAGTCTTCAAATCAAAGGAAATTTAAAATCCAAATTATCTCAATGGCTCATTTTATGAAGTCAGAAAGAGAACCAAAGACTATTTCATTTAATCACTTTTAAGGTGTTCACTGGCAATAGTTGGTGAATGAGTGGTGAGTGCTGAGTGAAATCAGTCTTGATCCAATTAACTAAATGTGGAATAAGTACTCAAAATTATTTTTATCATTAAATTTGATACAATCTTTTATCTATTAATCTAATAAAAAAAATAGGATTCGATCCTACGGACACCGCAACCGAACAAAACGAAAACCCAAGAGCGTTGAACACTCGCCTATAAGATCATCAAAATAATATACGTTATCAGGATATATCGCCTGATTTGTCATTTGGTTGTTATCGTAAATAATTCATCCAAGAGAATATTAAATAGAACCATTTAGACCACTGAATATTTGTAAAAAATCTAAAAACACTTAATATTGCACATAATAATATCATATATCTGATGAAGTTTTTTGTGATTGAGATTTTCACGTATTGTGCTACTAACTGTGACACGTGTTTCGCCTTTTTCAGAGGCATCTTCGGACTTACTATCGCAAAGTTTGCTTAAGTAATCAAGCAAGATTGATTCTAATATTTTAAAATGATTAAATTACAATATGGAGTTTGGGATTTTTTCTTTTTACGGGATCAAAGAGGGGGTTATTGAATCAAAACAAAGCTAACAAATAATTGTACTACTAATGACGTTCGCATTACAAAATATTATCTAATGAAATGCAATCAATCAGATAGGTTTGGGTTAAACCTTTTAATTGGAAATAATGTAAGCAGTGGCAAGCAACCTGTCCTTTTAAGAATATTATTTAATAATACTTATTTTTTGTTAAGAGTTTAGTAGCACAATACGTGGAATAATCAAAGTTATTTTAAATTTTATATTAAAATGAACTTCCACAAAGTTACCGCCGATTCCATCGAAAGTACTAATTATAATATCATTTTATATTGTATGACAGCGAATGGATATTAAATTGAATATTATTTGGAGAAGAATTGTCTGCGTACCGATCCAATTTGTCCAGCATCGCAGATTAGTGGGTAAGCCCCACGCCAACCACACACCCGTAATTAATTTATATTTGACGTGCAATTAAAAAAGGACACGCATAATATCCAACATCCCTGCCGAATTATAAATTAAATTTCCAAACTGGCGCCGGATATTGAGCAATTTTCGCATTAAAATAGCAACATAATGTATGCAGATATTTATCAATCAATACCCAATAGAAAATTTCAGGACTGTGGAGTCGGAGCTTTTTGGCCGGAGTCGTACTTGGAGTCGGAAATTTTGAAAAGTTTGAAAATCTTATTTTTGCATATAATATGTCAAATTTGGCTATTGGCCGGATTGGTAGGGTTGATATTTAATTAAACACGCATAAATAGAAAAAATAGGGGAAAAAAGTGAGGATATTAATCTTTTTATAGTCGGAGTCGGAGTCGTAGTTTTGGTAAATGCTGGAGCCGGAGTCTGATTCGAACATTTTTTTACCGTCTCAACCGAGCCCTGGAAAATTTAATCGATTTTTTTCGAATAGTCTCAGACTATCTAAAATTGTGATGCACAACCTGCGGCCCGAAATGACATTTCATGCGGCCCAATATGACATGGAAAAACAATATTAAATATTAAAACTCTGTAGTAGTCCACGTGATCCACGTATGGAGCGACGTAGTGGTACAGTGGAACCCCGATCTTACGTTCTCGCATTATACGTTTTCCCGCGTGGTGCGTTCATTTTCTATAGTCCCGGCATTTAGTTCATATATAAAATATTCCCGCATTCATCGTTTCCCGCATTAATCTTTGTTTTATACGGTCCCTTGAAAAACGTAGAATCGGGGTTTCACTGTAGTCACTATCACTGTGCCTAGTTTTTAGGATCGGATGGGTACGAACCCGCGGGCATTGGGTTCGCAATATAAATACACCGCGCAGAAGCCTTGGTCGACCATTCGACAACTACATATATTTGTACCATCATAACTTGACCGCCGTTCAAATTCGGAACTAAAATTGTCCCCATATATTAGATACATTTAAAATCCTTTGCAGTTATATTGTCTTAATAAAAATATATTTACAAGAAGATTTTGTTTTATTCTTGGCATGAATATAAAATTTGTTTTAAATAAACAAATTTGATTGAGTATTGCACACTTTTTACGCGATGGTGGCTCCGTCACAAAATGTCAAGTTATAATGGTACATCTATTAAATTTAAAATACAAGCCGTACCACAATAACAAAAAACTAGAACACTGTCAAACAAATAACATATTTACATACATACTAATTATTATTACAACTGTTTTTTTTTTATCTCGGTTGTAAAATGGCTATTGAGTTGTTTAAAAAAAAATGTAGAAAAACACTGAATATTTTAAAGAGTACATATATGAAAATTTTATGACATTTCTTTGTTGAAACAATATTATGGCATAAATTGTTACGTCATAGATTGATTGAAAGATTATGATAAGGCGTAATTTATTTTATGGATTTTGAAAAACAGTCTCCGTGGCCGATAGGAAACAGTCAATGACTTCCATGTATAAAAACGTTGATTTGTAATTTTAAATCGGAGAGCGAAGACGTTTATCATTTATTTTCTCGTGCACCGATGCATTCAATAATTATCACACACTGCGGTACAAATATAATGCAGTATCGTTTGCGATAGAATAGTATATTCGAGTAGGCGAAGGAAGGGAGTTTGCAAATACAAGCTTGCTTTGTTACTGTCTTTCTCGCAGTGTTGCGTCCGTTAAAACGGCTATATACGGCTGCGAGCTTTATTTCTTTATTTACACATCGCGAATGACAGCAGATTAATAGTTGCCGAACTCATGGTGCATAAGAATGTAAAAAATAAATATTTACTTTCATTATATTTTACTATTAACATTACAATTATTTATCATAGCTGCTTTATCCACTAGCCGCCACTATTTTTAAAAAGAAATATTTCGTGAAAATTTTAAGTAAGATGCTTACAATTCACTGACTTCATAATCGTTATACACAATGGAAAGTTAAGGATTTCGACTGAGGGTGCTTGATGGAATTTCAACATCAAATTTGAATTGTTTGAATTTTGTACTTTACCATGAGTTTTTCATGAGTCAGTTCAAGTACATCCGTGCATTTGAAATGCCTGAAGATGCCGAAAGGCGAAACCCGGGTCGTTAGCGACAATGGAACTCATTGAAAAGTACAAAATACAAGCAATTCAAATTTGATAATGGAAAGATTATTTTCATTTTATTTAAATAAAAAGTTAACCAAAAAGCCTTGATTTTTTTAAAGTAAAAAAGTCATACTATTTGTTTACCACCCTCTAAAAACCACTCATAAATCCCGCCCTAATCACGAGTACAAGGCCAGGTTAGGCATAGTAAAACTTTTCTTATCAATAGATCTTTATATCCATACCGAAAACATTGAAATAAAGTTTCGTTTTGCGAACTGGCTGAGACATTGCCTTGATTCAAAGATACGCAGAGCACCGCGCCGACGCATTGGGTCTACGACAATTTCCCACTGACCGTGATACACGGCTTCGTAGAGGTTGGCGTAGAGGCCGTAGAGGTTTACTCTCACGCCGTAAAAACTTGCTCGACGCTCATTGGTACGACAAAGTTTGCAAGTTGAATTCGCACCGAAAATATAAAACCGCACAGTGCAGACAGTCGCTATTATTTTTTTTATTTTTTCTTATCATATAAACATTATATTATATATTCAGGACTTATAATTCGATCATTTAATAATCTATATTCCCCAACTCAAATTCCCACAATTATTATAGATCACATTTAACGTGTCCACTGTCAATACTTGGTGGAATGGAATAACATAAAAAAAAAAAATCCCACGACTATTTTATTTTATCAGGACCGGTTTCACCTACCACGAGAATTTTCAACTAATTATTTTTTAATTATTATAAATAGGAATCAAAATAGTTTTCTAATAATGACAAGCATTGCAAAGCGAGTAAGGCACGACGAAAAAATGAGGAAAAGGTTCTACAATCAATTCTTATAGAATTAGGATTATGGCCGGTTTCGCTCATCGCGAGAATTTTCAATTTTCAATATGCATTTTTATCAGGTGAAAATGCCCACGATGAGCGAATCCGGCCCTGATCGTTATATATGTTACAGTGAAACTGTATTCTCAGTGAAAATATATTATATAGGGCGGTCAAATTTAATTTCAATGACAGCTTGGAGAAGAATATATTTTCACTGAGAACATATATACATTGAAAATAGCAGGGCTGTGGAGTCGGAGCTTATTGGCCGGAGTCTGAGTCGTCGCGGCGTTTTGGCCGGAGTCGTACTCGCAGTCGGAAATTTTGATAAGTTTACATTGTTTGTAGAAATTTTTTTATTTTTGCTTATTAACCTTTTTTTAGTCGGAGTCGTTTTTTTGGTCAATTTCGGAGTCGGAGTCGGAGTCGTGGTTTTGGTAAATGCTGGTTTCGAAGTCGGCTCCGACTCCGAACGTTTTTTTCCAACATAAAATCCGGCCAATAGCCAAATTTAACATGTAATATGCATAAATTACAAGCTTAAGCTTATCAAAAGCATTAAATTTACTCGCAAAAAATGCGTTAATTTATAATGATTTATTTTAACCATCCAATACCTGTTCGGTTATAACATTACAAATAATATTATTTATTGTCAATGAAACTTATACATGTCATTATAGCTCACTCCAATGCGCCATGCATTTGACAAATATAATAAATATTAAACAAAACTATTAAACAGCAAATGATATAAACACACAACATATTAATCGCATTAAAAATCATGAGAGTAAAAAGAAATTTAAAAATAATGCACCGAGTTCACTGCTGAAAATTTCCATCTCAATAGGCAGGGAATTGATCAACCGAACAGCCCTTGCGGCTGGTTACACAAACGACCTTCGCGGCAAGCAAGTTCTGATAAAAAAATGTTTTTCTATGGTTACTTACATTCTTGCGTATTCTTTATGATACGGTCTTTTACTCCCGATCGAAAACTACGCCGTACCGTTACCATAAGATTCAATCGTCACCAGTTCCACAGGGTCGTATGTTGCGTCGCGTTGCAGAGCTCCGCGTGTGGCTCGAGAATCAGCTCACAGCGAACGCGGCGCGGAGAGCGTTCGGAGGTTGTGCGGAAAAGTATCAGGCTCGCATAAGCGCCGCGGCGGTTTTCCGCGACTTTCCACGGGGGCATGGGGGCGCACGGGACGCCATCGACCGTCGGCGCGCGACAGTGCGGGTCCGGCCGCCGCGCGGATCGGTCGCGCCTCCGCGCCGACCATATCGACACGTGTCCACACGTGCCCCATCGCTCCGTCTCGCCAGACGCCGATCTCCTCAGATATTAAACAGCCGATTGGAACACTGTCACTCGCTCACAACAGTGCTAAATTGACCGCTCGTAGGTAAATAAACAAACAACAATGTATCAGGATCGCACACTGCGGTTCGAGAATCGCTTTGTAAATAAATACATAGCGATATAAAATCGGATCGTGTGATTATTGTGAACGATTCGCTTATTGTTTTCAACGTGTTTATATTTCACTTTTAAGGTGTTCACTGTCAATACTTGGTGGAGTGGCATTAAAATAAAAATAATTTAAACATTTTTAGTACTTTTTCCACATAAAATGTATTGGATCAGGACCGGCTTCGCTCATGGCGAGCATTGTCAACTGATGAGACAGTTGACAGTGCTCAGTTGACAATGCTCGCCATGAGCAAAACCGGTCCTGATCCAAAAAAAATTATGTCGAAAAAGTACTAAAAATGTTTTAATGTGTTTATATTTAGTGATTTGTATTATTCGTAAATAATACAAAATTAATTTCATCTTACACTAACTAAATATAAATAAAATATATATTCCGTATCCAAAACGTCAAATTTAATTTAAATTATGTAGTCAAAAAATGCATAATTGAATGGTTAAAAAATTTAAAAATAGCCTCGCAAATAACACAATACAAAATGTTTTTTTTTTATCACGTCGCTATTAAATAATAATATGAATTCAAAAAAAACCCGACATATATATAAATAATAATAATTTTAATGTGTGCAGCGGGCTGCAAACTTAATTGAATATATTCATATTTTAATTAATGAAAACGGTTTTTTCGTAACAAAAAACAATAGCAAGACGTATCTTTTTTTAAAACAAGATAGTGCATGGGAATCTACAATAAAATTTGAATAAAAACAATGACAATTTAAAATTGTTATGTAATTACATTTTTGACATCAAACTACATAGATGCACATGATGTAATTTAGAGGAAGCAAGGGTTCGACTTTTGCTCATTTAAATAATCCAGTTTCACTTAAATATTAAAAAAATATATATAATTGCTTATAAGGTGTTCACTGTCAATACTTGTGGAATTGCATTTGGATCAGGACCGTTTTCGCTCATCACGACCATCTTCAACTGATGAAGATGCAAATTAAAAATTGAAAGTGAGTGAAACCGGCCATAATCCAAATAAATTGAATGTGGAATGCATATGTACAAAAATGTGTTATTATTTTTTAATATAAATACCATTCCACCAAGTATTGACAGTGAACACCTATAAAGCAATCATATATATTATTTGAATAAAATCTTATAAATAAAAATCAATATTTGTTTGTTTGTTTGTTTGTACTCTATGCGCTGCCATACGGTTCATACGATTGCATTGAAACTTTGGTGATTTGTTGTGTAGACCCCGGGAAGGTTCTTGCGTTCCCAAATCGTTTTTCGATTGCAATAAAGCTTTGGTAAATATATATATTAAAATGAATGGTTTTTCCCATAACGTTCATCCGATTGCGGTAAAACTTTGATGATTTGTTGTGTGGATACCTTCAAAGGTTTTTGAATCACAAACAATTAAAACACTTCCTTTCTTTGAGTGGCATTGCAACGCTTGCCGGGTACCGGCTAGTATAAAATAAAATATAAATGTTTTTTAATATTGATTTTTATGAGATTTTGTGACTTGGCTCTCGAATTGTCTTTTGCTTAAATATCTTCAAAAATAATCGTCGCTGTGTATTATTTAAATTAAATAAACCACTGTTAGTCAAAGTGTATAATTAATTATCAGTCGTGTCAAAACAATTTTTTGATACATGCCCGTTATGAAATATTCGTTCTTTTTTTGAAAAAATAATTTATCAAGTAAATGTATTTTAAAGCGGTTCCGCGTTTTTTTGACACGCGTATGTGCCAGAGTTTCGGCACATCATAACAATTGTGTCACTTCTCTATTTACATACAATTGGTAATATCTAATTTAGTCGAATATTTAATTTTAAAACCGTCGACCGGCTAAATTGCCCACACCATCCTAACCGTTTGTGGCATCTAGAATAAACAAAACTTTAAAATATATATTAATACACGTTTTACCAATTGTGCTCATTGTAATAATAATTACTGGTTCACTGACAAACACACTTTAACATGTTATTCAATTTAATACTCCCCAAACCGCGATAATTTCGATAAGAAATTGTATTTGTTGAAATATTAAAGTATGATAAACATTTTGGTAAATTATGGATATATGGTCACGGGACAGAATCTCAATCCTCTCGAGCTAAGCTCAAAAAATTTATACATACTGGTTTATAATTTAATGTTTTGACTTTACTCTTTGAGTTCTTGTGGATTATTATAAAATGTGGAATCAAAACGATTAAATCTGAAGAATATTACTGATTATTGTATGAGTTCTGAAAGAAGAATTTGTTTTTTAATATTAGCCTATAGTAAAATTATTCTTTTTATCTCTCTATCTGTATAATATTTTTTGAATTTTTTAAAAATAAAATAAAATATTTGGCATTACAGCTTACGCCAATGCGTCAAATATTCTTAATTGTGAAAGTCATACGAGATTAACTCGATGATAAGTAATAAATCAGTTGTGCACAAAATCAACGATAAATAACATACACCCAGCCCAAGATCTCTTTTTTTCAATTGAAAAAATCTGACCTTGCCGGGAATTGAACCCATTGATCAAGACCCGTTTCGTTCATCGCGAGATATATGCAATCTGAAACTTTTTAATTTCGTACTTTTCACTGACATGAACTTTGTCGCCAACGATCGAATTTATCCTTCCGGCATCTTCACACATTTCAAGTGCACGAATGTCCTTGAGCTGAACAGTTCATTCATGGACTTAAAATGCTTGAGGATGGCGGAAGACGAGACCTGTATCGTTAGCGATAAAACTTATTCTTGAATATTCATTCTCAAATTATATCCACGATAGAGTTAGATGCATCATTTTTATTACGATATTCCATGCGAAATATGTGATTCAAATATTAGCTTACATCCAGCCCACGTAATAGTACTTAATGCAGCTCACTTGATAACAAAGAAAAATAGATACGGTCGTGCAAACATTTTCCGAAAAACAATGAATCCAATATAAAGTTTGTTTTTTACGAATACGTGTTATTTATTCCAGGCGATTGCATACGAATCGATATTTAATGCTTCTGCTCTATTCCATTCTCTTCTCACAGTGAACGTTCGTGAAGTGCCCAGTTTAATAAATTGGATATATCTATTTTTACGGGCCGTTTCCTCGCGCAACTATTTTTTTGGTCAGTTTAATTCGATTAACGGTCAGTAAATATAATAAAATGGTCCGTAAAAAATAATAAGTGGTCAGTAGTATATCTGAAAATGGTCAAATCTGTGTTGTAAAAGTCAGTAGATATTTATAAACGGTCCGTAATAAGCAGTTGTAGAACGATTTATTTAGTAAGATGAAAAATATAACAATGTATTTTACATAATTCCGGTGTATTCCACCGTCAGAACTATAGCCGAAATAGCTATCAGCAAATATATAAAATAATTTCTGTAGAATTAAAAAACATTGTATTTTTTTCGTATTATAATGGATTTCTACCAAGTAAATTCCAATTCAATCAATAATACGATAATACGCATAACTTTGACTTATTAAAATAGTATTATCTGTTTTCAAATAGTTTAACTTAAAAAATCTTCTCATTCAATGTGTCTGGCCATAAATTTGCCTCTTACGACCATATTTGATAAAATTCATAAGCTGCTAAGCTAAGATTAGCCATTCATTAAAAATTACTATTCATTTTAATACTGACCACATTCATACTGACCGTGTAAAATATTTACTTACCATTTATTTAATTTACTGACCAAAACAATACTTATACATATACTGACCCATTTAATACGCGCCATTTCTTCTTGCATTGGTTGTTTCTATATTTCATACATAACGAGCCTGATATATCTATTTTGATTTTGCATAAAAGCAATAAAAAATATAAATTCAACGCGGAATTAATTCGGCTAGGTGCGCAGCCATGAGGAATGGCGACTTTAATTAGATGCTCGCTTACCTCCGAGCTGAACAAATTGACAACCATGACGCTTCTCTTAACAACTTTTAATTGTGTTTACTCACTTCATGTGAACCGGAACGACAAATTTTTCGCTGTTATACGAATTGGCGGGTTCAGTTTACCTCGTCGTTTGGTTTAAATTGTTAAAGTCAGCAATCAAAATATTTGAATCGTTTATTTCGAACATTTTTTCAAAAATGAGTTAACCACCAGGTATTCATACGCCACTACGAGCTTATTGATGAATGAATATCGTATTGTTAAATGAAACTTGAAAGTGCACACATCTTTTTTTAAGGCAATAGGATTGTTAAAATATCGATATGTTTAGCCGTTTTTACTTTATTTGAGGTTAAGCTAACAGATATCACTAGAGCTTGCACCTTATTATCGTAAATATTCCTGGAAACATTTTTTAAATCTAACTTTTCTTCACTTTTTATAAAATGATGTTCCGAGTATGTCACGTGGCATTTTCATGAAAAAATCGATGGTTGAAAATGGTGGCCTGTGGCAAAAATCCATGGAATTTGGCTTGGCGTTTAAAGGGTTAAGTAAGCAAATAGAATCTTAAATTAACAGTGGCGGCTTGTCCATACGCACTGCGGAACTGCAGTACCACAAGCAAATTGAGAAAAGTGTAAAATAATAATATATATAAATTTATGTATATTATTTGAAAATATCTATATTATTACAATTATATATTATGCAGTACCGTTTTCGATAGAATATATTCTAGGCAAAGGAGGAGAGTTCGCAAATTCAAGCCTGCTTTGGTAATATCTTTCTCGCAGTGTTGCGTCTGGAGAAACGGCTATATACGGTTGCGATCTTTATTTTTTTCTCACAGTATTTTAGCATAAAATTGTATTTTAATTATTAAATATAAATCCCCTTTCTTTAATTGACACGGAAATTAAAACTATCGTAATGAGCAACGGTTTTTTTTAATATTATTTTTCCGATTGCAGTCGGCCATGACACAGGGTAATTTTCGATTTTGCAAAAAAAAATACATAATTGATTTATCACGAAAATATTTCGAATCGAAAATAATGACTCGGCGAAAATTGTTTTAATTTCGAAACTTGGGTATGTACCGAATAAAAATGCAAATTATTTCATGAGAATAAGGTCAGAGTACTTCTATGTTTTCTTTTCCTATGCCCATTGAAGAACATCGTTAGAAGCTATAGCAAGGCAAGGCGTTTGCTAAAAAAGAGGCACGCTATAAGTACTGCGTATTTGAACATTACAAAAAATTTAAACTATGCCTACTTAACAAAACTTATTATATAACGAATGAATGAAAGTAAAAAAGAGACCATATTTAATATAACCAAACAATCAATCACGTACGTTTGTACGTGACACATACAATATACGTAAACAATACACAAACAGCCCCGGCGCCGCGCCGTTAAAAGGTACCGTCAAAGCTTTTTGTTTCTCAAGGCCGTGTGTACCACGCGATACTAAGTAAATAATAAACGCGATATAAGATTCAACTAATCACATTTAATTTGAATGTCGTTTCATACACGAGGAAAGAGGTGCCCAAGTCGGTCTAACCGTACATTGGACCGATCGGCCACGTCGACTTGATGGCGAATAAAGCAAGTCAAGCGAAACTTACGACGTCGTATAGGGAGCGAGTAGACCTCTACGTCTTGAAGCTTTCGCAATTAAGTGCTAGCCACCAAGTCTTTAACTACTTGTTAATTAAATAAACCGTACATACGGTTTAACGATTTCTAAGACACTAAATACTGCAGTATAAAATAAATGGGCGAACAATGGTGGTCTCGAGTATTGCAAGCAGTTTTAAGAACAACAAACAAATCTAGAGCAAAGCTTTATAAAATATTTTAAATTTGAACAAATTATTATATTATTAAATTAGTAGTAAATTTAATAACAATATGTAAGTAACGTTTTACAATATTCAAGCGTTTTGGACAGGGCTGTGGAGTCGAAGTCGGAGTCGTCGCGGCGTTTTGGCCGGAGTCGTACTCGGAGTCGGAAATTTCGAAAAGTTTGATCTTTTTATTTTGCATATATTATGTCAAATTTAGGTATTGGCCGGATTGGCCGGATTGGTAGGGTTGATATTTAATTGAATACACATATATAGGAAAATTAGGGGGAAAAAAGTGACGAAATTAAACTTTTTTAGTCGGAGTTGTGTTTTTGGTCAATGTGGGATTCGGAGTCGTGGTTTTGGTAAATGCTAGAGTCGGAGTCGAACTTCTAACTAACTAACAAGTCTAATTCTAAAACATTATCATTTGTCACTTTTAAGGTGTTCACTGTCAATACTTGTTGGAAAGGCATTGTATTAAAAGAAAATTGGACTTATTCCAGAATTAATTTATCAAGATCAGGACCGGTTTCGCTCATCGCTAACATTTTCAACTGAGAATAACTTATGGCTGTTATTCAGAAGACTTCCGCGTGGTTATATATTATATGTATCACACATGCCTTATCTTATTTTGTCAGCATAGTTCGAGCATATATGTATATCCCTTTCTCACAAATGTTTAATCAGGGGATAAATATGACAAAGTACCGATACCGAGTATACATTCCAGAGTAAATATTGATGTACTCGCTACTATAAGCATGATTTGCGTTAAGCTCTTTCCAATGATTGCTATGTAGTGAAAGCAAAGATTCCCAATCATTTGCGCCCGCGGAGCTATTTGCATGCGCCACAAATCAGAAATAATGACAAACACAATTAAATACAAAAAAAAATGTTGATGACACACATTTTTTATAATACTTTTTACAATCTCGAATGCGCCCGCGACCACAACTATGTTGGTAGCCCATGTTGTAAAGTGTTCTTATAAACATTGTATGTTTAATTAAGGATAACGTCTGAAGGTACGTGATGAAATTTAAAGATTGAAATTGTTTGAATTTTGTAGATTTCCATCCGTTTCGTCACTACCGCTCCGGCTTTCACCTTTCCGCATCTTCTGGCATTTAAGTGAGCGGATTAAGTTAAGCTGTAGCTTAGTAAAGCGACAATAATACTTTCGATGGATAGGCTGTAGATAGAAGAAAATAAGATTCAATATTAGCCTTATTGCTAAAGTAATTTTGCGATAGTAAGTCTGAAGATGTTTTTTAATGAGGCGAAAGACGTGTCGCAATTTTTTACGTAGAAAAATCATAGAAAAAAGTGTTTTTTTGTTTTTAAATTGTATATCACATTGATAATACGTTTATTCTTATTCACATATATCAGTGTTTCCTAAACTTTTGACATATGTGTACCCTTTCTATAATTCTCGTAACACCGAGTTTCCCTTGTCAAATAATCCCATACGCTTTTAAAACAATGCTGAAAAAAAAATTACGTTTGTTAATTGACCATCAAATAGGAAATATCACGCTATTTACCAAGGTTATTAAAAAAAAATGAACACAATCTTTACGGAGTGCACAAATTTGTGCTTTTTCTATTTAGCCATCAAATGCGAAATAACATGCTAATTACCAAAGTAATAAAAATAGTTTCCTTTATATTACATAAACATAATAATACAGGTACAACGCGTAACTCACCAAACTTTTCCCACGTTTTTACTCGTAACACACTTTGGGAAACACTGATATACATGACGATTAAAATTTGCTAACGATATGTCATTGAAATCTTCTATGATTAGTTTACTCGCATTTCGTATGTCGCCTTAAACAAATACAAATTAATTCGTCCAGCATAAAGCAAGCTGTCTGACAGTAGATCTAGCTTGCCTTCACTCAATCTCTCTCTCTCTCTCTTTGTCTATCTGCGGAATTTCTCGGAGAATGTGCTCAATATTCTGAAGTTTCTATTACAAATTTAAGCCCTTAAATTAATACATTAGAGTTACATCAACCAACCAGACGTGAAACTATAATATGTTAAGTTCTGAACAAGATTTGCGTTTTCCCGTAATTATCAGATAATAGTTTCCAGTTATATTGCGGGCACAACATTTTAGCTACTCAAAACTCCACCAAATATATAAATTTAGTAAGAACTAAAATACTGATGTATTTGAGTTCTACAACAAGTATATAATATAACACGTGAACCTCGTATAACACGGTTATATGGTTCCACAAAAACGTTGTGTTATACAAGGTTTGATGTTCATACAAAATTAGAGTTTGCGTTCCAAAAACAATATCGAATTACGTATTTCCTTATAAGATTTCAAAATATTTTGTAATTCCCTCTTGAATTTAGAACTTCTTTCAATTATAGGATCATTTTCATTAAAAAAAAACTCAAATTTAATTCGATGCAACTGCTTCCTGAGTGATTAATTGTGGTAGGTTCATCCAACATTCCGACTTATTCTTTTTCGTTCAACGTACGATCCTCCAATATTTTTTGGATGTCATGAATATCTATATATGTCATAAAAGCCTTCTCCACCAATACCACGACAAATGTTTATTGTAATTTTATTTTATTTCCTTTAACCGTGTTGTATAAAAATATGTCACAGTTTATACATCCGTGTTGTATAAAACCGTGTAATACGAGGCCCAAGCTTATAGTTATTTATTGTTTATTTTGCATATAAAAAATTCATTGATATTGTTGCGATTTATTTTTTGTGATTTCAATACATATCTGTGCATATCATAATCATCGGTTTTCTGTGGGGTCGCCAACTTCTACAGTCAAGTAAAAGAAATATTCACTATACTGCATTTTCGTTGTTTTTTTTAACATTTCGTTTTCAATTGCATCGGGGTCGCGGGTAACATGGTTTTTATAAAAAGGGATCGCCATCCGAAAAAATTTGGGAACCTATGTATGTTCTAGTCATTAAATTATCAATGGCGATCAATTGGTATCATCCATCAGTTGAAAATGGTTTTGATGAGCGAAACCGGTCCTGATAACATAAAAAATAATGTGTTTTATTTATACATAAATAATGCTTTTCCGCCGTGAAGTGTCTAGGGACTCCAATTACTCGCCATCTCAACTACTCGAGTACCGAGTAGTAAAAGTTTAAAATACTCGAGTACTCGAGTATACTCGAGTAGTTTCAGATGTGCCAAAATATATATTATTACTTCAAATTTGTGTGTAACAAATATGATAAAAAAATAAATAAACTTAGATTTATTTCAATATTACATTTATTTCAATTTATGAAACAGATGATTCAAAAATAAAAGAGAATTAAACGTCTCAAATTTAAATTTCCTCGTTTCGAAGTCTTGTTTTTTTTGTTCCAGCAGTAGAAAAAACTCTTGCTGTGGACTTTGGCTTAAAAGTAAACAATCAATAAAATTTTGCAATCTATTTTTTCTGTCCGTCGCTTATAAAAAAAATAAAATTTGGAATTAAATCTTCATTTATATATAACGAGTATTACTCGAGTATTTTTCAAACTACTCGAGTATCGAGTACTGAAAAAATGGACGAGTATACTCGAGTATCGAGTACTCGATACTCGAATTGGAGTCTCTACAGTTGACACTTCAAAAGTGTCTTAAAATGGTGTTTTAATTTTCTAATTAATAGCACGTAATGGTGTCGCTTTGAAAACTCAATGGTACATTTTGTTAATTAATTACGACATCATCAGATGTTTAATTTGATAAATTTAAAAAAAAGAACTCATTTATGTATAATTCAATTATGTAAATAAGGTCGAACCGTACCTATACCATAAATATCGTGATATTCAATAAAATGCTAAATCATCACTGACACGCAAAATTAATATTGTTCTGTCCAATTTTCAGGTGCGGAAAATCGTGACGGGTGTCTGTCAATAAGGAGAGCCTAATTAATAAAATATAATCGCATTATCAGAAGTGTAAAACCGTTATTGTAATCAACAAAGCCTAGTCCTGTTAAGTCTTCCATTTTGTTAGAGTAAGTTGTTTGAAACTGAGAAAAATTCTCCGAGCCAGATTACTACCCGAACAGATATTTTTATTGATAAATAAACTACGGATTCCCGCGCAACATTCGCCATTTCAAATTTTAAAAAAGGAATCAATTTCATAGACAACAATAAATCTATTTCATAGATATCTATGCGCGGAAAGTTTGTATAATAAAACTTTTAAACACTGCGAGAACGAAGTAATGCGAGAAATATAACAACATAAGGTTGTGATAATAGTGAAAATTTTTGTGAATAAACACTTACTAAAAAGGAAGATTGTTTGGGAGTTATTAATTACTTTTAATTGAACTATAAATCGATTTCGTAATCATTTTGTCAAGAAAATATTCATTGTGTATGAGCGGATGCAGCGTTGCGTAAATAATAATATCAAATGAAAAAACAAAAGAGCTCGTGAAACAAAACACGAGCACTTGTACATTTAAAAAGCGACGTTACAAATATTAGTATTCAAAGCGCCGTGAACGCAGCGTCGCGACGGACGTATACCGAAGTAACTGACAAAATAATCCAACATGAGTTCGGGGAATTTAAACTCGAATTTGAAAATGGAGGCAAAACAAAATGGAAGGATTGGGCCCGGGAGAAAGAACCCGGGTATATCGGGACATAAGAGGTTGTTGTTGAAGGCGTCTGCTGTAAGGTTGCCAGGAAGTTCGATAAGGAGGAGTCGTAAAGGATGTGGACCTCCGAAAAGATGCCTCGCTTTGGCTGCACCATTGGCTGCGCTTCCTTTGCTGCTGCTCTTGGCGACGGATCCCAGGCGAGGGACTTCGCTGAGACATCTAACAGGACAGCAGGTATGATACTACTTTTATTTAAGTGCGTATTAATCAACAATAATCAATTAAGATAAAGCAACTGACCTGAACGAAAATAAGTCAGTAAAAACGAAACTTTTAAAAATGCAGTCATTAAAAATATGTGTGTATTGATGTTATCTATATAGTCTAACAGTGCTGCAGTGCACATTAAAACTGCTTCAGTGACCATAGACACTTCTTGCACTAATACATCTAGATTTCTGATTATCTATGGAAGCATAGACATTTCGTGGTGTAAATTATATTGCCACATTATTCTGACATATGAATTAGTTGTCCTTTTTTTCGTTAATTTGAAATCGAATGACATAGAGATTTCTAGCATAGATCTAACATAGGCACTTCTAGTATTGAGGCATAGAAATATAAAAATGATGATTACATGAACATAACAATACAAACATATCGCCGTGGATTAAAAATAGACAATGTTCAATGTCATTTTTAATGTGTTAACAGTCACTTCTTTGTAGAAATACAATATTTAAATAAATCAAATAAAATGTATAGCACTATTTTCACATATATTATGACAGATATCGGAACCGGTATCGCTCATCACAGCTTCATCTGTTGACAGTGCTCGCGAATGTGCAAATAGTACTATGAAATATGTTTTATTTTTTAAATATTAAATATATTATGAATATGACAGTAGTGGTGAATTAATCAATTTTGCTGATGATGGCGTGAAGACGAAATAGCTATGCATCCGTTTATATTATTTGTGTGTAACTAAATACTGTGGTATCATTAACATAGGCGATACACAAAACATTTCATTTGAAACTATGTTTTAAATTTGGAACTGTCAACGTATAATGACTAAACTAGATTGATACTAGTAATTAAATTTAAAATTTCTTCATTATTATGAATGATCCTACAAAAAAGTTTGAAAGAACAAATAAATTCTTCGTTTTTCTTAGTTTAATGCGCGTACACTATTAATTAACCTTGGATGAATTATCACAGAAACTATTAGTAGTGTTTTGTACCACCGCAGCCGTACGTTGAATTATCAAAAGAAAAACCGCAAATGCAATAAAATCAAGTGCTTCTCCGGCATTTGATATTTTTATTTTATTTTACAATCACAAATTTAAAGTCATTTTATGACTCGCGTACAAAGGATGCCCTTTTAAAAATTACAACGTTGAACTTAAAAAAATATCGAATCGTATCGATCTTCGCTTTTCAGTAAATGTCAGCGATTTAAAATAGAGAGAAAAAACTTTTAAAGAGTGTTTGAAAGTAAATTTTTTAAGCCGTAACAATTTGTTATTGACATTTGTAAGCCAATTAAAAATAGCCCTGAAACGTCATATAATGAAAAAGACATTAAAAGAATGAACTTATATAAGTATATTTAATATAACTTCGATGATATCAGACAGCTTCTTAGTGGAAATAAAATTGAAACAACAAAAAAAAATAAAGATTTGAATTTGTTTAAATGTGTTTTTCGCTTGTTTGGGATGCATATTTAGACAAATTGAATCGGTATTTTATATTTACAAAGGCATTGGTGTTGATTTTTTTACTATTCAGTTCCGTGGTCGCGTGAAAACGTCGATGTTTGTTGAGCACACGGGTTCTAGTGCCAATCTGATCAGCTTCAATTTTCAATCGAATTTTGGGTTACCTAAAATTTCCACCAAAACCAATCTTATCCTAAAATACAGGAAGTAGCTAGAGCGATAAGCACACCACTATCCATACTGTTTTAGTTCTATCTTTTCTGTCCCTAATCTCTTCGAAAAATAGAGATTGAGCAACTGAGTAAAAAGCGGTTCTAGTAGAAAAACTTCTGTTTAGATAAACTCCATTTGGAGTACATATGGTCACCATAGAGAGTGGACACGAATTGAAAAAAAACGACGTTTCGAAACCGTTGCAGATTTCATGCTGAAGAACTATAATCATTTATTTTTTACGTACATATTACACTTTTAAAGTGTTCACTGTCTTAACTTGGTGGAATGTCATGATATTAAAAAATAATTATAAATTGTTTGCACTTATTCCACATTAAATTTATTTGGATCAGTACCGGTTTCGCATTTACAACTGATAACCTCGCGTAGAGCAAAACTGGCACTGATCCAAATAAATTGAATGTGGAATAAGTAAAATAACGAGGTACGAGCGGATTTTTTCAATCGATAAATCTGTTCAAAGGCATGGGTCTTTGTGTTGTTGATAATCCCTTCCCACCTTTCCTATCCCAAAGCGAGCGAGAGAGCGATTAACTAACCACTAGTATTATCTTCGACTTCGTATGCTTTCCATCCCTTACTCTCTTCGAAAGGGAGGTTGAGCAACTGATTAACAAGCAGTTCTCGTAGAAAAATATATGCTGAGATAAAGTCCGTGAGGAGTATATATGCTATATATATGTTGGGAGCGGACATGGTTAAAAAAAATAATAATTTCATATAACAAGTCACAAAAAGTATAAAGTTACCGCCGAATCCATCGAAAGCACAAAAAGTATCACTGCGAAAGTAAGACCTTTTTGAACTGTGGCAAAAAAGGGCTCGGCATAAGATAAACAGATCACTTTCCAGGTGCTCACTGTCAATACTTGGTGGAATGGAATTATAATAAAACAATTGCAAGACTTATTCCGCATTTAATTTGACTGGCTCATTGCGAGCATTATCAAATGATCAATGGATAATTCTCACGATGAACGAAACGTTGTCGTCCCTGTGGTCTAGTGGCAAGAGCTTTGTCCTAGCGATCTGGAGACCCGGGTTCAATTCCCGGCAAGGTCAGATTTTTTCAATTGAAAAAAAAGAGATCTTGGGCTGGGTGTATGTTATTTATCGTTGATTTTGTGCACAACTGATTTATTACTTATCATCGAGTTAATCTCGTATGACTTTCACAATTAAGAATATTTGGCGCATTGGCGTAAGCTGTAATGCCAAATATTTTTTTTCTATTTAAAAAAAAAAAAAAAAAAAAGAAGCCGGCCCTTATCTCAATAACTTCGATGTGGAATAAGTAGTTATACTATTTTAAGACAAATATACATTCAAATTATTCAGAAATAACAAGATAAAATTTTCCATTTCTAAGAAACTATTCAGTTTTCTTCGAGTCGATTCTATCAATAATGAAGCGGCTGTTTCTTGGGCACGCGGAAAATTGACCATGTATTATTAATGCATTTTGTTCGTCTGTTGGTAATTTTCCCGAACACCTGGTTGTTGCCTGTTACATAAGTTTGTTTGCTCGCCTTGAAATGACGTGGTATATGGTCGAATCGATCGCTCGCTTGCTAAATGATTCTTTGCGTAAATATTGCATGTATAGTTGTATTGCTACCATATGGCAACTTCAATGCAACAACAGGACTAGGGTTTCCAATCCCGGGATCCCGGAAAATAGTCCCGAAACATCTGGAATTGGTTTATTTATCAAACACAAACGAATTAACAAAATCGTAATATTTTGTGTTCTTGCACGTGCCATCGTTAGAGCTAGAGACTCCAATTACTCGACATCTAAGCTACTCAAATTCAGTTTTGTTCAGTACGAGAATTACTTGAGTATTTTTCAAAATCAAATTTCAAATTTTACATAATTGAAAAATTAACGCGTATTCCCGAGTCTCTAGTTGGAGCACCGGATGCTCATGTATAATATCTTATTTGCTGCGTAACGCATTGATAACAGCATCGAATACAAGAAATCATTGTATTGAAATGAATTACATAATAGGACAAACAATATCAAGTAATAAAACTAGATCTCAAATTGATCCCGGTATCCTGGATGGAAATGGATTTTTCATCAATAAAAACCTTTTTTTTTCCTTTAATGTGCCGCCATTTTGCTACAACAATGTGAAATTTAAAAACAAATTCTCCTCTTAGATGCTCTTTATATAACCAGGAATCAGAACGCGTTCGAATGAAACCGCTACCCACGGACTTGTATATATTTCAGTAAAATATTTTCGCCCTTCAATAATGGATAAACAACCAAAAAATAATTTTCATAAAAAAACATAGTGATATTAGCTATTTTCAAAAAAATTGAGAGATAAATAAACATGGGTAATATGTTATATTATTTAAAATCCCGGTACCAGTTCCGGGATCCCGGGTTTAAAATTTTGACCAGAGATTGGAAACCTTTTGTAGGAAAATCAGCAAAGAAACGTGTTTTAGATGTGAATACCATTTTAAGGAAAACAGAATCATGAATCGAATGTAACGATTGGTTATACTCGCTTTACAATATGACCTATGTGCATATTGACAGTGTCACTGTGAAAAATATTGATGTAACATTAATGCAGAACTTACAAAAAACACTGTCTACAAATCAAATATTGTATTGTTATTAATATTGTCTCTTTTTGTAATGCTTTTTTTTCATAATAAAAACTTAAATTTCTGTACGTATAATTAATTACATAACGGAAATGTCTTGCTCAGCTGTTGGTCATTTTTCAGCAAGTCGAAACCGGTACTGCTGTTGAGATAAAAAAAAATTATATGTTTAATTGATATAGATTGAAAATTTTCAATTTGCTCAACCCAATGACAATATTGCAAAGGCGTTATTGTCGATTCGGTCAAATAGTAAAAATAAATGTACACTATCTCTAATGGTAGTGTTTGAACAGTAATGTAATCGATTTTCTATATCCATTTCCATTTATATAATAAAAAATAATTGTTTACTAATTATGCTATTAAACTTTTAATGCGCTTCTGTCTGCCATTAAAATGTCATCAGCAATGTATTGTATGTATAAATAGTATGAATGGTTAAATAAAAAATGTATTGCCTATATTTAAGGACAAATTGCTCTTATGTAAATCGTTTTTTTACGTAGATATTGAAATAATATAGTATTATATATAAAAAAATGATTGTACATAATGTAACATTTGAATTACATTTTATATTTCATTGTTACGGTTATAAAACATAAACGTCATCATTGTTCAAGCTGCAGCACATATTAATTTCATGCTAACGTGACAAGGAAATTTCAACATTAAATCATATGAAAAGAAACACAAACGCAATTAGAAAAATTATCAAACCATTGAAAAGCATTATCTTTCGAATGATAATTTGTTTGACTAGATAAAAAACGATCGATTCGGTAAAACGATGGATCAAGGCAAAATTTTAATAGAAAAGTCTACTGGAGTTATCGTTGTACCACAACTAGGCAGAATTCAGAACAGTATCAAACGATAAGCGAGTAAAAACTAATGTTCGATTTTTTAATATATTTCGACTGATCATAACCAAAGATAGATGCAGGACCGGTTTCGCTCAACACGAGCATTATCAACTGATAAGAAATACAAAAATGCAGCGTTATGTAAAAAAAGTTTTGTATAAAAAACGCTGTATTTGTGTATTTCTTATAAGTCGATAATGCTCGCGATGAGCTAGACCGGTCCTGATCTCAATAAATTCAATGTGGAATAAGTACTAAAAATGCATTTTTATCTTTATACGGCGCTATGTCAATTCGCCAACGGACAATTTATCCATGATTATTTTTCATGGAATAAAGTAACATTTTAGTAGCTTTTATTACTAAGAGGTCTTCAACATTTTAACTATACATGGTCTATTTTACTTTGATTTATTTGCTTAGTTGTCATACCTTGTAAGTCTTGCTTAACTTTTGAATACATATCGCTGTATGTTCAATTTCTTATCAGATGATAATGCTCGGTAAAAGCGAAACCGGTCCTGTTCTAAAAAAAATATATGGAATAAGTACAAAAAAAATAGTATTCGTCTGAACTCGCTAACGTCCACCCTCACCGCTTAAAATCATAAAGATTTTCAAGTAGAATCTCCATTGGCAGTCTGGTTCTACTCATTGGAAGAACAAGCAACTCATGTTCACGATTCCTTAAAAAAATATCAAGAACATTCTAATTCTCTTAACATTATAATCCCATTCTACCAAGTATTAACAGTGAACGATAGATGCAGTAAAACAATAGATCTAAGCGAAATACTAACAATCGCGATACCTAAAGACACATCAGTCGTCGGCGGTGTAATCCGCCTAGATATTTTAATTCCCAATGAGACCTATATGGCACCCACACGCCAAACAACTTTGACCTACAAGCCAATTAAGTCATCCACTTCGCGAAACGTCTGATCGACCTACTCCATCGGCCAGGAGACAACCGCTTTGCCATGTGCCGTAAGAGAGCTAAACAAACGGCGTTAATTATTGCTCTATTGAGCGACCGTGCCTGCTTTTATAAGAAGCGCTTAACCCTCGAATGACGGTCCTTGAAAAATAACTTGTGATCCGAAGAGGGGGACTAAAAAAACCCCAGTGTTTTGGCTTTATTGGCATAGATTGCATTAAAAAATGTTTTATTATACATAAACGTATCTTAATACATCTTTCTAAAAAATATATATAACAATCGATAATTGTCCAAAAATAATTCATATATCACTTTTAAGGTGTTCACTGTCAAGACTTGGTGGAATGGCATTATAATAAAAATAATAAAACATTTTTAGTACTTTTTCCACATAAAATCTATTGGATCAGGACCGGTTTCGCTCATGGCAAGAATTTTTAACTGATCAGTTGTCTGATCAGTCATCAGTTCAACTGGTCAGTCATCAACCAATAAATTTTATGTGGAAAAAGTACTAAAAATGTTTTATTATTTTTAATAATTATTCATATTTGAAGTCGCGCATGGATGAGACAACCTGATCGCACTCATGCTTATTTCAGACTGGCGATATCAAAACTGTGAACGTGACCGTTTATTTACAACTTTTAATGTAAAAATCATCCATTTTATTTGAAACATACGTTGAAAATGGCACGTTTGAGATAAGATAACGTTATCTTATCGCGTATGGGCAGTAAAGTTTGAATCTTGGCAATTGGTAGCAACAATATAAATGGTTTTCGGCCAATAATCATCCGACTTATTTTCTTTTTTATTTAATTGCGACGAAACTAGTGGTATTTTTTACTTCAAAAGATGTAAAAAAACAATGATTTAAGAATACCAAATAATTATAAATTGTATCACTAATATTAAGGTAGATATTTAATATAAAGTGGCAGTGGTGGTAAACTGTCTTACCCACTGGGACGGAAATTTTAAACGTACGGTAAATCAGAGGATCTAAATCCGAAGAACTTTTCTTTCTATACTTATAGTATTTTTTTATTATAGCATCACTGCATGGACAGGCGATTTGTATCAAACGTTTTATCATATTTTTGATTTGAAAATTGTCCCTTAAACGAAAATGTTTGTGAACCCCTGGTGTAGGACATGCATTATTTGTTCCGATAACCTCAGCTCGTGGTGAGAGTGATGAAGAATACGGAAAAGACAAAAAATGTTCATATATTTGGGTGAACAAGTTGGTTGTCCCACCACCCTTCCGTTATGTGTGTGCAGCCGTTTTTCACAGCCGCCTTCCATAACGCTATACGATCAAGAAATGAAACGAATTTAGTCCTCACTTACTTGGCCCGAGACAGAGCTGCACGGGACTGTTCTTTTAACCATGCAATAAAGTGCTTAAAGAAAAGAAAAATAGAAAGGAAAAAAAGAAAATGTGACTTGCTCAGCCACTTTGTTAGAGTGATATTAAGTATCCTATGTATCCGTATACTGAGAATCCCTGGAGTTTAATCTACTTCGCGTTGAATCCAAATAGGGATCAAGAGTATCCCGTTCCCCATATGATGTTGCAAATTTATCGGGAAATGTTCAGTTATATACGGGTAATATCGACCTCCAAAATATACAGTCTTTTTTGTTGTTATATTTTATTAAAGGAACTTCGTTAAGCACAGCTGAGCTCTCTTGACGTTTAACTCGTGTATCATTCGAGAGAGAGAGAGAGTGTAAAAGCTATTAAAATAAAACAGCCAATTGGCCAAATTGTAATGGTAGTCCCAAAAGACTGAGAACGTGAGACGTTTTACCCTTACCGCGTGACCGGGTTCAATAATTCACGGCAAAGTAAAAAATTCAAGATGTAGCATAAGATATAAATAATTGAATTTGTGGACTATCCTAGCCGGTAAATCACATTGAAACTCACCTGTCGTAGTGTCGGCCTGACATTTGAAGCCAAAGGCGGGGAGGTCTTTTTTTACGAACGGGATATAAGTTTTTATTCAAATTATAAAAAAAAAACGTATACGTATTTGGGAGTACAAGTTGGTTTTCTTACCGCTTCCCGTTATGAGTTCGCAGTAACACGGCCGCCTTCTATAACCCGATATAGAACTGCACGGCGCTGGTCTTTTAACAATCAACTATGTTGCCTAAAGGAAAGGGAAATAGAATAGAAAAAAATGAATGACTTTCTTGGAGTGGAGAACGGAGTCATTTGAACACGATAAGAATGGTTTATTTATTTACTGGAGAAAATACAAAATATGGACATTGCAGCTGAAACCAATGCTCCATACATTTAAGAAATATGTATGTATATATAAAAAAAAAATATGTACATTTATTTATATGAATATTTATATATAATTGTGTTTAACAAAAATCACGAATTGTAAGTATATTGCTTTTGCAATGTGAAACAAAGATTAAAACATTGTAGCTTTCAGAAGAGTGAAAAAAATTGACATAGGAAATCGCCAAAAAGGTAGACAAAATGAACTTTCATTCATTTAAAAATAAGTTGAAGTGATAGTTACCCTGCTGAGTTAAACTGAAGTGATATTCCAACAACTAATATTTCAAAAATTAACTAACTCTATTTAATTTTCAATGTCAATTTGCAACACACCATAATCAGGCGTCTCAACCGTTTCATTGTTCCTTTTGAATTTCTATTGTGGCTCTTCAGCCAAAATTTTTGCTCACACCAAACAAGCCCTGCTTGCATAATACGTTGTACGGTCAAATCCACATAAATTGATTTTTCCAATTAATTTTCCAATTTAAATTTATAATATATTATATATAACATAGGAGACATTGATATTCTGTGACGGTGTTTCAAAAAAGGCAAGTTTCTTCTTTGCTCGATTATGTATTTTTACTCACTTTCAATAGTGAGTTTCAGTAACTGATTTTCAACACGTTCCCGTTTCACACTACGTCCTTTTGGTACCCATAAGATGAAATATTGCTCATATAATTCAGGGCTGTGGAGTCGGAGTCGACGCGGCGTTTTGGCCGGAGTCGTGGTTTTGGTAAATGTTGGAAACGGAGTCGGAGTCGAACTTTTTTTTACCGATTTCAAAGCCCTGATATAATTATTGCAAAAACTAAAACGTTCAGCTCTAACTTATTTCTTTACTGAACGAAGGGTTGAAAAACTTTGTAAATTACATACAAAATAGTCTCATGTCAAAACCTTCTGTCAAAAAAAAGCTTAAAACTTTTATGCTGGCATTGGTTTTCAAGAAAACACGACGCCACTGCTCGCGGTGACGTCACTCTTACGCAAGATAATAAATACTAGCAAAGAAAAAGACCACTGAGGTGTCACTCTATTTTTGGAGCGTGGCCAATAATAATTCAGCTCGGTCACACTGTACTTTGCCGACAATGTGACTCAGTCTACACGCTCAATAATAGATTGCATGCAAGATGCACTTCAACACCGTGTACAAGAAATTTCAGTACTTATCTACGTAAGACAATTGAAATACATTTATTTGAATTCATCTTCAACGGTGGGACATAACACCATTACCTCCCCCCTCCCCACCTACTCCAAATCGAACGCAAAATAGCGATGTTTTATTTAAATTCGATTTCAATCAAGTTTGCTACAATTATGCCAAATGACTTCAAATTTTTTTTCAATGGCTGGCTAATTGGCTTCCAAAATGAGAATTCCAAAATTCTTGAGAATGTTAAATCGAATTTCGCAGATATTTTTGAGGAATCGTGAAAATGAGTTGGTTGTTCTTCCAATGAGTATATCTTGCCAATGGAGATGCCACAAGGCAGAGCTTTAACTATTCTAAGCGATCATATTGGGATCAATTTTAGAAACGTATGTATTCAGCACTCTTTCATCCTCTAAATTCATTTCAAAACAATATTTTATATGCGATTTTCTACAAGCATCTGGTGTTCCAAGCATGACACGTAAAATCACGATTTTTTTAAAGATAAGCCGTTTTTGCTTGACAATTTTTTCAACCCGGGATCCATCAGGTATTGAAAAACCTGGACCGGTTTCACTCATTAGTAGCATTATCAACTGATGAGAAATACATAAATACGGCGTTAATTATAAAAGACATGACAAACAATTGGTCATAAAACAAAATATACTATAATTAAAATGTTGAAGACCGCTTTTTAAAACAAGCTCCTATATTAATAGCCAATTAAGTTAATATGGTCATCAACAGTATAAAATCGAATAAATATGTGCATTTAACATATAAGGAATATTATTCATAACGATTTTTTTGTGTATTATATATAGTGTATTTTGCCGGAGCTCTTTCGGTTGACTTCATTGCCAATTTCTAATGGATTTGTTCTCAGTTATAAGTTAATTAACTGAGAACTTTTGTTGAGGGTCAATGTGCTTCATATTGAGAGCGGTTTGGTAAGACAAATAAATAAGAGAAGACTATGTACCAAGTGCTATAAATATCGATTAAATCAATAAACAATACAGTCTGTACGTAAACGTTCACTCATTGTTTCTTAAAGATCACACGAGTGTTGCACTGCTGTTTCAAGCAAAAAGGCAGTAACTGACGTTTGACAAACTTTAAAATTACATAATGTGTATTTTATAATTTATAAAAAGCTAATTTCTTTGTTAACAAGAAGCTTGTTGTTGCATTGACTCTTTGCTAATAAATATTTCATACTTATTTATTTATTTAAGAAAAAGCAAATCATGGCATTACAGCTTATGCCAATGCGCCATGTATTTGACAAATATAAATACATGTATTTATATATATAAATACATGTAAATACATAATATAAATCAATAATTAATTAAAAACAAGATTTTTTTTTTTTTTTTTATTTTTTTTAAAAAATATTTGGCATTACAGCTTACGCCAATGCGCCAAATATTCTGAGTTGTGAAAGTCATACGAGATTAACTCGATGGTAAATAATGTATCAGTTGTGCACAAAATCAACGATAAATAACATACACCCAGCCCAAGATCTCTTTTTTTTCAATTGAAAAAATCTGACCTTGCCGGGGATTGAGCCCGGGCCCCCCGATCGCTAGGACAAAGCTCTTGCCACTAGACCACAGGGACCGACGATGAAAACATTGTAGTCATAAAAACTGAGAGAAAAAAATTATAAAATCATATTAGAAATTTTCAAAGATGTCAACCGAGTGAGTTCTGACAAAATCAACTTTTATTCATAAAATATAGTATTCGTCTGAACTCACTCACGTCAATATGAAATATGTCGACATCCGAAGCAATGCCGTTTAAAATTGTTAAAGCTCTTCCCAGAGGCATTCCCATTGGCAGACTGGTTCTACCCCTTGGAAGAACAAACAACTCGTGCTCACGATTCCTCAAAAAATTATCAGGAACATTCAATTTAACATTTTCAAGAATGGTGGAATTCTCATTTTGGCCTCGTTATCCGAGAAATATAATGCCAAGTACATTTTTCTTCGAGCATTCAAACTATTGAAAGTGAGCATCCCTAAGAGAAAGTCTGTTGGATAAAGCCATGGGTAGTACCCATATGTCCTCAAATAGAGAATTCTCAAAAATTTCTTCTGAACCCTCTCCACCATAAGAACACATTTCGCACCCCTCGGTGCCCAAACAATCGATCCACTCTCAAGTCGGCTTCGAACCAAAGAATTATACATTAGTATCAAAATGTTTACTCCTGGAAAGACCCTGGTAGTGCGGAGGATAAATCCCAACATTTGCAAAGCTTTGTTGCAAGTAATCTTAATGAGATTGTTGAATGTTATCTTATGATTAGCAGATTATTAAAAGTATTTTAGTCATTAATATTTTGCATTCCTCAATATATCATTTATTTCCTTCCAGTAACTCCTCAATAGATTTGAGAAATTGATTAATATCACAAGGTTTGCGTACTTATTAGCATGGTAAAACGAAATACCGAAAAATAAAACACATTATGACATGTTACAAACATTAACTAAGGCACACAATCCAATAAATACGGTCTTTGAAATAAGTATACTAAAAAATTAATAAAAAAAAAGTGTTCCGATTGAGTTTTACAATGTCAAGCAGGACTTAACATGGGAGTCACGCATTATCTATACGATGTCAAGCTAGACTCGCCACAGGAGTTAAGCTGCAATAAAAGTGAGCTTTTTGTGCCTTTTTTAATGCAATTTTTAAATATATTTTGGGGACTATTTCTACGTACGCAGGGTAACCGTATACTGTGCTTCGAAAACAGATGCCTTCGGCGAATATTAGGTGTACGGTGGTTTGACTTTGTCAGGAACACAGAGGTAAGAGAGCGGACAAACCAGCCCCTTATTACGTCAAAAATTAAAAGGCGACGATGGACCTGGCTTGGACATGTGCTGCGGATGCCCCAGGGGAGCCTGAATCTTACCTGCCTCTTCTATCAACGTGTTGGATCCCGACGCCGCGGAAGGCCTCTGATGACCATCCATCGGATGTACTCAGGGGAGCTAAGGGACGCCGGAATGACATGAGGCACCGTGTGGCGGCCATTTGCTCCGAATAGGGAGCGGATATGGAAAAAATAAAAAATTTCAACGTACATTGTATGTAATAACGTAATTAACAGCGCGCTGTTCACCATACTGTACGTGCATAATCCAGTGTTTCACCTGTTTATTAGAATGTAACCTTGACACGTGCGTTTTTTTACATGCAATGTTTCCATATTAAGTCAGCTTTTTTTGTGTGATTCTGTTTTACACGAGTTTTCGTGGACGTAAATGCCGCGCAAAAAAAGGATTAGGTGTAACTTATTTACCAAATGACATAAATACATAAATCAATTTCAAAAACAATCTAGTTACTGTCTTCTTCCTTGGAACGGCAGTGTCGTAAACGTTTCTAAAGCGAGCTAACATTTTCTTGTACAAATTAATGAATACAAATATTATTACATAAAGCCGAATGTCAAACATAAATCACTCAAAGTACCAAAGTATCCAACGAACCGTTACTCAATATAAAAAATATTCTCCCTGCCCCTCTCAGTTTAAATTGTGTTATCTTTTGGAAAAATTTCAAAGAATATTGGCACAGGCCTCGGGAAATTTGACAGAATGTAAAAAAAAATATTAAATACGGTGGGTTTTCCAACAAAAGGTAGATGACGCTCAATATAAAAGAATTTTCTTCATATCATACGTGTCCGGAATCGTCTCTGTGTTTTCTATCTTTAACGGACAGTGACGGAGAAAGAAAAATTGAAAAATTGACCGGGATAGTTAATTGATTGAGTTGGCATTTACTTACTCCGTTATAATACGGTGAGATAAATAATTATGTATTCTAATTCTACAGAAATTATTTTATATATTTGTAAATAGCATTTTCGGCCTACGCCCTCGTCAGAACTATGTTTTAAACGTGCATTAGATCATGTGTATTATGTTACAGTGAAACTGTATTCTCAGTGAAAATGTAAAAGTAATAGATTTGTATGACAACATGATTTAACTGGTCACGATCATTCATATTATTGGCCTAAAATTTTGGTTTGCTTCAATGAAACAAAATCAGCAAGTAGTCCCTTTCATAAAAAGAGAAGCAAAGAAAAACACAGACAAACATAGGGCTTTTTAATTTTAAATTTAATTTCAATGACAGCTTCGAGATGAATATATTTTCACTGAGAATACAGTTTCACTGTAATATATATAACGATCAGGGCCGGATTCGCTCATCGTGGGCATTTTCACCTGATAAAAATGCATATTGAAAATTGAAAATTCTATAAGAATTGATTGTAGAACCTTTTACTCATTTTTTTGTCGTGCCTAACTCGCTTTGCAATGCTTGTTATTATTAGAACACTATTTTGATTCCTAGTTATTTAATATTTAAAAATATTTAGTTGAAAATTCTCGTGGTAGGCGAAACCGGTCCTGATAAAAATAAAATAATCGTGGAATATGAATAAATTCTTCTTTCAGAAGACCACAAATCCATATGTGAATACATTAAAGATTTATACTTCTTGATAATTAATATAATAGCTTGTGGTTGCATTTTTTCTCCCAAAAATTAAAACAACTCGATTTCATACTTATTGCGAAGTATTCTTTAGGATCTTTTATTATAATAAATTGAAAAATTAAAGACGATTTATTTCAAAAAAAAGCGTAAGCTTTACATTAATTAAAATAATGTTATCTGCTTCCAAATAGCTTCCTACGTTCCTACGTGGAATTATTTATTTATCTATCTATAAACTCACAGTGACATTTGACTTCAAGAAACACCATAGACAATGTATCTTTCTGAAATGCAAAATTGGTTCCCTGGAGCCTAGAGAGTTTAGGGGCGGAGCTAAGCAGGAGAGGATTGAGGTTCTGTCCCGTGTACCTATTACCATATTTTACCAGATTTTCTACCACTGCTCAACTAAATCTTAGTAAAGAATTTATGGTTGATTTTTTTACATAAATTCCCACAGATGGATGAAGTTTAATTATTATTTTAACCTCGCCTAGTCATTTAAGTATGACGACATTTTTATTACAGATGTTACTGACACATTACCAAATTTAAAACGGTAAAAATTTATGGCCCACGACAGTAAAAAAATCTAGAAACAAACCAATTATTCAAATTTCAGTATTTGAATCAAATTCTATAAATGGTTTATTGATCGATTTGATTCAACGGGTGGAAAAAACGTCCCCATTTATAATGTACGATCCAAAATACGGTACGCTTAGTAAATTCTACTTTAAGATACTTTTTATTGATACGCCACTGTATATTGACAGGTCTTATCTTGCATTTCTACGTGAACCTTTATCAGCCTTGCTTACTATTTCCGTGCAAAATCTCACGATCCTTTGTTTAATTTAGAGATAAGGATCAATAGCTAGATAATCCAATTCGAGAAAAAAGTTACTTTATTTCTAGAATACAAAAAGAAATATAAATGCCAACTGCCGATCAATATTTAAGATTCTGGACACGCTGTGTTTACTTAGGATATAAAACGTATTCAACGATAATTTTATTTCGTGAAAGTCTGGAGCTTGAGGGTAGTTAACCTTTCAGGCGCCACAACGTGCAGGCACGCAAGAACCACTATTTTACATTTTTTTAAATCATATTTTTTAATGAAACCTAATGAAGAGATATATTTTGAAAAAAATGTGATTGCTACAAAATCAGTATAAGTATTGGGCCGTTCTCATTTTATTTTAAATCGAGTGAAACGATATCACAGGGCTGGCACTGTATTATCTTTCGATTGGTGTAACGAGTCAGAGTAAGATGAGAATAGACGAAGGGCAATTTTTGTAGTGTTTCAATCAGGGCTGTGGAGTCGGAGTCGCAGTCGCGGAGTCGGAGCTTTTTGTCGGAGTCGGAAATTTTGAAAAGTTCGAACTTTTTGTTTTTGCATATAATATGTCAAATTTGGCTATTGGCCGGATTGGTAGGGTTGATATTCAATTGAATACACATAAATAAGAAAATTAGGAAAAAAGTGACAAAATTAAGTTTTTTTTAGTCGGAGTCGTGTTTTTGGTAAATGCTGGAGTCGGAGTCATGCTTTTGGTAAATGCTGTAGTCGGAGTCGAACTTTTTTTTAACGACTCCACAGCCCTGGTTTTAATACAACGAAGTCAAAAACGTATAATTGCGTCGTCTTAAAAGCGTGTACATATGTATGTAGAAATCGTCGTCAAATTAGGTGGCATGCCTCACCTAGCGCAACCGTATATATAGTACAAAGTTTTACAGTGCAGACTGCAAATACGAAAAAATATTTTTTGAATAAATTAATTTAAAGCCTGCCGCTTACAGTACATACAGTACATAAATTCAATTAATTTATATTCATATAAAAAAAAGCTTTATTATTTCAAAATATTAAATCTTTAAGCTGCTACCTTACACAATTTACCAAAAGTGACTTAACCTGGTTGACGAATTGATATATCTAATAAAAACGATTGTGCATCACTGGTCTAGACTGTAAATTATGCTACAAATAATAAAGTGTATCATTATTCACCAATATAACTAGAGTTACTTTTGAAGTGTTAGGTTAGGTGAGGTTAGGTTAGGTCAGGCGGGGCAAACTTTTCGGATGGAGGGCCAATTCCAAGAATTCAAAATGAGCAGTGGGCCGCGCATGTAAAATACCATTTTTAGATATAACCCGATCGTTTTTTACGTGATACATTGGTTTCAAAAAGTGGCGCACCTAAAAAATCGCGGAAAAAAAGTATACAAAATACAATAAAAAACAAAAAAAAATCAAATTCGACCTAAAAAAAAGTTTTTTGCATAAAAATATACCTTGAACATTCCCATTTTCATTCAAAAATAATATTTCTATATTCAGTTCCAATTGCGCATTTAAAATATTTAGATGTCTAAAGTGCATTTATTTGACATAGTAACTCTCTGTGATAAAAATTAAGACCGGGAAACGTGCTATTCAACGAATTTTATAAATGCACTGTGCTTAAACAAGTTTCAGAGCAGAGTCACCAATAATATCGCATGAGTTTGCACCATTTTGTCTGTAAAAAGCAAAATCGCGTACCTACGAATAAATCACGGTGCCGTCCAAAAAATCACGTAAAATCGAAATCATTGAAAAAAATCGTTTAAAAAGGAGGATCGGGTGTACTCTTTTTTTTTAAATATAAGAGAAGAATGTAATTTGTCAACGTGTTCATTTTGTAGTTGAAATTTTTAAAACTGCTTGTGAATGGTCATAGAAGAAGATGGAAACAGAATTAAGCTGAGATTCATGATCGAAAATTGAAAATCTTGAAGAATTTTATTTGATTTTCAATATTTTTTAAAAATATAAAAAATAAAATCGTCATTCAGAGCGTTCATAACACGGGTTAATAGTATTTGATGGCACGATGACAGGGTAAATGCAAAATCACAAACCTAATCATCAGTATCGGAAAGTCCGTAAAATTCTTCAATATCTTTCAATATTTTTTAAAAAATATAAAAAAATAAAATGCCTGGGTTAGGTGATGATTGTTAGTTTAGGTGATTACGTAAGGTTAGGTTAGGTGATTTGGTGAAAAAAATGAATTGCACTTATTTAAATCATGTTAAATAAAAACAATACATTTTTTTGTCAATTCCACATAAATGGAACATATAAAGCTGATTCAAATGTTTGTATCTCTATAGAGACGAATTTGAATAGTATTCAAATATTGTTAGGAAGAATTTTTTTTTTTTTAAGAAGGTTTTTATTTTTCAATACATGGAGATGGAAATGTATGGCACAATATGGACACCACCGTGGGGCATGAGTTAATATTTTGTTACGTCAAAAATATTTCGTTATGAAAGCTTCAATATAATTTATTGAATACAAATATACACGCGCGGATGACACTATGCCTGGAGCATGTAATATTAACATTTCCGTCCCGGTGGGTAAGACGGTTCGCCACCACTGCCACTTATCTTAATACAGTGTAAACTTTTGGTATTCTTAAATCATTGTTTTTCACACCTTTTGCAGTAAAAAAATATGATTTTTACCAACTAGTTTTGTCGCAATCAAATAAAAAAAAATAAGTTGAATTATTATTGACCGAAAACCATTTATACTGTCGCTACTAATTGCCAAGATTCAAACTTTACTGCCCATACGCGATAGGATCAAACGTACGCTTCAAATCAAATGAATGCTTTTTACATTAAAAGGCATAGATAAGCGCTCACGCAAACAGTTTTGACTACGCCAGTCTGTCTTTAACATCAATACGATCTGCTTGTCCGTTCATGCACGAATTAGAATATTAAAAATTATAGGAAAACTATGGTTTTTTTTAAATATATTTATATTTAGAACGATGTATAAAGATAGGTTAAAGCATAATATTACATTTTCTATTCCAATAAAGCAAGGCTGTGGAGTCGGAGTTGGAGTCGTAGTCGTGGAGTCGGAGCTTTTTGGCCGGAGTCGAAGTCGGAGTCGTCGCGGCGTTTTGCCTGGAGTTTTACTCTTGCAACAAATACGTCAAATTTTGGCGATAGACCGGATTTTTTGACTGATATATAATTGAATACACATAAATAAGAATGGTAGGGAAAAAAGTGACGAAATTAATTGTTTTTTAGTCGGAGTTGGTGTCGTAATTTTTTTAACGAATCGACAGCCCTGCAATAAAGCCATAACACTGGGGTATTTTTAGTCACCCCCTTCGGATCACACATTATTTTTCAGGGACCGTCTTTTCGAGGGTTAAGAACATCTTTGTAAGTGGGTGTGGTGTGTGAGGGATGAAAGGACAGACGCAAAGTGATCGATCAGTGAGAAAATTGAAAAGAACGGTGCGCCGGAAGCCGATCATATTAGATACAGATTATGGGGCTAAAGGGCTTTCTAGGATTGGACAGTTTAAAAAAATAGCAATGCTTTATTCATTTGTTTACTTTTTTAAAAAGCATAAACAGACACGGAATTTTGAAATGAAGAATTGTTTGAATAAACAATTATTTTGCCACGCCCACTTCACTTCAGTACCGTACGCCTTGTACGGACGTCGTGAACACCGTCGCAAATATATAAAAATATCTTCTTTTCATAGCTAGTGACATCTATACACTGTCTCTGGAAAAATAATTCTTCTATCGTTAGACAATCTCGTTGAAAAGGGGATTTTTTAGATGTCGGGCGGTAGATTTGATCAATGCGACGATTTTGCTCGGTACTGAAGCGGTTAAAGACTGGCAAAAATTATGTTTACCTAAATGGCGACCAAATACAGTAGTAGATCAGAGTGGCGATTTTCCTGTACTATAGCTGATATAGAATTTATAAGCCTCACAGACGATTTAAAATAATTCAATAAATAAAAAACATTTACGTATATGTTACAGTGAAACTGTATTCTCAGTGAAAATATATTCTTCTCCAGGCTGTCATTGAAATCAAATTTGACCACCCTATCTCCAGCCCTATGTTTGTCTGTGTTTTTCTTTGGTTCTCTTTGTATGAAAGGGACTACTTGCTGATTTTGTTTCATTGAAGCAAACCAAAATTTTAGGTCAATAATTTCAATGATCGTGACCAGTGAAATCATGTTGTCATACAAATCTATTACTTGATACATTTTCAGTGAGAATACAAGTTTGACTGTAACATATACATTACGTTTACATTTCAAGTATCTTATTTCTTTACTTATAAAAAAAAAAAATACTCATAGATTAAAAAACTTCTCTGTAACATTTTTTATATCGCTCGATCGATGTCTGCTCACATAGTTCAAGACATTCATTTTATATAGAGTAGTTATGCACAACGGTTTTGCGAGATGGGCCATATAATCAAATCTCAAATAGTTCGAGGGTCACATGGGTACAAATGATTTTTTTTCCCATATCCGCTCCCTATTCGGAGCATAAGGCTGCCGCACGGTGCCTTCAAGATTCTCTGTCTCTCGCCAACCTCCTCGCATCTTCCCAGGTCATCCCGGCGTCCCTTAACTCCCCTGAGTACATCCGATGGATGGTCATCAGAGGCCTTCCGCGGCGTCGGGATTCATCAGGTTGATAGAAGAGGCAGGCAGGATTCATCTCCCCTGGGGCATCCGCAGCACATGTCCAAGCCAGGTCCATCGTCGCCTTTTAATTTTAGACGTAATAAGGGGCTGGTTTGTCCGCTCTCTTACCTCCGTATTCCTGACAAAGTCAAACCACTGTACTCCTAGTATTCGCCGCAGGCATCTGTTTTCGAAGCACAGTATACGGTTACCCTGTGCTTTTGTGATGTGCCATGACTCGCAACCGTAAAGCAGCACAGTCAGTATGCATGCGTTGAATAAGTGGCACTTGGTTCTGACCGAGTACAGCCGTGAGTCCCAGACTTTCCGCATTGAATTAAATGTTGCTCCAGCTATCCCTAATCGGATCGCGAGCTCATTACGCGGGTCGCCATCTCCATTGATGTGTACTCCCAAGTACCTTAAACCATAAAAAATGATTACTATATCAATATTTTTAGTATATATAAAATTGAAATTTTTATTGTTTTATATTGTTCTTCCATCGTCCAGAAAAAGTTCTGAAGAAAAAAAGTGATTGATATTTGTCATTGCGGGCCGCAGGTTGTGCATCACTGATATAGGGTATACTAAGCAAACAGATAAAAAAAAATGTTGAGAACACTTTTATTCGATATTTCATAACAGATTCCCGATAAATGCTCATAACAATAATATGTATGGAAAAGTTTATTGTGAATAAAAGTATCGAGAACTTTGCGTTACAGAAAAAGTTTGAGAAGAAAAACAAGATACGAGAAAAATGTGATTTCATTAACATACCCAAGGCATTATGTATGAGCATTATTTTCCAGTCCAAAAGAAATAATCAAATATAGAGAGACTGAAAATATTTTTATATATTATCCGTCGCAAACATTGAATTTGTTTTCATTACGAAGTTTCAGTCACACGAAATATATTTTTCGATACTAAAAAATACTTCATTTTTCTTTTTTTTGTTATTATTGCGAGAATAAGAATCGCCTAATACTCAGGATTATGTGGCTGCCATTTTATTGATAGTGTCTGGCCTTGACACGTAGGTGTCACGGATATATTTCGGTTATTATTTTGACACATAAAGAATGTTCTTTACTTACTCTTGTGTCTTTACAGAGTTGTTATTTTAAATGTGAAATTAAATTGGTTTAAATCAGTGTTTCTTTTGGGATACTGATAATATTTAGCAACAAATTAATTATACATCAAATTGAATAAAATACAAATTCCAAAACCCGAAATAAACAATAAAAAAATCCAGATACCGATAAATTCAATGCAGATTAGCAAAACTACTAATTTCAGCATGAACTACCAACATTGCAAATCGGACATATCGGTTTTTGCTCTAAGAAAACTAATATGCAATAAAATGTCTCGGCGGTTGCACATTCACTTCATTAGTTAACCATTTGTCCTGCCTTAAATCAATCCGTATATCCCTAATCCCTTCGTTTATGAAGTGGTTGAGTTACTGCCTATGTTGGGATAACCACCATTGGAACATCATGTACATTGGGAGCGGACATGGTTAGTAAAAATTAAAAATAGCGTTAGTAGCTGAATATGACCAACTTACAATTCCGCACTGCAGAGTCATTTTAATACAATGCCAATGCAAAATAAATTACACTCAAACCTCTATTTGTGCGATATCAAAGATACGCGTTTTTTTTAAAAATATATTTTTGAGACTATTTTAACGTACATATTGAGAAGACCTTGATTCGGCTCCCTAGTAAATCGAGAAGGTGCCTCCTATCCGGATTTTGTGAACGGAGTGGTGAGAAACATGGAACTCTTTAAAACAAAACACGATCTCAAAGCGTTATGTGGGTGTGATTAGCGCACATTATTTAATCGTTAAGAATTTACACAGACGTTATATTAGACTAGTACATTGAATTTAAATACAAGACAAAACACAAATATTACGATAGCGAAGAAGATATCAGGAATTTGACTCGAATTTAATTCTTAGGGAGAGGATTAGGAGCGTGCATTCTCAATGCTGTTCAATCTCTCGCTGATTGTATGAAAAAAAAAGCGGTTTCTGTAGGTAGCCAAAACAATGACCGTTACAAAAATCACCACTTGCGCCCGCCGATAAGCGATTATTTATCGCCTATCGAACTGTGCATAAAATACCATGCACTTGGGCGTGAAAGAGCCAAGAGACATTTAGAGCGAGACGTCCGCATAAATATCTCTTTTACAAAATTGAAATTACTCTATATTGAATCGCTATAGATTTCAATATAGAGTATTATAGAATGAATTTATTTCCTGATATCGACTTAAACTAATTGACTGAGGTGAAAAATAGATCGTTCGAGAGAGTTCTGATGACCTACCACATAAGGCGGTGTCAATATGTATGTATGTCATCACGTAATTAACAGCGCGTTTTTCACATACTGTACGTGCAAAATTCAGTGTTTCACCTGTTTATTACAATTAGACCTTGACACGTGCTTCTTTGTACATGTTATTTTCCCATATTAAGTAAAAGCTTTTTTGTGCGTTTTCCGTGGAACGCATCTACCGCACAAAAAAGGTAAAGGTGTAATACGTAGAAAAGATCAAACTCTCATGGGGAGCATTATATGCTATTTACATTATTCAAAACATAATATTAAAGGAAATTTATTGATATTTAGATAATTTTAGCACAAAAAAGATTTAGGTGTATCAAAAACTGATAAAAAAAAGATCTTTTATCTTCCTCTGCTTTCAATGTGAATTATTATGGGCCATAAATGAATTATTATAAAAGTTTCCCTTAATGAGCTTTGGCACTTTCACTTTCAAACGGTCTCACTCATAAAAGCTCACTTTATAAAATACTCAGCTCGGCGAGTGGACAAGAAAAAAATTCAGCTTTTAGCACAAAAGCTCTCCGGGTAAGAGATACTCCCCAGCGACATTGTTATCCGAGGAACGAAAAATCGAACTTTAACCCTAAGAGGCTGTCGAGTACGCAAGAGGGTGCGATCTCAACGCGACCCTTAAACACATTCAAGCTTTCGCAGGCTTTGGCGGCGGGAGAAAGTTCGATACTACTCGTTTCCTTGAAAAAGGCTATACAATTCTTTTATATCAAAACGAGCGGATACTTTTATTCAGCGATAAATTGTGTGAAATATTATTCCATGGCCATTACATAACTGAAATGACGTTTGGTTTTTAGTTAACAGAATAAAATTATCTACCAAGAATTATTAATTGAATCGGAATAGATCAGTGGTTCTCATGTGCGGCTACCAGAGGATTTTCCTGCGACCACCAACAGCTTGATGGTAAATATTAGTATTTAATAAAAATGTGTTTTCACAAGCTAATTTGTCAACAATGACACTGAAAATTGAATATTTTGCATGCATTATATTGTGCATCAAAAATTGTTAGTTCGCAAAAACTCAAACACATACATTTTTAGGTCTTTTTGACAAAAAAAGACTCGACACATTTCCGACATTTCCGTTCGACAGCTGATGTTTCTAATGCGGCCACAGCCATATTTTACGTGAGAACCACTGGTATAGATGTATCATTATAACTTGGCCGTTAGTGAGGATTACACATTTTAAAATGCAAGATATAAATGAAAAAATATAGTTATATACATATATTTTTATCAATACAATACAGCTGAAATGGTTTTTGAAGATATCTACTCGATGGGGAAAAGTTTAGTTCCAAATTCGACGGCGGCCAAGTAATGCTGGTACATCTATAGCCGTGGTTCTCACGGAAAATTGCACTGTGGCCGCATCGTCAACATGAATGGTCTTAAGGAAATGTCTGGTGGCTGCACCAAATTTTTGTTTTGAGTTTGTCGTGTGTCATGTATGTCAAATGGACCTTAACGTGTTTGTCAATTTACTATTGGTATTAATTGCGTCCAAAATATTTAATTTTCAGAGTCTTTTTTGACAAATTAACTTGTAAAACCAATTTTTTTTCAATATCAATATTTTCCAAGAAGCTGTCGGTGGCCGCAGCCAAGTACTCTGATGGCCGCACATGACAACCACTGATATATAGTGATGAACTAAGTTTGAGAAGCATTTTGTCTTCTTTATTACATCAAGCCACGATTTAATATGATAACAAAATTAGCCATATTCCAAAATAATTTTAACATATTCATTTTTATGATCTGCTTACAGCTCAATAATGTGGATTATGCTGCCTGGCTATTAGGGTTTCAATTGCATATTATTTTCTCACATCTGATATATTTCTTTTATTGGTGAAATATTTGTCATATAGGGCCGCGTGAAATGTAAATTTGGGCCGCATATGGCCCGTGGGCCTAAGGATGTGAATCACTGTTGTAAATAAAGCAAATCTTGTTTTCACTTTTAAGTTGTTCACTGTCAATACTTGGTTTTTATTTATATTTTTAGTACTTATTCCACATACAATTTATTGGATCAGGACCGGTTTCGCTCATGGCGAGCATTATCAACTGATAATAAATACAACGAAACAGTGATATTTATCCAAAATTTAAGCAAGAATTACAAGGTAATAACTAAGCAAATACATTGAAGCAGAGTTATGGAAGGAGAATTTTTATTTATTTATTTATTCATTTATTTATAAATGTACATTGCAAAAATTTAAATTATAATTTTATTGCTTTTACAATGTGAAAAAGTTGAAAACACTGAAAGAAAAATATTTAGTTTACAGATATAAGAGTGAAAGAAAAAGAATTACATTGGCAAAATTGGCAAATAAATTGGCAAAGAAGTCAACCGAGTGAGTTCCGACAAAATCGACTACAATCTATATATATAAAAATTAATGTCTGTATGTATGTCCGCTATGGACTACTAAACCGCTCGACCGATCGATGTGAAACTTTACAAATTTATTGAGTGCACCCCCGCGATGGTTTCTGGCCTACCAATCCTTCCCCCCAACCACCCCCCAACTTCCCCCCCCCCTTTTTTTTTTAAACTTTAAGAATTTTTCGAGTTCACTCCTTCGAAGGTTTTTGGCATACCCCCCCCCATACGCTCCCCATACCTCACCCCGCCAAACAACCCCCCTACCTCCCAAAAAAAGATATCGATTTTTTACAAATTTCTAGAGTACAATTCCGCGAAACTTTCTGGCGTACACCCCCTCAAAAAACCCCACCCCCCAATCCCCACTACAATTGCTAGTATGTACATAAAAAATAGTACTCGTTATTATGTATGTATGTATGAATTAATGAAAGTGTTAATATACAATTTATTTTCTATTCGTAGAGCATCAAGCAATGTTTTACATTCTAGACCAGCCATACTCAACCTGCGGCCCACGTGCCGAATGCGGCTCAATCGGCTCTTATTTGCGGCCCAAATTAATTATAGTCACCAATTACATTTTTGATGTTGTTTTCAAAATGTGTTCAACATTGGGTTGCAATCGGTCGGTACAAAAACTGCTCGCATTATTCTCATCTACGTATATTTGTGAATCGTCATATTCTAAAATAAAATATGCGAAGATCGTATATAAAAATCAGCTCACTGATTCTCACCATGATAATATATTAAGAGTAGCCTGTAGTAATCAGGAACCTGATTTGACGAAGATAGTTAAAAGTTTGACTCAATATAAAAATTCAGATTAATTTTGAAGTAAACGATTTAAGATTTTGGATTCAGTGGTATTTTTGTGCACTTTTTAAGTATTTTTATTTTTTGTTCATTGTTATTTTTTACTTTGAAAAATACCTGAATACATGAATGTATATAATTACATAAAATAAAAGTTTTATTTTGACATCATAATACATACATATGTATGCAGTATAGTATGTGCTTATATTTAAAGTAAACTTTACAGATATGTAAGTAGAGAAGCAAAAATCTAAATGCGGCCCGGAGGAAAAATAGTTTGAGTATGACTTTTCTAGACAATTTAGACAAAATAAAATTGTCCCTGTCAAATAATAAATCATATTTATAAAAGAAGCTTGTGATAATATTTCACGGCTCAATTTTTTCCTAACTTAAATTCGGAATAATCTGTTTAAATCGCCGCTAATCTTTTACAAAGAACATCTCAGACACGCATTTTGAAGTCAAGAAAAACAATTTACAAGCCCGGCTGAATATTCTAAAATCGCTGACATTGTCAAGTTGTTTGATTTTCGAAAACAACGCGTTATGTTGAATTTAAAATCGTTTCATTGATATTCATGTATTCGTTTTCCTTTGAAGTTTTATACTGAGAAACGGGCAGTGGAAAATAAATACATTTCATTTTACATAATAAATATAGTTTTGAATAATATAAATGTTTTTCCAATTTAGATTATTGAATTTCAATAATAATTGAGGTTCTTCTACGTCGTTTGTATCGAGCGGTCACCAGTAGAGACTCCAATTCGAGTAGAGAAAAATCGATACCCGAGTAATACTCCTAATTTATAAATCGTGGGTGTAGGAACTACAAAAACAACGAACTGAGATAAATGGCAAAACAGTTTCCCATTTTGAACTGTGTGCTTACGGATTTGCAGAAAAACCGAGCAATATCTGGTAAACCGCTCATCGTACAAGTTTCATATTTTTATATCTTATAGAACTGCATTTGAGCATGATAATGCCATATTTAACTCAAAACAGCTATTTTTGTAGTTACGCCCGTATGTTTCTACACCCACGAAATGAAGATGTACAGAGAGAGTTTTATTCTACAGCGGGGATTATAAGAACTAACCTTCGAATCCATTTCAAATTTGAGACCTTTAATTTTCTATTTTTTTTAAATATATGTTTTATAAATTGAAATGAATGTTTTTATAAAATTCAATAAACTTATGTATATATTTATCATTTATTTATATATGTTACAGTGAAACTGTATTCTCAGTGAAAATGTATTATTCTCCAAGCTGTCATTGAAATTAAATTTGACCGCCCTATCTCCAGCCCAATGTTTGTCTGTGTTTTCCTTTGGTTCTCTTTTTATGAAAGGGACTACTTGCTGATTTTGTTTCATTGAAGCAAACCAAAATTTTAGGCCGGCAAATCATCGACTTGGGCCAATAATTTCAATGATCGTGACCAGTGAACTCATGTTGTCCTACAAATCTATTACTTGATACATTTTCACTGAGAATACAGCTTCACTGTAACATATACACAAAGTTGAATTAACAATATATATGTTGGTACAACTGAAACTACTCGAGTATTTTAAAAATTTACTAAATAAATATCAATTTTGGAATGTCTACAATTATTGCAAAACCTGCGGCTTACATAGATATTTCATGCGGCCCGATGTTACAAATATCAATCACCTTTTTTCTTCAGAACTTTTAACGGACGATGGAAAAACAATATATAATAATAAAATTTTCAATTTTATATACAGAAAAACTAACGATAATTTAATCACGTTTACCCATGCGGCCCTCTAACTATCTAAGAATTGATTATCTGGCCCTTCTCCCAAAAAGGTTGTGCGTCACTGCTATACACCAATGCGTATTTTAAATAAATATCAATTTTGGAATGTCTACAAATATTTCAAATAACTTACATTATTCCACGTATTGTGTTACTATTCGTGACAGGTGTTTCGTCTCCGTCAGATGCATCTTCAAACTAAGTATCGTAAAGGTTGTTTTACATCCATTCTTATAGTATGACTCCTTTAATCCAATGCCTCCGCGTAAGACATATAAATGGGAGTGAAAAAACTAGTGAAGTCAACAATAGTAACTAAATAATTGATGATATCGACTGAAGGTGTGTGATGGAATTTGAATCATTTGAATTTTATCTCTAACATCCCGGGTATCGCCTTTCGGGAATTTCAAATGCACGAATGAACTTGAACTGTCGCGTAGTAAACAGTTTTTATCGCTTATATATAATAATAAAGTTAGATTACTAAGTTTAATTGTTATTATGGCAATCTGGATGAATTAGCGAACGTTTTGATGTTAATGAGTTTCATTGAATTGGGTGGGTAAATTATAATTATCAGGTATTTTAAATGTGGTATCGTAAAAAATAATTGCCAGCTAATAGCATGAAAATGCCTACTAATTTAAATGGTGTGTTTTATCCGACGTATTATAAAAGAATTGATTTATTTAAATTATTTGAATTTATACTAATATAAACGTCTTAACTCATCCTTTTCGTGCCCGCGAAGCCATTATCATGCGCTCGGTATAAAAATATATAAAGAATAATAATAAAAAAATGTTTATTGAAATCACAAAAATATAACCATATCTATCTTATTTTAAGATAGTAAATATTACATAATCGAACGGACTGATTAAAAAAATTAGGAATTTAGATGACCATAAAGCGTACCCTCTTTTGAAAAAGGATCTCAGAGGATAAAGTCCTGTTTTGGTTCCACATATTTGTGCAAACCTAAGATGAAAATAATAAAATCAAAAACAAGATCTCGACTTGGCAATGCAAACCTTGACATGTTTACGATTGGGTTTATTATCTTATACTCATCATTTTGAAAAGTTATTTAGTAAAATGTAATGTCAAATATCACAGTTAATTAATGTGTTTGGTAATGATTTAGTTTGTAAATGTAAATAAATCAGGGCTGTGGAGTCGGAGTCGGAGCTTTTTAGCCGGAGTCGGAGTCGGCGCGGCGTTTCGGCCGGAGTCGTACAGGAGTCGGAAATTTTGAAAAGTTTGAACTTTTTAATTTTGCATTTAATATGTCAAATTTGGCTTTTGGCCGCATTGATAGGGTTGGTATTTAATTAAATACAAATAAATAGGTAAATTAACGGAAAAAGTGAAGATATTAACCCTTTTTTTGTTGGAGTCGGAGTCGGAGTCGTGTTTTTGGTAAATGTCGGAGTCGTGGTTTTGGTAAATGCTGGAGTCAGAGTCGGACTTTTTTTTACCGACTCCACAGCCCTGAAATAAATCCATAATCGTCATATGTATAGTAAATAGTTTAGTAATAATATAATGAATGTCAAACATGTTAAACTAAAAATACTTAAATAAGTACACACATATGTTCTGATTAAATCTGTTTTTTAAATGCGGCATGCGCCCGTCACTCATTTCCTAAATCTCAAATGCACCCGTCACCGCAACAAGGTTAAGAACCCCTGCTCTACTGCAACTAATTCTTACAAAATGCTAAGTCATTAAGCAGTAGTTGCAATATTGCGTGTTTTGTTTCTTCAGGGACTTTTCATACCACCCGGGAGACAAAAATCAATGAGGCAACAAAGCGACCCGTCATTCGTGATATATCTTAGAGTGGCGTTTCTGACAGATGCAGCATGGAAAAATACATTTTTGAAAATCGAATACGTGAATATGGCAATTGTTTGAAATTCAAAAATGGTAAAATTTAAAAAGTATTCAGTTGATTCTGGTTGAAGTAGCTAATCAGGAAATCAAAAAAAAAATTATAAATTTTCAAAACACTCTTTAATCGACCAAACTTTTTTTGTAGACCATTCAAGACCATGCTGAAAAAAACAATCAACCAAAAATTCATGATTATTTTACGGTGTTTTATGTTTAAATAACAAATTTAAATGTATTTTAAATAAATAAAACACATTTTTGTTGCTACTTATAATTTGGCCAGAACCGGTTTCGCTCATCGCGAGTATTATCAACTGTTCATTTCATCATTAATCAATAGTTATTATGACTTCTAATATTACTTTTACTAACGCAAACACTCTTGACTGAATTTCTATTCAGTGATGTACAACTGATAATTTATTTCGCATAAATAACCATTATTGATTATATGTATGTGCATTACAGAAACCATAAATTATAAGTTTATTGCTTTTGCAATGCGAAAAGAGATTAAAGCATTGTGAGATAAAAAAAAATACAATTTCAAAGACGTCAACCGAGTGAGTTCCGACTAAATCAACTATAAAATATAAAATAATAGTGCTCGTCTGAACTCACTCACGTCCACGTGGAATATATCAACATCCGAAGCATTACTGTTCGAAGTACGAAACGATTCTTATCTTTATCAAATAGTATGTTGGAATAGTACTATATAATGTGTATTATAAAAAAAAACATTTTTATTACTTTTAGTGGATCAGGACCGGTTTCGCTTATGGCGAGCATTCCAAGCCGGTCCTGATCAAATAAATTTTATGTGGAATAAGTACAAAAAATGTTTTATTTTTTTTACTATAATGCCATTCCACCAAGTATTGACAGTGAACACCTCAAAAGTGATAATGTGTATTATTTATTTACTACATATAATGCCTTTCCACCAAGAAGTGACAGTTTACAACGAGAGAGTAATTTTAATGTACTTTATTTTTTGTCGAAGAATTATCTTTCGCTACTTCTAGGCTATTACCAACTTTGGGTATTCAAAGTTGGACAGGAAAGTCATTAACGACTTGAATCTGAATAAAAATTGACAACGCACACACGAGAGAAAGCTTCGTGCAAAAATTTAAACATAGATAATCTACATTTTGTGATAAAGATATTTTTTACTCATCGCGCTAAACGGTTCAACATCCTAAAGTGAATTACGAGCTGTATTACATACAACATTCATAGAAAATTGATGTATTCTCGGTTTATCACATTCAATATATAAGTTTAGTATAAATATATATATATTTGTGTTCAAAGCCAACAGTGTGACCCGGAAAAACGGAGAATAGCGAAAGTTTAGCTGTGACAAGGGCATCAGTGAAAATAGCTATCAACTATATCACTTTCAAGTTCTTCACTGTCAATACTCGGCAGGTAGACATTACATTAAAAAATATTCAGGATTCGTTAGATACTAGTTAATACATCAAGTAAATTGCTTTTCACTGTTTTATAATGGAGTTCTACCAAGTAAAGTAGGCAATTTTAGTCAATAATAGCAAAAGCACTTTTAAGGTGTTCACTGTCAATACTCGGCAGGAAGACATTATATTAAAAAGTATTCAATAATTCATTTATTAAGATCAGGACTGGTTTCACTAGTTACCAGTTAAAACATCAAGTAAATTGCTTTTCACTGTTTTATAATGGAGTTCTACCAAAAAAGTAGTCAATAATAGCAAAAGCACTTTTAAGGTGTTCAATACATGGTGGAATGGCATTATAGTGATCATCAGTTGCTAACGCTCACCACGAGCGTAACCTGTCCTGATCCAATAAATTTAAATGTACAAAAAATTTTATTAATAGCAGAGGCGGTCGACCAACTAACTCCCAGTCCATTTCTAGATATCATAGCAAAGTGTTAGAAAAGTTTGTCTTTGAGAAACATATAGTTCTCGTATAATGGCCAATGTCGATATGCTCGAATGCGGTCCATGCGCACCACATCGAATGTTTCGCAAAACATTTACGATATTTACAAATTTGTGTGTAAAACATTTTTCCTCCACTGCTAAAGTAATTGAATAAAAGCGCTTGCGATGGAAAAACGATCAAATCTGACCTATTTTTTTTCATTTTATTTATCGTAAATAAGTTTTTAACAAGGGAAGTAAACCGATAGACACGTGTACAATGTGAGCATCCACTTCGGTGGGAAAGTTTTTTATTCGGGCTGATACAGGCTGTCGCGGCGCATTGATTTATGATCGCTCGAAAATGAAAAAAAAAATACATATATTTCTTTACCGGGGCAACAAAATATTTATTTATCTTAACATTTCCGTCTCGGTGGGTAAGACAGTTTACCACCACTGCCACTTAATCTTAAATATCCATCTTAATATTAGTGATACATTGTGTGAACATTTAGTATTCTTAAATCATTGTTTTTTACACATTTAGCAGTAAAAAAATATGATTTTGAGCAACCAGTTTCGTCGCAATTAAATAAAAAAGAATAAAGGTCAGATTATTATTGACCGAAAACCATTTTTACTGTCGCTACCAATTGCCAGGATTCAATCTTTACTTCCCATACGTGATAACGTTATCTTATTTCAAATGCGATTCTATCAAACGTACGTTTCAAATCAAATGGATGCTTTTTACATTCAAAAACATACATAAGCGCTCACGCAGTCTGTCTTTAACATCAATACGATCTGCTTGTCCGTTCATGCGCGACTTAAAATATGCATAATTATAGGAAAAGTATCGATTTTTATGTACATATTTTTTTAAGAACGGTGTATAAAAATGAGTTAACGCATAATATAACATTTTTTTTAATGCAATCTATGCCAATAAAGCCATAACACTGGGGTATCTTTAGTCCCCCCCTTCGGATCACACGCTTTTATTTGAGGGTCCGTCTTTCGAGGGTAAACGATATATCGTGAAAACGGACGACACCCGGAAATCGACAATATTATGGACGCATGAAAAGCAACTACTTCATTTACGATTCGGTTCCTATATATTTAGTTTACGACGCAAATGGCGATCTGAAGTACTACGGATAAATCATGGGACCGTCGAAATGTGTCGCGAAACGCCGGGAATAATATTGTCAGTTTAAGAAATGAGTCATATAGTATAAAAAGAAGAACTATCCTCTATTCGAATTTTTGACAAAAATACGTTTGATTTTTATTTTTCAATTTAAAAAATAGCCCATGAAGCCTGAAACTTGAAATTTATTTGAGCGGCTACATTGCAACATCGCTAAGAATAAATCTGTGAATGGTCGAAAGTATGATTGACCAAACCAATTTACTTTTTTCCATAGTCGTGAACCGTTCAGATTTTGATACTAACCATAATTTTCTTTTTTTCCGCATTTTCTTTTACCATAATTTTTTTTTCTTACCATGTCTGCTCCCAATTTAGAGCATTAAGGAGTTTATGTCATCATATTTTTTTTCTACGAGTACTGCTTGTTACTCAGTTGCTCAACCTCTGTTGTTCGAAGAGAGTAAGGGATGGAAAGGATACGAGGACTAGGACAGGACTAGTGGTAAACTGATCACTGTCACTATGCGTCGCCCTTCGGGATCGGAAAGGAGGTAAGGGATTTTTAGCAACACAAACACCCATTGCCTCTGAGCAGAATCGATTTATCGTCTGAAAAAATCTGCTCGTTACAAGAATCGATCCCGGGCGGTCTGACACGGTAGTCAACGACGTCGACCACTGCATCACGGACCGGACCATAGTTACTAGAATAATTTGTACTGTTGGTCCAAACTAAGTATATATATGTCTTTATCGCATATATTTTGGATAAACAGTATCATCTCAATGAAGTTTTGATTAAAATAGTTAATCCTCCTTACGAATACTGACCGTGATCGGTAACTGCAAATCAGTAATAGTTTTCTATTGGATTTTAAGCGAAAATTATAGAGATTAGGTCAGTGATCGCTAAACGGTTGCTATCGAGCTACCGGTAACTCGCGTTGGATATTTTACCATATTTATAATTTATTTATACAGCAATCTTGAAAAATTGAAAGCAAATGAAGCATTATTAACATTTATTATATAAATATCTAAAAATGTTGAAAAATGACTGAATTTTATTTTCAACACTTTATATAGGAGAAATGAAAATTGTGCATTGAATTTAACGACATTAAATTACATTTAGAGTTTTTTTCCCCTTTCTCCAAGATGCTTTTTTTAGGAGAAAATTAACTTTTCTTCTAAAGACCTCGTGTATCATGTATAAGTAGCTCATCAGACAATTTCAATTTCGGAACTCATATCCTTATTGAGCATGGAGACCACTGGAATTAGGCACTTTTGCACTATTTTTTTTCCAATAACTGAAATTACTTCCCTACTCAAAATCAATAATATTGTAGAAAATTCAACCTGTTTCTTTTCATTAGTTCTTCTGAAGTGTCTATTGTGTATGTGTAGGTAAGCTTGGCTTCCTTATTTAAACCCCCTAGAGAAGCCGTTCAGAATTGTATACAATAAGTTACGTTGGTCTTTATTGGTAATTACAGGTGATTTATTTGCAATCCATGGAAATACGGGTGCCCATTGGGTCCGACGTTTTACGCTTAAAGTACAATTTATTTCGCTAAAAACACTTCAGGAAGTCAAGAAAAATATATGCTTTTTTTACTGGCAACGCAAAAGCCATGAATAATAATTTCGAATTTTGACTGAAGATGCTAGATGGAATTTCAATACCAAATTTGAATCGTTTTAATTTTGTACTTTTCCTTGAGTTTTATAGCTAACGTCCTGGGATACGACATCTTTTTTAGAATTTTCAAAAAATATTCAAATTTTACACAATAACCATATTATTAAAATATAAATAATAACGTCGTTACTGTGGTCGTATGCAGTGATCCCAAACTGTGAGGCGTAGGTTTTTTGCTAAGAGGGACCGTGGATTATTTTTTCAGATTTTGGGGGTTGCCGTATGAAAAAGTTTGGAAAGCACTGTTGCAGTGGCAAGATCTTTTCTCTAGCGATCAGGTCGATTTCAGTTTAAGTCCTGGCATGGTCAAATTTTTTCAATTAAAAAAGAAGTCAGATGATGACAGAGATGTAATTTTTCGTTGAATTGTTCTTGACTGATTGACAAAACTTCTTTCGGCTTTCGGCATCTTAAGGTATTTCAAGTGCACGAATAAACTTAGAACTGACCGTTAACATTGCCCCAGGTCGTTAACGACAAAGCTCATGAAAATTTACAACATTAAAACGATTTCAAATATCAATAAAGGACTGTCCTACTTGAAAAATATTCACGCATTCAAACGAAATGGAAATTTGCATTGACCAATCGAATTTATCTGATATTTATAAAATTAATACTGCCGGTATTTGAGGGAAAATCTTGCATAACTGCTGAGGTATTTAACCCTTTATATGGCAAATTAAATATAATCTTAAAATATTTACTAACCATATAAAAAAGTATGTATTTTTGTGTCAGAAACATCAATATTTTCATTGGTTAATTTTGGACCAGTTTAGAAATTTTTGTCGTCAACTGTGCGACATTGAAGTTGGAGGTTTTTCCGTGACGTGACGATAAAATGTTGCTAAGACTACAACAGACTGATAATTTATGTGATTTTTTTTATAAATGTATGTGTATTTGTATATGAAATGATTATAAAAGTAGTTTTCTCTAATAATCGCAAAACAGCCTTCATAATTCAGGTCCAAATGCAATACTGTGCTCCAAAGCTGTTAGTTGCGCGCAAAAACGGTCAATTGTTAATTTAAAAGACAATGATTTTTGAGAAACAACGCAAACTTTGCGCCATTTGACCAATTTAATGACGAAATAATATTATCGACGATGCATTGAGATGCTAATATTGACTTTACTATGGGGTGGTATTCGATAGTTTGATCTTAATGCGAGTGGTTAATATATCAACCAATTTCGGCCTTTCCCCTTTAAAGGGTTAAAGTGTTAATATGGTAGGAAAGTAAGAAACAGCAATGACGTACGCAGTTATGTATGAAGTTCCCACTAAAGCACCAGAGTGGAATAGGCGGCTTATGAAAGTTGTGCACTCAAATAACCCTCAGCAAACTGCGATATTTTATCAACCACATTTAATGGATGTATTCTGTTTTGATCGCCACTTCCTTTGACGCAAAGTATGGCTAATAAATCTTACGAAAAAGTTTACACCATTCGGGACCGAAAGGTGCAAAAAAAATATATGAAAAGAATTGCTTAATGTAGGTACCGACTAATTTTTCACGACGGTCGGCGCGGGGTTTTCTCATTTTTTGAGATCGATACCATTAGCCTGCCCCCATCCCATTTGGCTGCCACTGTAATTCCGTGCTTTTTTCCTTTCCTCCGCAACCCTAAGAAAGCACAAACAGGGCACAGTGGCGCACGAGGATAGAGTGGCTGATTGCTTTTCGCACGCGATTGATATACTCATATAAACTTTAACGCTTTGGCTCTGGGCAACGCAACCGATGACCATCGAGCCAAAATGAAAAGCATTTTAAAGCACCCACTATCATGCGCTATAACAATATTTATTAAGTAGCTATTTTTCTTTTTTTAAAAATATTCATATTGCTTTGATTGCAAACCGTACTTCGTGTTAATATTAACACCCGATCATCTTTTTGCGCGAGGGATACGTTGCTAAGACTACCGTGCCTAAAAATAGATTAGATGCCCATACAAAATTGTAGATAGGTTACATTACTAAAAATCAAATTAAAATTCGAATTCATTTCTACATGAGTTATACAAGCAATAAATTTACATATTTTTCTATTCAAAGTAATTGTGGCAAATATAAATATATTCAGTAGGTGTCGTTACTTGAAAATAAAAAGACTTGCCCGATCTCTGCTATTTTTCGGTATATAGTTCTTTAGGAATGAAGAAACAGGAAAAAATAACCAGTTACTTTAAAAACCATTGTATTTCGAAACCGTGCAAAAAGATAATCGGGTGTATATATGTTTGTATTACACCAAATCAATTCGTAAAACACATATCGCTACATTAGTGCAACAGTACGAAAATCTACAAATCTTAGTTTCGAGATAACGATTGGTTAGTATTTTGTACAATCCTATATATCTATAAAAACATAATTTTTTCGAAGAGCTTTATTAATTTTTGATATTCTCATAAATATTGTACGCTATATCAGGATAAAGATACCATAATCATACTATAATTATTTGTGAAACCTACATCAAACATAAAATAATAAACAATAACCTTCCTTCCTTGACATGAAAGGAGCAACTCTTTAAGTGGTTAACTTACAGTCACACATAATTTTAAGATCTACAAATTCTCAACCTGTCTGCCTCAACTAGAATAACAGTAACCGCATTTATGGTGACGTTTTTTTTTTAATTTCAAGATACTTTGTTGACAATTTCTATTTGGAAAAAAAATGGTTTACGATCCCTATATGTCAAATGTTATATGCTTGAGTCAGAGACGCAGGACTAGGAACAAAAGTTGAATACAGCCTGGCAACACGCAAAGAAATGGGCAAACGCGATGAAATTAAATTATTATTTATCGCCACGATTAAAACTTTACTATTTCAAGTAAACAACATCAAGGTTTTCAACCCCTTAAACATGCTATGTAATAGCAACCAATATGAATATTTAAAATTGTGATTATTTGGATAATCTGTGTTGGAAAAAAATACTTTTTACGGCCTTAAGTTATCTGTTGGTAAAGTGTCGGCAAAGATTACGCAGATGATAATTCTTGCTACAATAGACTGACCTGAACGCAATTTAAAGCGAAAAATAAATAAATCGTTCATAACAAAAAAAAAGATTTGCTTGCCCGAACCGCCATTGAGCAACTCTTAATCTGAACGCCGTATGTCAACGCGTATGTTTTGTGCTTAATTCCACAATTCTTGCCGAGTGTATGTGTCTTATGCAGTCAATTACACGCACTGCTGACCTCACACACCCTCTCTCCAATTACCGGACGCGCTTTTTTCAGTTAAGACGTCACGTCTCCTTTATGTTGCACACTTTGTATGTTAATTAAAGATCTGTGTAATTGATGATATCGACTGAAAGTGCTTGATGGAATTTCAATATCAAATTTGAATCGTTTGATTTTTCTACTTTTCGAACTGACAGTTCAAGTTGTCCCGCATCGTTAGCGACAAAACTCATGGAAAAGTACAAAATTCAAACGCTTCAGAAAAAAAAGAACTGTCTTTATATTGCAACTATAAAAAAAGTTTTGGTAATTTGCAAATAGATTAATAATGAAATATTTTATAAGTGTTTAATTTATATATATTTGACGTTATTTAGTGTTACGGTTAAACCAAAAATTACATTGTAAGATTTTTTAAGCAAAATGTGTTAAATTAGCACTATGATAAACAAACCTGCTATATAAATCAATTTTAAGGTGTTCACCGTCCATACTTATTGAAATGGCATTATAATAAAACATTTTTGTAGTTATTCCACATCAAATTTATTAGATCAGGACTGGATTCGCTCATAGCGAGCATTATCAACTGATATAGTTATAAAAAAGTTAAGCAAGACTTACGAGGTATGACAAACAATTGGTATTACAAGTAAGCAAATAATTCAAAGTAAAATAAAAAACAAAAAAATATACCATAGTAAAAATGTTGAAGACCTCTTAGCAATACAAGCATCAACAAAAATAGTTTAATCCATGAAAAATAATCATGGACGAATCGACCTAGTGCCGTATAAAAAAAAAATGCTTGTGAGTTTTTCAACATCATTAATTTCAAGTGTGAGAAAAAAATAGTTGTATTATTTCGACTACGTAAAAAATAAACATTACTCAATATATTTATTTCGCAGTGTTTCAATTTTGCCATCTCAATTTCACACGATCGATGTTTATCAAACGGCCAGAGCATAAATTTTGAGCGAATTTTGCACATCATCGACGCGATAAAATCACATTGCGAAAGACATACAGCAGTAACTTAAAATCTGTTTATTTTTATATGCCACTTCAACAGTCGATGTTTTATGAAGAAGGACTGATTGCACATGAAACGTTTGACATTATACTTTTAAAAAGAGTAGAACACAGTAAAAAATTGATTTTATTAACCTGCTTTTTAGTGAGAAAATAATTTGTGTGCGGTAGATGCGTTCCTCGGAAAATTGCACAAAACAAAGATAATGCTCGCCATGAGCGAAACCGGTCCTGATCCAATAAATTTTATGTGGGATAAGGACTAAAAATGTGTTATTATTTTGACGTGACAACGTCTTATAAATCGATGAACGCCCGCTGCACGCACGAAAAAACATGACTCATTGGCCCGTTTGTCGCGTTACGCCGAAGGCAAGCGTGCGAGCGAGAGCGCGGATAAGCGATAGAGAGGCACGATCGGCCTACCGTTCGGATTGTGCCGCATCTATCTCTCTTCCACTCGATTGGTCGATGCGTCTGAGTAGAAAAGAGACAGCGGCTGCACACAACTTATACACCTACAGTACCTACACGTGATCTATTTACAACTGTTTATAAAGTGAAGTGAAATGTTAATGTGGTTTTCATTGTTCATATTACAACAACAATTGCGGCAATAAAGGTAATTAATTCTTGCATATTAAAAATCTGTAGATTTCATTTCACTCCTTCTTCGTATCCATACAAAATAATGATAATTCAATAAAAATGATTCCATTTTATTCATAAAAGTATGCAATCATTTCATCAATGTTTTCTTATGACGTTGTCACGTTAAACTATCGTCCGTAAACCGACTTTACAGACAACCATTTTTTTATCATAAAAGTTTCATTTAAATTCAAAGTTCATACCAAGTACCAGCCATTCCACCAGATATTGACAGTGAACACCTTAAAAGTGACTTCACTGTGCTGCCTTAATGAAAGAAATGAAAGGTTAAAATGGGTTCGAAATATTCTAAAATGAATCATCTAATCACAAATGTCTATACGGGACCTATTATTTCTCGACGTGAGAACTTAATTATCATTCCATTTCAAACACACACACGTTTCCTGTTAAATATGAAACAGGAATAATTATTAAAGTCGTATAACACTTGCTAACTGTAAATATCACATACCTTTCTTCCACGAGGATTTGCTCCTTACAAAAGGGATGATTTCGAGGGTGTAATTGAAATACCTAGTGTCACGTACATGGCTGTACAAAGCAATCGGTGAGATTTTGATTCAACTATGTATCGCTTAAATATTATGAACAAAGGATATTAGATGGTGAAACTATCTGCTAACTAATACGGTAGGAAAATAGCAATGTATTTTAGTTCTAGTATACTAGTTTAATGTATATTAGTTCTTAGTTCTGACGAAGGTGGAAGCCGAAATAGCTATCAACAAATATATAAACTAATTTATGTAGAACTAAAATACATTGTTATTTTCCTACCGTATTATAATGGAGTTCTACCAAGTAAATGCCTACTCAATCAATATCTGCTAACTATTGAGAAAGTGATATGTACCATAGAAATCATTCAACGCGAATCATATCACCTGTAAGAATACAATTTGTAAATATTTGCAAGTATTTAATTTCCATATAATTATGATTGAGGATTTGGAATGAAGGAGTTTGATAGAATTTCAATACTGAATTTGCTTACACTTTGTAATTTTCCATGAGTTTTGTCGCTTACGACCGGGGGTTCGCCTTTCGGCATCTTCAGGAATTTCATGTGCACGAATTAACTTGAACTGACACGTAATATATTGCTTTAACGTATCTTTATACATCGTTCTAAAAATATATATATTTAAATCGATGGTTTTCATATTCTAAGTCACGCATGAAAGAGACAACCTGATCTCGTTGATGTTCATTACAGACTGACGTAATCAAAACTACGAACGCCAGCGCAATTTTAATGTAAATAGCATCCATTTGATTTGAAACGTACGTTTGAACGAGGCGCGTTTGAGATAATATAATTTTATCTTATCGCGTATGAGCAGTGAAGTTTGAATCGCGACAATTTGTAGCGACGATATATCAGGAGCTAATTTTCAATCAGTGGACAATTCCCAAAATACTTTTTTTCAACTGTCAGTTTTAGATTAAACTTTTGAGACCTTTTTTATTCACATCGAAAAGTTTGAATTGTTACACATTATCCGTAATTCTTTAATTTAAAACATATGTTAAAAATATTGACAGTAAATACAAATTTATGAGGAAAAGGTAATGGAAATATCTCACATTTTCAGTTTTTCAACAAATGGATTTGTCCACTTTTGAAAACAACCTCCTAATATATGATTTTCGGCCAATAATACTCCGACTTATTATCTTTTTTAATTAATTGCGACGAAACAAGTCGAAAAAATCATATTTTTTTCTGCAAAAAGTGTAAAAAACAATGATTTATGAATACCAAAAAAAAACACAATGCATCACTGATGTTAAGATAGATATTTAAGATAAAGTGGGATTAGAGGAGGGGTCGACTATCTAACCCGGCGGGAAGGAAAAGTTGAAAGTGAAACGTATATACGTACATAGATTATGTGTAAAATTGTGTATCACGCAACATAAAGCTTTTCTTCACTACATATCGTCCAACGAGGGGATACTGAGAGAAAAGAAAATCATGTCAGATCAATGAACTTGGACTATCTTGAAAAAAAAAGAAATCTAGAAGTTCTAGACCGGAAGAGAAATTCGCTCGAACACAATAATAATTAATCCGACAGGGCAGAGTGAGGCAAGAAAAGGGCGGAGCGGGAAACCGCCCCGTGTAAATAAAGCAAAACCCGAAACAGCCTTTTACTTTTTGAGGGCGGCCATAGCCGTCCGTGTTACAAGAAAATCAAGAATCGTGGCAAACAGAAAAACTCGACGGACGCCGATTTGTTAACCGGGGTAGGGTAGGGTATAGCGTCAAAACTGGGTTCTCAAACTTTTCATTTAATTCCACTGCATAAAACGTTGAACTCAAAATTTATTACATTTGTCATTTCCACAAAAGTTTATTCAAAATAACAACTCTTGGCATGTGCTTTTTATAATTTAATAATAATAGAGACATTGTAGTTTATATTGTTGCCAGGTCCGTGGTGCAGTGATCAACGTCGTTTTGCAGTCGATTAATCAACCTTGCTCGAAGGCATGGGTACTTGTGTTGTTAAAAATTCCTTCCCACCAACCCGGTTTCAAAAAGCGACGCGTAGCGAGAGCGATTAGCTAATCACTAGTCCTGTCTTAGTACTCGCATCTTTTTAATTTCTACTCTCTCCTTGAGGAGTCCATGTTCTCCACGTTGATGAGCATGGTAAAAAAAACTCAGTTTTGAGTCTTATTTCATATTATTAATTAAAACCACTTGCCGGTCCAATTGATTTAACATATGTACATATGCACATATGCACACATTTGAAAATGAAAAATACACACACAAATTTGTAATAACATATTTTTTATCTGTTAGTCTGTGTCCAGCCCTTGCTTGCACTAGATCAAATTCGTAATTTTCGTATGAAGTTTGCCCGAGTTATCTCGTGATGTCCATTTTTGACGATTTTCAAAGCCCGAGTATACTCGGGCGTGCCCGGGAAGGGTATAATGGATAAATTTGATGGAACATTTATGTTGTTTAAAAATTAAAGAATAATCAGAAATTTATTGTATTTATTCCACGATATATTTATTTAGATTAGGACCGATTTTTCTCGGATTTATCCGAATTTCATAGAAAAATCAACATTTTCGCTGACTTTAAATACAATTAAAATAAAAATAATAACACATTTTTAGTACTTTTTCCACATGAGATTTATTTCATCAGGGCCGGTTTCGCTCATGTTTCGAGCATTATCAACTGATAAGGAATACAATAAAACAGTAGTATTTATGCAAAAGTTAAGGATGAAAACAAGGTATGACAAACAATTGGTAAAACAACTAAGCAAATAAATTAAAGCAAATTACAAGAAAAATAGACTAAAAATAAAACTTAGCAATGCAAAACTAACACATCAAAAATCAATTCAGTATGAATAAACATTAACAAATTAAAAGCCCAAAATTAAGTGAATTTAATAAAAATAAATAAATCTACATGTAATTAATCATAATTAGATGGAAATCCCGGTAATGAGTTCGAATAGTCAGTTCCTGTAACAGAATTTTACCAATTTTACCAATTGTTTGTCATACCTTGTTTTCATCCTTAACTTTTGCATAAATACCACTGTTTTATTGTATTCCTTATCAGTTGATAATGCTCGCCATGAGCGAAACCGGTCCTGATGAAATAAATCTCATGTGGAAAAAGTACTAAAAATGTATTATTATTTTTATTTTTTAAAAATATATTTCATTAGTAAGGTAATAAACTTATTAGAGTCAGAGTCGGAGTCGTGTTTTTGGTTAATGTTGGAGTCGGAGTAGTGTTGTTGGAAAGTAACTTACTTATAAAATTCATATAGCTGCGATATTTGCAGATTTGTAAGCTGGGAATAGTGCTCAGTCTCTAGTTCCGTAGTATTTTTTCCATTGCTTACTCTCTTTTCGTATCCTGCATTTTTCCACTGAGGCTTTATTACTCCGCCGATTCCTGCTCTTTGGATCAAATACTTCTGGTCATCCTGCAGGAATCATGTATATTAATTATTAATACCAATGTAACAATTCTCATCTCTCTAGGCTCCAATCCCAGGCCAGGCAGTTTGGTACCTCAATGGAATTATTTATTTCTGTTTAGATCCTAGAGACAGAACGTATTGAGAGCGATAAGCTAACGACTAGTCCAGTCCTAGTCCTATCCTTTCTATCCCTATTATCTTGGAATAAAATCGTTAAACCAACTGAGTTAAAAGTCGGTCTCGTAGAAAACTTCTGTTGAAATGAGTCCAAAAAATATATATGTATAATTGTACATAGATTTTTTATTAAATGGTCAGAATAGAGAATGCAGAAAAAAATAAGGTCATAATTTATATAAAATGTTCATATTTTAAATGAAATTGATATACTATTTGGTCAGATTTCTTCTGAGAATTAGGCTTGTTTTTTTTTTTAAAAAATTCTTATTATTAATTATTATTTTTATTATAATGCCTTTCCACCAAGTAAACACCTTAAAAGTGATTAAATACAATTATTCAATTTTCAAACATGACATTATCAATAACTATTGACGTAGTACATAATTCAGCAATTGACAGCTCACACATTTAGTATGTGCCAAATGGGTTATTATAAACCGAGATTATATATTTATTTTTTAATTAAATTACATTGTTTAATTCACCGCATAGTTTTAATAAGTTTTTACTATTTGACTGCGACTAACCATTTATAAATCGTTTTGTTTCAGGTAAACCCATACACGTTTCAATCAAATGAAGATTTTTAACACACTGGAAACATTTGTGGTAAGTGAAAAATCTTAACCTATTGAAAAAATGAAAAGGATTTTTAGATATCAAAAAAAAAAACAGAAAAAACGATTAGAAACACAATACGTTGACACTGTCAAAACTCGGTGAAATAATAAAATGTAATGTCAATTTTATTGTAAATACTTATTCCACATTGGATTTATGAGGATTAGGGTCAGTTTTTCTCATTATTTGACACCGCTCGCGATGTGTGAAACCGGTCATGATCCCAGTGACACGTTGAAAACTGTTTAAAGGAAAAGAAATTTACGAATTTCGTAATCTTCCTTCACCGTTTGATGTAGTCAATATTGATGGATTTCTGGGATTTTTAAGCTAAAATTAATATTCTTAAGTATTAGCTCATATATGTACATATAAACGCCAAATACAAAATATTTCAGATACAGCAAATCTACATAATGATGTTTTACCGTGAGAAAAATAACAATGTATTTAATTAATGAGGGTCCTTGATGGAATTTCAATATCAAATTTGAATTGTTCAAGTACTCCTCCAATTTCAAGTACATCCGTGCACTTGAAATGCCTGAAGATGCCGAAAGGCGAAACCCGGGTCGTTAGCGACAAAACTCACGGAAAAGTACAAAATTCAAACAATTCAAATTTAACAATGTATTTGTTATTTCTGTCACCGTATTATAAGGGAGTTTTTCCAAGTAAATGCCTAATCAATCAATAATAATGTTCTATTAAAAATTTTGCGACAAAAAAAGTGTTTGTTTTGATTGAGGGCCACTGAGCTTCGGCATGTTCCGGGTATGTGGGGTAAGTAGCCCGAGCAACCCTTGTAAGGAAACACAGTAACTCGGAGTGGTCACGCGATTATTTAACGTGTTTGGGTGGAAAGCCATCGAAGGAATTTCTTCAAAATGTGGAGTTCGCAAGTATTTGTATTATACGCGGGGGGTCAAATACCACGACTAGCCTTTTATTGATACACAATTTATGATATTTACTTTGCTTAATGTCGGGAAGAATAATATTTACAGGCTGAGCATAACTGATGTAACGCCGTTATCTTAACCCACAGAAAAGGAGCGGAAACAAAATAAGGGTAATTAATGGCAAACCATTGAATGTATTCATCGCTGCATCTCATGCATTATGTTGTCTTTTTCCGCAAACCGACTAACTATGGCCACAATGACAAGCGTTAATTTTGGCGTAGCGTGTCGAGACTTCATTAACAAAGGTTGCCGCAATGGCTTTAACGATGGCACCGTCTGAGAAGTCGAAACGCAGCGTCATATCGTAAACAATTTGTACGGCGAAGCAAGTGATTTTAACTGCGCTTCGACTTCCAGCCATTGCAGCAACCTTTGATTATGAGCAAGTCCCGCCACGCTACGCCTAAATTGACGCTCGTCACTGTGGCCATAGCCTTACGCTGGCAGACCGCAGTGATATAAATAATAATGAATCTGATTTTATCTGGAATGCGGAACGGATATCTGTGTATATCAAAATTCTCTCCAACACCCAACCGATCCTTAAATGAGACGCAGCCAAAGCGATTAGCCAAACACTTATCCTGTCCTAGGTCTTACTCTCTCTATCTCTACTCTATAGTATATGTATTTATAGTCAATTTGATATCAGTTGTGCATTTTGTTTTATTTTTTATCAATTATGTGCGTATTTGTTTTACCAATTGTTTGTCATACCTTTTATAGTCTTGCATAGTTTTTTTTTGTATTTCTTATCAGTTATCGCTATCGGTAATCGTTCGAAAATAAAAATTAATCAAATTTCGAACGATTCAAACGATTTCGACTGAAGATACTTGATGAAATTTCAATTTCAAATTTGAATCATGATTCGCCTCTCAGCATCTTCAGACATTTCAAGTGCACGAATGAACTTCAAATAATAATTTTAAACAGTATCCACTACCAATTTGGATCATTATACACTATTTTATCTCAACAGATTATATCTAAGAGAAATGCGTGTTACCCAGCAGCTCAAACTTTTTTTTTGTATTGATAAAAAAGATATGATTATTAAATCGCCAGTGGGTAGTTAATCGCTCTTTCTACGTCCCGTTATAAGGATCGGTTGGGTGTTGGAGGGAATTTTGGATAACACAGATATCTCGCTTTCCAGATAAAATCAGATTCATAATGTATATCATTACGGTATGCCAGCATAATTCGGTTTGCGGGAAAAGACAACATAATGTGTGAGAGGCAACGATGAATACATTGAATGCTTTACCATTCATTACGATTATTTTGTTTCCGCTCCTTTTCTGTGCGTCAATATAAAGGCGTAGCATCAGCTAAGGATTGGGTGGATGTGGCAGGCTATTTAAGATAGCATAGACATCCATATATTTGAACAGAAATCAATAATTCTTATCTTAATCAATTTTCTAATCCCGAATCTCGAAAATTTTCAATGCCTGACTAGACCCAGGATTAGAAAACATGATGCCGAATTTTTCCGAATTGATTTTTTTTGTCAAGCAAAAACGAATCAATATTAACACTTGGTTTATGGGGCCTTTTAATTACTTTGGTAATTAGCATGTTATTTTGTACCTAATGGCCAATTATCAAACGCATAAATTTGTGCACTCCGTAAGCATTGTGTTAAAAAACTTTATTTAATCCAAAATAACCCATCACTCAAAGGGTTAACAAAATCGTAAAATTTCGTCGACTTCCACGTGTCATCTTCGAACCAAAAAATGCTTTAAAAGATTAAGAATTATGTGACGCGCTGCGCATTATTGACGAGATCATCGAATATAACCTGTAACACTGTATTAAAATGATTTAAGAGTACTAAAAATATCAAGTTACAAAACCTGAGCTCATATTTATGGTGATATATAATGTTTTAATGTGTCAAATATAAATAGGTACGTTTTTTCTTAATAAATAAATCAATCCTGAAAATTTCAGGATCATTCAAAATGTATTTATTGCAAAAATCACAAATCATAAGTTTATTGCTTTGCAATGTGAAAAAAGATGGAAACATTGGATGAAAAAATTACACAATTTACAGTTATTAAAATGAATAAAAAAAATACATTGTTTACGGATATAAGAGTGAAAAAAAAAATACATAGGAAATTGGAAAAGAAGTCAACCGAGTGAGTTTTCCCAAAATCAACAAGTCACTCACTCAAGTCCATGTGAAATATGTCATCATCCGATGCAATTCCGTTAAAAATCACTAAAGCTTTTCCCAGTGGCATTCCCATTGGCAGGCTGGTTCTTCTCTTTGGAAGATCAAACAACTATGTTCACGATTCCTCAAAAAAATATCAGGGACATTTTATTTAACATTCTCAAGAATGATAGATGTTTTCATGTTTTTTAATCCCGGGATTCATCGTGTATTGAAAATCTTCGGGATCCAGGGATTGAAAACACTAGACCACACTAATATCGGACCATATACAATTTTCCTCAGCGTATAGCAAATATATAGCCACAAGGTCTGCACGGGCCGAAATTTTTAAATTTCACCCGGCCCGACCCGAGTCCGAGGCTCATTTCCAAAAATCTTACCAGAACCTGACCCGAGCCCGACATTTTTCAACCTTGCCCGAAAAGAACCCGATTTTTTTTAATACTGAATTCGGAATCAACTCCTCAACAGCAGACATCGTTAAAAAATAATATCGTATTTAATGACTGCTGTCGCGCAGTCATTAAATCAAGAACAATGTGTGTTGGTCTATCGAATGGATGTGTTCATACGAGAATATAAGGTTTTTAAATTACGAACAAGGCGTCGAAAAGATGACTGTTATACGACGATTACGTGAAGTTTATTATTGTATTAAATTAAGATTTACGGTAATGGTGGGCTCATTCGGAAATAGTCCAATTTTTGTTATATTTTTTGTATGCCTGGGCCCGAATCCAAACCCTCGTTACCCGGCCCGAGCCCGTGCAGACCTCTACCACAAGGTAATGTATACTAAAGCTTAGCCAATCAATTATAAGTGCATTCAAAAGGCCTCCAATGTATTTTATTGTAATTCAAATTTGAAACATAATAATCTATTTAGTATGCATGTGGTGTTACAAATTGCGTTAGCAGCATTATCATAATTATTCCAAACAGCAGTATTACCACAAATTTATTACACCACAAAATTATTTCAATGCCACGAGATCCAAGTTACTGAATAGATTATAATTTATGAATACAGAATCTATAAATAAAAGATTCTTGAATTGAGATCATTATCTATGCATTGCAAAATTCAGGTGTTGTCAAATTTTCCGTTCCTTTATTAACGGTGTTAGCTGACGCAAATTACATTACATCTTGAACATCAGTTGTTTGTTCTTCCAAGGGGTAGAAACAGCCTGCCAATGAAGAAGCTACTAGGAAGAGCTTTAATGATTTTAAGCGGTATTGTTTCGGCTCGAAATATTTCACATTGACGTGAGTGAGTTCAGACGAGCACTATTTTCTATGTTTTATAGTTAATTTTGTCAAAGCTCACTCGGATCATTTGGAATCAGCTAAAAATACTCGCGATGAGCGAAACCGGCCCTGATCTAAAAAAAAATTTGTAGCCATGTCCGCTCCCAACTTGCAGCATATGGACTACTCACGGAGTTTATCTCAAAAATATTTTTATTCTACGAGAACTGCTTGTTACTCAGTTGCTCTTCCTCTGTTTTAAGAGAGTAGGGATGGAAAGGATACGAGGACTAGGACAGGCCAAGTGATTAGCTAATAACTGTCACTATGCGTCGCTCTTTGGGATAGGAAAAGATGGGAAGGGATTTTTGGCAACTTAAACATCCATTTACCGTCCCGACACGGTAGCCAACGACGTTGACCACTGCCCCACAGACCGGATAAATATACTGTGGAGTAAGTACAAAAATGTCTTATTATTTTTTAATTAATTCTATTGAAAGAACTTGCTTTTTTGTTTTCGAGACCATTGATGTATTGTATCTTGTCATTTATTTTTTTCTTCCGAGTCCGTTCTCAAAATGGACTCTTAATGGAGTATATCTGAGTAGAAATGAATGATTTGTTTCCAGTTTGAGAACATAATCCAAATCAAACTGTTTATGTAGATGGCACTAGAGACACCAATTCGAGTATCGAATACTCGATACTCAAGAATACTCGTCCATTTTTCAACTACTCGATACTCGAGTATTTTGGAAAAATACTCGAGTAATACTCGTCATTTATAAATGTAAATTTATTTCGGAAGTTTATTAACTTAGATATTTTAGTTTTTAGCCGTTGCTCTTAACCGAGTCTTACGCGTGGATTTTACCATCAGGTAATAGTTTTTCTTCTGCGAGAATTAAAAAACACAACAAAACATTTTGTAATTTGAGATTTTTAATTCTGTTATTTTTTAAATATATGTTTTATAAATTGAATAACAAGTATTAACACAATTTTTACGGAATCCACAAATTTGTGCGTTTGCCAATTGGCCATTAGATACGAAATAACATGCAAATTAAATATCATCTTCTTATTTTCACTAATTTGAATTAATAATATATAATTTGGTACATCTGATACTAATCTCATCTCAACTACTCGATACTCGAACAGTTGAGATGACGAGTAATTGGAGTCTCTAGATGGCACCCATAAAATAATACTGCTTATTCCGACTAAAAATCGATAAAATTTTATGCAATTATTCCTTCTTTTGGCAATGAGAGCATTCATAGTATATTACCAATAATACTGTCAAATTCAGGCGGCATAACTATGAAATATTGACTCGAGACAAGCGCGAATATTATCTGCAGAGCAATAAAACCGATCTCTGCGGTGCCAATAATTCACGGATTTACCATAATTCAAAATCAAATAGGATTTTCTCGTAATATAGGCAGCGATCGGCAAAAATAAACGAGTCATGGGGTTGAGAGCGCACAGAAAATAGCTCCGGCTAATATCAATTGCGCCCGATTGAATTTGAATATTTTTTATGACCAAAAATGCCGCAGATTATTTTCAAATACCACTCACTGTTTGAATTTGAATATTATAACGAGGCAAGTTAAGAACGTTTAGTATTTTTTTTCACCAATGCGTAAAATAGAATTTAATCTAAAATCGGTAGTTGAAAAATCAATGCTTTGTACTCAAAATAATTATGGCACCTAATTATTTGGTCAGTTCCTTATTCGATAAATGGTCAGTAATAAATACTGAAAACTGTAGGTAAAAAATAATAAATGGTCAGTTAAAAATTATAAATGGCGCATTTTTGCCCCTCTAAATTAAAACAACTCGATGTCATACTTTATGTTTCAAAGTATTCTTTGGGATCTTTTGTCATAATAATTCTAACAATTAAAGACGATTTTATTATAACCTTATCTGCTTTCAAATACCTGAACTTAAGAAATCATTTCATTTAATGTTCTAATTTTTCATAGACTAAATAGACATAAATTTGTCTCTTACGACTATCTTATATATAAAACCGAAACAGCGTATGTCTGTGGGTCTGTAATTCCTTTTTGCATTGTTGGTCATTAAGTTGCCATAAAAACGAATATGAAAGAAAATATGTTTGAATTTTTATCGCGAAGACATTTAGTCAAAATGTAATAAATTAGTCTTCTACTAACATCCCGGCTTTTTATTAATAATGTTTATTATTTACGTGAAGGTATTATTTGACAAATTATATTTTTCCTTGAATTTGGACATTTTAATGGGCGAGAATGGGGCGGGGCTGTCATCAAATTAAATAAAGTTTGTGATTTTATTTTAACTCTATTTTGGATGTTAGATTTTTTGATATAATTATGTCGAATGATATAACATTAAATAATTATTGGTCGCTTAGTCCGAGCGACGCCGGGTAGCAATACTAGTATAGTATAAAATTCACAAGCTGTCAAACTAAAACTTTTATTTGATAACTGACCACATTCATACTGATACAATGATAATGACTGTTTATAATATTAACTGACCATTTTGATTTTTCACTGGCAATTTATTTATTTCACTGACCAAAACTTAATTTTTAAATGAACGAGCATTTAATTTGAGCGAAACCGGCCCTGATCCAATACATTTCATGTGAAATAAGTACAAAAAATGTTTTATTATTTTTATTATAATGCCATTCTACCAAGTATTGACAGTGAACACCTTAAAAGTGATTACTAAAAATGTGTATTTTTGATAAAAATAAATGTATTGAGTGAAAAAATGCATCATTAATGTACTAAATTCAAACTAAAATGAAAAAAATACATCGACATTGCCAAGAACCATGCCCGAGACCCGATTGCTAAGCGGAGCTTTATCCACTAGGCTTCTGACTGGAAAATAAATGTATATTTATTTATATTTTTAAATAAATATGTTTTATTTTTATATTATAAACGTTCTGTAAGTGAATAAGTCCAATGTGGTTATCTGCAATGAATTTTCCACTACATTATAATATAAGAGAGAGCTTGGGGCGAAATATGGCGAGTATATTCTACTTAACAAGATTCCAATCGACCCTCTTAGCATTCTGTGGGGGTTGTAAGTAGTGCTAATAACACTACCCGTTGCCAGCTCTTGAGTGATAAGAATTAATAATGGCCACTCACAAACGTAATAGAAGATTAGTTGTGTATGTATAATATAATATGTTCATTATACGAACAGAACGTTGACAGGGTTTGCAATACCGGTATTACAGAATCCGGGATTACGACATTGAAATTGGGTTGATAGTGTTTCGGTCTTTTGTAAAAACGATTTACAATCGAGAAAAAATTTAAGCCTTTTGATACATTGTATTGTATACTAAAGATTTTGTTTTTATTCAAAAAATGTTCATTAAATGAACATGATTTTGTTGCCAATTTTTTCCGCTTGAAAGATAACATATCATCGATTAAATTGGCATTTACTTGGTAGAACTCCACTATAATACAGTGAAAAATAGCAATGTATTTTAGTTCTACACAAATTATATAATATAAAGTTTATAGTTACTTCAGCATACGCACATAATAATTTTCAAAATAGCTATGAACTATATAATTTTCGTAGAACTAAAATAAATTGATTTATTTTTCAGCATGTTGGCTCCCAATGTTAAGCATGTGGACTAACAATTGAATTTATCTCTGTGAACTGTTTGTTGTTCAGCTCTCTAGAATGGATACTTATAATATATGATTATCTTTCAAATTTGATACATTTCAAAACCAATTATTTGATCTATCTGTTCTTATTGTTATAAATAGCATTGTCGCATTGTATATTCCATCAGTCGACAATGCTTGCAATGTGCGAAACCGGTCCTGATCCATATCAGAATACATGGGGAAATATTATAACTGTAATAAATGTTTTTTTATTTATTTAAATAATGCTTTTTTACCTACCAATGAGTGACAGCGTACAAGTTAAAAGTGATAGAATGGATAGCAATAGTGGTAACCTTTTAAATTTGTTAACACTTTGTTTACGAGCTCTTTTAATTTCTCTGGTAATTAAGCACAAGTTTGTGCAACCGTAAACAATGGGTTAAGTGAATTTATAAAAAAACTACATCCATGCAGGACCAGTTCGCAGGTTTTGGAATTATTGTAAGAGACGCCAAATTTGCCTCCCAATACTGAAAAATAGATTTTTAAAAAAGACGGGCAAAGCGCCTCATTTGGAAGACGTGCTTTAGTACCCCTCTGTACAGAAGTCAAAAATAAAACTGCTCGGACTGGGACTCGAACCGGTGAACCCAGCAACTGAAGCCAACAACGTTGACGCTCGACCACTCGACGTCAATGTGTATATGTTACAGTGAAACTGTATTCTCAGTGAAAATGTATCAAGTAATAGATTTGTATGACAACATAAATTCACTGGTCACGATCATTGAAATTATTGGCCCAAGTCGATGATTTGCCGGCCTTAAATTTTGGTTTGCTTCAATGAAACTAAAATCAGCAAGTAGTCCCTTTCATAAAAAGAAAAACACAGACAAACATTGGGGTGAAGATAGGGCGGTCAAATTTAATTTCAATGACAACTTGGAGAAGAATACATTTTCACTGAGAATACAGTTTCACTGTAACATATATAATTATACATTTATGTTTAGGTTATTTTTATGCCAACGTATATCCGTGTTTTTAAGCTTTTGTGAATACAAAATAACTGAAGCGGAATACCTACGCTTTTTACGTTAAATGAAAACATTTTGTTTAATTGAATATTTCCAGTCGAGGTGTCATGTTAAATTCAGCGGACATTCCAATTATATGTATTATGTTGTGTGCCCGAAAAAGATACCAACGTAATATTTGAATAAATTAACATACGCGGGTAAGCTATAATTACTAAACAATGTAACGAATATTATATTCGAGTATTTTCGAGTACTCTGATGATTTCGTCAGGTAATTCGAGTATTTACTTGGGGTTTTGTATATCGATATCTTATCGTCTTATATTTAAAAATCTTTGTAAAGAAAATTGAGAAAATTGAGAAAATCTTAAAAAATGAAAATGGTGAAAACTATTAAAAATTTAAATCGAGGAAATTATTAAAAAATAAAATTGATTTGACATGGAAATTAAAAAAAATCTTAAATAATGAAAATCTTGAACGATAGTCTGAAACAGACGACAATACATAAAATTCAATTCAATAAATAAATTTAAAGGAAAAGATTTACTGTTGCCACGCATTCCAATGATTCAGACAGATGTGCCATTCGAATAAAAACTTTTGAGTTTCCGGTACGATTCGCATTTGCAACGACGATCTATAAAGCCCAGGGACAATCGCTACAAGTGTGTGGACTTAATTTGGAAAAATAAAAAGAAAAAATATTACGCAGACCCGAAAGCACTTTAATAAACACAATCAAAACACAAACACTTTCTTTCTTTGAGTGGCATTGTAACACTTGCCAGTACCGGCTAGTCTTTTTATATAAAAATCAATGTTTGTTTGTTTGTTCGTATTCCAATGTGGAATGACACATTGAGGTTTAGTATGGTTATTGTATAAAATTGAGTCATAGTCAAATGCAGTCACTGTGTGGTATTTAACTTTATGTTTATTAAGTTCCATACTGTTCATTCGATTGTGATAAAGCTTTGGTGATTTGTTGTGAGGACGCCCACAAAGTTTTTTTAATTATGTGTCTATCTATACATATAAAAATGAATTATTGTTTGTTTGTCCGGTATGCCGAAATTGTTATAGCTTACGATAGCATTGTGAGAAAGTTGTTACACAAGTTATTTTTTGGGAATAGATCGTATCTTAGTATTCGATGAAAAAGTCTAATGCAGAATGATTTTGATTGAAAGTATACGATACTGAATGAAGTACTGAATAAAATATCCATTTCCAGCGAAGCTATTATTCCATCAAATAATACTTTACAGTAGCTGTACAAACAATTCATTTCTTTAGTTGTATGCTATACCTTTTCCGGACTTACGTTTTTGTGTTTTTGCAGAGGTCGTAAACATATATATATGTGGAAGTAAGTCTTAAGAGTGATCAAATTAATATGCAGCGCATAAATATTAATAACGCAGCCAAATACAGAAAAAGCAAAAAACAGGACTATGGAGTCGCTAATAAAACAAGACTCCAACATTGGAAAAAACACGACTCCATATAAAAATCGTAATTTTTCGTGCGCTTGGCATCTTTGAAACACCGGTTGCTCATGGAAAATAAATCATTTGCTACGCAATGCATTTATGACAGCGTCGAATGTAAGAAATCATTGTATTGAAAGTTTAGAGGATGAAAAATATCAAATAACAAATCTAGGGCTTATTTATAATAAATAAAGTTTTAATGAGTGACAAATATTTATATGAAATTCTTTTATTGCTCCAAACATTCTGGATGGTAATTGATTTGTCATCAATAAATAAAGATTGCATATGAACAAGACCCCTCGTACATTATATTTTGTTGTGTAGACGCCCGGAAAGGTTTTTGCGTTCACAAATTGTTCATCCAATTGCGATAAAGCTTTGGCGATTTGTTGTGTGGACGCCAAACAAGGTTTCTTAATTATCTATCTATCTATACATATAAAAATAAATGATTATTTGTATGTCCCGTATGTGTTCGTTTACCGTTCATCCAATTGCGATAAAACTTTGATTAAACTTTCTGATTTATTCGCATACGCACCAAACATAAAAAGAAAGTGTATCCAAATGCACTTCCAATGAATACAATTAAAACACAAACACGGCTAGTATTTAATTAATATGAAAAGTAACGACCATTAAAAAATGAAAAAACTTTGGCCCGGGATTGGAAACCCTAGTCAGAACTTGAATCCGTAAACTTCTAACTTTTATCGCTATGGTATTAGATACCATTGACACAGATTAATCTAAAAAAATCATTCTGCTGACATATTAAGTTACATGATAAGAGGCAAACGTCGATATTTTTGACACCTTTTTTACGAATTGATAGATTACACGAAAGGACGGGGTGATCGACCCCTACCTCACACTTACGGACTAAATGGCAATTCGTGTGAGCAAACATTTTAAGGCATTAAATAAACAGAAACTAGGAAAAGGTAAGCGACCCATTATTATTTGATTGGATAAATAAAATTCTCCATTTAAATAACGTGGGACCCTATTAACTGATTCGATTACACGCAGAAGATTGGTTCGCCAGATTCGAACATTATACCAAATCGATCCGATTCCATTAAAGTAATCATATTGAAAGCATTCCTATTTTATTTGTTACGTTACTTATTGCGATTTAAAAGTGAAATTTATGGAAATAGTAGCAACAGTAAAATTATTATGGTAATAGGTAATAGATTTATAAGCAATATGTATCACTTTGCCTTCGAATGCGAATTTAGACTCCCGAGAATTAAATTTCAATAATCAAAAGCTTCCATGGGCTTTTGTAGGAAAATATTAACTACACATTGTGCGTTGACAAGCCGATAACATATTGCGTGAAATTATTCTGTTTCAGAATGTGCCTTCTAGTTTCAGGTGTTTAAAAACATATCGTTAAATTAAGCCTTCTTTCCGACGGGTGGGATAAAGGACCCCTACTGCCAAATTATCTTAAATAACTATATCATATAAATATCATAATGTGATGCAATGTGTAAGCTTTTGATATGCTTCAATCATTGTTTTTTCAAATTTGCTGTTATAATTAAGAAACTTGAAATGTAATATACTCACAAAGATTGAAGGGATTAGACATACAGTCCAAGTCCTCAAATAAATAATTATACCGGAATTACACATTTTGCCGGAAAAAAAGATGATTTTTACCGACTAGTTTCGTCACAATTAAATAAGAATGAAAATAAGTCGGATTAATATAAGCCGAAAACCCTTTATCAATTCGCTTCAAATTGGCAGGATTTAAACTTCACAGCCCATACGCGATAAGATAACGTTATCATATCTTGAACAAGCCTCTGTCAAACGTGCGTCTCAAATCAAATGGATGCTTTTTATATTAAAAGGGTAGATAATCGCTCGCGCTCATAATATTGATTACGTCAGTCTGGCATGAATATCAATGCGGACACGTCGTCTTTTTCACGAGCGGCTTAAAATATGAATAATTATACGAAAACTGTTTCGAAAGATGTATAACGCTACCTCAAAGCACAATATAACATTTTTTGAATGGAATCTATGCCAATAAAGCCATACCGCTGGGGTATTTTTAAACACCCTTCGGCAGACGCGTTCTTTTTTTGGGGCCGTCAAAGGGTGCAAAAACATTGATTTAAGAATACCAAATGTTTACACATTATACCACTAATATTAAGATTAGGTAAAGTACGTGGTCGACTGTTTCACCATCCGGCCGGAAAGGGTTAGTGCGTGAATTAAAATGAAACTATCAGAGATTACTCTCACAATATTTCACCATTTGAAATTACACTTTTGAAAATTAAACTAAGCGAAGTGTACTGATCCATGGTTCCTTTATTTCAATAAGAAGATTGTAAAATTTTAAGGCAAACTCGGCATATTTATTTCCGTACTTTCGTTCAACGTTGCATATTATTAAATTTCCCTTTGTAATTAGGGCAGTGTGGCCCAAATAGCCTGCTTAAGTTTTGCGGGCAAAGGCGAATTTATGAGATGAACCTTTACTCAGAAATTTTAAGATTAATTACTGACCGCTAATTTAAGTGGTCCTGAAGATGGTGTGACGCCGGAAGAGGTTTTTAACATTTCATTTTCATTAACATTTTTAGTACTTATTCCACATAAAATTTATTGGATCAGGACCGGTTTCGCTCATGGCGACTGTCAAGAAATACAACAAAACAGCGATATTTATACAAAGTTTAAGCAATAATTACAAGGTATGACAAACAATTATCAAGTAAATAAAATATTTTTTTAAAACCAATTTTCTAGTTTTGTTCGCGTTAAAATTGTATTTTTTTTATTTGGCCTTATAGTTGCCAGTGTGTCGATATTTATTTATTTTTAACCGCTTCAGTACCTATAAAAATGGTCTCATTGATCTCATCTACCGTCAGACTTCTAAAAAGTAATTTTTTCAACAAGATTGACAGGTGAATCATTTTTTTCTAGATACAGTGTATAGGTAGATGTCATTAGCTAAGAAAAGAAAAATGTCATATAAATTCTTACAAAAGAATTTTTTATATATTTTGCAATATTTGCGGCAGTATTCGCGACACCAGTGGCCTTACGGTACTGAAGTGGTTTATCTGCTTGAAATGTGGGGCGTATAGCTTCATAATAGTGGTATCTAAACATTTTTTTTTTACGGAAAATGCTTGTTACACATTCGCTCAACCTTCTGTTTGTTTGATGAGAGTAAGGAAAGGAAGGATAAGACTATCAATGCCTTCGAACAGAATCGATAAATCGACTGAAAAAATCTGCTCGTGTCGGCACTTGAACCCGTGAAGTCCGTCACAGAAGCTGACGACGTTGACCACTGCACCACGGCCATGCAGTTGATAGTCACCAGTGTACCAATCATTTTGAACTTAAATCGAAACTGGTTGTTGCACTATTTTCAGTCGTTGGCATAGCAACCCAAAATAAAAAGGATACCATACAATCATCAAGTATTTGAAAATTGCATGAAACTAATGTATTCCTCGATTCCCCCGTAGCCTGTTTATGCGCATCGCCTCAGAATCATATACAAACGTACATATAACACGAACAACTTAGTAATAATCTTTCGATGGTTTCGGCGGTAACTTTGTGGAAGTTCATTTTAATATAAAATTTAAAATAACTTTGAAAAATTACTTAAGCAAACTTTGCAATAGTAAGTCCGAAGATGTCTCTGAAAGAGGCGAAACACGTGGCACAGTTAGTAGCACGATACGTGGAATAATCAAAGCTATTTAAAATTTTATATTAGTAATTATCTACTCAGTTTTATATATTCAATCAGTAAGTAGTCGATACATTTAAAAAAAGCTTAATTCAATCCAAAAAACCCCAGGTTACTTACCACTACATTCGACTAGGATACGATTAATTATAATTGGCATAACTTCTGGTTTAATTACAGAAAGAAAATAAAATGCTTCAACCGCTTCGTTTGAAAAGATTTCCTTCATTTGTTTTTTTTTTGTTCTTCCCTCCCTTTTGAAGTGATTGCTTGGCGTTTAGCTTTTCTTATTTTCTTATCTACTTTTGCACTGACTCTCTCTATTTTTCTAAAGTCCCGCAAACTAAGCTCATTTCAAGAAGACTTTTTGAAAAAAAAAACGCTTGCATGTTGCCATAAAACATAAATCAAGCATTCTATTTAATACTTTTTATAGATTGGCCATGAAAAAATAAATTGATATTTTTGTAAAAGATTGGTTAAAATGACGTTAACCTTTCGTTTTTTTTCACCATAGAATTAACGTTTTTTCAATATTAAGGTTTCTTTTACGTTCCTAAAAAAACACATCCGATCCGGTGATGTGTAGTCACAACTCACTACGCTTCATTAAAAGATGGTATTTTTATTGTGATGTTTATAGATTATATTGTACATGCAATAAATCACAAGAAAAACACCATCTTTGCATGAAGCGTAGTGACTGAAAATCACTGGATAGAATGTGTTTTTTTTGAGACCGTAAAGAAAAGCTTAATGTTGAAATAATGTAAATTCTATCGTGAATAAAAACGAATGAAATAGACGTTACAATTGCTATTTTATAAACCGATATCAAAGTTTTATTTTCTTTGCCACTGATTAGCCAATTTGCCAATTTAATGCCACATCGTCTTGAACAAAACACTGAACCTCGCTTACCGAAATGCAGAATGACAATGAAATATAAAATGACAGCATCAGAAATATTGTGTGTCTTAAATAATACAAACGCAAAACGAAGTTAAGTATACCGTTACTGCAATAATTACACTTGTATTAAGGTAAATGTACCAGTAGCTGACTGTTTAAGAGAAAATTTCAACAAAAATAACGAATAAGGTTTAGCATTGTATCGAATGAAGGCAAAGCAAGTATACTCAAATTGGATCATATGTCTTAAATAATATTATGTAACAAAACTTACGAAAGGGCCTGTTGAAAAAAAGTTGTGTTAAATTATTTGAAGTCATGTTTTTGTTTCAGTAGTTGGCCATCTCACAAATTGAAAAATCTATAAGTTGACCATGTCTAATCAGGGGGTTTTATAGTGAACTTTCTGTCAGAGTTGCCTCAGGGCTTTCTGTCACACCACTCTTGGTTGAATCAAGTAGCAATGGGTGGTTCAGGAACAAGGTACAAACCGTTTCTAGATTGATTACTTTAGAAATTTGAAATAATACACTTTACTCACTAGGTGTTGTTTTCAAACGGCCGCCCTGGCACTCCATTGGCTATATGGTGATGTGTCAGTGCTTCATTCCGACCACAGATGCCTCTAATTGTCTTAACTTTACAATTTAGAGCAATCCTGCATCTGCATTTCTTATTTTGGGCCATTTTATTCTCAAAAGCTCAACTACTGGTACATGGTCAACGACTGGTACATTTACCTTAATTGATGTTCGGATAACGTGAAATCCGAGGAGGAATAGGTTAGTTTAGGTTAACTAGAGTGTATAATTATATTAATGGTAATATCATGAACAGTTTCGCATTACATTACCTTCTTTATTAACTGAGACAATGTATATTATGTAATTAATTTAAGTGTCAGCTTACTTACTGTAATTAAATCACAAGAAACTGACATCGCAAAGAAAGTGTTGCCATTAATATTGTCAAAGGATCATAATTAAAATTCTACAACGAATTAACACGCTGCAAAGAAAACTTTTATTCTTACATTTTTCCATGGCGCACAGATAATAATCAGAGCCATTAGGATTGAAAAAAAAGTTTTGAGTTATGAATGCCACTAGATATAAAATAATAAGTTACGATATGTTTCAAATAGGAGTAGTGAATACGAAAACAAGAGGTTTTCAAAATTTTAATTATAGTCTATTTTGTTTTTTTGTTTTATTTGTGTTACCAATTGTTTGCCATACCTTTTGAGTCTTAACTTCTGTATAAATAACGCTGTATTTTTGTATTTCTTATCAGTTGATAATGCTCGCGTTGAGCGAAACCGGTCCTGATCTTAATAAATTCAATGAAGAATACGTAATATTTTCTAATATACATACGTAATAGTTCAATACGTTCATAGCTCCATTAAACCATAGGCACATTAGAATAAATAACTAGTTTATATTTATCAAATAAATTAGAAAGCCAAAAAATATTATAATTATAAAAAAGGAAATATTTGGCATTACAGCTTACGCCATTGCGCCAAATATTTTTAATTGTGAAAGTCATACGAGATTAACTCGATGATAAATAATGAATCAGTTGTGCACAAAATCAACGATAAATAACATACACCCAGCCCAAGATCTCTTTTTTCAATTGAAAAAATCTAACCTTGCCGAGAATTGAGCCCGGGTCCCCTGATCGCTAGGACAAAGCTCTTGCCACTAGACTACAGCGACCGACAAATTTTATCGCTTACAACTTTGGTTTCGCCTTTCGGCATCTTCGGGCATATCAAGTGCAGGGATGTACTTGAACTGGCACGTAGTAAACAGTTTGTATCGTTTATATACAAAAATAAAAGTAAATCACTAAGTTAAATTGCTATTAATGCAACCTTAGCAAAAATTTGAAGTAAATGAGTTTCAATGAATAAGTTGGGTTTTGTTTATAGTTATCGGGTTTTTTTTAATGTAATATCGCAAATACTAATTTCCAGATAATAACATAGGAATATCGACAAATAAATCTAGGGTTTTATCCGACCTATTATTATTGAATTTACAAGCAATGGTTTTTCAATGATAATTTTTCATACGGTAAGAAAAATAACAATGTATATTAGTTCTACATAAATTATTTTATATATTTGTTGATAGCTAATTCGGCTTACGCCTTCGTCAGAACTATAGTTTTTTTTTTAATAGAACTATTTAATTTATGTAGAACTAAAATACGTTGTTTTTCTTACCGTATTATAATGGAGTTCTACCACGTAAATGCCTAATCAATCAATCAATCAATAATTTTTCATAATTGAATACATAATTGCACGGGATAAAAAAAATGATCAAATCCAGCTAAATCGAGATGTTGCAAGTGCTATGTCGGCAATTTAGTTTCAAGCATTAAATGATTGCAATTCAAAAATTTCGGCGTCAAATTTACGACGCCCAAAAGCCAAAAGTCAAGTGGGCCCACTGCGACCATAAATTATTCATAAACTTTTGGGACTGCGATGCGGCGAGGCAGCTCTTTATGAGTCTAACCTTCACGTAAATTCAACCACAACGGTCTTGAATCAGTACACAGGTTGCGATAACGGCGCTACCAACTTTTGGTTACAAAATAACTAGCTCTTATATCAATCACTCCTCATAGTTAATACTGCCAATTATAAGTGGAAAGGAGAGGTCTACACGGGCTCGAGTAGCGAAGCAAATAACCCACACATTTTCAATATTCATTAAAATTATTGAAAAAAAAAATCAGATTTTTTACGGTATATGTCGGAAATTTTCTGGTGCGGGTAGAGTAGAACTAAAAAATTACGAGCCGTGCACACCTCTAGTGGAAAGGCATTATATTTAACAAAATAACTGTCGGGTTTATGGTGCAGCGGTCAACGTCGTTGGCTTTCGTGATGGACCGGGTTGAGTGCCAGTACGAGCAGCATTTTTAGTCGATTTATCGATTCTGTTTAAAGGCAATAGGTGTTTTTGCTGTCAAAAACCTCTTTCCAAACTCCCGATCCCGTTTAATTCCTACTCTCTTCGAAAGGGGGAGATTAAACAACTAATAACAAACAACCCTCACTGAAAAAACCTGATAATATAAACTCCGTGAGAAGTCCATCTGCTCCAAGTTGCCAGAAGATATGGGAAAAATTCAGGTCTGTGGTGCAGTGGTCAGCATCGATGGCTTCCGAGACAAACCACACGTTTTCACGTTCCAGTAAGAGTTTTTCAGTCGGTGCTTGTTTTTGTATAGCCGTCACTACGAATAGAGAATCGTAGAGCGAGTTCACGCGCGTAGAGCAGTTAAAGGGTCAAAAGTTTACAACCACCGTGATAGCCTATTAACAATTGCTGAGCCATGCATTTTTCATAGTTAGTTGACCCATTAATTAAATATAATTGAAAATGATAACATGATTACCATGCTTCCTAGCATAATGATATAATATTTATTTTTATTATAATGCCATTACACCGAGTATTAACATTGAACACCTTAAAAGTGAACATTGATTTTTTAAAAATCCATGACCGCTCCCAACGTGGTTTTCTCCGAGAACTGCTTTTTACTCAGTCGCTCAACCTCCTTGTCGTTGGGTGAGAGTACGAATAGAAAGGAAAATGATAGAAATGGACTAGTGGTCAGCTAGTCGCTCTCGCTCTTCCCCGCTATATGATTGGATACGTGGGAAAGAAATGCTCGCCATTAGCGAAACCGGTCCTGATCTAATGAATTTTATGTGGAATTAGTACTAATAATGTGTTACTATTTTTATTATAATGCTATTCCACTAAGTATTGCCAGTGAGCACCTTAAATGTGATATTTATATTGCGCGCTAGTTTCGGTGTGCCATTTTCCTTTCTAAAATAGGCTAAAATAATGATAAATTTTTAATTGAGTGGTCGACTGAATTTACTCCGCGGCTTGACACGACATTTTCAGAACGGCGTGTTACGAACCGCGTGCGTGCATGTTTGATCTGTTAGTGTCAATTTCACTGGAGTTGTACGTATTTTCTCAAACAAACAAACAAACGCCATTGAGACCCTACTATATTATTCAATAGATTTTCGGCATTTCAGGATACCTCCTCGCCACTATTAGTCCGTCATATAGAATTTGCGGTGTTATTATTAAACATACATTCGAAGCGTATCGATTTATAAATAGCAAAATGTTTCCTTATATTGCGTTAAACGTTCATACCCAATATGGTGTGCATTTTAAATTTCGAACGTTTCCGGTCATTCTGAATAAATAAATAGCACCATAGACTAAAACAAAGAACAATTCTCAATTTCAAATAAAATAATTTTGTTTATTCCACGTATTGACTTGATACGTGGAATAAACTAAGTTTTTTAATTTTTTTTACTAAAATGAACTTCCCCAAAGCTACCTTTGAATAAATCGTTTTTTTTTTTTATATATTAATTTGGCGCAGCTCAAGTTCTAAGGCGTGTTAGCGCCAAAGTTCTTCCAGTCTACTTCGTCTCTAAATGTTTTAAACTCTTAAATTTTATTTGTTGACATTCCCTTCCTATCGCTGCCAACTTGCTACAGTTGAGAAGTCAGTTTACTATTGCGTCCCTACCTAGGGAGGGTTATCGAGAAGAATAGAATACATCGAAAGTGTAAACGTTCCGGAATAAATAAGCCGGAATAGTTTTAATGTATAGTTTTTGCATTTGTTCTGATCGGGTCACGTAGTCGAGTGTGAACGTTGACCTCGGGTTCGATTCCCAGTCTGACCAATTTCCTTTTTCATTCGAATTATTGAATGAGACATGGATTTCGAATGAAATTCTCTCCCAAGCCCATCCGATCTTGAAAACGGGACGTAAGAAGAACGATTAACTAAGCAATGATTCTTTTGTAGTCATATTTTTCTTTCTATCCACACTCTCTTAAAAAAAGAGAAGATGAGTTTGTGGAACGTGCAATTGGAGTAGGAAACTTCTGTTGAGATAACCTCCACTGAGAATCTATATTCTTTACATTAGTACTGGACATGGTTAAAAATAGTTATGGAGCATTAGTGGGCATATTGTACCCCTATAATATCTTCGAAAAAGAAAGTTTGAGCGATCGAGTCACAAGCGGTTCTCGTAGAAAATTAATATTGAGGTGAAATCTATTTGGAGTCCATATGCTCAGCATTGGGAGCGGACATGATTCAAAAAATAAAATAATAAGAGAGATACATTTCATAAATTCGGATTTTCATGTACATCAAAATCATACAAATCCCAGAAAAAATGTAAGTATTATATTACAGTTGCCATTTAAGGTTGTAGTAAATGATTGCAAGTAAGAAACATAATAAACAAGATGGCAGGCTTAAAATATGTGTCAATAAAAAATATCATAAATATATAATATAAAATAAATAAATAAACTCGTAGTGGCGTTTACGTGCCTGCGCGTCGTGGCGTCTGAAAGGTTGATAACACAACCAGTGGACTGGATATTACTGTCATATGACAGGCGGGCAATTCATATAAGGGTTACTACCAGGAGCATCACGTGTATTATTACCTGTCGTTTTACAGTTGCACGTGTTCTTACGATATACAATAACATCTGCGATATCGCCATACCAACGGAAACATTGTTAAAATCGCTAAGCAACCAAAGTATTGGAATAGAATTGAATAACTGTTGCCAATAAAACAAATATTAATGTTCCTAATTTAATTTTTTTTAAAAAACACCCAAACAAAATACAGACAAAAATTATGTTCCTAATTTAAATTTTTAAGAAACAGCTAAACGAAATACAGACAGAAAACGCTGATATTATTAAAATTATTATTAAAAAAATGGAGCGAATGCATAAATAATGCAAATAACTGAATATAAATGTGTTTAATGTAAATTTCTTCCGAATGGGGCTAGAGATAACCACTTTAATGCGAAATGTGATTTACGATTGCTGATTGAAAAACGTTAGTTAATAATTTGAATTAAAGTTATAAAGTGAGGTTAAATAGACCGCTCCGGAATTTTTTTATTTTAGTACAATCGACTATAGGATTTAGCATGAAAGAAACAATTAGAAAATATGTAGAACGTCATTCAATTTACCGGACGGTAAAATAATCTGATTTGCAAATTTAAAACATGTATATTTAATTTCATTTGGATGTATTATGGTGGATAATTTAACAGTTAAGTTGAATAGTAATTTTCATTAATAATTCATTATAATTTTTAAATAATAATTCAGTGGCTTTAACTTCTAATCAAGACCTGAATCTGTATTGCATTCATCTGTGGACAGTTTTCTATTGATGTTGATTCCAGGAAGCGTATCAAACCGAAATGTATTTCTAAGCCGTGTATTTAATAGGTCAGTAGTGTACCTTATTCAAGTTTTGGTCAGTGAAATACATAAATGGCCAGTGAAAAAACAAAATGGTCAGTGTATATTATAAACTGTCATTGTATCAGTATGAATGTGATCAGTTATTAAATGAAACGGTCAGTAATGTATTTATAAAAATCATAAGTTTTAGTTTGACAGCTTGTGAATTTTATCAAATATGGTTTATCAAAAATAAGCACATTCAATGAAATGATTTCAGTAATTTGAAGTTCAGGCATTTGAGAGCAGATAATATTATTTTAATATTTTTAACGATTTTATTAAAATTGTTATTACAATAAAAGATCCCAAATAATACTTTGAAACATTAAGTATGACATCGAGTTGTTTTAATATAGAGGAGCAAAAATGCACCATTTATAATTTTTTACCGACCAATTATTATTGTTTACCGACCGTTTCAAGTATTTATTACTGACCATTTATTCAATATTTACTAACAATTAATCGAATTAGAAACTGACAAAACAATAAGTTGCCAATTTCTAAGCTCAATAATGTATGGCTACAGATTTAATTAATGTGACTCCCAACAATCGCTGATTGGAATGCCTAGTTTTGATATACATATGAAAAAATGATTGCATTCAATACAAAATATGAGAATGGCAATAGATTATACATGACGAAATACTCCTCGATAGTGTCAAATAAATAAGTGATAAAAAAAAAATAGAAATTTAACTAACGTTTCGTATAAAAATGATAGAACACCATCCCCCACATTTGAACTATAAAAATTTCGATGAGACTCTTTTATCCCAGTTCCTTCAGTGCATCCCTAAATACATATTACTTAACCCTGTTATGGATGTTATATTATAAGGAGGAAAACACATTTACCGTTAATATGAAATTACAACCTGAATGCGAAAATTTTTGCTAATCTTATATAAAGGAAAAAGAAAATCACTATTATATAAATTACACGTTGTTATACATCTTCGGAAAAATTGAAAGACCAATTCCTTGGATCAATCCCACAAAATCTTATAACGAAGTTAACCCTCCTAGAACACCTAGATAGTATTTTTTATAACTTACTTTATCAAAAGTAAAGGGACGTACAGTTTCTGAAAACAATTCATCGAATGCATATATTTGTGTATTTGTCTGAAGAATGCAGCACACGCTATAAAAAACCACTTTAAAGCAGAGGGTGTTGTAGGAGGGTTGACTGTATACCTATGTAATATATTTCCCGTAAATAAACTATTAGGAATCGGTTGTCTGAAACATTATAATATGGCACGGCGAAAATATAGATTTTTCATATAATGACCATCATAAACATCCAGTCATTAAATTTCAACGACCTGCAATAAGTATCATAAGTCAGTTCAAAATTCTCTCGATGAGAGAAACCGGTCCTGGTAATTTTAATATATCAGGAGGTAGTTTTCAAAAGTGGACAAATCCATTTGTTGAAAAACTGAAAATGTGAGATATTTTATTGATTGAGTAGGCATTCACTTGGTAGAACTCCATTATAATACGGTAAGAAAAATAGCAATGTATTTTAGTTCATTGCTTTTTCCTCGTAAATTTGTGTTTACTATCAATATTTTGAATATAATGTGTAACAATTTAAAACTTTTCCATGTGAATAAAAAAGGTCTCAAAAGCTTAATCTAAAACTGGCAGTTGAAAAAAAGTATTTTGTAATTGTCCACTTTTGAAAATTTGCTCATCATTATATGTTTTATTTATATTTATTTAAATATTTTCGTTTCGCCAATAATTGCCAATGAACATCTTAATAGTGGTGGCTATAAGCAATTAATGTCTCACACAGGAAGTATGATATTAAATAATTTTATACGTGATGCTGCCCATCCGTGTATTGTAATATTTATTTAAACACGTATCAAAATTATATTTTTTCATTCGTATTTCAGTGTATATTTCATTTTTTTTTTAAAGAACCATATCATTTATTCAAGTCTCAATTTATGACGTTAAGACACGCGTTTGGCGAGAGCACGATTTTTGCAAAAGAAATTCATTCTTGTTTTAAATTTAAATTAGATATTACAATTTTCATTAATTAATTTAAAGTTTTTTCAAATTATTGAGTCAGCTCCGTGGTGCAGTGTTCAACGTCGCTGAGTCCCTATCCCTGCAGGCTTTTTCAGTCGATTAATCGATTCTGTTCGAAGGCATGTGTGTTTGTGTAGTTAAAATCCATTCCGATCAAAAAACTGGACGCTAGCGAGAGCGATTAGCTAACCACTTGTCTTGCCCCGGTCTACGTATCCATTCAATTGCTACTCTCCTTGAGAGGTCCGTCACGGAAGTTAGCGACGTTTATTTTGAACAAACTTTCAATCGCTGTCATTATGGGTCGATCGGAAAAGTGGGAAGCGATTTTAAGCAATACAAACACCCATTGCCTCTGCAGAATCGATTTATGGACTGAAAGAATTTGCCCGTACCAGGAATTGTACCCGGGCTATATATATATATATATAATTCTATAATTAAAATGTGTGTATTACTTGAGTATTTTTCTAAATACTCGAGTTTCGAGTACTTAAAAGAAGAACGAGTATACTCGAGTATCAAGTATTCTATACTTCATTAGTAAAAAGTAATAAAAATGTTATATTTGTGTGTTTGTATTTGAATTTTTCCGACAAACCTTTTATCTCAATTAAAATCTTTCTTTGTATGTTTCGACTATTAACGTAAAATATGATTTAATAATTTGGTATTTTCTCGTTTAAATTGGTACTCTTTGCGAAGGCTCCCAGCCGGAGGAAAACAATTTTCGCGTGAAAGGAAAACTCGGGCGCAGGGGTGGGGATAACGATAATTTAACTTCGTAATGGAACGATTCGTTGTTAATATTGTTATAAAATAAAGAAATAAATGAGAATCGTAATGGGATCTTTAAAATGTCATTTTCACCGCAGGTTTTTTTTAATTCATTAAAAAATGGCCGCCCGCGGAATAATTAATGAAGGTTTTAAGCAAATTTTCGTTTTGTTTATTCAAATAACGATACCATCAAAACCGGCCGCATTTACTTTTACAGTATGAAGGCATTTAAATTTACGGGGAAAAAACAATACTTATTATATTTATTTTAAATGAATGAAATAAAAGTAATTTTGCGGAAAATAATTTAACTTATGACACATATTAAGTGATACTATTTCTTTCATAATTTTCGACTTTTCAATTGAAATAAATCTTATATATAAAACCGAAACGGCGTATGTATGTCTGTAATTCCCTTTTGCATTGTTGTTGCAAGTTGCAATATAATAATGTTTATTATTTACGTGAAGGTATTATTTGACATTTCTTAACAGCAAATTAGATTTTTTCCTTGAATTTGGACATTTTAATGAGCGAGAATGGGGCTGTCATCAAATTAAATAAAGTTTGTTTGCCGGGTAGCAATACTAGTATGATATCAAATTAAAAATAATTTTGATTATTCTACGTATTGTGTTACTAATTTTGACACGTGCTTCGCCTCAGAGGCATCTTCGGACTTATTGAAGCAACTTACTGTAAGTCCGAGGATGCCGAATTTTATATTTAAATGAACCAAAAAGTTACCACCGAATCCATCGAATGAAATAACTATGTCTTTGAAACCGATACAATGCTATCTACCCAATATTTATTGATTTAATCAGCATTTACTTGCTGGGTTGAACCTTATTACGAATGGTGTAGTGGGGCCAGGTCAGCGAACTGGCACCTGAAAGTGAGACAGGGCGCCGCCCTAACTTAATCTTTAAATACATACATATATTCAAAATACTGTTCATATAGGTTCACTTGAAAGTTTTTTTTTATCATTTAAGTGCATCGTACAAGAAGTGAGTAAAGTTATTTAAAAAAAATCCACTCACCATTCTCTTACAGCAATTTTTTCAACAGTAGAGGCAAGCGTGGAAGAAGCCACCAGCCTTGCCAGCTTCCAAATTAACGCCCTAAGAGGTGAATCTTAAGCTTACGAGTCAGGCTCGTTGATTCAGTTAGGGGCTGGGCATGTCTATTATAAGAAAAGTACATTACGAGCAATTCTTGGTAATAATTTAACCTTTTTTTAATGATTCCATGACCATCATTATCGTGAGGGGTTTTTCTTACGTGATTTCACCACACAAAGCCCACAGCTGACAGAATCTCTAAGAAAGTCAATACTTAGCTAGCTTACATGCGGGAATGGGAAACAAAGACTTAGTCTATATCCACTCTCGCAAGCAAAAAAAACAGGAAACTAGGAGCCCGCTTCGCGGACTCCGCACATAGTTTCAGTAGGAAAGTAAAAGTTGGACAAAAAATGCATGACCTACATAATATAAAATGTGAATTGACGTAAAGCGTGAGAAAAATATTTTGACGACAATAGAAGAACCGTAAAGTCAGTAAGTAATGTTTGAGAATTACTTGTATGGAATACGCGTAGTAAAAAAAGCTTCTTTTGAACGTAGTAAACCGGAGTAAAGCGGCGTGAAGTATCGCACCTTACGAGAGAAAATCTCAAACACATAAAAAAGAAGAGTTATATTGTAGAAAAAACGCAAGCAGGTACCTACTCAGCCCTCTTGGCTCTGAAGCGGAAATGTAGTATAAGTGGCGTTCAGAGCGTTGTCGGTCCTTGGGAAAAGTCAAGATTCGGCGGCAGTGGCGTGCGCGCCGACCGGAATACTGATGAAAGGAGTTCACACAACACAGGAAACGGTCTACGTTGCGAGCACGTCTTCTGAAAAGACACAGATCTTAAAAGTCGACTAACGTTCAACTGAATCAACGTTTTTTAGTTTTCTCGTTAAAAATACGTCTTCAGCCGATTATTTGCGCTCACATGAATATGCTTCTTAACACTTTGCACTGATCAATATACTATTCTTTCCTTCCAGCAACTCCTCAATATATTTGAGAAATTGATTGATATCACAGGGCTTGCATAATTATTAGCATGGTAAAACGAAATACACCTCAACCTTTTTATGTGCGATACGTTCCGCGGAAAATAGCACAAAAAAAGCTATGACTTAATGTGTAATAACATAACATATACAAGTACCTACGCACGTGTCAAGGTCACATTGTAATAAGGAGGTGAAACACTGCATTTTGCACGTACAGTATCTTAAAAACGCGCTGTTAATTACGTTGTCACATATGTACGATTATACAGCCCCAAAAACATATTTTATCAAGTTCAAATTAATCATTCAATCAATAGCATTTCGTCAGGGAAATGTTTCCTATCCCTGCTGTAGTTTATACAACTTCCGGTCGGAGAGTTCCATTTTTGAATACGGTCAATGTCAAATGTGAATTCTTTCAATTACATTTTTCGAGATCTGCGGTATGATGTGTGCTGTCTTAAGTGACATTGTTTTTTTAACAATAATAAAAAAATCATCACAGCTTTGAAAGCGGCAGATATTTTTAAATATCCAAATCGCTCATAATTATATATTGTAAGATTTTTTTAAAATTATTTCCGCATCCAACGTGGAGTATATGGACTCTTCGCGGCGTTCAAATAGTAGGGATGAAAGAAAACGAGCACTAATGATTAGCTTATCGCTCTCGATACGTGCCGTTGCTTGGAATCAGGAAGATGGGAAGGAATTTTTAACAACATTTTAACCCATGCCTCTGAGAATAATCGATAAATCGATTGAAAACATCTGCTAGTATAGGGGCTCGAACCCATGAGGTCTGCCATGTAAGGGTCAGAAAGGAACAGACGCAAGGTTTAAAATAAAAAAAAATATCTCAATTTGATTTTAGGCTAATCGGTACATGAACCAAGGCGCATTGGGCATAAGTTTCATTTTCCTTTCATTTTGGACGCCACTGTAAATTTCGCAAGCATTGAGGCACTACAATACTGATGCACAATAGATTTAAATATTTGTGAAAATATTTCTTCAAATATGTCACACAAAATGTACAAATTCTTTGTCAATTGTCGAATCACATATTCAGAATTCTGTTCGGTTATGTCAGAGATCATCAAACATTTTTGTCCCGTAGACCTCCTGCTATTTTTTTCAGTTTTCGGTAGACCCGTAATATATTTATTTTTCAAAAATCCATCTTAAAAACTTTACTGTGGAAAAGAATGTTTTAGAATAAAAAAACATATGTCAAGTTTAATATACTATTCATTAAAACGACACAAAATGAAGAAAAAAAAGTGACATTTTGACATTCAATAGATACACAAAAAACGATCCTTTTAATGGGAGGGATGTTTTGATAGCGAAATTCCAATATTCGGCTTCAATTTAGACAGGTTTAACCTTAAATCTATCGTGGACCCCTATTTACATCCCATCGACCCAATAATTAGTTTTTACTGACGTAGACCCCCTGTAGGTCGGAGGGGTCGATATGGACCACTTTGGGAATATCCAGGGCTGTGGAGTCGGTAAAAAAAAGTTCGACTCCGACTCCAACATTAACCAAAAACATGACTCCGACGCCGATTAAAAAAAATAATATCGTCACGTTTTTTTTCCTAATTTTCTTACATATTTATGTGTATTCAATTAAATATCAACCCTTCCAATCAGGCCAATAGCCAAATTTAACATATTATATGGAAAGATAAAAATTTCAAACTTTTCAAAATTTCAGACTCCGATTACGCCTCCACAGTCCTGCAAAAAACAATCTTTTTAATGGGAGGGATGTTTTGATAGCGAAATTTCAATATTTGGCTGCAATTCAGACAGGCTTAACCTTAAATCTATCGTGGACCCCTATTTACATCTCATCGACCCCAATTATTATTTTTTACTGACGTAGACCCCTTGCAGGTCGGAGGGGTCGATAAAGACCACTTTGGGAATTACTGGTATATGTCCACTCGCTTTTCTACGGGTATCTTCTATAACTGCGATATCCCTAAAAAAGCATGATATTTTTTCATTAGTATCGCATAATAAAATACATAAACGATATACGTTTATGTCTTACAATACGGCGTATAGAAAAAATCGCAATTAGGCTTGTTTATGGGGGTTATGAAAGACGTGTTTACGGCATGCCAATAAAGCAGACATCGTACATTTCGATCGCAATAAAATCTCAGGAAACGACAAACAGCCGAACGAAAGAGAAAATGTAAAAAAAAAAAAGATAGAATCGAAGGGCCTTTATTGCGAATCCAATATACGAGGGTTGACACAGCACCATTACCGCGGAGCAAGTAAAACAGGTCGACTATTTGAATTTAGGCAATTGGGTTTATTTACATGGGCCATATATCCACATTGACTGCGTATTATCACGGGACACGGAATATTATCTATGGGCGAAACTCACGCAGGAGCTATTCCATTATGAACTTTCTTATTTATGGTTATTTTTTTATGAAAAGAAAAAAGTATTCTTAATGTTTGTTTAATCTATGTCCGTATGAAATGTTGAGCAGATAGATTTTTAATGGAGCATGTAAATAAAAGTTTTTTTAACGATTTCTAATCAGATCAGGACCAGTTTCGCTCATTGCGAGCAATTTCAGCTGATATGACATACAACAATACAGCGTTATTTAAATAAAAACTAAGCAAGACTAATAAAGGTGAACAAACAATTGTAAACAATTTAGATAAATTAAACAAATTATGCACAATTGATATGAAATAGACAATAAATTTAAAAAAAAAATGTTTTACGGAGTATCTCAGCATGTTTTCGACGAAAATTGCTTGTTACTTAGTTGGTCAACCTCTCTTATTTCAAGAGAGTAGAGATTAAAAGGATACGAGAAGACAGGACTAGTGGTTAGCTAGCTGCTCTCGTGTTTTGGGGTTCGGAATGGTGGGAAGGGATTTTTAGCAACACAGACTCCGAAAAAATCGATTTATCGACTGAAATCTGTTCGTATCGGGACTCGATCACGGGCGGTCCGTCACGGAAGCCAACGGCGTTGACCACTGCTCCACGGACCGGGACAAAGCTCCGTAAAATTGTGGAAGTTTATTTTATTATATATATTAAATGAAGTGATAACTTGTTTATTTTGCGTATTTTGCATCGAGTAGTGGCACATAAAGAAACACGTGTCTATACTTGTCACACAATACGTGAAATAGCAAAAAAAAAATTGAATCTTATATTCTTTTTATTTTTCATAAAATAGGACACTACACATCAAATATGTAAGACAAAATCCGAGAGTACGCATCACAAACAAACCACTTGTATTCTAAATTATCTTTACGGAGATATCCTCGTTTGATCTAATTGTCATCAGTGGCCCAAATTAGTATCAATTACCCGGCACACGGCACGAGTTTTAAGCGAATTCTAAACGCCTACCAACTATTGCGGATAGCGCGTGAGGGCTTTAGCTTAAATCGGCGAAGTTAAGTAATACACGCGTAAATGTTCGCGTAACCAAATTAACACAGGACTGTACGCACGTGTGACATAAATTAATTCCGCATTCTATACGCGGGGCTTCCTCGGCTTTGAAACAACGTGGAACTAGCCAACTAGCCGATTGACATACATACATGTATAACAGTGTATGCTAATTCAATTCGAAATTATTAGACGAAGGTCTATGGCAGGGGTTCTTAACCTTATTGCGGCTCCGGGCGCATTTAAGATTAAGAATAATAGTGATTTATTTATTTATTTATTTATTTATTTAAGAAAAAGCAAATCATGGCATTACAGCTAATGCCAATGCGCCATGTATTTGACAAATATAAATACGTGTATGTATTTATATATATACATACATGTAAATACATAATTTTAATCATTAATTAATTAAAAACAAGATGAAAACATTGTAATCATAAAAACAGAGAGAAAAAAATTTATAAAATCACATTAGAAATTTTCAAAGATGTCAACCGAGTGAGTTCTGACAAAATCAACTTTTATTCATAAAATTCGCCTGAACTCACTCACGTCAATATGAAATATGTCGACATCCGAAGCAATGCCGTTTAAAATTGTTAAAGCTCTTCCCAGAGGCATTCCCATTGGCAGACTGGTTCTACCCCTTGGAAGAACAAACAACTCATGCTCACGATTCCTCAAAAAATTATCAGGAACATTCAATTTAACATTTTCAAGAATGGTGGAATTCTCATTTTGGCCTCGGATAAGCCGAAAGAAATATAATGCCAAATACATTTCTCTTCGAGCATTCAAACTATTGAAAGTGAGCATCCCTAAGAGAAAGTCTGTTGGATAAAGCCATGGGTAGTACCCATATGTCCTCAAATAGAGAATTCTCAAAAATTTCTTCTGAACCCTCTCCACCATAAGAACACATTTCGCACTCCTCGGTGCCCAAACAATCGATCCACTCTCAAGTCGGCTTCGAACCAAAGAATTATACATTAGTATCAAAGTATTAAAGTGATGGACGCATGCCAGAGTTTAAAAGTTTAAACAACAAATCTCATTTCGTTTTATCTATTCTATCATTGTTCCCTGGATAGCTCTTCGCTTTAAACATGAGTAAGAGTCATTGAATTATAAAAAAAAAACCATTCAGTACCATATACAAAATAAAAAATATGCAAAATAATATAAATGGTAATATTTTATTAACAGTATTAAAAAATACAATTCAGATTAAATCTGACTTTTTTCGTTCTTTAATATTTTGTAGTTGGCGCACGTAAATAGCTTAGCGGGCGGATGTGCCCGCAGGTAGAAGGTTAAGAACCCCTGGTCTGGTCTAGGTCAGAGCTCCCCAAACTCTTTTGTGCCGCAGACCCTTTGCCGATTTTTTCAGTTTTTGGTAGACTCCCTAATATAATTATGTTTTTTACCAACTCATCAACTTTAAATGTGTTTTTGGATCTGACACAGAGCTTCAACCTTTGATAGGGTTTACTGTAGAATGTTTTAAATTTTTAAAAATATGTTGAGTATTATAATTGTACATGCATTTATTTAAACAACACTAAATGAAAATCTAGTAACATTTTTACATAAATTTACAGTAAATACACTAAAAACGGTGCTTTTAATTGGAGGGATCAGCCTGATGCTTTGATGGCAAAATTTCAATAGTTGGCTTCAATTTAGTCAGACTTAACCTTAAATCTATCGTGGACCCCCATTTACATCTCATAAACCGCCATTTTTCACTGACGTGTATACCCCGATATAGCCACTGGAAATTACTGGCCTAGGTCTTCATACAAAATTGTAAAAAATATTATTCTGTCACAAAAATATCTCGATGATACGATGGTAAATTACACTTTCATAAATATACAGCCAGACCGCCTATAGCGTCGAGATAAGGACCGCGCTATAGAAATCCAATATAGTATCAACTGATTTGTCGCAATTTTCAATACGGAACGTTATTAAAAAGGTCAATTGTTCTATATAATAGATTTCTTCCATTGTATATAGTTATACTATAGAATTTGTCTCCTGCCAAAGCACTAAGCAGAGAACGCAAAAAATATCTATAGCATTTATAGAAGTGTATAGTAAAAGATTAATAATATTCTTGATGAGACATCGTAACGTTATGTTTTTACTGAGAAAAGCTAGGGCTGTTTTCAGTGTTGCCAAATATCTACAATCTGACAACGAGAGAGTGATCATTTCAAAGATTTAAAAAAAGATTTAAGAATTTTTACACCAATTTACTTGAAATACGTTTTCACAGAAATTAAAATTCAAGCAAATAAATAAATGAAGAGTACTATTTTATCTTTTTTAAAATACATATTAGAAATAATATTTTGTGGAATTTATTTATTGGCATTTCATTATTAACATTTTTATAAGTTTTTATGTACAGCAATGTTCTTCACATTGTTCCATTTAATTTCCAAATAACAGGGCTTTTGAAATTCGGAAAAGCAATCTTAAATTTCTCAATTTTTTTTTTGTGGAACGTATTCACCGTATAAAAAAGAATTGTTATTTTTACCATGTCCGCTCCCAACTTCGAGCATATGTACTCTACACGAAGTTTATCTCAAGATGTTTTTTCGATGAGAACTGCTTGTGACCCAGTTGCTCAAACCCTCATTTTTTTAAAAAGAGATTAGGGATTGAAAGGAAAGACGACTTATGACAGGATTAGTAGTTAGCTAATCGTTCTCGCAACGCGCCACTTTTTGGGACCACGGACCGGGCTGAAGGGATTTTTTAGGTTGGAATTTTCAATAGCAAGTTGGTACGTCTGGCAACACTGGCTCTCCTCCACCTCCTTAATAAATTGGAGACATACAATAGAAAGAATCGAATGAGCTGGCATGAATCACAAAATAACAAAGCATTCTGTTTATGAGATATTTATTAGAATTTATCACACGGACCGGAAAGTTTATCGCCGTCATCAGCCGCTAAGAGTGCCGACAGTGGCGTGCAGAACCTCACTTCCATTGGCGGGTCCAAGGGGTAGGTAAGCATGAGAACCATTCCCCCCCCCCTGATGAGAATTAATTGTCCATTCAAAATATTATAACATTAATTTTCAAATGAATTTTATTTAAATGAATATGTTTAAGTTCTCTTTATTTTCGCAACCCTTTAGCTTAACAGATATATATATATACGGCATGTGATAAATTCATAATTATATCCTAAATGTGAGGTTTTAATACGAATTATTTCATGATTGACAATTTGGAGTTTGGAATTTTCCCACATTACGACGCATGAAAACCTGGCTAAGTAATCGTATGAGTTCGGAAAGACTATCAAGTCTGGCTTTGTAACATATCCACTGGAAAGTGGATATTTAGCCTGAATTGTTTTTGGGAAGATTTGCAAGGTCAAAATAATAATAATAATAATAATAACATTTTATAATATTTGCCATTTTTCTCTGGTATTTTTATATTATGTTTTACAATGTTTGCATTTTTTAATTGAAATAAAAGAATCGATGATAATAGTCAGTCATCAATTATATCACATGACTTTTTTAAGCGCAGAGTCAACATTTATCTGTAAATAATCGCGTAAAAAAAGTTGCGATGCCGTCCAAAAAAACACGTAATAAGGGTGACCGGGTGTATATATTTTATTAATCATTGAATGTATTACCTTTGTATCATGCTTATTTTAAAATTAAATAGCCACCCCCTGGGACAATTTCTGGATCCGCCAGTTCCCACTTCCAGCCCGAAAATAAACATAAATCTGAGAGAATGTGCAGTGGGGGAGCACCCTGTGTAAGAACTCGGGCGGCACACTGCGACGGGTAAAAAGAGGTCAGGAAGATCAAGTAATTCCATTAGACATGTCCTGCGTGAGTGGAGAGCCTCTGTCAACCGCCCAGGGGATGGATCCATCGTCGAAGGAAATTGATTGCGGAAATGTTGCCTAGATGGCGTGGGGAGCTTTTGATTTTTGCTATACGGGTCTAATCATATTAATTAATACTCTCGGAAGGTATTCATGACAAGGCAGCTGCCGTTTACGCCGTCGTATATATGTACCTTCGATAAAAGCTCCAATTATCGATGTGTATTATATTCCCTTAAGGGAGGATTCTGGTCTAGATTTCTGAAAAAAACATTTTTTTTTTCAATAAAAAGTTCATACTTTTAGTATTTAAGGATTTTTTGAAATTATAATTATTATCAGAGATCTACTTCAGTGACGTAGCATCGAACCGGTCTGGGTGGTTTTTAACTTTGCCCAAAACTTTAACTACTTTTTCTCGGATATTTTTCAAGACGGTTGTCATGATAATTATATTAGAACGACTGGTTGAGTAAATATTACTTAATATATCTAAAAGATCTACAAAATAAGGTAGCATAAATTATTGTTATGTTCGCTCCCAACTTGGAGCAAATGGACTCCTCACGGAGTTAACCGCAACATACATTTTTTACTACGAGAACTGCTTATTACTCAGTTGCTCAACCTTACTTTTTCAAAGAGAGTGAAAAGATACGAGGACTCAGACATTACTAGGGATAAGCTAATTGCTTTCGCTATGCGTCACTTTTTGGGAAGGGGCTTTAACAACGCAAACACTCATTGCCTTCGAGCTGAATCGATTTATCGACTGAAAAAATCTGCTCGTACCGGGAATCAAGCCCGGGCGGTCCGCCATGGAAGCCAACGACATTGACCACTGCACCACAGACCGGACATGGATCGAGCATAAATGTACAAAGCATTTTTTTTTAATTATTTTTTTCATTATGAAGCGCTCGAGACGAGCGTAACCGGTTCTGATCCAAAAAAAATCAAGTGGAATAAGTGAAAAAAATGTATCATTGAAGAAATAGGTGACCACGTGAACTTACATAGCCGTGGATTACTCATCTCTATAGCGATCTCACTTTGTTTCATCAATAATGAAATAAAACGCAATTCCCAAAACTTTACATGAAGAAGTTTCATAGAACTTTGACTTTATCAGCACCCTAGGCCGTCAAGCTCCATCTAGTGCATAGGCACCCAACCTTTTTCGAGTGGAGACCCCTTTTCATAACATTCATGTGACCCGGGACCCCGGTGCAATTGAAAAAGGCATTTTTAATAAGGTAATTTAAAAAATAACCAAAATGCATTTTCGTGAATATATTTTTTCTTTGACTGTATAAGTTGGCGACCCCACAAAAAACCCGTCGCGAACCATAGGTTGGGAACCCGTGATCTAGTCATCTAGTGGACATCTAAAAAATAATTGCAATCCTACGAAATATCTTCATTAAAACGTAAAGTAGCCGGCTTTAGAGTCATCACTCCATTTTATGTCGCTAATAAATGCTAAACTCGCTCTCGCGTCGCTAGCACCTCCACATGTACCGAGCTACTTAATTCATATGAAACACTCGGCAGTGTTTATGATAGCCTAATAACTCTGCCCACATAATCCGTATCACTGGACGATAAGACCGAGCACGGATGCCTGGTGTCATTTGGGAGGGCTTAGAATAATCCGTGGTGAAGAGGTGAGCCCGGTAGGATTACCGGGAGTTCTGATTTTACCGGGAATATTGCCCCAAGTTCAGGGCTGGCAATCCACTACAGCACATAAACAAAATTATTTAACTTTTTGAGTCACTACTTTTTATCAATATGATGGGGTAAAATGCAACTTGCTTTTATGCTTTTCAATTCCAGTGATAGAAACCACGATTATTGATCAAAGGGTCAAGAATTTTGAGCATCTCGATTGAGTCAATTGGCGTTTACTTGGTGGAACTCCACGCTCAACTTGGAGGATATGGACTCCTCACGGAGTTTATCTCAACATTTTTTTTCTTCGAGAACTGCTTGTTACTCAGTTGCTCAACCTCTCTATTTCGAAGAGTGGCGATTAAAATGATATTAAGACAAGGACAGTGGTTAGCTATTTGCACTAATACTCGGATACTCTACTGCACACTGATGTACAACTTGTTTGGGAAAAGGGCTAGATAATCAAATCTCAGATATAATTAAGTATTTCGACAGAGGGTGCTTGATGGAATTTCAATATCAAATTTGAATTGTTTAAATTTTGTTGTTTTCCATGAGTCAGTTCAAGTACCTCCGTGCACTTGGAATGCCTGAAGATGCCGAAAGGCGAAACCCGGGTCGTTAGCGACAAAACTCATGGAAAAGTACAAAATTCAAACAATTCAAATTTAATTCTCAGATAGTTCGAGTGCCACATGGGAAAACGTAATTAAATTATTGATACTTTTGGTGTTCATAAAATTGTAATATTTTATATTGTTCTTTCATCGTCTGTAACAAGTTCTGAAGAAAAAAGATAATTGATATCTGTCATATTGGGCCGCATGAGATTTCATTGAAGGCCGCATGCAGCCCACTGCCCGCAGGATGTGCATTACTGCTCTACTATCTATACTTTCAAAGATAAAACTGACGAATTTCTATGTTATATAGTGTAATGGCGTCTAGAATAATTAACTAAAAATATGTGTTTAAAGAATCCCTTATTGCAGCCCTACACGAGACATGACCTTGTTGTCAAAGTGGGTGGACGGAAAGGCCCCCAAGGGAAGCCCGCCACCCGGCATCACACCACTATCTTATTCATGCATTTTATTATTCCCGGCCAGCTCCATGGTTACGCAATAATAACACACACGGAGAGGAAATCACGCTCTATTTTACGAGTCAGTTAACGTTATGACAGTTGAAATAAATGTGCCGGGCATGCCATAAGTTAAGCACCTATTTCGCGGTATTTTTTCATAAATGGAATACTAGTAATACATGAACAGATTTTTTTTATTATTTTTTATGGTTGATACGTGATATTTTTATCATTCGTCTCGATTTTACTACGTAATCGATTAAAAATAATTGCATTTTTATATAACGTACGTTTACACTTTATTATATTAATTGACTGAAATAAAAATATTTTCAATACTATCTTCGATGTTTTGACTTAACACAAGCAATGTTTTCTCTAGGATGCGCGCAAGGGCGGCCTCGCAGCAGTTTTAAAGCCACAACGCACTCTCTCGAGTTGCCACACAATCCAACAGTTGATGGATTTACAACCCGATTAATATATACATATTGCTAAAAATGTGATCTCAACCAAGACCAATTTTGTGGCATTCGATAAATTTTAACGAGATACTCTTGATTCCTCTTTAGATTCAACGCGAAGTAGATTCAGCTCCACGGATTCTCAGTATACGGATACATAGGATACTTAATATCGTCGGTCCCTGTGGTCTAGTGGCAAGAGCTTTGTCCTAGCAATCGGGGGGCCCGGGTTCAATCCCCGGCAAGGTTAGATTTTTTCAATTGAAAAAAAAAGATCTTGGGCTGGGTGTTATGTTATTTATCGTTGATTTTGTGCACAACTGATACATTATTTACCATCGAGTTAATCTCGTGTGACTTTCACAACTCAGAATATTTGGCGCATTGGCGCAAGCTGTAATGCCAAATATTTTTTAAAAAAAAAAAGAAAAAAAAAAAAAAAAATATCACTTTAACAAAGTGGCTGAGCAATTCACATTTTCTTTTTTTCTTTTCTTTAAGTACTTAAATGCATGGTTAAAAGATCAGTCCCGTGCAGCTCTGTCTCGGGCCAAGTAAGTGAGGAGTTTCTTTACTTGATCGTGTAGCGTTATGGAAGGCGGCTGTAAAAAACGGCTGCACACACGTAACGGAAGGGTGGTGGGACAACCAACCTGTTCACCTAAATATATTGCTAAAAATGTCTAAGGAATCCGTAAAATAGAGAAGCATACATTTATTGAACAGGAATTAGCAACTGAGTAATCGGTCTATTCTGGCTATTTTTTCTTCATATTCATCTGTGATTGAAAATCTGAAAGTCATGAAGTCATTAATATCATTTGTTTTCTACTATTTTCAACATGTTATATTATGTGCACAGTTATGCTCGACGCAAGAATTTTCTACTAGATTATAATATAAAATGGTGGAATTAGTTAAAGAAAATTATGTATATTTCGAAATACATATATAATGTATATTTTTCAGTCTGTAAACATCGCCCTGAAACGCCAATTTTTTTGTATGTTTGATTGAAAATTTTGCCAATGTAAAAACGCAGACTGGCGTTACAAAACCCTCCACGTCAAAAATCATGGCAGAAAAAGTTCGTCACTACTCGGCATATATGAGGGCTGCAATGAAAAATAATTAATAATACATCAAAACTGCCAAAATTCAACGAACTACATGAATGTTTGCTTGTATTGATACTAAGGATTTCACAGCGAAATGACGCGCGAAATTTACGTCCCATAAAAGACCCTCGTTGAGATCGGGAAAACCCCGTGTGTCAAAAAATAACAAAATCGCAGCGCGTATTTGAATACGTTAGCAAAGAAAATCGAATCAGGTGACAATGTGTTGTGACAGACGAAAGACGGTAGATTATAGTCATAATAAATTCAAAACTTCTTCCACATGCCGCACAGCCAATATTGTTTCGTCATGATCAGAAGATAAAATAAGTTCATTGGTGAAGTCAACGTAAATTGTAATATTGTTATGGTTTTGTTTTAACCCTTATCACTCTGTTGCTTGTCTATGCAATAGCACTCGTGAGTTGAACCATTGCAATTAATTTAATAAATGAAGCAAAAATTCCATGATAAATATATAGGTTTAGTATACGTCCCGGTTTTAGACTTTGCTCCCAGCCAATTTGGTATTTTGTCCCGGTTGTTGATTCGCGTGACGATGAAGCGCGTTTAAAAACTTCTTACTGTGCTGCTAAATTGATCTCAAAACTCTTTGAACCAAAATTTGGTGCCGCGACGAGTTTTTACAGAGAAAAAATGAAAAGTGAAGTTCAACCAAATTGAGTGCAAGAGAAACGTAACCCAAATATGCTATGTCTGCCTGGTACGTCCGCACCTTTGGAGCGTGTTTTTTCGAAAGTGAAACACATTTTGTCGGATGACCGAAGCCGCATGCTGGAGTCTACCGTACAAGCGTTTCTATACTGTAAATTAAACATTTGCATACTATGCAGTGAATTTTATTAATAAAGTATAAGTATGACTGGAAAAATAAATAAAATAATTTTACCATCTAATGTACTTATGTAGTTAAAAATTAGCTCGTATTTGTTTTTTTTCTTTTGACTCTAATGAAAAATCGAGGTTATGACGATTCCCAAATAAATTAGCAAAGTTTTCGAATAAAGCCGGCTTAGGTTAGGTTAGGTTTTCTCGTAGTTTTTTTCTTTTGACTCTAGTGAAGAATCTAGGTTATATACCCAAATAAATTAGCAAATTTTTAAAGTATGGCTGGTTTTGGTTAGATGATTTATATCCTGGTCTTAAAGTGAGGTTCGTTCTTAGCGACGGTATATAACACAGCCGATCAAAATTGTAATCACAAATGCAAGATCGTGTGCCACAATTCGAGCCTATAACTTACGCCTAATGATATTTAATTCATCGTTAATCTCTACCAAATTGAGTTATATCGCGAGCGCAAGGGTTAAAGCAGTGATGCACAACCTTTTTGGGAGAAGGGCCAGATAATCAATTCTCAGATAGGGCAACATGGGCAAAAGTGATTAAATTATAGATAGTTTAAATGTACCCAATCCTCCTTTTACGCGATTTTTTTGGACGGCACCGTTCCTTTTTTTTACGCGATTTACTCGTTTTAAAGTGAATATTTTTTAAATAATAAATGGCGAAAGATTATATTCCATTCGATCTGACAGTGAGAGCAGCGATTAACTCGGATAAGTGAATACAATTGTGCACGTGTGTACGTATGAATATGTTTTTAATTGTATTTTATAATGAATTATTTTTTTAAATAAGCTTTTTCCCGGAACCAATGTATCGCGTAAACCAGGGATTCTTAGCTTTGTGCCCGCGGAGCTATTATCGTGCGCCCTCCACAAAGTATCAAATAACAAAAAACACCCTAATTTTATCAGAATCATGTTTTATTTTTCGAAGAAGTTTTCATTCCAATGTAACTGTACGGTTTTTTCAAAATTTGTAAAGGGAAATCAAAAAATAGTTCATGAATGTAGCACATGGGTTAATCATCATAGAAAACAATGATAACAATTAATAAATATGTACAAAGTACTTAAGATTTGTTTTTTTCACAATCCGACCTACGCCCACAGTTGCAATAAGGTTAAGAACCCCTGGCGTAAACAAAGGACTGGGTTTATATAAAATTGAGAATTTTATCAATTTATATTTTTCTTCCATCGACCTTTAAAAAGTTCTGAAGATAAAAAGTGATATTGGGCCGCAAGAAATGTCTTTGTGGGCCGCAGGTTGTGCACCACTGGGTTAAAGCATCGCGGCAGAAGCGGAGAATCAATCTCCCGGAACAGCGAGGAGGCAGAGGTCTTACTTCGCATATTCAATTACTCCACTAATGAAAACAAATTGCTTCACTGAGACACCATGCAAACATATTACAAGGAATTAAGTTAGGCAAGGTGGAAGCTTAAGGAGAAATTCCCGCTTCCGTAAATATTTTTGAATAACAAATCGTCTCTGAAAACAAAAATATGTCACGGCACATGCAGAGTATTTCCGACACGTTAATTAAAAATATGTTTTTCATTTTAAATTAATAATGGCGGTAAAATAATTCAACAACATTATTTATCACTTTTAAGGTGTTCACTGTCAATACTTGGTGAGACGTAGAGACTCCAATTACTCGAGTATCGAGTAGTAAAATTTTAAAATACTCGAGTAGTTTTAGATGTACCAAAATATATATTATTAATTCAAATTTTTAATAATAATAGAGAATTAAACGTCTCAAATTTTAGATTGGGTCAATGTTTTGTTTTAATAATTACCGCAGTAGAATAAACTTTCGACGATAATTACTAAAACGAGTATAACTCGAGTATTTTTCAAAATACTCGAGTATCAAGTACTTGAAAAATCGACTAGTATTCAAAAAAAATAATGAAACATTTTTTGTACTTATTCCACAGTAAATTTATTTTAGATCAGTACCGGGTTCGCCCAACAGTCATGATCTAAATAAATGTATTGTATAATGTATGTGTGCCGACCACTGTGTTACTTTCTTAGCTAATGTGACAAAGATTCGAAATCATTTTTATTTATTTATCCGTGCCCACTTTCAACTTTGGACTTCTTATGTGTTTTATCTATACAGAAAAAGAAGAAGAATGGATAGAAAGGATAGGACCGGGACAGGTCCAGTTGTTAGCTAATCGGTCTCGCTGCGTTCCATTTTTAAGATCAGATGGGTATGGGAAGGAGAATTTTGATCATTAACCCTCCCCATACTGTGCTAAAAACTTCCGCGAGCTCCGGTGATATGTATTTACTACACCATATGAAAAAGTTATTTAAAAACCGGAAAAATGTGAATATTTCTAGACATTGCTTTGATTGACTATGGTTGAAGTTGAAATATAACAATTTTTGTAATCTAAGTGTCTGAAAAGAAGAAAAAACATCGCAATTAGCTGCCGCTCCGACGTCTTCACCCGTCGGCAGTCGAATTCGTAATGACGAAATGAATGGCTAGTTCGAAGTCGATCACTTCTACGCATGCGCTTTCGCGCCGGAGCTGAACACGTGCAAAAGTAAGCTCGCACTAGCGCTTACACACGCGCATAAATTGGAATACGTTTGTGTGTATGGGTGATTCTTTGCCCGATTCTTCCACTAATTATTTATTTCCATCGCTGCAAATGAATAACCATACATAACTGTAATTTTATTTAATACGTAATAACATTACTGAGGAATACAAAAATTCTCAGATCAGTATCTATTATATTTAATAGAAATATTCTCATTATTAGAGTCGAGTTGTAGTAAATACATATCACCGTGCAGCGAAGGTTAAAGACACCCATACATATGATCATAAATCAATGGTTCAGTTGAAAAATTAAACTGCCTGGTCTGGAATTCGAGCCCGCACGCTCCGCAACCGAAGCCAACGACGATGACACTCGACCACGGACATGGGAAAATATGTAGAAAAACTCAAAATTTATATTGAATTTTTCGAGATTTTAACCCAAAACGGATTGATTGATAGGGCGATTTTTTAATAACTAGACTGCATTTATGGAAATACCAGAAAGTCCGATATAAATATTTGACCTGAGTAAAAAAATATTTGAATTGCTAGAATAATATTTCTGTAAATGAATACGTTGAATGAATAATTTCATCAACTCAAATAAACGTAGGAATAAATCCAATTTTTCTACAAAGCTTATTACAATCAAATTCCAACGGTTCAACAAAGATCATTCATTTGCATTCGATTTGGCAAATTGTTCCATTTTTGAAAAGCGCTGTTTTTTTAACTGTAATAGGAATCGTTATTCGATAGATGACCCATAATGTTTTTATTAAATCGTCGCTTGTTTATTCTCATTTAAAATGGTATTGTTCAATACGAACCGAAAAAAAAGACGCAAATGTTTTCATGCTTACACGAACAAGGTTTCTTATACGTTGCTTTTTTATTTTTATTTATTTTTAAAAAGGAAATATTTGGCATTACAGCTTACGCCAATGCGCCAAATATTCTTAATTGTGAAAGTCATACGATATTAACTCGATGATAAGTAATGAATCAGTTGTGCACAAAATCAATGATAAATAACATACACCCAGCCCAAGATCTTTTTTTTCAATTGAAAAAATCTGACCTTGCCGGGAATTGAGCCCGGGTCTCCAGATCGCTAGGACAAAGCTCTTGCCACTAGACCACAGGGACCGACAAAGAAAATCTTCCCGTAAAAATGAAAAATCCCAGACTCCGTTTTGTAACTTATCATCTTCAAATATTAAAATCAATCTTGCTTTATTACTTAAGTAAACTTTGCGATAGTAAGTCCGAAGATGCATCTGAAAGAGGCGAAACACGTGTCACCATAAGTAACATAATACGTAGAATAATCAAAGTTATTTTAAATTTTATATTAATAATGTGATTAACAAAATAATGATCATGAGAAAATTCAGCTCAGCTACCTGTCAAAATGAAAAGAATAATAATATATTCAAAATTGGAATTTCAAATATTATTGCCCGTACAGTTTTATCTGTTCCATTTTACTGTCGAATATTTTCTCTTAGCAGGATGCAACACTGATTTATAATTCAAACAGAGAACATAATTCGAAACGTTCAAAAACACCTTCCATTTAAAATTAACATACAATAATAACTTATGAGAACAATAATTACGACAATGTATGAAAGTTTTTAAGTGCGTCATACGTCACGATCATAATATCCTTTCATGGCGTCGAGAGGTGTAAATTGGCAAACTCATTTTCACTCTTCAGAAACTTTATCAAACAATTTGAAGCATTAACGGTAAATTTTCGCAAACGAAGCGTCACGTTGACAACGTAACGGTACCGTAAAACGGGGTGAAAAGATACACTTTTTACCCTTGACGACTATGATGGAGTTTTCCTTCTCATCAAGAAGTCTAAGATAATTTGTGATGAAATCAATAAAAATTTTCGGAGTGACTTGATTCTGCCGTCGAGGTTGCAGCAAGAATTCATCTGTGTAAGTTGAGACTGAGACTTGCACGTGCACGACATGATTGATGATTGGATTGCGGAGATGCTCAGGGATTCGGTTCGCCTATAATGATGGTTAAGAAAATACATCATCCAAAAATCTTTTAGATCTAAGAGATATTATTGTACAAAGGGTTTCTGGCATATATTACAATAATTAAACACTACCGTAAAACGGGGTCAATAGAGACACTTTTTACCATTCTCGACTATGTATCTTCATACCTGCGCCACATAATTCAAATATGAAAGGCTTGAAACTTGTTTCTATGGTCCTACTACACATTCATGACAATATTTTTCAAATATTCACTATCGTTATTAAGACACAGTCTATTTTGTTCGATGTCTCTATTCACATTGAATCGGGGTGAATAGAGACGAGAGAGGGTAAATCGAGACTTGGCAGGTGAATAGAGACAAAACAACAGATTCTAATGATTGGAATATATGAACCACTATTCTATACGAGTTTCTTCATTCCGTTTTACGGTACTTATTAACAACAAAAAAACATACCGTACTGAAAAACCGAGAGCTTGAAGAAGGTACATAAATATAGCAAAGAAAAATACATCAGTTATGTTTTCACCTCTCTCACACCACCAAGTCCTAAACATTAGACCCTCCAAAGAGCGATAAGCCATCTGTCAAACTCTTCTTAATCCAGTGCCATTTTCTTTTTTTCTGTGTCATTAACTCTTCTGTTCCGTCATATTGATCCATAAAAATGTATGCATGACATCATAGATATTAAATCATCGCAAGAATAGTGTTTGAGATTCGATTGATTAAAAAGCCTGGAAATATTCCAGGTGTATTGTATTTAAGGGCAGACATTGTCATAAAAAACGAGTATCTGCTCTATGTATTTTTACTTAGTAAGTTAAAGTTCAATCCTTGTGTTTGTCTCTATTAACCCCACAGTCTCTATTCACCCCGTTTTACGGTAACGCATTTAATTCATAAACTTAAATAAATCCAATGAATATCTGCTCTATGTTTTTTGCTTTGTAAGTTGTGCTAAAGTTCAATCTTCGTTTTTGTCTCTATTCACCCCGTTTTACGGTAACGCGTTTATTCATAAAATCAAATAACATTATTTATGGAACGGGTGTAGGGGGCAGACTAATCGCAAAGAGAGATCGTTCTCACCTGGCCCAAAATTTATAACGCCGAATCCGAGCGGCAGTTTGCCCCGCGAATTAATTTTGGACATTAGCATACAAAATCCCCGTTATTAGATTTATGCTCGGGCCGTTTCGGAAATATAATCCGATAAGATATAAATGGCGTCTGATGAAAACGGCTCTAAAAGGATTATGTGAGCTTTTTTATAGGCTTCCGATAATATCTTTCAGAGGTACATGATTCATGAGGGTTGTTCAATAAACCAATCACGAATAAGCATCATCGGTGATGGGTACCATTTTTTTTTCAAAGGGCCAGTTTTTGTAATTCTACAGAATAAATGATAAGTAATTCGACCTTTTTAAAACTCTTGTGAAACCGATTTTGGGTAAATTATGGATATATGGTCACGGGACAGAATTTTTGTAAAGATTTATGAAAAATAAGCACATTAAATGAAATGAATGTAAGGCTTACGATTTTTTTTTAAATGTTTCGTCTTTAATTTTTAAATTTATTATAATAGAAGATCCTAAAGAATACTTCGCAATAAGTATGAAATCGAGTTGTTTTAATTTACAGGAGCAAAAATGCAACCACAAACTAATAATATTATACATATAGAGACAGTCACATAAGTTTATTATTTGTTTAAAATAAAAAGAATAATTTTATTATAGGCTAATATTAAAAAACAGTTTCTTCTTTCAGAACTCATACAATAATTGGTGATATTCTTCAGATTTAATCATTTTGATTCCACATTTTATAATAATCCACAACAAAGAGTAAAGTCAAAACATAAAATTATAAGCCAGTATAATAAAAATAATAATACATTTTTAGTACTTTTTTCACATAAAATTTATTAGATCAGGACCGGTTTCGCTCATGGCGAGCATTGTCAGTCATCAGTTGACAATGCTCGCCATGAGCGAAACCGGTCCTGATCTAATAAATTTTATGTGGAAAAAGTACTAAAAATGTATTATACTGCCTTTCCACCAAGTATTGACAGTGAACAACTTAAAAGTGATAAGCCAGTATTTATAATTTTTTTGAGCTTAGCTCGAGAGGATCGGGATTCTGCTCCATGACCATATATCCATAATTTACCGGATTTTTCTTGCACTTTTAATGTGTTAGTTTTAAATTATTGGTGGAAAGTAGAGACTCCAATTACTCGACATCTAAACTACTCGAGTGTCGAGTAGTAAATTTTTTGATGAGATGAGTCAACAAGACCCAAAGCAAAAGTAGCAAAAGAAAGTCTCGCATAGCATAGTCAACGAGTATTCGATTCGATTCTTTAAAAAATGGTCACTCGTTTTACGATATCCTCTACATCGCAATCATGTATAATAAAGTACAGTTATCGTAGAAAAAACATCTGTTGATTTTAGCTCCACTATGTGTTCAAATGATCGACATCGAAAGCGAGCATGGTTACAAACAAAATAATATTGTGTTTTCAGCACAATTTTTTTAATTTAGATTATTGTTCAATATTTTATTTTGTCTCTTGTCATCATAAGCTTGTCATTGATAATATATGTCAGCAGAAAAGTAACAAAATAAATTCTCGTATAGCATAGTAAACGGCAAAAACATTAGACAGTAAAATACGCGCAAGAGTCATTTAAACGCAACGGCTAAGCAATATTTAGATATTTTATTAAATAAATAAATAAATCTTCATTTATAAATTACGAGTACTACTCGAATATTTTTCAAAAAACTCGAGTATCGAGACTTGTCCCTACTAGATACTCGTGTAGTTAAGAAGTCGAGTAATCGTAGTCTATAATGTGGACGTATCCGTATTTGCTCTAAGACACCTCGTGTAGGATTATTTCAATATCACGTTCCACGGCTTAGAAACTAATTTCAAATTGTTACTAGTCAAGGTGCAAGTAAGTATAAGATTCAGTTGATAACAGTCTGTGATTCGAATACTGAGCAAATTCTGCATGGGTGAATTTTCCTAGACAAGATTTTACAGAATTAAACAACTTCATTCACTTTCGCCCGAGCAGAAAATTCAAGGAATTCGTTCCAGTAATATCATATTATAATAAATTTCCAGTCAACTGTTCCCATATAATACCATATATCCACGATTGAATTAATTTAAATTTGCCTTGTCGCTTAGTCACCTAGCATTTTAATCATATTAAATTATATGTGAGCTTTTAATGAGTCACTGTCTTGTTGGATTGGCATTGCAATAAAAATTATACCACATTTTTAGTACTTATTCCACATTAAATTTATTGAATCAGGTCCGGTTTTGCTCAGTTGATTATGCTCGCCAAGAGCGAATCCGGTCACGATCCAATAAATTTACTAAAAAAATAACCTAAAATAGGACAACTAAACTCACTGAACATTATTCAAAATCATGCCTTGCTACCAAGAAGTGGCAGTTAACACCTGAAAACTTGAATATAATCAATAGCAAGAAAATATGTATGTATATGACACAATATAAAGATTATGACTGAAGAATCGGTAATCATAAAGCCTAGGTGCATTAGGTAATTTGACAGATAATCCTACATGGCCGTTGCGGCATACTATACCATACATTTATATATTATTTTAGATACATAGGTTATCTGTCAAATTATCATTCAGTTACTTATTGCACCTAGTCTTGATGATTACCGAAGAATCCATTGCATTAAATTAGACATGTAATTAAGTACCCACTTCGTAATCAAAACACAATACTTATGGGGAAACTTCCATAGATATAATAGATACTCTTAATCTATCCCTCTAAAATATGTTACACTAACGCCCTCTATCTGTGCACCAAACTCACTGAGTGAATGTTTACAAATTTCAATCCGACGATTTCGCATGACTGCGTGTATTGCATTTCAAACGACGTAATTGTCTATTGATTTTATCACCTCGATTGTCAAATGATATGCCTGCATCATCTGCCTGACACATAAAATAGTTTGCTCAACGTGGAACGTTAATTGAAATAATAATATCGTTGAGTGCGTCGTTAAAAATGTAATGCCGTTCATTGTTGACTTTCAAACGCTGATCGGATATACGAGCATTGTTTGCACCCATTGTTACACTCGACTGACATTTGCATTCGACTTGAATAATAAGTCCGCTCTAGGATCAGCAGTCCCAAAACTTTATAGCTTCAAGAGTGATGTTGTAAACTCCACTTTTGGCTGAAAATGACTTTATAATGCCATCTTGTTGTATCATGCAATGTGCATGCCTCTTAAAATTTGTGTCTCTCCATTGTCGTTCTAAAACCTACACTGCTAATTATCCAACTCCGCCATTTTGTATTGTCAGCTGTCATTTATTCGGGGTTTTTCAGCAGTGGTACAAATAAATCGTTTGTAAAAATAATCAGTTTTTACCCATTCCTGCACAATTGACAAAAACGGAGATAGCAAATTTTCTCTTTAGGCCATCGATACAATGAATCAATAGTTTTTTACAAAATAGTTACGTTCGCACAGTGTATCACTGACCGCCTCTCAAGAATAAGAGGCAGCAGCTCCTTCCAAGGAATCCGGATAGGAAGGTTAGGGTATGAGAGGTGAGGTTGCTCATCCAAATCACAATGGTTATGTTAACAGTACTATTTGAGAGTGTGTTGTTAATTCTTTCTTCAATTTAGTTATCAGAAATACATATATTCGGCAGGTTAAGCCAGGTACAATTATCAGCACTACAGTTGGCAGGTTACTATAGTAGTCAGGTACAATAATCAGAAATATAAAATAGCGATATGTATGACAGCCAGTCCTCGTATAATCTTCAGGTATAGGTAAATCATCACCGTATTGGCAGAACATAGAACTTAGTATTGATTGATTTATTATTGAGTTAGCACAGAATGAAAATTGTTTCTTTTATAATAACCTTGATATTGATTTTAAAACAGCTAAATTATAATATCAAAATATTGATGGTTTATGACGATAAGAAAATAGATCGAGACAATTACCTGCCTATAAATCTGTATTCATTATAATTACACAGTCAAACCAATAGTTTTGCCATTAAATGGCTGGGTTTTAAAACACTTCCAGTTATTCAACGCATGCATACTGACGGTGCTGCTTTACGGTTGCGATTCATGGCACTTTACAAAGGCGCAGGTTAACCGTATTCTTTTCTACCATGTCCGCTCCCAACTTGAAGCATATGGACTCCTCACGGAGTTTATCTTAACATAGGTTTTATCTGTTCTACGAGAACTGCTTGTTGCTCAATTGCTCAAATTCTCTTTTGCGAAGAGAATGTGGATTGAAAGGATACGAGAACTAGTGGTTCGCTAACCACAGTCACTATGCGTCGCTCTTTGGGATCGGGAAGGTGGGAAGGGATTTTACAACACAAACACCCATTGCCTCTGAGCAGACTGAAAAATCCTGCTCCTACCTGGAATCAAACCCGGGCGGTCCAACACGGTAGCCAACGAGGTTGACCACTGCACCACAAACCACTAACCTACCCGTATACTGTGCTTTATGGATTCCGTCGCTCTGGAGGGCTGCTGATGAACATCCTTAGATGTACCCAGCGGAGCACGATGGGATGACATAAGATGTCGAGCCTTAAAATTACTTCGTGTGGGTATCTTGATTATTTGAGAATCACTGGTGCGCACGATTCGCCAAGTTGCATGGAAGAACGGATTACCATACACTGTTGGCTGCAATCAATCGGTACAAAATACATTGGAAACGTCCTTGGACACTCTGACGTCATCTTATTTATCTAACAAACTACTTCGGCCCAGATTGTAAGGCTCATTTCTCCTACACTAGTGTAAACAATGAAATCGACTATGTATTTATTGCTTGAATTAAAAATAGTTAGTATTACATCGTATTGCCTATACGTATAAATACACCAAATTGATTATTTTGAGGACCTTTTACTTGAACCTTTGAAGTGAAATTTGGCAGTACAGTGGAAACCCGATGTAACGTTATCGCATAAACCGTTTTTCAACATTTTAATTGGATATTTTTCCTGGATATGTCGATTTTTGACAAGCTGTTTTGATAAAGACTTCGGTATGAATTGAAAAATAAAAAGTAATTTTTTGTGCTTATTCCACAGTAAATTTATTTAGACCAAGACTGGTTTCGCTCATCGGGAGCATTTTCCACAGATTCCAAATGATCAGTTTTTTTTATAAAATGCCATTCCACCAAGTATTGACAGTGAACACCTTAAAATTGACTTGTGTGTGTTTCGGAAATTACGTGTTTCAAATTTTTTTCTTTGATTTTTGCGAGACTTCAGAGCAACATTTTTTTTAATCCATGTCCTCCTCCACTGTGGAGCATTTGGGGTCCTCGTGGAACTATTTCAACACACTTTTCAGTTCAATGAGATTGGAGATAGAATGGGTGAGGCTAGGATCGGACTTGTGGTTAGCTTGTCGACCTCGCTACGCCCTGCTTCGTATATCAATAGGATCGGATGGGTGAGAAGGAATTCTTTATTGACTAAAAAAACACTCATGCTTTCAAACATAATCGATAAACCGACTGAAAAAATAAGACTCGAACCCGTAAGGTTCGTCACGGAAGCCAACAGCGTTGACTACTGCCCACCGCACCCAACGATGATATTTATGGAGCCTAAAAATGCAGTTTAGAATGAAAACAAAATATCAGAAATTACGAAAATTATTTGTGATATTTATAACGAAATATTAAATATCACAAAAGTTTAATTCTAAAATAAAATAAATTAGTGCGCCTTGAAGTGAACGCAGTCAAGTGGACGAAGCAGCCCTGAAAGCGGATCCGAAGATCACCATCTAAGAATTATCAAACAAGATCAGCCCATACATTCGGACACAGTACTCATACCTGGAAAAAATTCGCACATTACGAAAATGTGTCCATGTCCCTTTCGCACATATTATCCGTTCGCAAAAAACACGCGACAAAATTCGCCCGCATATTATTGCTGAGTTGACCAGGAAAAAATATACGAACTTGTTTGGGTTCTGCATACATATCGGACATGGACCAATCTGACTTCTACATATTTATATGTTTCAGTCGATTGAACATTTGTAAAAGAACAAAATCAGCATACATAATAGAGTAAAACGGCTATTTCCGAATGTTGTTATAAAAAAACCGTAAGATTTCTGCTTGATCTACCGAAAGAAGTACAGTGAAACCCCGATCCTACGTTTTAGAAGGGACCGTATAAAACTAACGATTAACGCGTGAAACAATGAATGCGGGAATGTTTTATATATGAACTAAATGCCGGGACTATAGAAAATGAACGCACCACGCGGGAAAACGTATAATTCGAGAACGTAAGATCGCGGTTCCACTGTACCGTAAAACCGTGTGAATAGAGACACTTTTTACCCTTCACGACCATGTATCTTCATACTTGCGCCAAATAATTCAAATATGAATGGCTTGAAACGTGTTTCTATGGTCCTACTACACATTCATGACAATATTTTTCAAATATTCACTATCGTTATTAAGACACTGTCTATTTTCTTCGATGTCTCTTTTCACATTGAATTGTGGTGAATAGAGACGAGAGAGGGTGAATAGAGACAAAACAACAGATTGTAATGATTGGAATATATGAACCTCTATTCACCCCGCAGACTCTATTCACCCCGTTTTACGGTTCGTAATAATTTTACAAAAAACGGTATAATTAAAATTCGAATTTCCATTTCATTAAAAAAAAGAATAATATGGTATTGATTCAATTTGTATTTACTTGATTTCTAGAACTCCATTATAACATGGTGAAAAAAATGTATTTTAGTTCTACAGAAATTATTTAATATATTGTTGATAGCTATTTCGGCTTATCCATCGTCAGAACTACTAGAACAGTCCTGTTGTGTTATACAGTTCGGTAGTTTGTCAGAACTAGTTTAGTTTTCGCTAACGACAATTGTTTAAATATTTAAATAAGTATTTTTTTAACAGAAGAAACTTTATATAGTAAATATAGAATATATTTTTAACCATGTCCGCACTCACCGTGGAGCATATGTACTCCAAGTGGAGTTTACCTCAATATAAATTCTTCTACGGCAACTGCTTGTTACTCAGTTGCTCAACCTCCCTTTTTCCGAGAGAGTAGGGATGTAACGTATAGAACCAGGACAGGATTTTAGAATCGAATGGGTGTGCGAGAGAGAATTTTGTACATCACTGCAATCCACGAACAGAAATCAATAATTCGATTGAAAAATGACACTGCCCGAACTAGGACTCAAACCCAAGCGCTCAAAAACGTTGGCACTCGACCGTGGACCAGACAAAAATAACAATTTTAAGATACCCTGTCATATATCCGATATTAAGGGAATATGATTCAAAAGTTACTCCAGGATTTATCTCGATTGGAATAATCAATAGATTCTATATACCATAAAGCCATCTGTGTTTCCACTTCAACAATCAATTTTTCCTTGTCCAAGTATTCGCAATTCATTTTGAAAAAAATAATCTCTTTATATATACTGTCATATTTAAATCGCTTTGTTGCCGCCAGAGTACCTCGACTCGTTCCAAATTTGAATTTTGTTCTGTGACATAAGATTTGAGTTAAGAGTTTAATAAACATAAGGATAAGAAGATAATACCCATTGATTCACCAATCACGTATTCATTTCTAACTAATCTTTTCTTAATCTATTGATTCACTCATTTAACGTAAGTATCTCTCCAATATTATTCCGGAGCGCACAATCTGCATTGTCCGTGTAAAAAAGGGTAAGCCTGAAAGCTATTCAATACGTATGCAAATCGAATTAAATCGGAAGCGACCTCTACGTTACGGGATTAAGGCAACCTTACAAATGCAAATGGATCGCATTGACAATGTCACTTGCAACATTATAACGACGGGCTGTTCGGAAAATGGGTAACCATGGTAATAAATTCGCCGCCATTGTGCGATTGTGTACCTTCTGTTTTTCGCGCCATATTCTCTCGATTTCGTACAATGGCAACTTCAGACCGGAAGGGATGATTGATCTATATCCTGCGGATCAAATAATGCAACGCTGTAGATCATTTTACTTCCGGAAATGGGATAGGTTACGATATATTACATATATCGTCGGTGTGCTACGTGGACAATTTTATTTATTTATTTAATTATTGGCAAAAAACTATTAAAAATACATGGCATTACAGCAAGCGCCAATGCGCCATGCATTTGAGAAATTAATAAAGATTACATAAAATATTACACAAAAATAAGAAACAGAACAGAAACATATTATTTACATAAGAAAACATAATTTTTAAACAAAGCATCAAGTTCACTGCCGAAGATGTCAACATCAACAGGCAGCGCATTTATCAGCCGAATAGCCCTTGCAACTGGAGATTCAAAAGACCTACGTGACAAACAAGTTTTGACAAAGAAAATTGATTTGTCTTTGTTACGACCACGTAGGTAAAAGCTGGGAGCATGCAAATTTAAATTTTCAAGGATGTCAGGGTTATCAACTTGGCCCCGAAGAAGAAGAGAAAAATGTTTTAATATTGCAATTAGTCTTCCAGCTTCAAGTGAGTGAAATGACAGCATTCCTAAAAGAAACTTGGTTGGATAATATTCCATTAATGAATTGTCATACGGAAAATAGTTGAATTTTTTGAAATAATAATAACGCAGAAATTTTTTATGAACTCGCTCCAGTTGCGACTTAAATTTAAATTCATATGGACCCCAAATAATAGATCCATATTCTAGTTTGCTTAAAACTAAAGAAACATAAAGAGTAAGAAACACAGTAGGGTTTTCAAATGGCTTACTTTGCCGAACTATGAATCCAAGAAGTTTACTAGCCTGCAGGGTAATTGAAGAAATGTGGGAATGAAACGTGAAAGAAGAGTCAAATGTTATACCAAGATCAACAACTTCAGACAAACGCTGTAAAGTCATTTTTTATAATAAATTATTTTAAATAATAAATTCGCTTTTTGGTGTGCAAAAATGACGAACGATATAGCATCATTGTTTTAAAAAAATAAAAGTTGAATACGATACATTTGAACCTATTTTAAGGCGTTTATTTTTTAGTGTTTGGTTTTTTTCTTATTTACATATATTGATTTATCGATAGCTTTAGTTATAATGAGTCATCTAAGAAAATCGAATCGGAAGTGCATTTTAATATAAAATTTAAATAACTTTGATTGCTCCACGTATTTTGTGTTTCTCTTCTTTCAGAGGCATCTTCAAACTTACTATCGCAAAGGTTGTTTACCACTTTGAGTGGTGTAGGTCTCTACTATTATTATAACCTGCAAATGTTTCGAAAAGATTTACCTAGATGGCAGTAATACTATCATATTTGAAGAGACAGAATATCACATCAAAAAACACGTTAACGAGACTCAGCGCATGGTTAACGTATCACGTCAAAACACGGCTCCGGGATAGAAAGAGTTAACTCTTAAGTAATGACAAGTAATGAAATTTCGTAACATAACAATAAAAATAAAAAATAACAAATTATAATTTTCCATTTATAGAAATCTCACTTACACAAACTTTGTTATTCCCACGCAATCAATACATCCTTGGTCACGAAACTCTCCTCATTTCACGCTACATCTACCACCCGACTTGTAAAACAATCCTTTTTTCAACAAGATAGAATGATGAAAGAATGGCCGTTTTTTTCTAGAGACAGTGTATAGATGTAACTAGCTAATAAAAGAAAAATATCATTAGAATTCTTACAGGAAGATTTTTTTTATATATTTTGCAAAATTTGTAACGGTATTCGCGAATCCCGTGCGCAGTGGCCACCAGTGTCCTTACGGCACTGAAGCGGTTTAAGGGCATTGTGACATCACCGCTGGATGTGTCATGTCTAATATTTAAAAAATGGTTTGAACTCTCGAATTTGAGTCACGAAATCTCCCACTATAGGTAACTTTATGTTGCTAAATCTACCTTTAATTAGGCACGGATTTAGCACCTCACTGATGATATCACTAAGGAAAATAAAACGTCGTCAAATCTGATTATGTGCAGCGCGTAATAAAATGGCCGGTAAGTGTTACGCAAAAAAATCATTTTTCTGTTTACCGGCGCGTTAAATTAATAATTATCGACCTTCGTTAGCGTGGTCAATTGACCGAATGAATCAATGTCATCTGGTGATTTGATCAAACTGCGGCGCGCACGGCTACACGCCATTAATTATAACGAGATTTTCTGGCATCTGACATTAGCAGCGGCCATTGTTTTACAAATCGGCGGGAAAACAGTCGGAATTGCTTTTATAAGAACGAACATCTGCACCGTAGATTGGTTTACTGCCACCACCCGTTGTGTGTACGCAGAAAATGTTTCGTGGTCGCATTTCACAACGCTATCGACACAAAAAAAGAGACTTCCCCACACAGGGCTGCACGAGGCTAATTTTGACTAGTTCAACCACGTAATGAAGTCGACATTAAGTTTTCTCTTCTGATTTGAATCATTTAAATCGATTAATCTGTTCAATATGAATATCCTTTCCCACCTTTTCCATCCCAAAAAGCGACGCATAGCGAGATCGATTAGCTAAACACTAGTCCTGTCCGAGTCCTCGTATCCTTTCCATCCGCTACTCACTTTGAAAAAGAGAGGTTGAGCAACTGAGTAACTAGCAGTTTTCGTAGAAAATATATGTTGGGATAAACTCCGTGAGGACTCCATATGCTCCAAGTTGGGAGCGGATATGGTTAAAAAAATGAAATTGTATATGAAATAAAATTTAAAAACACGCGAAAAAAAAAATTAAGGGACGCGCTAAGTTTAGGAACCACAGGGTTTAACAATTTAAATTTATGTGTTTTGGCAGTAATAAGCACGCCTTCTTACGTCGGAAATGAAAAAGAAATATGCACGCTGAAAATAGCTTCAGAAGATCGATTGAGAACACCTGGTAGTATACTAATTGGAAAACCAATTTAATCTTTACGGTAAAAGTCGGAGAACACGAAACCGAATCAAAGCGAAGTGAATTTATCTTTCCTTCCTACGCTATTAATCATTCATTGGCATTTTGTTCTGACTGGGAAAACTGCTATCGTGGTTTTTCAACCAGACATAAATTAGACCGACGAGCTACGGCCATGTGTAGTTGCTACTGGCATAATAAATCCTCAGTATGAGATGACAAATTTATTAATAAATCACACAGAAACTCGAGCCTCGCCACCGCCAAATATAAGGTAGTTGTACGAATATAAAATACCAAGGGGAGACACAGCTTATTAATGCGTTATAATACATGCGGGGTTTGGACTTACACGAAATTAGCTACATGCGGTTTCAACATTAATCCAATGGGTCGTTTTTCATAAATCGAATCTCGAATCACCTCTTGACCGGAAAATTATATATGTACAGAATGACCACGCTACTTATGCACTCGAAAGAGTGGCGCTGTGAAAGAATGTCCTGTATGATGCTCATAAAAAAAAAGATTGCAAAGAAAGAGTTCGAAAATTTTAAATTCCCCAGTTTGATATAAACTGAACGCGTGGACTAAGTGCGGTGGGTGGATTCTTGTGTCAGAGGGGAGAACATTTATTTAGTATCAACGGCTGCCGGACACTCGAGTGAACTGTTAAAGAAGTCAGAGTGAACAGAAATGGTGTGTAAGTTAAATAGCAGACTAATTATTGAGGACATATAAATAATAAGCTTACAAACAATTAATCTAGACTGTATCACTTCTGATGACGAGTTCTTCTACATTGTAAGAAAATATTTTTTGATATTTTTAAAAGTTTTCATTTACATACCTAATGATGATATTTTGCAACGTCTATTTAATCTTTTTATTGAAAATCATTAAATATACTGACAAATATCAGGAACGTTTTCGCTCATCGCAAGCATTATCAACTGACAGTTCGAGCGAAACCGGTCCTGATCTTTATCTGAATATATGTGGAAATTGTTCTGTATCATTTACTCAGTTGTCAGTCAGTCATCAGTGGGTAATGCTCGCGACGAACCAAACCGGTCCTGATTTAATGGGGAAAAAGAAGAATAAATGTTTTATTATTTTTTACTATGTAATGTATTTTATTTATTTAAATGATGTCTTTCCATCAATAAGTGACAGTTAACACTTTAAAAATGAAAATAAATTACGGACAAGTATACACCGAATCCATGCAAAATCATTCAGAACATACGCTGACCTACTAATAGTGTATGTCAGTGGTTCTTAACCGGTGCACCGCGAGCTTGTTGCAAGTGCACCGCGAAAAAAAATGATAAAGGCGGAAAATCGGCGAAATGGTGAATATCCGGCTCTCTACATGAGGTCTCTAAAAATCTTGCTACAGTTTTCATCATCATATTTGTGTGAGTTCGGTTTCTCAACAATTACTATCATAACTATTAAAAAATGAGCAACGTTGACGATTAGCTGTAAAATCTGACCAACTCAGGTGGCAAATTAATTGATTGCCATATCAAATAAATTCCATTTTACTTAGGGTAATTTTAGTAATTGTTTTTCATGTATGTATAAATTATTTATTGATTGAGTAGGCAATTACTTCGTAGAACTCCATTATAATACGGTAAGAAAAATAACAATGTATTTTAGTTCTACATAAATTATTTTATATATTTGTTGATAGCTATTTCAGCTTACGGCTTCTTCAGAACTTCGTCACACGATAAAAGTAACCTAAAAATACCCAGATTAACGTTCTCAGGATTACGCCAGATCAATAACTTATTTAATTGTTTTCCTTGTGGCGTTAGGATGTTTGAGCAGACAGGGGATGTATGGGGTACCCTGTCTATATAAGCTATCTCTAATACACGTTTAAAACATAGTTCTGATGGAGGCGTAAGCCGAAATAGCTATCAACAATAAAATACATTGCTATTTTTCTTACCGTATTATAAATTATTTCTTTAACTGTTATTGAAAATTTTGAATTATTTGCATATTTGTATTACCAATGCCTTTATTAGTCTTGCTTAGATTATGTATCTATAACACTGTATATTTGTAGTTCTTATCATTTGATAATGCTCGCGATGAGCGAAACCGGTCCAGATCTTAATAATTTTAATGTGGAACAAGTATTAATAATGTGTTATTATATTTATTATAATGCCATTCACATAACCAAATATTGAAAGTGGACACTTTAAAAGTGGTTACATAATCTGTTAATAAATAATAAAAGTTATATCCGCAAATTTTTCCGTTGTTTTCTGACCGTTTGGTCAAAATTGCAGGGTGAATTCGAAAAAAGGTTAAGATCCACTGGCTTACATAATATACATATATTTTACAAGAGGATATGACGGCAAATCAATAATCGGTTGATTCAATCACACAACTCGGAAGCCAGCTTTCCCCTTATATGAAAATTATACACGTCAGTAAATTGCGCATGTAGAAAGTGGTACGGGCCCCAAAAGGGGTTGACAGTGGAGAACTCAATTCAAGTATCGAATACTCGTATATTTTTCAAGTACTCGATACTAAAAATATATGTGCATATAATGTTAAACCGCTGTGTTTGACTGAGTCTCACGCGTGGATTTAACTGCTCGGTAATACATTTTTTTTTAAATGGTTTTGCTGTTGACTATGCAATACGAGAATTTCTTTTGTTACTTATCCTTTGGGTCTTGCTGACTTATCTTGTCAATTACAAGTTTATGATGACATGAGTCTATGATAACAAGAGACAAAAATAAAATATTAACAAATAATTTTTGGATTTGGCTACTAATGCAGTTTCAAATACGTTCATTGTTAACGGACGTCCAAAGCAACAAAGAGAGAATTTCTACTACGCGAATTATTAAAACAAAACTTTGAACGAATTTAAAATTTGAGACGCTTGACTCTCTATTATTTTTGAAATATATTTATTTATTATCTATTATTACACACAAATTTTAATTAATAATGTATATTTTGATACATCTGAGACTACTCGAGTATTTTAAAATTGTACTACTTGATACTCGAGTAGTTGAGATGTCGAGTAATTGGAGTCTCTATTTCCCACCAAGTATTGACAGCAAACTCTTAAAAGATAAATAATGTAGTAAAAATATTTTACCGCCATTTACCGACGTTTAATTCTCTTTTATTTTTTTTAAATATATGAAATGAGCTTTTTTTATTCATCATCTATTTACATACACAAATTTGAATTAATGATATATATTTTGGTGCATCTGAAACTATTCGAGTATACTCGAGTAATTTAAAATTGTACTACTCGATACTCGAGTTAATTGGAGTCTCTAGTTGACAGCAATATCGCCCGCCCATTATATTCTACGTGAATGTTCGCATCATAGCATGTCAACTAAAATTAACGTGCCAATTATCGTTTTAAAAAGTCGTCGCTGATAATATAAAACATTCGACACCAAAACGAATGCTTAATCGTCCTAATTACTATGCAAACGGCGAAAAACTTCGCACCTCTTTATATGTCGAGTGAGCACTTAACGTCCAAATTAGCGCGACTGATCGACCGATGTCGCAGTTTTCAAGTGTTGACATTCGACTCGATGGGATGACGATCGATTGATTTGCGACAAATATTGCTAAGGTTAACATTTGCAGCGTAAATTACTGCTCATAAAATTTGTAATAACTTTGATTATTCTACGTATTGTGTTAATAATTTTGACACGTGTTTCGCATCTGTCAGAGGCATCTTCGGACTTATTATCGCAAAGTTTGCTTAAGTAATAAAGCAAGACGATTCTAATAAGGGATTTTTCCTTTTTACGGGAGGCAGGTAGGGACAAAAATGAATAGTTTAGAATTTTTATAAATAAATAAAAGTATTAAATTGTTATTAGCCTTCTTTAGAAACGAACAAAATATTCTTCTCCATATCCCTATTCCAAGCACAATGCGCCACACGGTGCCCCCAGGATTCCCTGTCACCCACCAACCTCCTCGTTTCTTCCCAGGTCATTCCGGTATCCCATAGCTCCGATGAGTACATCCTACGGATGGTCATCAGCGGCCTTCCGAGGCGATGGAATCCATCAGGTTGATAGGAAAGACAAGCAAGATTTAGGCTCCCTGGGGCATCCACAGCACATGCCCAAGCCAGGTTCATCATCGCTTTTATCCTCATCATTTTTATTTTGGACGTAATAAGGAGCTTATTTGTCCGGTCCCTTAATTACGTATTCCTGAGAAAATCAATCGACCACACTTCTAATATTCGCCGCAAGCATCTGTTTTCGAAGCACAGTATACGGTTACCCTGTGCTTTTGTTATGTGACATGACTCGCAAAATACCTAGAAATCTATCCATTGGGATGACCAATTCTTTTTTCAAGATACATAGCTGTAGCTAAAATGGATTTGTTTATTTGTTTAACTAGAGAATTAAACAGCGTACAAGTTGTGGTGCTGGTCATTGTTTCTAAATTATAAGCAATCTTTTATTTTGCTAATGTTTTTTATTTTACCCATATTGGCTGATTTGTTTTAGAGATATAATTATTTTTATAAGAGCTATGAGTCGCGCGCATATTTCACAAAAAATGCTCGTGCGTTTAACGGTTAATCAAGGCTTATCGTAAAACCTAACCACCTTGTACTTGAAAGCAGAGTACATACTTAGCACTGAAGCATTTCGATTTAAGCGCATTTTTTTATACGAAAAAGTGCTTCCATTAATGTGTTGTAAGTGGAAAACAACAGCGTTAAAACAACATGTTGCCATAAAGGTACAGAAAACCTTTTTTAACGACATTCATTGAAGGCGCAGGGCACGCGGAAAACATCCGCGTTTCGCGCGCGGTCATCGCATCATTTTTTCCCCTCGCTCAGGACGAAACAGGAAACTGTAATAACTTCCGGAGGAACCGCAAAACATGAAAAAAATAAAAATGGAACGTGGATTGATGCCAGCTCGATGTGGCAACTTTCCAACGGGGCCAGTAACGGCCGTCCCCCTGGACCGGGAAGTATTGCCTCGGAAATCGAATCATACAAAGGCGAATGTTTTCCCCCCAATAGCGAAGACTCGATTCTCAATCAATTGTTGAACAATCAGTTTTGAACATAGAGCTACTCAAAACAATCACTTGATATTATCTGCGGCTACCCAAAAATAAAAATAAATTACCATATAATAATGATTCAGAATTTCCTTAAAGAGAGTTCTTGATGAAATTTCAATATAAAATTTGTATCATTTGAATTTTATACTCTTCAATGAATATTGTCGCTAACGACCCGGGTTTCGCTTTTTGGCATCTTCAGGCATTTCAAATACACGGATGTACTTGAATTAGCGCGTAGTAAACAAGACTCAGCTTAATAGTTTACCAATTTTAAGCGAACAACTTAACTATAAAATTTAAAATAACTTTGATTATTCCACGTATTGTGTAACTAACTGTGACACGTGTTTCGCCTCTTTCAGAGGCATCTTCTGACTTACTATCGCAAAGTTTGCTTAAGTAATGAAGCAAGATAAATTCTAACATTTTAACATTTTAAATTATGTAATTTCATAATTTAAAATGTTAAACTTTGCGATAGTAAGTCTGAAGATGCCTCTGAAAGAGGCGAAACACGTGTCACAGTTAGTTACACAATACGTGGAATAATCAAAGTTATTTTAAATTTTATAATAAAATGAACTTCCACAAAGTTACCGCCGAAACCATCGAAAAAGAACAACTTAACCTTCAGAAGAAATCTCTTAGAATTACAGTCCTTTACTTACAGTTGACTATTTTGTATTATAATCAATGTTATATCAATTTTAAAGAGAGCTTCCTAGTATAACCGTCACTATTTTTTTAAAGAAAATCGTAGCCTTCGGTGCACGACCGTTCTTATATCTACCGGCATATAACGGATTTAACGGTTCAGAACCAATGATATAGTGTAAAAAATAAATACATAATTATTTCATAGAGCATAACAAAGGTTAAGTACAATGTTCCCTATAATTTTCAAAACGTTATGTGCGCAAAAGACATTGGCTGTGCAACTTTTAAATGAAAATAAGAATGTTGTGCGCCATATACTGGTCTTTAGACCTAGCAAACGTAACGGCTAATTTGAAATAATGGCAATAATTAACAATACTATTACGTTACTCAGGGTTAAGAACTCTTTCTAATGCCCTTACATCCTAACGTTTATGTAAATTTTGTGCCCTCTGTTGTAATGTATGCACGTACAGATTAAGCCTTAAAGCGAACACTGGTTAACCTGTTAGGTGCCGGATAGGATTAGTATGGCCGTGTATTGAGGGCCGTGATTTTTTTTCAAAAAATAAAACCTCATAAATTTATACTTTTTGGACATATATTAATAGTACATCACAAACACTTCGAGTCGGATTCGTGGTTTTGGTAAATGCTGGAATCGGAGCCAAACTTTTTTTCACCGACTCCACAGCCCTGATATAAAGAATACGCTCAAAATTCTTAAAGTAAATTAATAGTCTTTCAATGAGTGGTATGCATCAAAACAGGGTTCTACGCATACCCTGCTAACGACACATTTCAACACATTTGAACATCTCTTTTTAATATCGATATATTATAGATTACTATACAATATCTTAACTCAAGTATTACATCACGATCTCAAGAGATGTCACTATATTCAGAACATTTAAAATTACTATAAACGTTTTTTGTGGCCTTTAAACCAAGTCCCAAGTACTGGGTGTCAACACGCGCATTTTGAATGGCCGGCCTTACGAGCACGGGATTATTTGGCGTGTAAACACGGCCGCGGCATCGAAGAGATTAAGTGTCAAGCGATACAGCTTGAAACTGGTTAATTTCAGAATACTTACAACATCGTATAATTTTCAAAATATAATTCCAGCAAAATATTTGGTATTTAAGAGCTGTTCTCTTTAGGTTAGCGATAAAACAAAAACCCTCCTTTGCATTTCGTGATTATAATTACAAGCCTTACTTAGAATCCTGCATTTGCTACACAAAGCACCACAGAGACTCTTCAAACAATACGGTAAAGGTACAGTCATAAGTATAAATAATGTTAATGTATAAAATTCCACCCTTGTATGCGTTGGTTAGGAGGCTTTTGGGGAAACATTACTCGGAGGTTCGCTCAAAGGGGCTGCATTGCAGTATAACTAAGCCGGCAGCCGGCTGGTGCCTACTTTATTGGAGAATGGAGGGTGTGCATGCGACGGGCTTACAATAGAGACACAATATTATATAATACAGTATCACATATTGAATACTGAATTTATAATAATTTAAAATTAAATCAATACTATTTTTTAGGATTTCGACTGAGGGTGTTTGAATGAATTTCAATAACAAATTTTAATTGTTTGAATTTTGTACTTTTCCATGAGTTTTGTCGCTAACGAGCGAGGTTTTGCCTTTCGGCATCTTCGGGCATTTTAAATGCACGGATGTACTTGAACTGACGCGCAGTAAACAGTTTGTATCGTTTATTTACAAAAATAGAAATTACTTAGTGATCTACTTTTGCTGAGTATCACTAATAAAAGCAAGTTAAAATATATACAGTACTAGTATTGCTACCCGGCGTCGCTCGGACTAAGCGACCGATAATTATTTAATGTTATATCATTCGACATAATTATATCACAAAATCTAACATCCAAAATAGAGTTAAAATAAAATCACAAACTTTATTTAATTTGATGACAGCCCCATTCTCGCCCATTAAAATGTCCAAATTCAAGGAAAAAATCTAATTTGCTGTCAAAGAAATGTCAAATAATACCTTCGCGTAAATAATAAACATTATTGTATTAATAAAAGCCGGGAAAAAGTTGGTAGAAGACTAATTTATTACATTTTGACTAAATGTCTTCACCGATAAAAATTCAACCATATTTTCTTTCATATTCGTTTTTATGGCAACTTGCAACCACAATGCAAAAGGGAATTACAGACATACATACATACATACGCCGTTTCGGTTTTATATATAAGATTATGCAACATGGTGTTGTACAGCTGGTGTCCAAAATTTTTTAAACGGCGCACAGTTTTAATGTTGTATTTTTTTTTCGAAATTACCTAATTTTTTGCACAATTTCGTGAAAAATTTCAAAATCAAATTTGAATCGTTTTCCATGTGTTTTGTCGCTAACGACCCGGGTTTCACCTTTCAGCATCTTTAGGCATTTCAAGTGCATGGATGTACTTGAACTGACGTACAAAAGTACAAAATTCAAAACGATTCAAATTTTATAATGAAATTCCATCAAGCACCCTCTTCTTCATTCTTAACTTAATTTGATTATATTATCTATATAAGATGATACCTTGAAGATGATCTATTACTTTGCGAGGGTTTTTTTTCATTTCAGTAATGTTGAACACTCGGTAATAATTAAGAGCTATGTTTTCAACGTTCCAAAAACAGCTAAACTTTTCACGTATATGAGTAAAAGAAAAGCAACGTAGAAATATTTCCTTGAAATATGTGCACCACTTTAAGCCGTGTAGGCACCTCTTTTGTATGGAAAACCCACCCCATCCGGTGTTTCACAGGCTCCCTGTTTCCTTGTCATTTTGGTGCAAAGAGAATGATAGTAGCAGTTCCAACTTTATTTTGCGCCGCCGGGAGAAAACTTTTCGCACTAACAAAGAACACTTCAATTTCTATGGTTTTAAATTATATCATAAAAACGGTGTTTAGAATGCTTTATACATATACAAACAATGGTTAGTTGAAATTCTATGAAACACGTTTAATACATGTTTTAAAAATTCGTTTTTTTCTCAACATGACAGTTTTTCAATCTGGAACTACACATTGTGTTTGTTGTGGTCGAGTGGAAACGCTTAACCGCTTCAGTACTTGGCAAAAGGAGCAAACTTTCCATTAAAAGTAAACTTCTCCTATATACAGCAATAACTCAAATTATGGTGTACGCCACACCAGTGTAGACTTTTGCTCACCAAAAGCATCTGAAGACTCTCCAGATTGTTCAGAATAAGTCATTGAGGCAAGTATGTGATGCTCCATTGTTCGTGCGTGGATCGCTGTTACACAGAGATTTAAATGTACTCAATATTCGCGAGTTTGTTCGTGAAACCTCTAAAAAGTTTCATAATTCAGTGGGTCTTCACTGTAACCTAACAATCTCTTGCCTGTAGAATTATTTCGAGAAGGCATCAGTGAATCGATATAGACCGACAGCTATTCTTTTCGATGACCTCCCTTAGTTAGAGACGAAAGAGTAAGCTGTCTTTCCAACTGTAGCGATCGCGTCTTCCTGTCGGCAGCGATGGAAAGTGAATGTAAACAAATAAAAATAAAAATCATTTAGAGACGGAGGATGTTGTTTATAAAAATACAAACTGTTTACTAGGCGTCAGTTCAACTATATCCGTGAACTTTAAATGCCTGAAGATGCTGAAAGGCAAAACCTAGGTCGCTTACGACAAAACTCATAGAAAAGTACAAAATTAAAACGAGTAAAATTTGATATTTGTGAAATTAGGAAAGTGGTGATAATCTCATTTTATTTCTTTATTATTCATGTCATAATTATACTCCGATAGTTTTACATATATTTATCGTTTTAAATCAAAAATTGCATATCAAAAGCTTTAAAAGAACAAGTTGATAAAACAGGGTTTTTTTATTTAATATAGATAGATATTTGAGTTAATTTCCAATGAATTTGTTTGAGCACTTCTTGCATTCCTTTACTGAAAATTATGTTACCATTATACTACAGTAAAATATATCAATGATAGCTATTTCGACATTACGCCAGCGGCTATGCAATTCCGTAATCTACCCCAAGCACTTATCGCCACTCGTTCACAGAGAACTCTGATAGATTTCAACTCGCTCGAAATACATTCCTATCGCCTTCCATACAACGATCACGCAAAATTCTCCACCAATGCCGTATTCCTTTTACATAATAATATGAACGTACATAACGTTTAAGAACAGAAAACGGGTGTATAAAATAAATACTTTTTTTTGTGCGTTTTCAAGTTATGCGGTTTTTTTTCAAAATAATTTTTTGTGTACTGTATTTGCAAAATCCAGTGTTTTGCCTGTTTATTACAGTCTGACCTTGACACGTGCGTCTTTGTACATGTTATGTTCCCAAATTAAGTTATAGCTTTTTTTGTGCGATTTTCTGTGGAACGCATCTACCGCATAAAAAAGGTTTAGGAGTAATTTAATTTGAATCGTTTGAATTTTGTACTTTTCCATGAGTTCTGTCGCATTTCAAGTCACGAAAGAACTTATACTGCCAAATTAAGTTTTCATTTCAATTTCACTAGTAAATAGCCTTTAACAGTTATTTATTATATAGGAATAAAAGTTAGTCACTAAGATGACTTACTATCATCTTAATATGAATGAATTAGCAAATGTTATTGTAAGTTTCAAAGAATTGTATATGTCAGCGGTATTCAAATCAGGAGGGTAGCTTCTATGGAGATGCGTGGACTCTTACTAGAGAAGGCGCAAAAAATATTCTAGCAAAAAAAATATGTTTTTATTATTAAAAACACTTTTTTTTTATTAAATGAAAAAAAAAATGCTTTATGTTTAGAAGCCACTGGGAAAAGTAATTTCATAGATATTTTAAGCAGTGATATCGTCAAAATTAATAACTTTCCAACTAATAGCATGGAACTGCCTACCAGTGACGGCTGGTGACGGGGTGCTGGGTGGTGCAAAAGGAAGATTCAACTATTTTTCCGTACTACGGAAGAGAAACAGTTGGTATTGCGAACATCTGAATTGAAAGTCCATGCTATAGAAGTGTTTTAAAATCCAATGAATAAGAAAGAACTCTTGCAAAAATGGTTGAATCTTCCTTTGCACCCCCCAACACCCCGTCACCAGCCGTCACTGCTGCCTACTAATTTAAATTAATATGCATTTCCGTGCTGTTAGCCGACACTTGAAATGCCTGAAGATGCCGAAGGGCGCAAGGCAAAACCCGGGTCGTTAGCGACAAAGCTCATGAAAAAATACAAAAACTATTCAAATTTGATATTGAAATTTCATTAAGTACCTTCAGTCGAAATCCTCAATTATATCAAACTACTTTAATTCGGACGATTGATTTCAGTTTTAAAAGTATAAGACGGATTGCAGTAGTGTAATAGTAGTGAACATTGGTTTTTATTTTATGCATAGTATATATGTATGTAAATAATTTTTAGGCTGGTATTAAATTTGGTGTATAAAGTCCCAAATGTCTGAAATAAAAAAAAACCCTCATCTGTATCTATCTTATAATAAGTTTATCGATACGTTTTTTCGGTATCTCAATCCCTCGCTCAAAAACTTTCCGACGTAGTATATTTCAAGTAGAAAAAATACATTTTGAAGAAAAACAACTCCTCAACAACTGAAGTACTTCGCAAGTTTGCAGGCTCGACATTTGGAGCGGAAATGGTCGGAAAGAACCAGTTTGAAACGAATAAAAGTGCGGCAGTACGAAATATTAAAATGTTACAGCCAGAGACCATTAAATTTGTTTTGATTAAAACAGTCTGTCTGAGCCACACTCACGTGTAAAATTCGTCAAAATATTATTTACGCTCTCTTGGTTTAACAGCCGTCATTTGTGTGGTTATGTGACCAGGGTTGCCAGTCGTCCCTATTTGAGCGGGAACTGTCCCGAGTTCAACAGACAAATCCCTAGTACCCCACGATATATCACTCTCTCCGCACTCCAGTATCATTCCGCTTGTAAAAATTGGTATAAAATTGTGGCCCAAATAGTCTCAATTCCACATTTCAATTCAATTTCCAAAAGAATGTTTAGTCTAATGAATGCAGCCTGGAGAAAGGAGAGAAACAGATTATTATTAAAAACCGTAGAAGCTGAACGCCCGATCCGTGGCGCAGTGGTCAACGTCGTTGACTACCGTGTCGGACCACCCGGGCTCGATTCCCGGTACAAGCAGATGTTTTCAGTCGATGTTGGTGTTGTTTAAAATCTTTTCCCACCTTCCGATCCTAAAGAGTGACTCATAGTGACATCGATTAGCTAACCACTAGCCCTGTCTTAGTCCTCGTATCCTTTCCATCTCTACTCTCTTCGAAAAAGAGAGGTTGAGCAACTGAGTGACAAGCAGTTGTCGTAGAAAAACTTTTGTTTTTATCAAGTAAAGATGGCGAACATATTTTGAATCAAAGGTAAAAGCCAGGAAAAATATTTTAATAAAACCTTAATCAAAATCTGTAATCTCTTCTGTATGCATATGTATATATATATAAAAAACTTATATTATAATTTAAATAAAATCCCGTATTTTTCTTAATTTCTTCCTTTTTTTAGTTTGAAATAATGAAAGTCCCGATCTGTGATTTTTTTAAATCTGGCAACCCTGTATGTGACTCTACCTCTAAATTGCGAGGGAACGAACCTCCAGGCATAAAAAACGGATTCACACTCCCAATTCCGCACATTCATGTAACTAGAAAAAAACGGGAAAAGATCTCGCACGGCGGCATTGTATGAATGAGTAATACAGAGTGTTCTTTTGGATTCAAAGTGCGATGGAACTTTTCAGATTTCGTATTTGCAGATCAAAAAATAGCATCATTAATTATGTAAAAAAAAATGAGCAGTACGCATGAACAAAAAAGTGTGAGAGTGCTGCTACTTTTTTTACCATGACCACTTCCCAATGTGGAGCATATCGATGGCTTAATTAAAGAGTAATGTTGTTAACTCCACTTTTGGCTGAAAATGACTTAATAATGCCATCTTGTTAAAATAATAAAATTTATATAATGCATCGTAAAATCGTTTTAAGAAAATTTGATATTTCCATTGTCGTTCTAAAACCTACACTACTAATTATTCAATTCCGCCATTTTGTATTGTCACCTGTCATTTATTCGTTTTTTTTTCAGCGGTGGTACAAATAAATCGTTTGAAAGGGTTTTTTTTTGTTTATAACACAATTTTACATCAGTTTTTACCATCTCCTGCACAATAGATAAAAACGGAGATGGCAAATTTTCTCTTTTAGCCATCGAAAAGAGGTTTTCTAAGGAAACTACTTGTTACTCGACTGCTCAACGTCTCTTTTTCGAAAAGATTAAGAATTTAAAAGAGAGGACTAGGAACATTTTAGTATCGGTTGTGTATAGAAGGAAACTCGTAGGCAACTCAGACATCCATGTCGACGGGAATCAATAATTCGGTTAAAAAATAAAGCATTCCGGACGGGGATTCGAACTTGTCAACTCCGTAACGGAAACCAACTCTACCACGGACTTTTGTTAAAATCTATAAGTAATTATCGTATCTACAATTGAAATAAGTTGGTCAAAAAATGTATAAACACGCCTCCTCGAACGTTTTATAGACAATTTTTATATGTGGGCTAAGTGAGTGATTACTATTTGAGAACGTTTCTTTTTCCCGCTAGTCATGCTCCGCAGATATAGACAGAGACCAAGAAGAACAAATGAACTTAATGCTTCTGAGACGCTCCTGGTGAATAAATCTTCTGAGTTGCAGGAACTTCCAGTATGTCGTCAAGTTACTGGCAGATGCAATGTAAAAATACAGTAGAGGACATAAGAAGATTATATATTCAATTCATATTGAAATACTACATTAATAACGATTATGATTTAATAAAAAAAATATATTCAAATTTTAGTTAATGGATCTTTTCCGTAGAACGATTTATTTACAACATACTAAACAAAAATAACGACAGCGAAATCTTGTGGAAATTGAAGAACCACGAATTACCACCTTCATTATTTACCGCAACAAACACAAGTATTTAAATTCAAAAAGAGAACAAACAAACAAAAAAGTTCTATTGTAATATTCGAACCGCCATCTTTCGGCGAGCCCGTGATATTATTTTCCGCAGGCATTTTATTTTTCGGAGCACGGCTACCAGCAATAACAAAAGGCGGGGGAAAAAATGTCTAAGTATATACCCCAACAATAGGCTGACGATTTCTTAATGACCGATTGTTGCGGGGAAAAATCCCAGGAGGCGTAATAGACCCGACTACTTATGCCGATATTCTACACGCGTTTTCATCAGTGAACCGTATATCTATGGTATTTTGATTATTTTCATATTATCATAGACCACATTTGTTTGATTAATTTTTGTCCAAGCCCGATCATTAGTTAATTATATTATTATTTTATATTAATATACACTATTAGATGCTCGGTTTCGCTTACTTTTATAGGAGGCATAAAAGATTGCATAAATAAGTGTGTTGCTATCAATCGACCACCAATAAACATATAATAGATGGCGCATTGATCGAATGGAACAAAATATTTAAATCAAATAATCGAACTTCATTTGTTTTTTTTCTGCCAAAACTGCACCGACTTACTGCTGATGTGTCGTGGTTTAAAAGATGGCGGCGAATAATTTGTATAAATATGATTTTAAAGAAAGGTAAAATATCATAGGCACACTAAGAAAAGCCTGTTGATGTGGACATCTTCGGCAGTGAACTTGATGCTCTTTATTAAGATTTATATATTAAATTTTTTGCCAGTAAAAATTATAATTTCACCTTTCAATTTCATCAGGCATTCACATATGACTGACCGACAGCATATGATTTATATGAATTCATTAGTAACAATATACACTTATTTGGGTGTATAATGGGTGCTATATACTTTTATACAACACACATAATACACCCAATCATATTTTTGTTCCGTGGGGGATACGTTTCTAAGACTACCGTGCAAAAACTTAGATTAAAAAAGATAAGACGCTCATACGAAAATGGTAGATAGTTTCCATTACTGAATATCGAAATTGTTTTTTATGTATTCATAAAAATATTTTTAAAAGATATACCTACAAGTAATAAATTTACATTGTTTTCAATCTAAATTCAAAGTGTCGCCACTTGATAATTAGCGTTCCCGTTTACTGTTATTTATCTGTGTATTCTAATAATGAATTCTTTACTAATCAATACTTTTTACAAAACGTGTTATTTTAAAGCCATGCAAAAAAAAGATCGGGCGTATATTGAATTGGCATTACGATAATTGAAAAAATATTCATTATAAAGGACCACTTTCCATTAAAGGTGATTAATTCAGTGACCCTTTAATGAAAGCTATGAATGCCTTAAAAACTCCAATGCGCTTTTGCCGAAGCTTTACAATTTTACAGCTTTTAAATTAAAAAAGGGCACTGCGACATTTGCAAATCATTTGATATCGGAAAATCATTCATTCGACGCGGAAGAAAGGCCGAAAATATTACATTGCTACATGGAGGATTTCAGCTGCTCCTGAGGTGGGTTCAACCCCCTACCACTACCCACCCCTCCCCACACCACTTTTATACGGCCGTTTAAATTTAGACTTTACGTCCACCCCATTCTTTTTTTGCACGGTGTCTGTACATGATTTTGAAACAGCACAGTCCAATGTATAATTTAATGAATCCAACCATTCATTGCTTTTTTTCACAAAACTTTTTAGCACGAAGTTTTGTTTATACGACTGTTTTATACGCGTATTCCTCGTTAAACAAGGAAATATTGCAATGTGGATTTATGAAAATATACCTACATACATATATGGGATGAGAATAATATTCGAAGTTATGTTTATAAATTATAAATACATTACTTAATAAATAAACAATTAAAATTAAATAAATACTTACAATTAATTCATTGTTAATTGAATTAATATTTTCTTGGTAGAACTTATTATACTATTGTAGCAAGATTGAGGTTTATCGTAATTTGGACAGTGGCGCGATTTCGGAATAGCTATCAACTTTGATTATTATTTCTTGTAGAACTTAATACTTCGCAACTTTTTTTTAAATCCACGTCCGCTCCCAATGTGGAGCATATGGCCTCTTAATGTATGGTGACGAGAACTGTTTTAACCCAACCTCTCTTTAGTTTGATGGGTGTAGGGATAGAAAGGATAAAATTACGACAGAACTGGTGATTAGCTAGTGGTTCTCGCTACGACTCGCTTATCGATATCTTACAACTAGAGACTCCAATTACTCGACATCTCAACTACTCGAGTATCGAGTAGTAAAATTTTAAAATACTCGAGTATACTCGAGTAGTTTCAGATGTACCAAAATATATATTATTAATTCAAATTTGTATACATAAATAGATGATAAATAAAAAAAGGCTTATTTTATTGAATCAATACATTTATTTCAAGTTATGAAACATATATTCAAAAAAATGGAGAATTAAACGTCACCAATTTTAATATGGTTCAAAGTTTTGTTTTTTAATCCCGCAGTTGATAAAACTCTCAATGTTGTTGTAGACGTCGGTTTCAAAGCAAACAATGAATTAAATAATGCTATCTAGATTTTCTATCTACTGTGTCAAAAAAATGGAAATAAAACTTCATTTATAAATTACGAGTATTACTCGATAATTTTTCAAATAACTCGAGTATCGAGTACTTGAAAAATGGACGAGTATACTCGAGTATCGAGTACTCGATACTCGAATTGGAGTCTCTACTTACAACTCAACTCATACTTCATTTTTTTCGAAAATAGTCATATACTGACAAAAATCTGCTCGCACTGTGATTCGAGACTATGAGATCTGTTACGGAAGCCGAAGACGTTGAACATTGCACTACAGACCCGGCCGTGGCTACATTTACCTAACAATAATATTTCATAGCACCAGGGCTGTGGAGTCGGAGTCGTGGAGTCAGGGCTTTTTGGCCGGAGTCGGAGTAGTCGCGGCGATTTGGCCGGTGTCGTACTCGGAGTTGGATATTTTGAAAAGTTTGAACATTTCATTTTTGCATATAATATGTCAAATTTGGCTATTGGCCGAATTGGTAGGGTTGATATTTAATTTAATACACATAATAGGAAAATAAGGCAAAAAAAGGTGACGATATTAACTTTTTTAGTCGTGGTCATTTTTGAGTCGTGGTTTTGGTAAATGCTGGAGTCGGAGTCGAACTTTTTTTACCGACTGCACAGCCCTGCATAGCACTTTCTTTGAATCACAACCCTCATTTGAATGATTGGTCGACTGAAAAATAGTTAGCCAATAACAGTCCACGCTACACATTGTGAGCGTACAGTGAAATAAATATTATAATATAGCACACTGACTAATAATGAATTTTTTCAACAGGACATCAACGACAATGACAGCTATGTCTGGCGCAGAGGGGGAGGCGGTGGTGGAGGCTCAGCCATGCGGAGGCCTTTATCGCCAGTGGAGATGACAGCAGCGAACGAAAGAATGAACGCGCGACGTGACCACTTGGATACGGAGTGCAGGAGACTACCAGGGGGGGTGGCGAGCCCCAACGCTTGGGAATACCTTATAAATCGGCAGTACCGGTTAATATGGTGAGAATTAATTTGTTAACTTTACAATACGAAGTATATTTTACGTAAGGAATCGGTTACATCTAGATCAGTTGTTCTCACGTTAAATTTGACTGTGACCGCATTTTAAACATCAGTCTACGGAAATATCTCGGGGCCGCACCAAATTTGTGGCTTCCATGCATTATAACAGTTTCGCTAGCTCATAATTATTGATGCACAAAACAATGCACACGAAATATTTCATTTGAGTCTTTATATTTGTTGAGAAATTATATTTAAAAAATATATTTTTTAAAATACCAACAATTAATATGAAACTGTTGGTGGGCAAAATTCTCCGGTGGCCGCAGTTCTAGATGATAGAGAGTTCTCTGTTTGAGGACAAATGAATACTACCCATGGCTTTATCCAACCGATTTGCTCTTAGGCATGCTCACGATCACTTGTTTGAACGATCGAAGAAAAATCTACCTGGCCATATAATATATTTCTTTCGGCTTATCGAAGGCAAAATGAGAATTCTCCTGATAATTTTTCGAGTAATCGTGACCATGAATTGTTTGTTCTTCCAATGGGGATGCCACGAGGGAGAGCTTAAAGATTTTAATCGGATTTATTTTAGGATGTCGACATGTTCCACATGGACGTGAAAGTATTCAGACAAGTCCTATTTTTTATGTATTAAAGTTGATTTTGTCGAAATTTATTCGGTTGTCTTTTTTGCCAATCTGCAATGTTTTAATATTCTTTCAAATTACGAAATCAATCAACTTTGTAATGTATAAATATATATATATAAATAAATCAAATACATTCAAAAAAGTCCTGAGAAGATCGAGTATACTTCAACTAGTATAAGATTATTACGCACATTCTCGTTATGTCATCACGGTTATGATGATCGTCAGTGTATCCAAGTTCGTCTGTCTTAAAATGAGTGTTCTTTGGCCCTTATTTTAACAAATCTTTTGCACGTTACTTGTAGGGGAGGTGTTAACGGTGAATAACGTTAACAAAGCACTGATGTAGATGCATAAATAAATGCAAATGAATGACTATTTAACAGACAACTATAAATACCACTATGTAGCATAAATGATTATAAATAAATAATTTTTTGTATTTTAATTATACAGGTGCAACGTTTTCAAAGCAGCCTCGTCATCCTGGATGTACAACTTCAACTTGATGGCAAACTACTCGGCTCGTTTCCTAGAGCACAGTCGCGAAGTTCCTTTGGTCCTTGCAAGGAAAAGATATCCGAGGCCATCGGTCGCCGAGCTGAAGGAGGCCCAGAATGCTTCGATCACGTTCTTGATAGTTCGCCACCCCTTCGAGAGACTATCCTCGGCGTACAAGGACAAATTACAATTTGCCCTTCCGAACTCGCTGCACTCAAGACTAGGAATGAAAATTATCCTCAAGTACAGACCGGGGGCAAAGGTATTTTAGTTTAAATGTTTGAAATACGAACACACTTAATCATTAACTTTAAATAGCTTCAGCGTATATATGTCCGTAATATTTGAGAATCTTTGGAATGGAACACATTTGTTGAATGTAAATATAAATTGATTTGCCTGTCAAAATGTGACATATTTGTTTTACTCATATTTTTCTCTGACGAATTCGAACGTTAAAAAGATAATGATACTTTAAGTATGCCAAGATTTAAAGAAATGTAAAGATAGCTTGAATAACTCAGAAATAAAGTTATAACTCTGAGTATGAATTGAATTGGATTGAATTGTTATTTTCATTCTAAATACCAGTATTTTGTCGAAATTAAGTTGATTTTTTTTTACTCAGGTTGAAAAATAGCAGCGTTTTTTGCCATAATTCAGTCACGCGTTGATTCTTGTAAAAGTTCCACAAATTGTCGAATTCCCGATTACAGTTGTAGTTCAAATTTTTTTATTATTGTTTAGTTTTAAAATAAAAAAAATATTTGGAATTACAGCTAGTGCCAGTGCGCCAAATATTTTTAATTGTGAAAATCATACGAGATTAACTCGATGATAAATAATGAATCAGTCGTGAACAACTCAACGATAAATTACACCCAGCCCAAGATCTTTTTTTCAATTGAAAAAATTTACCTTGCCGGGAATTGGGCCCGGGTCCACCTTATCGCTAAGACAAAGCTCTTGCCACTAACTAGACCGCAGGGACTGACCTAATTTAGTTTGTGATCATATTCTATTGAATAATTTATTATATTCAATATTGTGAACGGATGTGTTTTTTTGGGACCGTAAAGGAAAGGTTAAATATACTACACACTAAGTCTGGTTTAGACTCGTCAAGTTAATAGTTTAATAAAAAAAAAATCGCTGAACAGTCAAAATTAGTCCGTAGCGTTAGGAAAGTCGATTAGTCAGGGTTTCCATTGTAAGCATCAATAAGTTGTATTATATTTACAAATGCCATTTTTTTTTCAACAGCAACGCATGTCCGCTGAGCCACGCTGGCCAACATTTGAAGAGTTCGTCAGGTACTTGCTGGATGAAGTCCGCGCGGGACACGACCTGGACATGCACTGGGTCCCGTACACGACATTCTGCACGCCGTGCCAGATACATTTCGACATAGTGGCCAAGTTTGAAACATTACAGGTAACTCGATTGTGTCATTGTTTATTGTAAAATACAATGCATGCGATAATACGCCATTCATTTGACAAATGTAATAAAGACAGCATATATCATTACGTCATGACTAGAGTTGCCAATCCTGAAGATTTTCAATACCGGATGAATCACGGGATTAGAAAACATAATCCCGACATTTTTGAGATTGATTTGTCATCACTAAAAGCGACCATTTATCATCATTTATAAAAAATCTGCATTATCAGACATATTTTAATTTCAATTAGTTATCAGATCGCATTTGAACGAGACCGATACTCTGATACATTATATTTAATTTGAATATTTTTTTAGATAAAAGTATTGGCATTACAACTTACGAAATAAAATATTCATTAAAAGATATGAGATTAACTCGATGGTAAATAATGGCATGTATTTAATGGGTCAATAACTAATTCAAGTTTTGATCAGTTAAATAAATAAATGGTCAGTTAAAAATCAAAATGGTCAGTTAATATAATAAACGGTCAGTTGTCATTGTATCAGTTTTTATTCAATAAAACTGTCAGTATTTAATTTAAATAGTAATTTTAAAAAAAATGATAAGTTTTATTTTTAAAAGTTTTTGGCAATGACATCTGCTATGAAAAATAGATATTGTTATTTTAATAAGTGTAAACTGACCATTTGCCCGACATTTATTATTTTTAACTGACCGTTTTAAATACAAAAGACCAAATAATTAGTAGTCATAAATAATGCACCACAAAATCAACGATAAATAACATACACCCAGCCCAAGATCTCTTTTTTTTTCAATTGAAAAATCTGATCACTAGGACAAAGCTCTTGCCACTAGACCACAGGGACCAACAATTGAATATGTTCGCTCTGCAGTAATGAATAAACAACCGAAATAAAATATACATAAAAAGATAGTGACATCAATTATTCCGAACGATATTGAATGATAAATTTGCATTGCTAATATTTTATAAATACAAAAATAGTCGATCATTAAAAAAATATAAATATCTCGGGATCGACTCATTGCAATCCCGGGATCAAAATTTTGGCCCGGGACTGGAAACCCAAGAAATGACATACAAAAGGCACGACATCATTCAACAGAGAATGGCATAAAAGACACAATGTAGAAATTAAAAGAGCAAAAACAAAACAAATTCAAAGTTGCAAACTTCCACCTCAATTGGCAGTGCATTAATCACTCAAACAGCTCTTGTAACAAATGACTCAAATGACTGACTGGTAAAAGCTGGGAACATGCAAGTTTGTAGTTTTAAGTGTGTCAGGGTTATCAACTCAGCCCCAAAGAAGAATAGAAAAATGTTTTATTATTGAAAGCGATTTTTAAGAGAGTTTAAATTGAAGCATTTCTCAAAGAAACTCGATTGGATAGTAGAATCTTTCAAAAATTATCATAGGAAAAATTATTATTGTAGAAGTTTGTTATGTTCCAATTGTGACTTTTGACATTTTCATATGGACTCTGAAATTGGAACACTGTGTATCTTATATATAAAACCGAAACGGCGTATGTATGTCTGTGGGTCTGTAATTCCCTTTTGCATTGTTGGTCATTAAGTTGCCATAAAAACGAATATGAAAGAAAATATGTTTGAATTTTTATCGGCGAAGACATTTAGTCAAAATGTAATAAATTAGTCTTCTACTGAACTTTTTCCCGGCTTTTATTAATATAATAATGTTTATTATTTACGTGAAGGTATTAATTGTTTGACATTTCTTTGACAGCAAATTAGATTTTTTCCTTGAATTTGGACATTTTAATGGGCGAGAATGGGGCTGTCATCAAATTAAATAAATTTTGTGATTTTGTTTATTTTAACTCTATTTTGGATGTTAGATTTTGTGATATAATTATGTCGAATGATATAACATTAAATAATTATTGGTCGCTTAGTCCGAGCGACGCCGGGTAGCAATACTAGGACTTTATAATAATGATTGTTTACTGATATTTGAACTTAGAACAACTCTTAAAACTTAAAAACCGTTATTATATCCATAATTAGTGGAATAATAAGAATCGAAATTCTGTTGATTTATTTGGTCTCACATATTTATTTCATTGGGTAATAAAATTTTGAATATTCCGTCTCTAAATGTTTTTTTTGGTTGTTAGGGAACAACGCCGAATTTTTTTAACTTGTAATAATATATCATCGTAAAAAAATCAGCCTTTCATATAAATGGGTAATTTTAATTAATATCATCAAATAAGAGAATTAATTTTAATCATAAACGGCTTTGGAAAGCATAAATTTTTCGCTTGTCTTTTATTTAACAAACATTTCCGAATGAAATAAATAAAACAGACAAGTAATTCAAACAAAGAACACACTGCGTGGGCCAATGAAAACAGCCAGTGGCACGTGATGAAAAACAGAAAAAAACCACCCCTTTGTTTTAGGTTTTTTATTAGCGTCCCAATATACAAAAAAGAGATCCGTTATTGGGGTCAGACGAGCAGAGCGTTGAGACTGTGAGGGACCCCGAGATAAATAAGACTCTTCGCTATCGGGTAGTTGGATTTTTCGAAAGATAATAGAAAGAGCTTAATAAAAAGAAATCCGTGGGTGTATGACACAAAGTAAAGGATTGTAGTAAAGCAGGGGGTCTTAACCCTGTGCCCGCGGGCATAATTTCGCCCGCGGAATCATTATCGTGCGCCTCTTCAAAGTATTAAATTACGATAATACCCAAATTTTATCAGAATTGTATTTTATCTATTGAAATTATTTATCGGAGAAGTTTTCACGAAAATGTAACTGTTTGGTATTTTTATAATTTATAAACGTGAAAAAAAAACATGAATGTACATATGTATGGCTTACCAGGAAACAATGATAAAAAATATATATGTGTTAGGTACTTAAGATTTGGTTTATTAAAAAATCCAGCCTGCGCCTGTCACTATACTCCTGAATCCTCAAATGCGTCCGGTGTCGCAATAAGGTTAAGAACCCCTGAAGTAAAGGATTCTTGGTTCGAAAAGAATATTTTGTGATTTTTGTGAAGAAGTGATATATCGTGAAAAGAAAGAAATTATTTATTATCTTTAATGCAAAATGAACGTGTTAAATTGCTTGACAAATAAAAATGATATGTAATAGAGTCGGAGTCATTTTTTTTTAACGACACCACAGGCCTGGTAATAAGAATTAAATTCACAACTGCAGATTTATAACTCCAACTACTGTTAATGGAATTTAACGGCAAAAGTAATTAATGACGAGTAAACAACAGACAAAAATAAATAGATATGTTATTTAAACTATAAATTCAAACTAAGATTCCCAACTGGTGGTCCACGGAACCCTGACAATTATATTTGACCTTGAAACGGTGGCTTTCAAACTGGAGTAAATTATTACGCTAATTTTTTCAGATGGTTCGATCGTGTTGGCATTTTGGCAAGCGATCAATGCTGTTACGTTTTCATCCGCTCGTTTGCGAGGTGACGGGTTAGAATCCTGGACTGGAAGCGTTCACACGTGGCCACACCAAATTTTTGTTTCGAGTCTTACTGTTTTTTTTTTCATATATACCTTTACAGCAAGGGTGATTAACGCGGGGCCCAAAAGTGTCTAACTGTGGCCCGCGGAGCATATGGAAACATTTTTTTCTTTTAGTGTACATATAAGTAAATTTCTCATAAATAAGCCTGTATCGTCAAACTATGACCAGGCGTGTCGACGACATTAGAAACCACATTGAAGATAATTGGAGAAGATAATCCAAGTTCATATGTTATGTTCTAGCATTGGATGAAAGCACAGACCTACCAGATACCACCTAAGTGGCGATTTTTATCAAGGGTGTTGATGGTTATCTGAACAAAATAGAAGAATTAGCGGCACTGTATCCACTTAAGGACACAACCTTTTCAAGAGCTTTTACAGAATACGAATCGCTGATAAGCATTTGGAAAACTGTTTGCGTGTAGCAACAACATCAATAGTTATGAACATTAATGAACTTAAACAAAATCAGACGACTCACTAAAATTTATTATATTTTGATTATTTTTTTTATTATTTTTTTTATTGTGTAACTCTAATATAATAAATATTTTTGAATCTCATTTTTGTAATATCTTCTTAAAAAAACTATATATTTCCTGTTTGCTATCAATAAAAAAAAATATTTTGTTGTGTGGCCCGGTAGGAAATCTCATTTCTAAAATTTGGCCCGGCTGCTGAAAAGGTTGGCCACCCATGCTTTACAGTTTACTACTGGTATTATTGCATTTGATACTTTTCTCACTGCAAATTCTACAGCTTCCATGTATTTAATAACAGTTTGGTAAAGAAAACTTCTTGATGCAGAAAACAATGCCAACGAAATATTTCATTTTCCGAGTCTTGGTTGACAAATTAACTTTTAAAAAAATTTGTTGGTGATGCACATGATAAGTAGTCTTGATGGTTTAGAAGAAAATTTTGAGAATTCTCAATTTCTATTTGGAAACTATCCATGGATATATCCAACCGATTTTCTCTCAGGCATTCACATTCACTTGGTTGAATGTTCGAAGATATATTTACGAGGCCATATATTTCTTTCAGCTTATCCAATGCCAAAATGAGATTACCACCATTTTTTGAGAATGTTAAATTGAATGTTCCTGATATTTTTTTGAAAAATCGTGAGCATGAATTGTTTTTTCTTTCAATGTCGTCAAGCATGCCAATGGGGGTGCCACGAGGGAGCGCTTTAACGATTTTAAACAGTATTGCTTAGACGAATGAGTTATTTTAAATATTTACTATGGCGCTTTTGGTGGCCGCACTTGAGAACCGCTGGTGTATAGCCATCGAAGAGAAGTGGTGTCAACGCAGACATACATTGACATGTTGAAATTTTGTGAATTTGGCCTTTTTTACCGCATTTACATGGTGGCCGTAGATAAGTTTTCTGTGAGACTATCCCATGCTAGAGATAGGCTCTCCGCCGGTTACAAGTGACATATAGGGGAGAGAAATTGCTCCCGCAGGAGTAAAACGTGGGAAGATGGGGATTATGGGGGGGAAATAAGACAGGGCCGTAAATAACGGCGGCTAACGAGAAAAAATGGCGACCCCCCGACACCGTCTACTAACGACAAACAATCTACTACCAACCGAATAAAAATAAAACGGCGAGGCGGGAAAAGAGATAAGGTTTTATTTTTATGCGATTTAAATCACGGAAATGAATCGATTTTCTTTTCCAATTATCGTTGACTGTGCGTTGTTTCGCTACAACTCAACGTGAAACCTTTTTATTTTATTTCAAGAAAATAACGTCTAAACAATTTAATATACCAAATAAGGGGTGAGTGAAAAGTTCAGATTCCATGGCAATTAATATTGAGCGTAAAATATATTTTTGATAGTTTTCAAAATGAAGTACAATCGAAGTCCTTCTTACAGCAAGAATAAGGGATTTTTGGATGACTTACTTTATAAAGTAAAGGGACGTATAATATACTGATAAATATGCTTCGAATGTACATATGATGTTGTATTTCTTATCAGTTGATAATGCTCGCCATGAGCGAAACCGGTCCTTATCCTATAAAATGTGTTATTATTTTTATTATACTGCTATTCCACCAAGTATTGACAGTGAACACCTTAAAATTGTGCTCATATTGATGTATGATATTACATATTTATAAAACATATGATTTGCCTAAAGACTGCAGCACACGCTATAAAAAACCGCTTTATAGCAGAAGGTGCTGTAGGAGGGTTGACTGTATTTCGTTCGAGTTGGGATGGAATAAATTATTGAAAAATAATATTTAACGATGCCTACTAGCGCCTTATATATTATAGTGACTATTATTAACATAAATGAGGATTTCGACTGTAAGTGCTTGATGGAATTCCAAAATTCAAATTTAGTCCGGTCCGTGGCGCAGTGGCAACGGCCTTGACTTGCGTGCCGGACTGCTCGGGTTCGATTCCCGGTACGAGCGGATTTTTTCAGTCGATAAATCTGTTCAAAGGCATGGATGTTTGTGTTGTTGAAAATCCCTTCCCACCTTTCCAATCCCAAAGAGCGACGCATAGTGACAGCGATTAGCTAATCACTAGTCCTGTCCTAGTCCTCGTATCCTTTCCATCCCTACTCTCTTCTAAAAAGAGAGGTTGAGCAAATGAGTAACAAGCAGTTCTCGTTGAAAAACATATGTTGAGATAAACTCCGTGAGGAGTCCATATGCTCCAAGTGGGAAGCGGACATTTCCAATGAATTGTACTTTTCCAATGAATTTAATGAAATTGAATTTTGTGAACTTGAAATGTCTGAATATGCAGAAAGCGAAACCCGATTATGAAATTTATTGATTTATGAAGTTGAAGTAACTACGCAAATTGAATGTTCGTTTCATTATTTCAGGAAGACCAGAATTATCTGATCCAACGAGCTGGTCTCCAGGACATTATCAAGCCCCAGTGGAAGAACAGTGGCAAGGGAAGAAACACAGCGACTCTTTTGCTCACTCACTATTCTCAACTCACGACGAAGCAAATATGGGGACTGTACAATCTTTACCAGTAAGTTATGAAATTACTTACTCCACATTTTTAAGAAATGACAATACCTTTTTTACTTTTTTTTGATTCAAATGACAAAACGCTTTTTGTGATATTTCCCTTTTCAGATTGTATGTATTGGGGCTACAGAATATGTGTCTGGGGCCTGACATTCCTTTTAACCCTCGAAAGACGGTCCTTGAAAAATAACTTAAAATACCCCAGTGTTTTGGCTTTATTGGCATTAAAAAAATGTTATATTATGCTTTAGCGTATCTTTATATATTTTTCTAAAAAATATATGTTAAATTATCATAAAAAATAATTATTCATATTTTAAGTCGCGCATGAATGAGACATCGTGCTCATGATTATTCCAGACTGGCGATATCAAAACTGTGAACGCGACTTGTGATCTACACCTTTTAATGTAAAAAGCATCCATTTGATTTGGAACGTACGTTAAAATAGGCGCGTTTGAGATAAAATATTGAAGTTTGAATCCTGGCAATTGGTAGCGACAATATAAATGGTTTTCGGCCAATAATAATCCGACTTATTTTCTTTTTTATTTAATCACGACGAAACTAGTCGATCAAAATCATATTTTTTTACTGCAAAAGATGTAAAATACAATGTTTTAAGAATACCTAAAGTTTATACTTTGTATCACTAATATTAAGATAGATATATAAGATAAAGTAGCAGTGGTGGTCGACTGTTTTACCCTCAGGCTGGCAAAAGTTAAATGGCCTTGAACACCAGATACATAGAATGATAAATACATATTATAATATATTTTTGATTTTTATTTTGTTCCAGATATGACTTCCAACTATTCAACTACACAATCGACTCATTCCTGGAAGTGGCAAAGGACTATAATCCAAACTCTCTGCCGTCCACCTGACAAAACATGTCCTGCGAATTGGCGTACGAATAAAACCAAGTTTAAAAAATCATCCAGCCCCACGGGATGGATAGCCTGTTTGGACCCAAGAAGCCTATTCTGTATCCTGACTCGGAGTCAGACGCTAAGAAATAGCTGCAAAATTTTAGGAGCAATATATTATCAGCTTACGTGATGTCACCATAAAACAAAAAAAGCAAATCCAATATTCAATCCATGTATAAAGATTCAAAAGTAAAAAAAGATATGTTAATTTCAAAAGAAGACATTTAAAAAAAAGATGAAATGAAGTAGGAAAATAAAAAAATATGTCTTCTATAAAACATCACTGCGGGAAATTATATCAAATAAAGTTTGCCAATCACAAATAAAAAGAAAGATATTTATCTATGAGAACTTCTAGTTTTGGTTTACTCAAATTCATGGAAATTTTTGTACCAAATGATAACAAAAATATACCTAAGTATCAAAGAATCATTACGGAGATATCACAAAGAAAAATTGAGTAGTTAGCTCTGAATAATTTGTTACGATAATTGCTTAAATACCATAAATATATAAATAGAAGATAAACAGATCTATAAAATATCCCATGCAATATAACTCGGGATATCTGAGCGTGCTAAGTCTAATGTTTGTGGGGCTGAAGGACAAAGATGTGAGGAACGGACTAGGCGATAAGAAAACGATGCTGCTTGGAAGTTCAGTATTCAAAGTCCAGCCTATCTTTTCAAGACTGATTAAACTTCGTAGTGCGGGAGCGGTTGAACTTTGATTTTATAAATTGAGAGAGTGGGAGACGGCACGGCCGGTCCCTCGAAAATATGGTTGTGTTAAAATAGTGGACCATACTTTGTGTGAAGTTTCATATGTTTTGTGTACATACTTACACATTTTAGGGAAATTCTGAAGATTTACGTGTAAAATAAACTCAGGCTGCAATTGTTATTTTTTATCATTATTAAAAACAATATCTATCAAAAAACTAAACTTCAAGCCGTCCCAGTTCTGACAAAAAATGTTAAATTTTAAATTATCTGCATAGTCATGGACAAATTTGGTTTTGAATTTAAACAGCAATGTTTGAAAGAAAAATTGCCTAATACAGAATAGGTACTACATTATTACATTTATGTCAAAAAAACTTCTGAAAAATATTCACAGATGTCAATTTATTTACTCAGAATTTATTTTAATACTTGCATTATGGCAATATAATTTCTTTCTTTTGTTAGCAAGTAAATAAAAAAAACACAAACCTAATAAAAACAAGATTAAATCATGATATCAACATTATTTTGGGCCTCTTTTCTTTCTCGCATTTAAGCTTTTACAGATTTTGTTTATGACATAATATAGAAGTAATAAAATTTGTTTTTACTTTTTTTACGCTTTTCAGATTTTGTTATTCACTATTTGACATTTTAAAAAATTACAACGAAATCTCACATTGAGATAATTACAGCATCGTTAAAAATCTGTGAAAAGCATTTTTCACTTTTCTTCAACTACTTATATAACTCATTTTCAAAGTTTATTTAGGAAATATCATTAATTATATTTATAAATAAGCATTTCATTAAAAAAATGTATTTCTACACATGGCTTTGTTAGTTTCTAATTATTATATTCCAATTTGATGATTCAAACTTATCGTAGGGGAAATTTTAACTTTTCCTGTAATTTATTGACTTTTTTATATATAATATATATACTTGCTATCTAATAAATAAGTTTCGTGCATTATTATGAATCTAACTACTTTTTTAGAGTCTTCTAAGCTTAGAGCCCTTCACTATAACCTCTATAGCAAAATGCTGTGATGGCCAGTTTGTATTGAACAATAAGCATAGTAAAATTAGTAATTTTTACAATTCCACAGAAGCCAGGGATGGATAGCACGTAAAAATATTATACTTCACCCTTTCAAGATTCAACTATCTATAAAATTTTCTCCAGAAAACATGTGCTATGTTTTGGTGTAGTTTCATTATTTGAGACAATGTTCATGTGTACCGTGAACATTGTCTCAAATACAAAATCAAAATGATCCATTTCTTGAAACAGTACAACAAAAAATCACGCAACATTTATGACATTACAAAACAAATGTGGTCATCTCCAGTTAACTGATTCTTTATTGAGATTTTAGGTTGGTATGATTGCTCGTGTTTTTGATTGATATTGACATTTTCTGCTTCCATACTTAGTCATCTCCATCGAGTATTTACATTTTAAACACAGTCAGTTGTGCTTATTGTTTATGAAAGAATATCAATTAATAACCATTACTCAAATAGAATTGGTAAATGGAAACCATGATTATAAAAATGCAAAATATGGACTTACTGGTTAAATTAACCACATAATGAAAAAGGTAATTCACTCAGTTTCATATATGATGGAGATGGTCAAGTTTGTTTTGTAAATTCATATAATAGGTTGCAGTATAAAAACCATAACAAGCAATCTTGTATAGGAATCAAATGAATGTTTATATTAAATCAATTCATTTGTTTTCAACTGCCTTATCAACAGCAGTCAGAATGAGGAAAAGAAATGAATCATTCGTTTTTTAAATGGGTTGTAAATTTTGCAGAAGGTAATGCACTGAAAATGTTTGAGAATCGCACCAATTGTAAACATAATCTAAATGAATTCTATATTCTACTTCACTGTTAAAAATCCAGTGAGTCAGTCGTCTCTATGGATTCTTTCTGTTCAGAAGGTTCCCGAGAAATGATCTGCAATTGTTGAAGAAATGTACCTAGTGCAAAGAATCAAAAATATTAATATATAAACAAAGCAATTATCTCAGAGATTTTTTGCTTATCGAATATCATCACAGGATATTTGCAATTTAAATCGTGGAATTGTTTCTTTCCAAATAATACTAAATTGCTTTTCATCCCTGGATTCTGTGTACAGAATTGATTTAAAAAAATATTAAATCAATTATAACAAAATAATTTTAAGATCTCTTCGACTAGCTTATTTGTAGATTATGTCAGTGGTGGTGAACCATAATATTCATTTAAGAAGGACAATACTTATTTTCAAATTGACTTCATTATTTAAATTATTAAAACTACACATCAATAATAATTTTGTAAGGATGTGCTTGAGTGAAACATTACGAATGATTCAGAGCGTGCAATCGACTTGAAATGTACAATGTGGGCTTAAATTACTCATTTTACATGTCTAAGAATGTCTCAGGTGTAATCACACAAGATTTGGTTGCTATGCCATTGAGTGAGGTAAGCTTATGTGAGCTGATACAACCAGGTATAAGTATAGGTGTCAGCTTATGTGTCTTGTTCTTTTGAAAAAAAAATTTCAACGGTTCCCAACCCATGGGTCGCCAACTTATAAAGTCAACTAAAAAAAACATTCACTATAATGCATTTACGTTATACCTTATTGAAAATGCCTTTTTGAATTGCATTGGGGTCACGGGACACATGGCTTTTATAAAAAGGGGTCGCCACTCGAAAATTTTTCTGTTATTAAATCAATGTACTGTAATCTCAAGCAAGCATCTATCTTTTTTATTATTCATTGTAAGTCCGGATATAGAAATATGTTTTGTCATCACTGTTTAGATAATAATGAATATTAAAAAAATTCAATCAAAATGATGTAGAATTGAAATATTTTCATAATGGTGTCCTCAAAAGTCATGAAGGCTTTTGAGAAACAGTATTTTTTAGATATTGTGAATATTTTGTGTATTGACATGATACATAATAGTGATATAAAGCTTGCAGCAAATATCTCCAGCAATTAAAGATGAATTAATAAAGTGTTACTTGAATCCTGTTTCTTTATTTAATGTTTTTAACAGCTGCTATGGTTACCAGTTATTATGTCAAAATGTTCTTTAAAAATAATTTAAGAAGCTGGTTACAGAAGGGCATAAAACTAACACTGAAATAAGTTATAATAAAAAAATACAAAACAATGTTATATAAGATCTTTTACATTATAATAACACAGACAATTCTTTAATAATCTATGATGTACACAATATTTCAAGTATTTTTTTTGTACTTTCAATAGAGCTTATCAAACATAAGTAGTTCTATAATGTGTATATTATTCAGTCGTTCAATCTCTCTTCCTTGGAGAGAGTAAGGATAGAAGGGTGGGGCTATGACAGGATTGGTAGTCTTGTTGCCCTCTATTTTGAGGATCCGATGGGTGGGAGGGAAGTTTCAGACATCCATACTTTCAAACACAAATCCATCATTTGATTGAAAAATCAATTCATTAAACTGTCCTCACAGGAGTTTGAGCCCAGGAGCACTGCAACCAAAGACATTGATGTTGACTACTAGCTTAATGCAGCAGTGCATTTTAATTTAGTCTAGTTGAAAACATCTGATTAACCTAAAGGGTAAGAGGATATACCATTTTCATTTTAATTATAAGGTGACTGAGATAACAGCAGTGACATCTAGGTTGCAGTGGTAAAAATATGAAATATAGAATTTTCAAAACTTCTCAGTTCATGAAGGCAGGCAGAATCTTAATTCATTTACACATCCTTGTAATGCAATGTAATAAGAGTTGAGTCATACAATACAAGAACTTGTTTTATGTCAATATTCTTGCATTAAAAAACTTTGAAAGTATCCAAAAAAAGTATATATTTCAATACGCCTACCAGATACGTCTACATACCCACTGAACATCAAAATCTGTGAGAACTGCAAAACAAATAGAAAATCAAAAATAGTACTTAACTCTTTGTTTACGGGCCTTTTCAATTCCCATAGTAATTACGCTATCGTTGATTAAGTCTTACAGACAGTATACACTTTTTATGCCTTTTTGTAATCAGCATTTTTTTATTATTAATTTCTGATATTTTTTTACATCCTTTTCCTTAGGTTGATTTTATTTTTCCATACGATTATTTAATTGCTTAATTAATTTTGAATAATAAAGGAGACAAAGTATTTTTCAATAATAATACAAATTACACACACAAAAATAAGCAATTGACTACCAACATCGCAATTAATATGTTGACCTCTATCTTTTAACAGCTAAATTTCATCAATAATAAATATAATTCAATTCCCCATTATTAATTTAACTTTTGAATCGATTTGAATACCTACTGCCATCTAGGCAACTTTAATTGAACAATGGATATAACAATCATTTGCATCACTTTGAAAATTTAAAAAAAACTGATTCTGTGTAATTTAATTCTGTCTTTGTCTCCTAATGTGTTTTTGTAAATTAAATTTTATGTTTTATAATAATTCCTTATAAATGCTTTTTATAATTTGTCTCCAATTTTTACTAGTCAATTAACTACATATATTTATTAAATGCATTTATTTCAGTGTTTTACGACAAAAGCAATCCCATGATGAAATATTAATATTATGAAAACTACATTCAATAAAAAATAGTAGTTACTTTTAAGAAAAATGTCTAGCAAGTTTATTGAGATGGAAACACTTGATGTAACCTCACCTAACCTAACCGATAAACAATAAAATTCACGTAATCCAAACTTAAATTATTATACTGAATAGATTTGGTTTTTCCACTCTTAAAAAGTTCTGGGCCCACCAGTGGATAGTTAGAAGCCAGGCTGAGAAGCGCTACACTAAATAATTGTTTACTGAAAGTCAAAAATCAACAGGGATATTTATTGGTCATGAAGGGTTAAATCAGTGATGCACAACCTTATTGAGAGAACGGCCAGATAATCAATTATCAGATAGTTTGAGGTCGCATGGGTAAAAGTGATTAAATTATAAATATTTTGAGTGCACGCCTAGTCATCTTTTTACGCGATTTTTTTGGACAACACTGTTAGTTTTTTTACACGATTTACTCGTTGTAATGCGTAATTTTTTTACTGAAAGAAGAAATGGCGAATGATTATATCCGATACAAACTGACAGCAGCGAATAACTGTGATAAGTTGATACAATCGGCATGTGTACATTTGTAACATTGTATTTTATATTGTATTTTATAATCATTAAGAAATTAAATTTATAAAAACGGTGATTGATATTTGTCATATTGGGCCACATGAAATGTCTTTGCGGGCCGCAGGTTGTGCATCACTGGGTTAAATGAATAGGATTGCTTTTGTCATTATATTCACAGCTTTAATAAATTATTATTTAATACTTTCAATGGTTTCAGCGGTAACTTTGTGGAAGTTCATTTTAATATAAAATATAAAATTTAAAATAACTTTGATTATTCCACGTATTGTGCTACTAACTATGACACATGTTTCTATTACCCCCCTCCTTGCTTCCCCTAAAAGGGAAAAATCCCAATCTGATTGATTGCCGCACATTAGTATGATTATTTGTTTGCTTTGTTTCGATTCTATAACCAACTCCATTTTGTAATTTCATAATTTAAAATGTTAGAATCAACCTTCTTCATTACTTAAGCAAACTTTGTGATAGTAAATCTGAAGATGCCTCTGAAAGAGGCGAAACACGTGTCACAGTTAGTAGCACAATACGTGGCATAACCAAAGTTATTTTAAATTTTATATAAAATTATTATTTATTAAATCATGATATCTGTAATGCTAAAATGATAGTTTTCAACGATATGTGAAGAGTTAAACGTTGAAATAGGCTGCATTTCAGAGAATGTAAATGGTCTTTAAAGTGATGAAAAAATGACAAATATAGATGATAATAATATGAAAAAATGCCTGCATACATAGATAAGAACCATTCCCATATTTAAAAGTTAGAGTTATATCTTTAGGATTATTAGAGTGGAGTTACGAACAATAACGTTTCATTTTGTTGAATATGCATCAAATTTTATTGTTCGTTGATAATGTTCTTATTTAGAAACGGGTCCATGTAAGTAAATAATTGTAGAATGCAATAAATAATTCAGTTTATTCAGTGTTTTATTACTGCTTATATCATGCTTAACATTTTGTCTGTTAATTTGGTTTTCAAAACGGTTGTGCATAACTGGTTCAGAGCAACAACGATTTCCTGAAGAACCTGGGCATTATCAACTGATTTTGTATTTCTTATCAGTTGATAATGCTTGCCGTGAGCGAAACCGGTCCTGATCCAATAAATTTTATGTGGAATAAGTACTAAAAATTAGTTATTATTTTTATTAAAAGGATTTCTATCTAGTAAATATCGAGTAAGGAAAATGTTCTTACTGAAATTTTTGAGAGACTGTCAGGAGTCGTCAACATTTTTATGCCTAAAATTTTGGTAGGCATAAAAAACAATTTGTTATAACCAAAATTTTATTGCAACAAAAAAGAGTGCTTACATTGAAAGAATCAAATTCAATAATTCATGAGAAACTTGAGTCTGATGCAGTGAGACTAAATATTTTGTCTGGTTCATGACAAACAAACGAACGTCTCTTCTTTCAGTGATTTTCAGACAACTTCTTTGTTTTGTCATGATTTGAAAGATTTTGGGGTAAAAGCAAAAATCGCCCACCGCCCACCACGGAAACCTCTACCGCCCACTATTGGGCGATATGGACCAAGTTGACGTCCCGTGCTGTAGCTTAAGACAATGACGTTGAACGTTCCGCTGTAGAAGCTCCAAGTATATATTTATTGAATTGAAGCGTCAAAACCCTTGAAGCGATCTTTACACCAATGAAGTAAAATTCATTTTACGAATTCTTAAAAAACAAATCAGATTAGACATTTATTGACAAAAGTGTTTATTTTATGATTAGAATTGGGAATACTGCCCTGACATGTATGTCAAATATTATTGTTATTTTGTATTGAATTCTAAATATGAAATATTAATGTATTGTTCTCGAGTTATTGTTTATTTTGGATGTCAAAAATTTTACATATGATTGACAACTATTATTCATCTATTAGGATGATTAAACCGTTAAAAACAGCTATATAGGGTGCCCAAATAACGTACAACTTCAGTGACTATTTTTTTTGTTTAAATGATTAGTAGCAGAACTTAATGCTAAAGCCAGTGGAAAGAATCTAAAATTAATTGAGAATTTTGTTTTTAGAGTCCTCGTTGAATTTGTTTCAGTGGAAACTTTTCATTCAGTTTTTTAATTACATTGCAGTGGATCAGAAAGAAATATGTCACATTGCGAACACACCACCATTGATTACAGTCTTGAAAATAAAAAAGTGTCTAGTTTTAGCTATTTATTTTTGGTCACCTTATCTTATTACTTTCATGAATATATTCTATAATTTTTTTTTTCACTTTAACCATTTGGGTGGTATGAAAAATAGATAGTGTTTAGTCAGACACATGAATAAAAATTGTAAGAACTGTATACATATTTTACTTCATATAAAAAGGTAGTTATCATTTAAAGTTTTGCTCAAAATCAAATAAGATCAATTATGACGAATCAAAATGCCATTCATGATATTTAATCATTATAAAAGGCAGTTTATTTCATCGGATGACATCGTAATTGTTCTAGTCACAAACACTAGAAAAATAATTGAAAAAACCGGTTATTCGGCCTTTTCTACACATGAAATGTTTACCACCAACCATAGTTTGATATCATGTGGTGAAGATTTCGTTTCACTTCAGAGCTTGACGCATTTTTGGGATATATTATAAACGCCGTCGTTGAGCTACGCAGCACTCAAATGGTTAATATAAACTATAAAGGAAAGAATTTCAATTTCATTGTATTCACCAAGTATTGACAGTGAACACCTTAAAAGTGTTCATTGTATTCATTTGTGAAATGACGAAAATACAAGAACATTGTTTTTACAGATCAGTCCAACCTCTTTACAGGCTTTCTGTAATAACAGCGTTGGCACCCTTTTCAATGACTCATAAAGATGGAATACTTAAGGCCCAAAATCAAATAAAGAACATAATACGTTGCTTAATAATGTGTGTCGCGTTTTTGGCTTTGGACCCTGTTCTCGGAGACGTGGCCTCAATGCTATCAAGCGAGCAGAAATTTCAGCTCAACCGTGCAGTGTACAACAGCCCTTACTATTTGCACGGAATAAATTGGATCATCAATGTACTAAACAGCCTTTTCCATAGAAAGAACATCACAAATTTATTTAATTCTTTACAAACAATAGATACTTATATATTGGATATAAATAATGGCTGTATTCCATACGAAAAGCAGAGAAAATTCATAAGAATTGTTGCATACCTTTTACCGATAACTATGATTACAATTATGCTCATTACCGTGATAACATATTGGTTGAATATTGATAAACCCGAGAATTTTACAGTAGTAAGTCTTCTGAGAGAGACTGAACTTCATAACCTCATAGACTACACAGCGATAATGCAATCTATCCATTTATTATATGTAATAAAAAACAGATTCTTCATAATAAACAATTTAATAGAATCGATCAGCAAGCAAGATTTTCGTATGGAAATACGAATTGGAAAAAATTCAGCTGAAACCAATTTGTTGGAATATAAAAAAACTTTTGTTCACGACAATCCGGTAAGGACAGTTCAAAAGTTGTGTAACATACACCGTGAATTGTTTCTTGTGTCAAGTATCTTCAATCAGATCTATTCGATGCCTCTATTTTTCGGAATGGCCGGAACATTCATGGTGACACTATCAAAGCTATACTTTACGTTAATCAGTAGTGTTATAGATGAAAAGGACATTCGGGACAATTCAACGATTGGAAAAGCTTTCCTGTGGATGCTTGCCGCCAATACAGTACTAATCATTATGGTCAACACTGCACACGGCTTGAAGAAAGAGGTAAGGTTATCAAAATAATACAGCCACCCCTCGACGACAGTACACCTGAATTTAGGGGTTTTTTAAGGCACGAGCGACACCCTCCCATAACATGTTTTCATACAGCATGGTTGACTTATCGAATATTTTTTTTTCCATATTCGCTCCCTATTCGGAGCATATGGCCGCCACACGGTGCCTCCAAAACTCTCTATCACCCGCCAACTTCTTCGCTTCTTCCCAGGTCATCTCGGCGTCCCTTAGCTCCCTTGAGTACATCCTATAGATGGTCATCAAAGGCCTTCCGGGGCGTCGGGATCTATCAGGTTGATAAAAGAGGCAGGCAGGATTCAGACTCCCCTGGGGCATCCGCAGGACATATCCAAGCCAGGTTCATCGTCACCTTAATATTTTGAACGTAATAAGGGGCTGGTTTGTCTCTTATCTCCGTATTCCTGACAAAATCAAACCACCGTACTCCTAATATTCGTTACAGGCATCTGTTTTCGAAGCACAGTATACGGTCACCCTGTGCTTTTGTAATGTGCCATGACTCGCAACCATATAGCAGCACAGTCAGTATGCATGCTTTGTATAAGTGGCACTTGGTTCTGACTGAGTACAACCGTGAGTCCCAGACTTTCCGCATTGAATTGAAGGTTGCTCCAGCTATCCCTAAATAGATCGCGAGCTCTTCACGCGGGTTACCATCATCCGTGATGTGTACTCCCATGTACCTAAAACCATTGACTCTCTCGATTTCTTGCCCTGCACTCATCAGAGAGTAGTCTGGGTCTAGACAGGTGCTGTTGCAGAGCATATAGAGCATTATGAATATTTCAGAAACTAATATTTCAAAAATTCATCAATGTTTGTGTTAAATAGACTCATTCGTGATAATTTTATCACAGTTTTCTCTATTTATCTTTGAATATCCATTTGCAACAAAGAGTAATCAGGTGTCTAAGCATATGAGATGCTAGCAGTCAACAGGTTAAAGACACTACCATTTTTATATTGTGCGAAAACAACTGTGCGTTGGTTTTTAAATGTTAATAAGTTTAAAAATGTGTATATTAATAATGTGACAAATTACAAGTTAATATCACAATTAATTTCTTTTACTTGTGTTATCAGTCAGAGAAAACCGGTATTTGCTTACACAGAGTGATTCAACGGCATCATGATAAAGAATGGAGGACAAAAGCAAGTACATTTTTTTTAAATTTCCAATATATTTTCAAATTGATGATAAATTTTACATTTACTACGAACCAGCACTTTAATTGACTACCAGAAAATGATTTTCATGCCTAAATAGTTGAAAAAAGATGTAGCATGAGCCAGCCCTATCCTCTTATCACTACTCTCTTCGAATAAGAGAGATTGAGCAACCGAGTAACAAGCATTTTTTGTAAGAGTTTAACAATGGTAGCAGACATGACTAAAAAGACTAATCAATAAATTATTTCAGCTGAGTATATACTCATCGCAACTTCTTCACCAACGAGTGACTTTCTCCATTTGGGGACTTTTCTCTTATGACAATACTGTCATTTTTGCAGTAAGTAGCAGGCCACAAAAACCTTTGCAATTTTTTTTCAGTCATGTAAATTATTATATGCAATAAAAATTATTCTTTTTCAAAGATTAACAGAACAATGATAATTACAGTAGTTTTTAACACAATGCTTAAGGTGTGCATGAAATTGTGCTTGCCCATAACAAAGTGTTAATATAACATGGCATTCATTAAGATTGATATTGACTGTAGTAAGGTAAAATGACTTCGATAATCACAATGCTTAGTACACATTCTATCAAACGGATGTAAGCTGCAGACACAGAACTAATATCTAATTTAACTTTTATGTTTGAATAATAATATTCGAAATTAAATATGAAGTTTACACATTTACTGCGCTTCCATTTTTCGGTCTGAGTTTTGATTACCGTAAAACGAGATGAATAGAGACACTTTTTACCCTTCACGACCGTGTATCTTCATACCTGCGCTACATAATTCAAATATGAATGGCTTGAAACATGTTTCTATGGTCCTACTACACATCCATGACAATATTTTACAAATATTCACTATCGTTATTAACACACAGTCAATATTGTTCCATGTCTCTATTCACATTGAATCGGGGTGAATAGAGACAAAACAACAGATTGTAATGATTCGAATATACGAACCTCTATTCTATACGAGTCTCTATTCCCCCGTTTTACTGTATTTATTAACTAAAAAACGAGAGAATTCATGCAATAAAAGAAAAGTTTTTAAGGGTCACAAAGTAAGGATGCACAGGCATCAAACTTAAACACGTTTGTTTCAATTTTGGCCAATCATTTAGTTGGTTTGGTTTTGTCATTCGAGAGAGTATTCTAGTCATTGTAAAGAATTTATAAATAAATCATTGGATACTTGGTAAAGTTGTGCTTATGTTCAGTACTTGTTTTTGTTTCTATTCACTCCGCAGCCTCTATTCACCCCGTTTTATGGTACCCATCATAAAATACATTGATTTTTTTACTATTTTAAGCTGTTGCTCAAAACCACAAAACCAACTTAAAATTCTGAGCCATAGAGGCCAACCACTTTTTCCTACACAAGCTAAATACATAGAGTGCAATTAATTTAATGAAATATATTTTGTTTTTTTTTATTTTTCAGCTTGTTGCGTCAATATCATCAAATATGTTTATTTTGTTACAATTCCAATAATTTGATAAAAACTCACTTATGTTTACTCAAATTTAGTAAATATTTCAAGTGTACTTTACGAGGGCGTGAAAGTAGAAACTGATGTCCAAACTGTAACTAGATTACTTAATGTTTTAAACCAAAATTCAAAATCTGTTATGGTATTATGAAGTTTTTTAATAAAATATATTTAAATAATTGTCTGTTTGTTTCAATCCACTATGAGATTTGATTGAATTCTTGACTGAAAATTTCAGACATATTTTGCCATGCTGTATGTTTCAGTCAAGGTCGTCCGGTCCGTGGTGCAGTAGCCAACGTCGTTCGTACCAAACCTATAGTTCGTACAATGCAACATGCTTTTAGACAAGGACAGCTCTTATCATGGTGAATTGGTGTACTGAGCCCCCATTCATAATCAATATCAAAATAAATTTACCAATTTACTCATTTAAAATTCCTTGCATAAAAATATTTTAGGAAGGGATGATTTTTACATGTCAGTAATAATAATAACACGCTCGTCAAAGTCAGAGTCAGAGAAGCAATACAAATTCGGCCAAATAGATCGCGACTTGTGCCGAATTGACATTGCATCTTTCAATGCAGCTATAACTATAGTATTTAGATAAGATTAAAAATGAATTAATTAACGTTAATAATTATTTAACGGGTTACTTCTGAATTATTTTTTTACTGGCAGCACTGACACGACGGCAGAGAGTGACAATGAGACAAAATCAATTATTCGTAATTCAAAACTGTCAATACTCACTCATTAGTTGGATATCATTTGTTAATAGATAATAGTTCTGCAATGAGTTTCAGGTACTCTCAGTAGTAATAAATTTGCCGAACACTTGCTTCTCATACAAATCTACTAATTCAAGAAAACAATACTTAAACTTGAACTTTTCACGTCTTCAAAATCAGTTGAATCGCGCCACAAAACCTGTCAAACACGAAATGATATGACTTGTCTTTGCTTTGTATACCTATATCTAATAAATAGCCAGGATGATGTTTCAATTATTTTTAAATAACTAAATTACTAAAATATTTTGTTAAGGTTGACTTCAGATATTTGACATTCGAATAAATACATCAAAGAGTTCTTTATCTTTATTATAACGACTGGTTTACAGAAATAACGGATAACAATCGTGTTTGGATTCAAAAAAATCATGTCCAAATACCTACTTACGGTGAATACACATGTATAACGAAGTAGATTTTTTTTTTAACAATAATAAATGGCACGCGGGCCACGATTGGCTCGCGTTGGGTTTATTTGTGGCCCATGGAACTAAATAAAGTCTTAAATTTTAATGGATATTTTATGCACATCAAGTCAGTATTTGTGAAAGTGTCTCAACATACATATATCTTTTATATTTGTGTTATGAAAAGAGCAAGAAATATTTTGTTAGTTTACAGAGGACATTAAATTCTTCCTGCTGATATTTCTAACTTAAAGCAGTCAAATCTTTATTTGACGTCCAATACTATTATACAAATGAACATTTTTATTTGCTTTGCATAGTTGTAAAAAAATGATTTTGAAGATTGTGGCTTGGCAAGAAATCTCATTTTCAAATTTTGGCCTGGGTGCTGAAAAGGTTAGTCACCTATGCTCGATCACAATCACACTTTCTCACTATACACAATACAATGTGAAAAGAATGGGAAAATATTTTTACATAAATACTCGTAAAACAACGGAAAGGTCGAGAATTTATCATATTTTATTTTTCAATGATACTAACTAAGCTAATAAACTAGATACTAACGGCATGGAAATTATATTTTTTTTAAAGTTGTATCCATATTCATCAACAAATAAATTACTTCTATCTTCGTGGAAATTTCGCTTTATCGCAATCTTTGGAAGAAAGTAAAATAGTTTAATTTTTATAAATTATATTACTGTTGAATTTTTCAAACTCCTTTTGTGCTCGTCAACGTATTCTGGCTTAAAAATGCCAACCTTTATTTATAAAAAAAATTATATCATCAAAATCAAGATCTATTGGAAATTAAAGTTGCTATTTGCTAGTTTGTTTTATTAAAATTAGAGTGGGTATTTGGTTTTTCCAACAATGTTTTAGTAGCTACCTACAAATTTATTTAGATATTCAGAAGTTTATAAAATCAGCGATGAATCAATGTACCTACTTTGTTCATTTTTACATTCTAAAATATTTTATTAAATTTAACACAAAATTGAGTAATTCTACAATAAACATTTTAATACATTTATATTTTAAGTAAGTTCGGACTTGGACTGGCATCTGAAAAATTGTTTTTTTTTATTTATTCAAACATAATACCTTTCCACCAAGACAGCACCAGCTTAAAAATATTTACAAAAATAGATTTCAGTGCAAACGATGTCCTTTATTTTTTAATTTGGTATACTCTATCTAATTTATGATCACAATTTATTTAGGCATGCGTAAATTATTGATTGAATGAAAATTATGAGATCTTTACTTTTTTCTTATTACATTCGGCCATAAGCTAAGTAATGTTTGAATTAGGCGGATTTGTTAACTATGACGATATCGATTTTGCCCGTAATATTGGTATCCCGATATGAGTGAAGTGGCAACACTTCCTCAAACTCGTTGCTCGTTCATTTGCAAACGCGACCGAACTCAAGACAGTCAAAATGGGTGGCGGACTAGCTGATCCTCTCTCCTTTGCCAAGGATTTCATCGCCGGAGGTGTCTCCGCAGCTGTTTCGAAGACAGTTGTGGCACCCATCGAGCGTGTCAAGCTACTTCTACAAGTGCAGCACATATCCAAGCAGATCGCCGTCGATCAACGTTACAAGGGCATCGTCGATGCGTTTGTCCGTATTCCGAGAGAGCAAGGATTTATGTCCTTCTGGCGCGGAAATCTCGCCAATGTCATCAGGTATTTCCCCACCCAGGCTTTGAACTTCGCCTTCAAGGACAAATACAAGCAAGTGTTCTTGGGAGGAGTCGATAAGCACACCCAATTCTGGCGTTGGTTCGCCGGTAACTTGGCATCTGGTGGTGCCGCCGGAGCCACATCTCTGTGCTTCGTGTATCCTCTAGATTTCGCCCGTACCAGACTCGCCGCTGATGTCGGCAAAGGCGCGGGTGAGCGTGAATTCTCCGGTCTCGGTAACTGTCTGAGCAAAATCTACAAGGCCGATGGGCTCGGTGGACTCTACAGAGGTTTCGGAGTGTCAGTGCAAGGAATCATCATCTACCGCGCTGCTTACTTTGGATTCTACGATACCGCCAGGGGCATGTTACCCGATCCCAAGAACACCCCCATCTATATCAGTTGGGCTATTGCTCAAGTCGTCACCACCGTCGCCGGTATCGTGTCTTATCCATTCGACACAGTCCGAAGGCGTATGATGATGCAGTCCGGTCGCGCTAAGAGCGAAATCATCTACAAGAGCACCATACACTGCTGGTCAACCATTGCCAAGTCTGAAGGCTCCGGCGCTTTCTTCAAGGGAGCCCTCTCCAACGTCATCCGCGGAACCGGAGGAGCTTTCGTGCTCGTTCTCTACGACGAAATCAAGAAAGTACTGTAAGAATCGTCTGTGAATAGGTTCAATGTTAACAGATATCTAGTTACAATTTAAATTATTTGCACGCTCATCATCAGTTGTGAGTAATTGACAGTCGAATTGATTTCTGTCCAAAGGTGGAAGCTTAAGTGTTTCGTTTTCCAAGTTAACCAGTAGTTCCAACATCCGCAGTGTTTTTAGCATACTTCTAAAGCATATCCAAGAAAAGCAATACCATCGCTCTACGTGTGAGCTCTTCAACCCTAGGGTTTAAATTATTGTATGTTTCCATGTTAACTACTCGAGTGTCTTCATTCCTCTAAATTATCTTCGCCATTCCAGTTGAAGAATTTATTTTTTTATCCATTTTTCATAGTTTGGTGTTCCCTGATATTTTTACCATACTATGTATATCTTAATTCGTTGATATCTCGTCGATGTATCGTTGAGTACATCGTCATATTTAAATGAAATATCTACATTTATATATATATATATAATTAATATTATGTAATGTATTCCTATATTTTTAACTGTTTTGAAGATGTTGGGAAAATATGAAAATTAATAAATTACCCTAGGAATAACAATTTGTACTTTGTTTCATTATGCATTTGGCCTCAAACGATCCCTATCATGATTTATAGCTTATCTGCTGTTAAAAATTTGTCCTTACTATTTAATTAATAACAAAAGTGCCTAGATCAAACTAGTTGTACGAGTATGGCCTCGGTAAAGTTATTCGTCGACCTAGTTACAGTAAAAGCATTTTTTTTGCTGCCCTGTCGGAATGGATTAACTAATTATTTTTTCTAAGAACCATGTCGAGCACATAAAATTTAACGATTTGGTTTCAGACTTCTTAAAGTTCAAAGGTTACCACTGCGAGTATGTATTTATATGCAAAAACATATTGTCAAGTTTAAAAACGTGGTTAGAAAAGTTATGTTTTTGTTTTAATGGACACCACCGTGAAAATCTACCACTTGCCTGGTGGGTGAATTGAAAAGGCGATTTATTTAGGTTAACGGGATCGTAAAAATATGTTTCCTATTGATACAATGAGGAACTTACAGAGCATTTTTGACAAAATGTCGCACCTAATCACGTGTCACGTGCGCGCCCGTTTCTGAAGGTTGCCATTTTTTTGCTACAACTGTCATTCTGTTTGTTGAAATATTCGAATGATTGAAACTTAACCAATCTTCAAATAAGAAAATTGCGATTTAACAAAACTAATCCAAATATAATTTTGAGAAATAAACAAGAATGGCATGATTTTTTTTGAATCCGGCATTCATAACTATACGGTAAGCTTTATAAGTAATCAATCATACAAACATGATATACCTACAGGTGGATTATTTTTGTCACTAGGTAGATAGATACTAATACTCACTTCACAAAGATCAATTTTGTAAACATTTTACTGCGAACATTATTATTTCTTTAGAGCTAGTTTTACTTTGAGGTTAATTCATGTTTTTCAAATATTTTATTAAGTCTTACTATAATAACATAGTAAAAAATACACAAATTTTTAATTCAATTTATTTAAATTACATTTTCTCTAAAAGACATCACCTCTAATGACAATCCTTAGTGTTTTCACTTAAATTTAGTATACAAGTTTTTCGCAACAATTCTGTTAGATGTTGTTTGGTCGACTGTGAAAGATATTTCGACTTCAGTAGAAGCTGGACTAATCTCTACCATCGCATTTGTCCACTGTTTCTCTGAAATCTGTTTTATAATCCAATAATTACCACTAATTAGAGATGCATATGCATATTATTCTGAGATAATAGAGAAAAGTTTTGAAAATAATACCAGAAAGCTGCAGTGAAGGCCGGAAAAACTAGAAGTAATTTGAAACAAGTTATTCCTTAGTATAAAATTTTATTAAACTATGTTTATAAAATTAATTTTAATTGAAATAGGTATTACTTCTTTTGGTCACTGTTTTGACAAAATGAAATTGAATAAATAAAATGAGGTAAGCATGTGGATTAGCCATAAAATATTACAAAAAAAACAGTCTTCATTGTACATTATACTTTATTTGATCAATACTGCAAATATTCATAATATTACCATAGATCCACTTATGTAGCTGTCGTAAATGAGCACACAATTAAACATTATGAAGTTGAAGTGCGACCTATATGATAACACATCTGCACACAGAGTGTAAATGGAATTCCACAAAATTTTGTTCGATACTTTTCCATGGGTTTCGCCTTTTGGCATCTACAGGCATTTCAAGTGCACGAATGAAAGTAAACAGTTTGCATCATTTATATATAAAATTAAAAGTAGATCACAAAATTTAATTTTTATTAACATAATTAATATGAATTTGCGAAAATTTTGATGTTAATGAGTTTCAATGAATTATGTGGTTAAATTATAATTATCGGGTATTTTCAATGTAGTATCATAAATACTTATTCCCAGATAATAACATGGAAATACCGACAAATAATATTGTGTCACCATAAAACTGGTAAAAATGTGCTTTATTTTAAAGGTAAACATTTAATACCTTAAAAGTGATGATATGTCACTAAATGAAAATACAACTTTATTGAAAGCAAGAATGAACAAAAAATATTGTTGATTCAACTATTTATTTATGCAAAATGATTTTTTATTGAACGTTGTATCTTCATATGTAATAAAAAAAACTCTCAAATTTGAATAACTTTGATCTGCTAAAAATTAATATGAAAAACATCAGTCATGTCATCTGTTGGCCAATTACAGAATCAAAAAATATTTTATGTTCAAATCAAAACTGAATCTTATTTTTTTCAGACAATATGAATTCATTCAATAAATTTATCATTGTAAATTAAGATAAAATAAAGATTTTTATCTAAAAACTTAATTCTTGCCAAGTTAACTAAGCGCATGTGTGAAATTAACTCAATTTCTGCTCACAACTAATACTTGATAAACTAAAAAATGTTTAACCATTCATGATGCTGTAAAAGAAATTCTATAAAGTAAATATTTGAATGCATAAGTGTTACCAATAAATACAAACTAACAGGAGGTGTTTATTAAATTATTTAATCGGTAAATAAATGACTAGGAAACAATGGTGCTTCATAATAGCGAGGCATATTCTTGTCCGACTGTTGGTTACTGGAAAAAAAAGAAAACGATAATTATTAAAAAATAAATATAAATTGTGTCTTATTTAATACATTCATTGCAGAGTAATCTAGGTGTAAATTAGTGTTGCTTTAAAGTGCACATAGATACCGACCAAGATGGTATGAGTAGTGGCCAGTACGGAAGGCTAAAGCAATTTGAACTCAATCAACATATTGATAAACTAATTTACATTCATTACCACTCAATAAAAACCCAGATTAGCTTTCACTTCAAGAAATACATGAAATCAATTTGTCACATTAAAAAACTATATAAGGTATTTCAATATAAAATTACGATGTTAGAATAGAAGGGAAGATATATTGTGTACCTTTTCTACACCAGTATATATGGATAAGTAAATGTATGTTTAAATATAGTTCAGGCGAGGGGTGTAAGCCGAAATAGATGTCTACTATATATTCTTTAATTTTTATAGAACTAAAATACATTGCTTTTTTCCACCATGCTATGATGGAGTTCTACCAAGTAAATGCCAATTAACTCAATAAACAGAGCATATTTACGAAAAAGATAAATCATTAGAAAAATTTACAGCCAGCTTCTCATCAAGCTTACAAACAGAATTTCCAGACGTAAAAATAAACCTTTTAGAATACATAATAAATAACCTGGGCACAATTCTTTAAATAATTTGACATTGAAGAAGCGTGCAACAATTTTGGTTCTTTTGTAACCTTTTAGGTAAGATCTTAATTTTGCTCAAAGAGGTAGTAGGAAGCCTAATGTTAAATCGAATCATGCTTATTTAATTCAAGCAATTCATATAAGATAAAAATCAAAAATGACTTCAGCCATAAACTGACCAATGCGATGTTATTTTAATGTGATTAGATTAAATTCACGGTTCAGAAAACACTTTTCAGCACGTAAATTGTGTAAATGCGGTGATGGATTGGTTAAAAAGAGATTTTAATCTCATTATAATCGACTATGATATAAAATATATAACCAAATAAATAATAATAATTAATCCAATGTGCAATTACTGATTTGGAAATAATTTCCAGTAGCTGAAATATCTACAAGATGTACAGATAATGAATGATATAGTTATCTATAATCCAAATGATTGTTTTACTAAGAATCATGATTGTTTTACTAAGGCCATTTGTTGATTAAAAGACATTTTTTTGTGATTAGATTATTAAATTACAAAAACAATTTCGTAATAGGCAGTTTGGTCCGTTCATAATATCATGCACTAATTGAAGGAAATACTTCAGGTAATAAAGGCCAATGTTGCCACTGAAAAAGTAATGTATAGTATCACTACAAAAATTGTTTTGAAGATAAAACAAAATGAGAGATGTCAATTGAGCACCAACTGCAGAATAACAATTAATAGTTTAAAACTTTAGAAATCTTTAAAACAGAAATGAATTATTATAAGTGAACAAAATTTTGAATAGAGCATGTGGCTGACCATAGATAAATATATTTCCTGGCATTTACCCATCCAGTTTACAAATTACTAATTTTGTAAGTATTAATAAATGTTAACCTTATTATTAGATAAGCCTTACGATAATTAGTTTGAAGATGTCTCTAAGAAGGTGAAACAAAAGTGTCACATTATCAAAGCTTAATTGAAAAGAATATACTTTAGAATTACCTTTCCATTTCAATCAACACTTTGGTATTTTCCGGAGTAGTAATGTTCAATCCGGACAGGGTGATTTCCACTGGTCTAACGGATCCAAAGAAGTCAGTGATCGGTACTTTATTCGGGTCCCGAGGGTACAGGTCTCTTCTCACTCCGACAGTCGAAATGCAAACTCTTTTCGGACACACTGTCAACTAGAAAATAAAGGATCTTTAGCAACTTTGCAGCCCTTACATATGTACATGTATTTGACCATTAAAGCCCAGATGAGCAACCATGTTGACAGAAGCCAACAGCGTTGACTATGTGGCCACAGGAATGCCAATACAAAATGTACAAATCTCGTTTTTGTACCCAAAGACATATACAAGTATTATGTAATAATACACCAACTTGGAATAGTGTCATTCATATTCAGTGTTGCAAAAGTGTGAAAAACACCGAACGGACCCGACAATCACAACATTACTCACAACTAATTAAAAGTATATTTCAAATGTTTTTTGTGAAAGAAAATTGACTGCTGGTCATTATTTTCTATCAAGCAAGAATTCATAAAGTATAAAAAACATTTTGAATTGTGTTATTTCACAAGGCAATTGATTACATAGGGAAACTTATAGAATTATCACAGTAAAGGTGAGAAGATGGTTTGACTTACAAATTCACCGATGCTCTTAGTGCTATCAGGCTTGACTTTCTCGAGGAATTCCAACGCAAAGTATGTGTAGCGGTCAATAATGTAGACTCCAATGACGGAATCGATGTGATGCTGAAACACAAGACAAAAAAAAAAGGTCAACTATCGTAAATCGCAAGGATACTATTTGTTAACATAATGTTGAGTCTGTATATTTGAGTTGTTTTCAATAGGTCAATAAATCTGTGTGCAAAAACAAAAGGGCGCTAAGTCTTAAAATTTTTAAACTCAGTATGACAAAATAGCTACATACAATGTATGTATCAAATGTATAGCAGAAAAGATACTAGATTGAATCAACGACACTTATTAAATTTCATGTTAAACCATGGCATTTTTATCATCATTCATCGAACGCAAACCTAGACTTTAAACCTCTTTACTCTGGCACACAGAAATATATTTTTTTCAATGAAGTTCACTCACAATATGCATCATATGGACTGATAATAAAACATCTACACCCTGTTTTTATTGGATAAGTGGGAGGCAATGTAAACAACACAGATATCCGTGCCTTGGAACACAAAAATCAATTCACTCATACGGGGATTGAAACTTGTTGATACCATGATGGAATAGGATGAATATCCAAAAGTACTGACCACTTGGATACAGGACCTGACTCCTTCACAAAGTTAAGTCATCTTCTGAAGTAAAAATATTCTATTTTCAAAACTGACAAGCCTTTTTAAATATGCTAAGTGTGCCGTCAAGTCTAACAAACTTTTGTTTCCAGAATTAAATCTGCCATATGTTTTGGGTCCTCTTTTAATGTTTAAAGATAAGTCACAATCAGATTTTAAGTTTGTTTAACCGGTATCCATAGTTACCGAGAGTGAATCTTCTCCAACAAGACTGCTAGCAACAGCTAATATGTTGGGCGAGTAGAATTTTTCATACATGGGCGCCGCTTGGCATGTGTCTATCATAAAGAAGATTTCATTGTATCTGCAGAGGAAAAAAGAATGATCAGAATATCATTACTTGTGGAAGAAAATAAACCTTTCAATTGGTCATTTAAATCAGATGAGTATTCAACTAGAAACATTCAATTAAATTTTATATCGATTTAAAAAATTAGAAAAAATTAACATGATTTAATAAATTTTGTGGCGAACCTTCGTTTCTGCCACATTTGTTCCAGGGCATCAGCCATCTCTTGACTTGTCACTTCCTCTGAGTCTTGAAATTTGAGGAAGCCATCGCCGCCATGTCCCGTGAGGTAAATGAGAACATTGCTTCCTTCATCAGACAGCAGCTGCTTTGAGCGGGGTGTTCCAGGTGGAAGTCGACCAGTTAAAAGACGGACAAAATTTTCAACTGTTACCTAGAAAATATTAAAGCATCATTAGTTAAGAGGAAAATATTTAGTGTATAGAATGTATAAACTAAGGTTAAAAGGTAAAGACTGATTTTTTCATGTCCTCAACCCATTGGGACTTACCCAATTGTTGTATATATAACGTGGAGTTGGTGAATAATGGATAGTCATGGAAGACACAATGAAGAATTTAAAAACCAAAAAATTCAAAAAAAAAACATTAAGTTCACTGCTGAAAATATCCACCCCAATAGTCAGTGCATTGATCAGCGGAACAGCTCTTGCGACTGGTGACTCAAATGAAATACGCGACAAATAAGTTCTGATAAAAAAAGCATGCAAGGTTATGGTTTCCAGTATATGTATGGCACAAATTTGGTGATTTGGTGAAGAAGTTGCCTACTTTGAAATACATGTATGAAACTGGCATTAAAAATTCACTAAATTTCACTTTAATATAACATACTTCGTATCCTCTGTAATCCACCTCAACGTCATCTCCATAAACGTTGATCTGCTGGTCTGCATTGTTAAAGACGGTGGCCGGCCGTGGGTTGCGAGGATTGCATGCCATATCATCAGCAACCATCAGGATAATCTGACTGTCAGGGATTCCCAAACGTTTCACACTTCGGTATATCGACAGCACATTAGCGACATGGCGATAATTGAACCAAAATCTTGACGTGTCAACTAGAACAGCCCAATTGTTTGAATGTCCGGATTTGGCAAAATCTTCCGGTATCTAAAACAAAGAGAACCTGTATAAGTATACTACAACATTGCATGTAAATAAATAAATAAATATTGGTAACCTAGGTTACAGTCATCGGCATACAAACCACATAAAGCAAAAGAATTTGACATTTCAATCAAAATGTCACTTTTCCAGCAAAACACTGATGCAAATTTTCTAATCAAGGTTCATTTATCTGGCACTAGAGGGATGGATTAGTGTTCAATTTTAAATGGTACTTTAGAAGAACAATGCAATGAATTCCCGAAGGATTGTACAATCTTCACTTGCATCGTTATTATGCCAGAAAAGTGTTGTGTTGACATTTAGTTTAGGTAACACAAGTGTATGATTTAAAAAAACAGGTTCAATCCATATTCAAAATGAACATGCATTAAAGATATATAGGTTCAATGATTATAAATCTCTTGCTGCAACCATATTCTCAATAAACAACAATTTGTGGAGTTTTTGCTGAAAACATTTTAAATACAAAGTAAAAAATATCGAGTACTTACCTCATTTCCGATGGTGTTTCCTGAGACTATGGAGTTAGTGAGCAGATATAATAAGATAACACTCATATAAGCCATCATCCTGCGATTTCGATCCATTTTTATAACATACAATGACTAAAAAGCTTAATATTTAGATCGGGCCGCAAGCCGGCACCGATCAAAAAAGATCTGTTTATGGATATGTCTATGGTCTGTGGCTGGATTTTGACAGTCAATACGTCAATAAGCTCCATCGACAATATACCAATAACTAATTGTCTATGATCAACTTCTATACCAAATTCAACACAGCAGTAAAATTACTATTTATATTATAGGTAGGTATATTATTGTGACAAGCTGGTCGTGAATACAAGCTTGAAATGATCTTGTCCTGTGGGAATTTTGATTTAATTTTATGGTTTCTTTCTAGGATGTTCCATATAAAGTTTACAAGGGATATATCAATTTTAAACGTAAAATTTTGAAAATAGTATGAGGCATCAAATCATGTTTTGTCTTATACCGATACCGGCTATCGATTTAAATTGTATTGTTTATTTGTCAGATAATTTTAATTTTATAATGTTTTTTGTCTGATAAGAAAATGGCGTAGGAATAAACACTTTTCTTTTGACAGATGTCTTGCGACACATAATATTATTATCATGACGAGTCGTAATCCTACAACTCTCATGAGTGTCTCCAATGATGAGCATTTTGATTTTTTATTTAAAATTGTACTTATAGGCGACTGTGGTACAGGCAAGACGTGCATAGTACAAAGACTCAAGTCCGGAAATTTTATAGAAAGACATGGAAATACCATTGGCGTGGACTTTTCTATGAAAACTGTTGTCGTAGATGGGAAAAAAGTGAAGGTACGCTAATTGGTATACGTCGTATATATCTTATAATTAAAATTTGTCACCCAAAAGAGCAAATGTACTTAAATGCTAGATATATTTTTCACATATAAATACTTTCATAATACTAAAAGGTAGCTAATTGCACAAAGTATGCAAACATTAGAAGTTTTCATAGAACTGTGATTACATTAATACATATGTATTACTAATACCAGGTGAAGTCAGTTGGACCCACTAATACATTATAAGTATCAACAAGCTTTTAGTATTTGTGTTGTTAGAAAGCTAGAGTTCTAAAACTAATTATTCTTGTTTTTTTAGCTTCAAATATGGGACACAGCCGGGCAGGAGCGGTTTCGAACCATCACCCAAAGCTATTACAGATCCGCTAATGGTGTTATTATAGGTCTGTCATATTAAATATTTTATGTATTTTTTATCAAATTTGATTGTCAAATTGAAACATGGTAGTTTGACTTGATACTGATACGGTTATTTAGGGTCATAGTTACTGTCCTGATAGCTACCACAATTTCATTGGACTGATTAATATTATGAAGCTCAAAAAACCAATCTTAGAAGACGACATATTTGTTAAATTTTCATCATCATCATGACTGTTATACGCGATACTCGCCATATCTTGGGATTTATCTTCTTTTGAAAAGTTTTATTGCCAGGTACAGATTAATGCATCATTTTTCTAATTGTTTCAACTGCACATCTTCAAAAATATTGTGGCTTTAACACATTGGCCAGGGGGAAATTCAAAACACAGAAACAACTCATATTCCACGTTTCCCATAGCCAAAGTGTTACCATATCTAAATCTTAGCCGAGTATCTTTTTTCGGCCTTGAAAGCGTGCCCAAATCATGCTATGCTGATATTAAATTGAATGATGATTTTATTTTAACTATTTGTAAATAAATTAATAGAATCTAGGAGAAATTTTTTTATAACACGTTATTCCATTTCACTCTCAACAATATAAGAACATTTTTAAGCATTTTATTAAAAAATAATAAAACATTTCTTGCACTCTAATTTATTAAGATTTATAAGACCGGTCCTGATATAAAAACAGTTTGTGACCAGGACAAAAAATTATAAATGCATACATGCAGGAAAAAAGAAATATATTTGTAACATAGTTTTCAATAAAAAACAATTCTTAAATAATATCTTTTGTATTAAATTAATAAAATATACAGTCATAAATAATAACTTAAGATTAAGGTTGGTTGTTTAATGTAAACAATTCTTGATTTTGTTTACTTTGAATAAATAAAAAAAAAAGAACAACCCATATTTTGAATGGAACTCAAAACCTATTTCTATGTAATATCAAAAGAAAGGTTGATTGTTGTATGCTATTGCATATATTGACAATGATAATAAAATTTAAATGATCTTTATTAATTCATACTTAACCTTACAGCAATAATTAAAAAGTGTTTTATGTTTTTTATAGTTTACGATGTCACAAAAAGGTCATCCTTTCTTTCACTTCAACGGTGGATAGATGAAGTCCGAAGGTACACATCAACAAAGGCGCTACTGCTTCTGGTCGGTAACAAATGTGACCTGTCGCAGTCCAGAGAAGTGGAGTTTTCCGAGGCTGAAACAATGTGTCAGTACATTCCTGAAATAATGTTCGTCATGGAGGCGTCAGAAAAAGATAATACCAATGTTGAGGATGCTTTTATGTGTCTCGCTACAGAACTAAAGGTATAGAATACAACATGATTTTCTTTCTACACCCAAATATATTTTATACGATTAACATTAATTCTCATTATACTCACTGCTTTGGATGTGTTGAAGGTACTCGTAAAAGCTTTACTCTAACGATCCGGTGGGTCCCAGCAATGTCAATATCTAGCTTAGACTTATTAATTCTTATATTTGAGATCTCATGTTGATCTTGAAAGACTAAAATATAAATCCCATTTGAATCTATCTCGTGATTTTTTTTTAAAATATCTGATGCCACAGCATGGTGATTGTCACCATTAGCCCACCGAGGTTGATTCTTCCTTTATCATCTTTTCTTCCCATCAGTATTAAATGACATGACTGGGCTCATGCCAGTCACCAATCGAGATATGACAATGATATTGTCATCTTTCTAAAAATTTGCTTTCTATCAGTGTTGGAGTGGGAAAAAAAATGTCCTAAAGCTTAATTCTAAATGGATTCTCCAAGATTCATTAGTTTTCTCACTCTGCCTCATATTGACATACAGTATGAAATTGAGAAAGCAACTGATTATAATATTTCTTTAGAGGTAAATGACTCGCTCTCTATAGATTGATTATTTTGTTTTTACTTGTTTGTTCACGAATGACATATGTACATTTTGAATAGGTTTATTGCGTTGCTATATTGACTTTATTCGGTAACAATTTCTTTGTATTTTCAGAGGCGTCATGAAAGTAGCGAAGTCGAGAACACCGACGAAGGATACCTGACCCTCGGAAGCAGTAGTACCATCAGCAAATGCAGCCTCTGCGGCGGAGGAAGCAGCCCATCCACATAGTAACACACGCAAGCCGCGTCATGACAAATGTATTTTTAATAATTAAACAAATCCCACAGATTTAGAACACAATGGTCTGAAGTGAGTTAGGTACAAATTTATTTTATGACTTCACTGAAATGCGGTATTCACTTTTGGTGCCATTTCCCAGAACTGCATAATATGTTTATTGTATTTACCTGAAGTACTATTTATAAACCGATCAAATACCAAATGTGATTATGTTAACGCTTAGAAATATGAGGCAAGCTAATCTATTTAATTTAATTTGTCAAGAATCGGTATTCAATGAAATCATTTCTTTATAACATAAAATGCTTAAACGTTTCCTGCTCGTTATGGCTTTATAACCTCTTCGGGCCCCAGGTATCACCTGTGATACTCACGGTTTTTATAAAATATCAAACCGATAGTAGAATTGAACGTACCACAACCAAAAGTATCATATAATGAAGGAAACGGTCTTACCAACTGAATATATCCGAAAAATTTCATGTCAGTCTAGAAGTCACTGTTGTTGAAGGAAGTTGGACCTTTTTAGCATTTAAAATGCTTCGAAATTTACAATACAAATACAACAATATTTTTCTCTACATCATACATTATTATTTAATTTATTGCTTCAATAAGAATTACTTTAACATATTGTTTATAATACAGCATGAAATAATTGTTTTGGTACGTTCAATTCAACAGCCGGGCTGATATTTAATAAAAACCATGAATATCATAGGTGATATCCGAAGAGGTTAATATACACCTGCTTTCCAAATCCCACATATATGAATGCAGTGGTTTATGAGATTTAATTACGATAACCAATGAATGAATAGAAAAATGTTCTGTTTATTATAAAATTTGTGTAAAAAAAAATCCATATAATTTAGATAACTTTTTGAAATCATTAGTGTGAAAAATTGATTCTCATATTGTGGCCGAGCAGGAAAGGGTCAAATATTTTTAAATACTCACTTCTTGGGGCTGAATTTCATACCTAAAATATTAATTAATTAATCTGGACTTATAGCACATAAAAGTAGTGCCAAAATTATATATAATAATGGATTATTTCACTGCCATCAAATAAAATATCTATCAAATTTACTTCCAGGCTAGTTTTCAAGAATAGGTATCATTGACCAAGGACTACTGATATTAATTTACCGATAGTTTTAAGTCTTCTCAACATAGGAAAGAATAATCTGTATAGGTATATTTTATGAAATGACTTTTATTTTTAATAATGGCAAATGTTTCTTGTAACTTAGTAAAAGTTATCAATGTGCCAATTCTAATGACATATTCAATTAATTCCTTTAATATCTACTGCAGAATGTCACAATTTAATAGTCATCATTTTTACTCATTAAAATTTCCCTACCAATATTTGTAAAGTGAAAATGTACACTTTCTCTTCATCACCGTGCTTTATGAGCCACCCGTTTCGCATTGAATTTGAACAATACCACAAATGTGTCACAAATATCTAACATTACTGATGAAATATATATTAGATTGTCATATAAGAAATCCCTCTTACAAATGATTAACTTAAATAACATAATATTGTACATATGTGCCTTAGCTGATAATTATTAGATGTTGAATCTCTATTATTACTCACTGTACATATATTTATGTATACTTATTAAAGAATTCTTAATTGAATATCATAGTATAAAAATGAACTTAACTATAAATGTTGGTATGATATGGATTTTAAAAAACAGTCACTTTTATTATCATTTAATTTATACATAATATATAAATAAAAAAATTATATTTTATTTCAAACATTATTTTTATAAATTCAAAACTCATGTCAGTTTTATTGTAGAGTAAAAAAACGATTCTAATTTTAAAAATAAATCACTTCGAATTTCACTTGTTTTTAGAATGTGTTACACCTTTTGGGTGTCCCTAATATTCTCTTGACTGGTCTTACGCTGAAGAACCAACTTTGCTATTTTTTTAAATTCTTTCAAGCTCATATTGCTGTGAAGCACCATGTCCTGCGATGGTTGTTTTCGTTATTGAAACGACCAACTCCATACACCTTTTTTTCTTCTTTTAAATCCTCGTTTAATCAGGCATCCTTTTAAAATATCAATAAATTTTTACTAGTTTATAGACGTTATAATTATGTTAAGATTCAGGATAACTAATTATTCTCTAAACTATCTCAGCCATATTATATTGGATAATTTGTAAGAAATTTTAAGTAGTTTATTTTAAATATATAAAATGTCAATTATTTTTAGTCTCATAAAATACTCTGAAAGCTGTCAAAAATTGAATATTTTATGAGGTTGACTCATCTAAATAATGATAATTTTTATTTCTTTATAATTTGAACATATTACTTTGTATAGTGGCATTTATAACTGAAATCCGACAAAAATCGAAACACGTTTCTAAATAATAAAATAAAATTAAAAATCAATAAATTATGTATAATTGAATGCTAAAGTATATTTTCATATTTGAAAATACAACCTGTCCAAAATTCTATTTCTCTCCTTTTTCTGTTATTATTTAACATTTTACTTAAAATAAATTGTTATTTTCCTTACCTTCACATTCTTGGGTAGTTTTATCTTAAAAAAAATAATCTCAACATATACTGCAGATAAGATAATATTCCAGACTTGACAGAATATTGAAAATACATCTTATCTTGCGTGACTAACACACTTCTCAACGCAAATTAATTGGATACGCAGTTTCAAGCTAAATATTATCAGTCACATAAACTGGTTAAAAGTTAAATAAACATCACATGACAGATTACAAGTTATGATAAATGCAGGATAAATTCAAAATGTCAATATAAAAAAAAAATTATAGAGATTACAAGTAAACTGGTTGAATGAAAAATAATTCCAATATATCACTTGATCTAACACATAGTTTTAAGAACAGGTGTTGGGAATTTTATTTTGGTATTTGTCCCCATAATCCAGTCAAGATGACAGTGAAAAGATATTTTAAATAATTTTTCAAAATCCAAAAGATTGATATATTTTTTTTATTCATTACAAATAAACACATTTTACCTGACGGCACCTGTTTTAAAACAATTGATATTAGCGCAATGTGCATTGTTGGCATTTGTAAGAACTTGCTATATAAAAGGCTCAGTTTAGAAATTTCATATTTACTTAATTTTTGACACCTTTCAATCAAAAACATCCTCTTACTGGACCAATATATTCAGCAATATCATCAAAACTAGGACTTAATAATGAAGAAAATTAATTTATGTATAGTAAATCAATCCAAATACCTGAAATTAAAGCAAATAAATAGGTATTATTATTTGCTTGTTAATGACTATTTCTACATTAAGCAAACGAACACTGGCCTTTTTGACCAGATTTAAACCCTGTGGTTCTCATGTTAAACATATGAATTCTTAATAGAGCATCTCAACAGATATTGGTCTTAAAGAACTTTTTGTAATTCAGCCGCTCAACATACTTTCTTGATGTAGATGATTAATAGAACGATGAGACTAAGAAAGAATCAGCAAATTGATAACGGCTTTTTCTATGCCCCATTTTTAGATTTGATAGTTGTGTGGGAAGGAGTAAATACATCACAAACATCCCTGTCTTTGGACACAAATTCATAGATCCCTTGACAGTATTGACCAGTTAGTTAAAAGACCGGCATATATAACGAGCATTGAAACATTGATTAATTGTAAATCCGCTAAATACTGAATGCATTAGATTCTCATTTTATAATTTTCAATGCATCTCATAATTAACATTAACCCTTTGAGTGGTCAGTTATTTTGGATTAAATTACGTTTTTTTCTATAAATTGAATAAAATATTAATAGCAGACAAAAAGAATATAAAACATATTTTTTTTTGTTATCTGAAAAATCTGAGAAGAATATAACTGCTTATTGAAGGAATTGATATTTCTTCTGGAATTTCAAAATGAAAATTCTACAAAAATATTCAAATAATTGAATATCACTTTCAAATAATTATCTAGAAGCTTTTACATCCAATTTGGGTCTGGATCTTTATTGCATTCATCTGTCAATATGTGGTTCTCTATTGACGGTGATTCCAGGATATGTATCGAACTGAAATGGATTTTTACACTCGATAATATATGGTCACAGATTTCTTAATAAATATTTACCTTTTTATAAAACTCTTGCTAATTTTAAACATATAATAAAAATAATGTGACTACCAAAAATCACAGATTGACATCTCTAGTTTCAATGTATGAAAAAATAATAACATTTCAATAAACAATAAGAGTATGGCAATATATAATAGATGTCAACATACTTGAACGTACTGGTACGGCGATATTCCTCAAAGGGTTAAAACGTTTCTCCCTGTTATATCATTAGTAATGTAACTGTGTAATTGTTTATATAGAATAACCAACATCTGATCTTTTATGTCATTTTTTGAAAATATATTTTAACTTTTCTTCTAAATAATTAAAATACTTTATTTTATAAAATTAATCTTAGATTCTATTTATTACTTATCATAATATAGCCATATTAGATGAACTTACTAGTATTTTATGATGGTTTATAAAATAACATGCTACGTGTCTTTATTTTGTGTATCTATTTTTCTATTCAACACTTGAGATCCCAAATGATTTACCCAAGTCATTTATATTCCAGTCTAAGGGTGCCACTAGTCTCATAAGACCAAGTGCCAAGTGGGCATATATATGAACAATATGCCAAATAACACTGCATGCAATCTTCGCGGACCCCAGTTTGGGAAGGACTAGTCGGACACTTTGAAGATGCATTTTCAACGGTAATTCACATAAAACAAAAGTTGCTTGTTGAAAAAAAAAATGTATTTGACCATAGAAAATGCTCATGTGTGATTTTTAATGCTTTTTGCACATATGCAAGTGGAAGTTTTTCATTAAATTATATCTATAAACTTTTCTTATTCCAAATAATCTGTTATTAATTTCCATTATTTTTTTACAAATCTGACCAAAACGTTGTAAGCTTCTCTGCTATTATAAAAAGCAATCACTACAAAGAAAAGTTCAGAAACCCATGCACAGGTCTTTCTTAAATATCTATGTATTTCTGTATGCAATGTGTGTTGCTTATTTTATTTTTTAATGCTATAACAAACATCTGTTTTATTTTAATAAATGTGTATTTTGGTATTCTTGAACAAATAATAATATTATTATATGTAATTTGTGTAGATTTATTAATAAATATTGACATTGTAAATAAAAATAGTGAATTATATATTAAAACAGTTAATAAATTTATATAAATAAATCGTACTTGTTTTTGTTGTTCATATGAATATGTTATGTCAATATAAAATTATGTTGATAACTTTTTCATTCCACGTATTGTGTAACACGTGTTTCACCTTTTTAAGAAGTATTTTCAGACCTACTATCGCAAATTTAGCTGATTGATTTGCCCGGTTTGTGGTGCAATGGTCAATGTCATTGGCTTCCGTGATGGATCACCCGGTACGAGCAGATTTTTTCAGTTGATAAATCAATTCTGCTCGAAGGCAATGGGTGTTTGTGTTGCTAAAAAAACCCTTTCCACCTTCCCGGTCCCCAAAAAGCTGCGCGTATGGAGAGCAGCTAGCTAACCACTAGTTGCAGTCCTCGTATCCTTTCAATCCCTACTCTTTTCAAAAAAAGAGAGGTTGAACAACTGAGAATAAGCAGTTCTCGTAGATAAAAAAACATGGTGAGATTTGCTCTGTGAGCAGTCCATATACACATAGCACAGCATAAGTATGGTAAAAATATATAGACATAGTGATTTCTTAAGTATAACAATAACATCATGTGCTATATTTGGATTATTGCGTTTGCTATACCAGTTAATTAAAACAACATTTTTCATTTTTGTTTTATTAATGATTAATGATACACGAGCATTTCAATTTCAAATGAAATTTAATTGAAGAATTTTACTAGATAAGTAAATCTATAAGTAACAATATTTATTCTGATAATAATTTGATGTTACAGAAAGATTTATTTAAAATCGCTTATGACCTTGAGTACTTCAAGAGCACAGATGAATTCAAACTGACAGATACATAGTAAAAGGTTTTTATCATTTGTGTTCTGAGAATAACAATAATTGTTATAGATAATATTATCAATGCTCTGAGAGATATGTTTATGTGAATATATATATACATATATACATACTTAAAATGTATACTGTTATGGATGATTTATCCCAATAGTTGGAATGATTGCAATCTGAGATAATTATGAAAACAAGAATAGGCTGGACAAAATTATGATTTTTTGAGTTGCGTTATTAGAAATTGAATTGAAATTATATGAAATAGATTGAATGAATAAAAACCATTTAGAATATAGTACTGAATGAATGAGCATAATGAAATTGCATACATAGTACATAATATTATATCTACAATTTTAAACAGTTATAATTGATTATTTCATATCTTTGCTTGTTGTTTTTATGTTCCAAAGTTTTTGATACTGAAACAAAATTCCTATGTGGTTGAGTTACCACCAAATGTTTATTACAACCTAATTTCACTGGTTTTCAATTATGAAAAACAAATAGACTTCTTGTGTAGTTTATTTTAACAAAACTGCTTAAACTCAGTTACTCAACCTCTCTTTTCAAAGAAAGTATAGATTGGACTAGTGGTTAGCCAACGGCTCTAGTTACGTGCTGGTATTAGGATAGGATGGGTGTTGGAGGGAATTTAGGCAATAGACATCTATATCATCAATGGAAATCAAGAATTTGATTGAAAAATGAAACTTACTAGCCTGTGAGCTCCGCAACAGAAGCTGATGATGTTGACACTCAACCACAGACCTGACAATTTTTATTGCCTTAAAATTAATATGCAAAGTTAAAGATAATAAAAGTATATTTTAATAGCACTACTAAATAATTGGAGATGCAATATAATTATTAAATAAACAGCTTTATTTTTTAATTCAAGTGCTGAAAACATCAATTCTTAAATATTACATTTTTAGCTTAGCTTAGAAAAATGAACAGGTATAAAAGATTATAAAAACAACTTCAAAAAATGTAAACATGATGATTTCTGTGGTCACTTATGATGACTTCAAGTTGTGGAGTAATATGAATGCCGGCAATCCATCCAAACTTACCACATTCAAGTCCACTACCATCGAATACTCTAATGAGTTGACCGTTAGGCTTGAAGACCTGAACCCTTGCGTTTCCTGAATCCCCTACCAAAATAAAACCCAGCGGATCTACCGATACTACTTCAGGATGCAGAAACTGTCCCTTATGACTTCCTCCCGATCCGAACTCGTGGACTTTTTCTCCATTTAGTGAGTAGACTTGAACTCTTTTGTTTCCGCTGTCGAGGATGATTACTTTATCATTGGTCACTGCGATGCTTGTCGGTGCATTTAGTTGTGTGTATTTTATAGAATTTGAATTATGGTTGCGACTTACTATTCCCATGAATCTTATAAATGCTCCCGATGCTATATCAACTATCTGTAAATCAAAAATAATATAGTAAAAGAGTTATCCTCAACAAAGCTTTACACATGTTGGCTACATTCTGTTTAAAGACAATAAACATCCAAATAAGAAAAATATCTTTATATTAAAACATTACTAGTTGCTCGACCCGGCATTGCTCAGTATTTGTAATATGTATTCATATAATCACAAATTCAAAATTATTTTACTGTGAAATTCTTTTGTTTTTTTGTATTTTCTTGAATCCTTCAAAAAAAGAATGTTTAACCACAGCCAGTGAGAAACGAATCCGGCAACAGCCAATCAGAAATTAATTATACAAATTATTATTATACATTTTTGAAAAACGTATTTGTTGTTCCATTTGAGATATGTGTTTTTTTTCTTGCTAATTTCCTGTTATAATCAAAATTATCTGGTCTTGAAATTGTTTTTGCCTTGAATTATGGTCTCCTGAATGAAGTGAATACATTTTTTAAGTTAACAACACACCGACACATCTTCTCATATGTGGCTCTGCATGGAAAAATTATGTGATTCCAACTCGGGGTGGATTTTTATTCCATGCTATGATTTAAACAAAAATGTAAAAAGCACGCTTATTTAACTTTAAAAAAACATTAGATTACCTGAACTCTATCATTTCCTGTATCGCACACGTAAAGGACATTCTCACTGCAGTCAACAGCGATACCTTCGGGTGATCTGAAATTTCCTTGTTTATTTCCTTTGGAGCCGAATGATTTTTTGAAAACACCGGCCTTGGAGAACACATGCACGCAATGGTTGTATTTGTCTAGAAATAGAATAAATGAACTATTTAAAGTACACAATGACTTTATTTTTCATGAATTTCATTGATTTTTAAACACATTAAGTTGGTTTGTTCACTGCGGCTACTAAAATAGCCACAGCTTGAATATATCGCACTAGGTGTGCTATCTCATCCATTGCAATTTCTGTTTCATTTAATAGTTGAGCATTGATTCTTCGTGTCTTCAGCCTTCTTCAAAAAAATATTCACCATCTTGGTCAGTGACTATTTGCACTTTGGAGCAACATCAATTTATACATAAATTATTCCGCAGTGAACGTATTCATTGTGAATTTAAAATATACCAGTAAACCTATTGGAATAGAATCACAAGTCATTTGTTATCCTACTCTAAGGCTGTTTTGCCTGAAACAGGTAGAGTGAAAAGACAAATGACTAGATGAGAGTCGAATTAAAATTAAAATGTCAATCTTTTGCTCCAGGACCACTTTGTCAATAGCAGAAGGAATGAAGAAAAAAGTCCTTTTCCGTGTATATTTGTCTTTAAACACAAATTCATCGTAATCTAGTGAACGAAAGCCCAACAGTATTGACCAGTTCGCCATTATTACAATATATACAAAACAAACATTTACCTGTCACATAGACTTCTTCATGGATATTTGAAAAGGCTATACTGTGCGGGCAGAGCATATTTGCATCCGACAGTCTTTGTATAATTCTCCCACTTTCTCTGTCCACAACCAATACGTGGCGAGAATCAGTGCTGCAAACATAAAAGTTATCTTGGCCAGACCATGGAGCCATTGCCACTCCAGCTGGGCGAGGACATTTCTTCCATATCATACTTGGGACGAATTTCCTGGACCTAAATGGGACGCAGCATTTAATTAAAATTGTCATCTAAGAAACAAATTGTAACACTTGGATCACACAATTTCGGTTATTTCGGTTTAACAAATAAATTTCATTTCAAAGTTTCTATGCATGACTTAATATTATATAATATGTAGTAATAAAAGGCATCTTTCAACTAAGTTTATTAATAAAATATATATATATGAGTATGCCTTTAATTTGATTATTGCTGACTCGACATTACTGACATTTTTATTTCTATCTTTTAACATTTGATTCTTTGAAAATACACTGTTTTTGAAAAAACGGTAAGAACACAACATGTAAATTTAAATAAATATAACACATTATATCAGTGATGCACAACTTGTGCCTCAATGACTTTTCATGTAGCCGGTAATGTCAAATATAAACCACCTCTTTTTTCAGAACTTTTTACAGACGATGGAAGATCAATATAAAACTTGTAGGATTACATACCTGTAGTACAATGTTAAGGAGTCAGCATCTGCAAGAGGGTTTACAATGCCCTTGACTTCAACAACAACTGGATCATCAGCTTCAGTATCTCTAGGCTGGTCGAGACCGATTTCTATTCGGAAGTTTTCTTGGTCAAATGAGAACTTTGATTCTCCCCAACGAGACACATCATTCAGGATGTCAACAGTCTTCTGATGAAAGTGCCTGAATGTTGTAACCTGGAATGGTTTCAATATAACATCCATGATTTTTTCTAATAAGTACCTAAGTATTTTTTGAATAATTTGATGACTTGTCCCAGTTTCTACCATGATACGGTTATTCTTAAGAATGAATAAAAATTCAACCTTTATGGAATATCTTTAGGATAATGACACGCTACTAAACAAATCCTGATATTAATATCTTTTGAATAATTAATTTAGACAACAAAATGAAGCACTGTAGTAAATATTATATATGTATTTTTTAATGCATAATAATAATAGTGTTTTGAGTCTTAGAATATACGGTAGATCTGTATTTTATGCGACTTCCAAATTACTTATGTGGTTTTTTAAAATGAAAAATTTTGAAATCACATATTTTTGAGCCTATATATAAGTAATGTTTAGGGCTTGCATTACCGGTTAACCATAGCCAATAAAATAGGCCAAAATACACCATCGGTAATTACCGGTAAATAGGAAAAATTTTCCGGTTTTTACCAGACATGATTTTATCGCGAATTAAGGACAGATACAGGAATATTATAACGAAAGTTTATTGTGATATGCATACGGAATCGAATTTGTTAAGATCTCTGACATAATATCGGCAATACAACCAGTAAAAGTAGATGTAGAAGCTCTGTGTCGTGAAGAAATAAATCTATATACAGCCGACATATTTGTCATACCTTGTTTTTCATACTTAAATTTTGTAAAAATATCACTGTTTTATTGTATTCCTTATCAGTTGACAATGCTCGCCATGAGCGAAACCGGTCCTGATCAAATAAATTTTATGTGGAAAAAGTACTAAAAATGTATTATTATTTTTACTATTGTTATTTTATTTATTTTTATCTATTTTGTTTCATTTACCGGTAAATAACCGGTAAACCGGTAATGGGTGAAGTTATTTACCGTTTACCGGTTATTTTAATTTGACGGTAAATTGCAAGCCCTAGTAATGTTACTGCACAATTCTTTACGTGGAAATACTCCAGTATTCCATAGTTTTATTAAAATTTGACATTGACACGTATGGCCAGTTTTTTTGTCGCATATTGTTTGTGTGGCAGGAAAATTCTAACGGATTTCAAGCCGCATCCTGAAACGCACCAAACATTGCCATATAGTGACAACTGTTCTTATTAAAAGATTACCAAAACAAAACACTAACCAAAAATGTTATTTTATAAATAAAATAAATATGGTGTATTTCAACCAGATGTTTTAATCCTGATTTTGTGGAACGAATTTTCGGCTGAAAAGGAGGATTGATCGTGCATATGAAGAATATAAAATCAAAACCAGCATATAAAATAGAATACCTTTTCATTGTCGGTCGGCAATGAGTCAAAATCGGTGTTGACTACTCTAGTAAAACGTTCTCTTGTCTGTCGGAGATCGTCTTGTAGAAGTTTGCAAGTTGAATCTCCATTTGTTAACAATTCATTGGCTTGCAAAAGTAAGTTTTCTTTTTCCAATTGGATTTCTTCTATCTTCTTCTCAGTTGTTGTGATTATTTTATTAACAAGCCATTCACAACGGTCCTTAAATAGTAGAAAAAGTGTTAAATACAAGATTGTTTTATTTGCAATAATGTGTAACGGCAATGAAATAATAAGAAAAGGGATTCTATTGGACATAGTAATTTCATGTGAACCAACCTTGTAATCATAGAATTTGTGCGTCAACCGTTCAGAACCTAACTCAATCTGCTTTGACAGGCTGCCGATTTGAGATTTCAGTTCACTAATATGCGCTGGCCAGCATACTCCACAGAAAATCTAAAGCAGTAAATGTTCAAACAATTTGAAATACTGATTTCTTTTTACTATAGGTAAGTTATCATGCACCAGTCTTAACACATTGGCTATGGGAATTCAAAACACATATAGAAACAACATGTATTCTACAACCCATAGCCAATGTGTTAAGATTCACTTTTAAAGTCGACACCTAACTTTGAAAAGGTTTACTGTTCTTGACCCTGTTTTTGGATATAAGTGTTAGAAGTTTGGATTAATATTATGTATGTTAATCAAGAGATAAAATTCACTTCTAACAGTGAGCAAGTAAATATGTTTACATGCAACTTATTTTAAGCATGGTTTTTCATAACTCAAACCATTCTATTAGAAAAAATGATCTTAATGATGGAAAGAGTGATGATAATGTGAAAGCTTTATCGAATAAATTTATGAAAAAAAGTGTGCAAATAAAACTCCAGCATTCTGCTAATTTCATTATTCAACAACAACAATTGTGTAAATACACATTTTTTTGGTGTAATTTCACAATCTTATTATAATAATCTCGGCCAGTATCACTCATTGCAAGCTATCTTAACTGATCAATTTGATATTAAAAATGACATTTCTACTTAGTTGCAAACTCATTGATTATAATTAATTGAGTGATTACGAAGAATGATTGGCCAATATTTAATATCAAAGTTATTTATTAAATGTTTGAAGAAACCACTAGTTTTATACTCAATATTATGGATCATTACTTGACCGCCGCCAAATTTGAAACAAAAATAGACTCATAATGACAGCAATTAGCAAGCCACTAGACCTGTCCTAGTCCTCGTATCCTTTCCATCCCTACTCTCTTCGAAAAAGAGAGATTGAGCAACTGAGTAGTATGTACATATTGAGATAAACTCGTAGAAAAAAATATGTTGAGATGAACTCCGTGAGGAGTCCATATGCTCCAAGTTTAGAGCCGACATGGTAAAAAAAATGTTTTTAACGAGTAAGCTGAATTCATAATATTACGTTACTCATATTATTATCTTTTACCTGTTTGCAATGATTACAGTAATGGTCAGATGAAGCAGCAATCATTGTTTGACATTTGCAGCATCTCTTATCTCGAGGAGTATTATTTTGGTTAGGTGTAGCTGTGAGTGAAGCCTTCCTGTTGACTGTTCCAGGCTTATCAGCACCCGCGGAAGGGCTCACAAGAAGCATCAAAAGATTATCAATGTACAAGTTCGACGGCAACTTCTCGCAAAACTTCGGACTCGTCACCGGGTATATAGTATTGCAAGACGGGCAGGTAAGTTGATTGTCTTAAAAAAATATAAATTCACTGTGTATTTGTGGATCCGCCCACTACGGAAGCCTTTATCGCCCACTAGTGGGCGGTACGGACCAGGTTGACGACCCGTGTACTATATTATTATACTGCTTAAAATATTTGAAATTATACTACAAACTACTATTACCTTTGATCTGCAAATGTAAGCAGAATAGGCAGAATGTGTGCTGGCATGACAGCATTTTGGGATTATTCAGTTTCTCCAAGCAGATTGGACATTGTACCAAGTCTTCAATCACTGCCAATGAACCCCTTAAGAAAAAATAAATTTTTTTTTTAATTCATCTCTTTATTCAGTGGAAACATTTAATTTTTAAATGAATAAATATGAGAAATAACATTTGAGAGAACCCTTGAATGTTTGATGTTTACACTCCCTGCCAATCACTACATGTTATCTAACAACAAGTCCTGTCTTACGTCTTTCCCTCTATCTTTACCCTCTTCAGAAAAGAAAGGCTGTATTGGCATATAAGGTTTCAAATCCTGAGATCCTGAATATTTTCAATACCTGATTAACCCCCGAGATTAGAAAACATATTTTTTGAATTATTATTAACAAAATCGTAATATTTAGCCATCTTTGTAACACCGGATGCTCGTGGTAAATAAATTGCTAGTGCGTTATGCATTCATAACAGCATCGAATATAAAAAAACATTGTATTGAAATGAATTTAGAGGATGAAAAATATCAGTTACAAAAATAGAGCTAATTTATGGTGATAAATAATAATTTAATGAATGCCAACAAGGACAAAGTTATCAACGTTCCTCGATCATCGGGATCATCGAGGAACGTCGGCTGCCAGGGGTGGAACACGGAAAGCAAGAAACGAGGATGCAGCTGCAGTACACATACACGTAGGTATGTAGCCATTATTTTTATGAGTTGTGTCACATTTCATATGGATGAGTAGGGCTTGACGAGCGTTGTGCTGCCTGGCGTAAAACAACAAAGTACCTAATTTTGATGTATATTATGTTTATAGCCACACCCCCTCGAAACAAAAAAAGCCTTTCATCAAATTGATTTCGTTTTTTTCGCTATAGTCAAATATATAACGGTACAAACCTTCTGGGACTGGGTCCTGAGCTTGCATGATTATTAGAAGCCGTACTTTTGGCCCTGAGAATAACAGGAGGCGAAGGCTTGGTGATCGAAGGTTTTGACGCCACAGCCATATGGTCAAGAGCTGCTTCATTAGCAAGCGGGGTGTTCTGCGAGATTTGACGCTTCGCGAAGAAGGTGAAACTCCTCCGTTTCTTTACGTCACTCATCTTGGAAAACAAAAATACTTCAACACTCGAAAATACAGTATGATTTTATACAACGTTAGGACAATCAATAAACGGAATAGTATTCCTTTTTTCTGAAACAAAACTCATTATTATCTCTTCTAGATAACAATTGTATATTTTATAGATAAGATTTACGTTTCAAAGAATTTGTACGATATTGTTTTAATCTTTATTTTTAGCAGATTATTATTTATTTTATCGATTGCATTTTTGAATATAGTGTGATAAAGACACGGACTATCTTTTTCATTTCATGTCATTTGACATTAAATGGAAGATTAGCTTTGTGATTTTGTTGTAAATACCAGGGCTGTGGAGTCGGAGTCGGAGTCGTGGAGTCGGGGCATTTTGGCCGGAGTCGTACTCGGAGTCGGAATTTTTTAAAAGTTTGAACTTTTTATTTTTGCATTTAATATGTCAAATTTGGCTTTTGGTCGCATTGGTAGGGTTGATATTTAATTGAATACACATAAATCGGAAAATGATGGAAAAAAAGTGACGATATTAATCTTTTTTTAGTCGGAATTGGAGCCGTGTTTTTGGTCAATGTTGGAGTCGTGGTTTTGGTAAATGCTGGAGTCGGAGTCGGACTTTTTTTTACCGACTCCACAGCCCTGGTAAATACGTAATTCAGCGGCGTTACTGGAAGGTGTATGCCGTTGAAATCCTGTGCACAAGGTTAACGTGTTAGGCGTGAAAGACAAAAACTCAACGTTTGCGATCGAATATTCAATGAAAAACTTTCGAACGGACATCTAATTTCCTGTTATATGAGAGCGTTAAAGAGTAAATATTTTTATTGATCAAAGCAAGGCTCCTGAACACTTAACGATCAAAGCCACATTTTTAAAATTTGATCCACTTCTATTATTGATTTTACGAAGAAACCCGAATATAAAAAACGTAGCAATTAGATACAATTATCACAAGTGATCACTTACGGCACTGAAGTGGTTATAGAAATACCGAAGAATAATGCAACAAATTAATAATTGATAGTTCGATATTCGCTCACATTTTGATCTTCATTCACCAAATAATGAACGATTACTCTCGAGACATTTCCCCCAGTCATTTAAAAGCACTAAACACTGGAGAAAACGACACATACATAATTGCCAATTTATTTTTTATTTTATTTTTTAATGTTGACTGACTAATGACTTTCAATCATTAAAACGTTTAAATTATATTACCCCGCGAGGTCAGTCTCGTGTTAGCACCACCTTACCTAATTATTGTCGAAGAGTGCATTGCCTTGCACTTGAGATGTTGCATGGCGAACTTGCATCTTATAAAGCAGTGCTTTTAAACCAGTGTACTTTGTGGCATGATTGTTACAAAAAGTGATAATTCCCAACAATCGATCTACTGCCACAATAATTGATCAACTTGTGATCATCAAAAAGTAGTCAAAACAATTGTCAGTGTCAACAATGGTTAGCCATGTTCTTAATCATTAAATATTCGTTTACATTCAATGGCTATGAAGATAATAAAATTGTAAAAAGGCAACGAAATTAAACAATGATCATTAAAGTCTCTTCAATTTTTCTTATGCTGCCATTTGTTGAAACGAAAGTTACCTTTATTGCTTGTGTAATAGCAACATTTAATAAATTTGAATCTTCGAACTATGTACATAGCTAAATTTTTGCGATTAATATTGTCATCAATAGAGGTCACTGCAGATGATTATTTATTTTAATCCTGGTGGGACATAATTCACATTATTGTTTGATCGGAAAGTGGGTTCAAGTAAACGGTTTTTTATAATTATCTGCAGTGTGTATTTTTTTTTCAAGGTATCTAATATGGATTTCTGGATAAATTGAGTAAAAGTTTATCTACTGCTCATAACTTTTTGGTAATTCATTAACCATGAAGTCGTTATTTCGCTTCATAAGCTGACATTAAAATTATATCGTAAATAAATTACTTTTAAAACCACTAAACGTTGAGAACAGCTTATCAATCAGTCATCTGTCAGAGACGGACTCTTCAGTTTTTAAACCAAAGATGTCGACTGAAGTTAAATGTCATGATGTAGAAAAGGTTGGAAAGTACCGCCATAATATATACACTTACTTCATTTCTTACATAGCTATCAAATAAGTAGATTCTCCGTTACATACAAACCGGTCGTCCTTCCAAATGGGGTCCGGAATCTTGCATACAACTTTTTGCAATGGCAACTATTAAAACAATAAATTTATAATAAAACTATTTCAATGACGCCCATGTTCTAAATTCAAAAACACAAATACATTAATTGCTAGAATTTAATTGATCCACTCGAGGTTTTTTTACAATACATTCTTTAGTTACAAATAACAATCTTAGGGTATCGACCAGGGATGTGAAGTCTGAGTCGTAGTTTTTACCGGAGTCGTGCTCGGAGTCGGAAGTTTTGAAAAGTTTGAACTTTCTATTTATGCATATACTAGTATTGTTACCCGGCGTCGCTCGGACTAAGCGACCAATAATTATTTAATGTTATATCATTCGACATAATTATATCACAAAATCTAACATCCAAAATAGAAAATATGATTTTTTTGAATTTTGTACTTTTCCATGAGTTTTGTCGCTAACGACCCGGGTTTCGCCTTTCGGCATCTTCAGGCATTCCAAGTTCAAACGAAACGATATTGAAATTCCATCAAGCACCCTCAGTCGAAATACTTAATTATCCAAAATAAAGTTAAAATAAAACCACAAACTTTATTTAATTTGATGACAGTCCCATTCTCGCCCATTATTATATTAATAAAAGCCGGGAAAAAGTTGGTAGAAGACTAATTTATTACATTTTGACTAAATGTCTTCGCCGATAAAAATTCAAGCATATTTTCATTCATATTCGTTTTTATGGCAACTTAATGACCAACAATGCAAAAGGGAATTACAGACCCACATACATACAAACGCCGTTTCGGTTTTATATATAAGATTGTGTAAAATTTTGCTATTGGCCGGATTGGTTGGTTGATATTTAATTGATTACACAATAATTTAAAGGTAGGAAAAAAACGTTACAAAATTAAACTATTTTTAGTCGGAGTCGTATGTTTTTAACGACTCCACAGTATCGAAACTTTAATGAATACAATTTGCGAAAAAGAAATGTCATGTGCATTCGATAGATTCGGCTAATTAGTAAAGTAAACGAGCGTTAGTAGGTCTGATGATGCTTCTGGAAGGGGCGAAACGCGGGTCACTATTACTCACACAATACGTGGAATATATTAGTTTATTTTATATTAAATTTCACGATTATTGCTGCAAACAAAAAGTTTAAAAAAATGTATTATAAATTTCGTCTAAAATTTGAATCTTTTCTCTGCACTAACGATTTTTTTAATTTGAGTGTCGTAACTATCGACGTCAGAAATATTCAGAGGGATCTCTTCCTGGGCAAAAATGAGTTCATACCAATGTATCCCCGGATATAAAATATTCTTTCAATATGTGTATAGTAGCCCCTTATTATTTGATGGCAGGCCACTGGATAAAACATTTTTTGAATTTTTATTGTGTAAGTATTTATTTCTCATCAATTTATTCATGGTTCAATTTTTCAGTTTTAAAAGACGAAAAAAAGCTTCGCAGTGTAAAATTGAAATAAAATAAAACACCATCTGTGTTATTTAACGTCTTTTAGGGTTAAAATAATCCCAAAATTGGTGTTAATCTGCAAAGTATGCTAAAACGAAATATTTTTAAGTGCGTTTTAAAAACAGAATTAATATTATAATGCTTGTTATTAGTGATGTGCTAAATGCAACAATAAGCCGTAAACTTTTTTACTACAGGCAATACAGGTCGTATAAACAAGTTAAATAGTTTCGATTTTTTTATATTGGCATTCGTCGAATTTTATCGCAGCGCAATTAGCGAAATAAACAGAAACGTTACGGATGAAATATTATTTAAAAGTATTGGATTGATATTACTTGTTAGAATTCCATTACAATTAAGTTAAAAAAAGACTTTTCCATTAAAAAATGTGAAAGAATCTTTTATGCACCTCGGTGGATTTTTGAATATGATCCCAATGGAGGACGCATATCTCAAGAGGTAACCGGACAAAACAGAAAATTAGAGGTTAGGTAAGGTTAGGTTAGGTTTTTGTCATGTTCTGAAAAGTCACGTTCTGTTTTATCACGTTCTGTTTTGTCATATTCTGTTTTGTCATGGAACCATCTCAAGTGCATAGGAAAATCCATAAAAGCACTGCATGTTACATAACTATATATGAAGAAAATAAAAATACAGTAAAATACAACTAACCCTTGACAAGTTTATCGAGGAAACATAACAAGTAATTTTTGATAAACATAAATACTAAAAGACAATGTCTCTACTTTTGAACATTCAACTTTCGCACACATTTTCAGGAACCAATTATGTATGTGCGAAAGTAGAGGTCCGCCTGAATACGAGTTTGTATTTCGTTAAGGAAAATCTATTTCTAAAATTGAATCAGTTCACGGGATTCCCCGATACTAGATTCGCCAGCGATCAATATTTTATTGGCTGTTGAACACATTGACTTACCTAACCAGTAAGTTTGCCCACGGTGGTGTTTAGATATGCCACTAGTTCAGTGGACCATAGACCATGTAATTAATATAATAAGGTAAGTTGTCGTAGCAGGTTATCCAGTTACCGAGCTAATTGTGTTTTTTCCCCTATAAATTTTGCTTTCGTTAGGGGCTGTATGAAACAAAAACAATATTAAAATGAAATGGGGTTAGGGCTATTAAAAATATCCGAATATTGCTCTTAAATGATTGGTTACGAATAATATATCGCTCAAAAAACAACTAATGTCGTTACCCTCAAATTTTATTTAGCCGTGTACGATATATTGATATCTATTTAGTGGGTTATGAATAGGAACTCCAATTGAATATTCTAATATTTATTTAAAATCTTAATTTATTTTAATAAATGATGAATAATAATAAATGACGCGAATATTATCAACTGATGAGTTGATCAGTAGACAATGCTCGCGATGAGTTAAACTGGTTCTGATCTTTATCAGAATATATGTGGAAATAGTATTTGAAGTGACAGTCAACACCTTCAAAATGAGTATTAATGTAAACCAGTGATGCACCACCTGCGGCCCACAAAGATCTTTCATGCGCCCATTTCCCTTTTTTCAGAGGAATCGATTGCAGCTCATAAGTTAATAATTTTGTAATGTTAACTTCATTGGTCGTACAATTATTGTTTCCAGGGCTGTGGAGTTGAAGTCGGAGTCGTGGAGTCGGAGCTTTTTGGCCGGAGTCGGTGTCGGAGCCGGCGCTGCGTTGTGCCCGGAGTCGTACTCGGAGTCGGAAATTTTTAAAAGGTTGAATTTTTTATTTTTGCATTCAATATGTCAAATTTGGCTTTTGGCCGCATTGATAGGGTTGATATTTAATTGAATACACATAAATAGGAAAATTAGGGGAAAAAAGTGACGATATTAACATTTTTTTTAGTCGGAGTCGTGTTTTGGTCAATGTCGGAGTCGGAGTCGTGGTTTTGGTAAATGCTGGAGTCGGAGTCGGACTTTTTTTTACCGACACCACAGCCCTGATTGTTTCTATTATCCCCTTCATGCTTCCCGTAAAAAGGAAAAATCCCAAGCTCCATTTTTGTAATTTATCATTTTAGAATATTAGACTCAATCTTGTTTTGCACTTCATAAAACTTTGCAATAGTTAATACGAAGATGCACCTGAAGGAGGCGAAACACGTGTCACGATTAGTAACACAATACGTGGAAGAATCAATGATATGTAAAATTTTATACTTCGTTGAATGATTGATAGCTAAATATAAAAATAGTAGTACCGTGCAGCTATGCATCAATCCATTAATATGAGAGTTAAATGCATTTAATTCTTATTCATACGTATTCAATTTGGAAAACTATTCTGCTAGCCAATACTTCATATAAATTTATATTTAATATTATCTCAGATATACACAATGTATTTATTGGAATTATATCAATGTGACCATATTATGTATGTCGAATATGTTATGTATGATGGTTGCAAAAAAAGATTTATCGCTTTTATTTTATCACGGATGCGGTATAATGTCATTATCGGATATCAAGGGGTTAACAATGGTGGTGGTGGTGTTGTAAAATTATCGCTTACACCTTAACAGCCAACGTTTAATTAAAAAATAATTCTACAAAGACTTCGTTACCTTTTCAAAATTATTCAACTGGCAACATAACTGTGACGATACTTATTTACTATTTGAATTTTACATTAACTTTTTATTTGCTATTTTATGTTGAATGAAAATAATAAAAACTTATTAAGAAAGCATTATCAACTGGTAAGAAATAAAAAGATAGTTACAAACAATTATGTCGTCAATAAGCTTCATTTTTATTGACAAACTGACTTATTTATTGTGGGATTAAAAAACGATTTCTTACTCGGTGAAACTGTTAATATTTTTATTTGCACTACAGTCAATCCTCTTACAGCGCACATTTTTGAAGAGCTGTTTTCATTCGTGCGTGAAGCAGTCCCTCCTATATCACTCACTTCTAGAGCGCCGTTTTATACAAAACACTTAATTTTTAAGGCCAAAATACATAATATACATCCATTGATTTTATCTATTAATTTACAAAAACGTACACTAAAAATTCCTAACCATGAATTTTATATAGACGCGAAACTTCCTATAGCGCCATCATTGCACTATAGAAAGGTTGACTGTATTATATTCAGTCTATGGAGTCTTTTATTTAATATTTCCTAAAAATCACTCTGTTCTTAATGGTTATTTAAAATATTTATTTACTATTTTAGGAGATAGCTTGTATATAGGAGGATAGATGGCGTCACTGGTAGCCATAATGGCATAATACATCACAATCAAAGTGCTTGAAAAACGTTGGTTTATTGTCAGCGAAGGCAATTATTTTCAGGCAGCATGATAACAAAATATATTGTTAAATAATTCTATTTACAATTTAAACAAACAACCACTCTTATATTTAAAGTTCGTGACGTTTTTCCGATGTAGAACTTCGGGCAGTCCACTACCAGTGGCGGCTGGTGACAGAGTATTAGGGAGTACAAAAAAAGATTCAACTATTTTTGCAAGAGTTCTTTCCTATTCATTGGATTTTAAAACACTTCTATAACATGGACTTTCAATTCAGATGTTCGCAATACCAACGGAGTGCCGGTCTTATGAATTTTTGGCTGTCCGTAGTACATAAAAATACACTATAATCTATTAATGCCATATTTGTTTTTTTATAGTGTATGCTATCTTTATTATTAATTAATAATTTACCTAGTGAATTCTTGCAATATAAAGCTGGTCTAACACCCTTATAGAGCTGTTTCTTCATTTTCAAACTTGTTAATTCTACGCTGAAATTCCATCAACCACCTTCAGTCGATTGTCTTAATTATGTCAAGCATAATATTAGAAATAAATAGGGCTCAGCTGAGTTAGCGATCGTTGTCAATTAGTCGTTAGCGACAAAACTCATGGAAAAGCACAAAATTCAAACTATTCAATTTTAATCATTTCTATAAATTTCATGCAGAATCAATGCATTGTAGATTAGATTGCATATTATATTAAAGGATTTGTATTGTATATTAACTTATCTTTATAAAGGGTATTTCAATAGGGACGCTCAAAATATGTTACTTTGACCTGCTGAGTAGATTATTCATTGTTTAGTGGCCAAATTTGAGTCAACCAGTTTGGTAAATAGTCGGCCAACACCTACCTGTACGTCATCAAAATACAATATCTGGTGAAAACATTGCTGCTGTGTGTGAAAGTGTACAGGAAAACCCAAGGCAGCTTATTTCTCGTTGTTCACAAGAACTTGGCTTTTCTGCGACTTCAACTTGGCGAATTTTGAATCGGGCCTTATGTCTGCACCCGTATAAAATCCAACTAACCAAGGAACTTCAGGTAAACGACCACAGACAACGCCTGATTGGGTTCTGGAGCAGTTGGAAGTTTACCCAAATTTGTCAAAAAAGTCAACTTTAGCGACATGGCCCATTTTATAATGAATGGATATTGGCAGACATTTGATGCTATATTCCATATTTAATGCCGTAAAATATACTTACAAATGAAATTAAAATTTAGTCGAAATCTCACAAACAACTTGTTTTATTTACATTTCAAAACTAAGCGTCCTTATAAAAAGACCCACATACATATCTTTAGATTATAACTATTTTGATGCTCATTGTGTCATATTTACCATCCCTGAGCAAGTAAAGCAGTGATTGCCAAATGGTCGCGATGGCATTTTCAGTAGCTCGCGTAGGATATTGTACCATTATTATAAATTTGTCTTGTATCAAATTGTATCAATCGTTTGGGCGCAAAAACAGCAGTCTTTTAAGCAAATGCAGCCATTATCAACATTAATAATTTAAATATCCAAAAAAGTGGCAAAATGACCGGATTATAATACACATTAAGTTTTTTACTCTATTTCAACAAAATGTATGTAAAAAAAATCAACATGTGATGAATGATGATTCATTACCATTACTTAAGGGAAATCGAAATTAACGGCATAAAAATAGTTGTTGTACCTTTTTTCTTAAGTGCTTATTGGAAGAAAGATAACTTTGCTAGAAAAGCCCTCATACAGTGGTGGCCATTTGATTGTTGATTTTTGAATCAATATTATTTATGTTTTAAATGAAATATTTACATTTTTCTTTCATGAACCACATGTGGACATGCCAATAGATCATTTCTAATTAATAAAAAATAAAGTTATGCCATTAACAGTGACAATATGACTGATAACATAGATGCATAGATAAAAAACGTGTTTCGCGCCCCACAGAGCTTTAATGGTTTTATTCCTGTAACATTTTATATTACGTTTTAAGCCAAACTTTCTTTAATCAGTATGATTAATACGATATTAACGAACATTTTAAAAATATTTTTAAAATAAATTATACACATTGAATATTTTTTATAATATTTAATATTTTGTAGAATCTCTTTTATTAATATGAGCCCTAGAATTCGTTTAGGGATGGAATCGTATAATTTTTTCGTTATTTTAATATAATTTTAGTATATAAGTAGCTCATTAGAAAATTTCAATTTATGAAAGTAGCTCACATCCTTATTGAGTTTGGAAACCACTAAAGTAAAGTTGCAATGTGATTTTATCAACACCCTATGCACACATATTTGCACTGTTGGTTCAGTTACGCGCACATCGTATTGATAATAAAATGTCGGTTATGCCCTCACAAAGTAATCGATATGTTAAATTATTGATAAAATAATATTCATATTCAGTAAATTCAAATGCAATGATAAATTACTAGGAATTATCTTCACATGAAAAACAGTAGCGCACAGTATGCGGCAAAATTATTGAACACACTATTATTTTCAAAAAAATTCGAATACACCCGATGTAACAACCATTAATAATAAAAATAATAAAACATTTTAACTACTTATTCCACATAAAATGTATTGGATCAGGACCGGTTTCGCTCATTGCGAGCATTGTCAACTGCTCATATACAACAAAACAGTGATATGTATACAAAGCTATAGTAATAATTACAAGATATGACAAACAATTGGTATTATAACTAAGCAAATAAATTGAAGCAAATTGTAAGAAAAATAGATTATAATTATCAGGACCGGTGAAGAAACGAACTTTGTATAAATATCACTGTTCGTTGTATTTCTTATCAGTTGATAATGCTCGCCATGAGCGAAACCGGTCCTGATCCAATAAATTTTATGTGGAATAAGTACTAAAAATGTTTTATTATAATGCCATTCCACCAAGTATTGACAGTGAACACCTTAAAAGTTAACATGATTCCTTATTAATGTGTATTCAGTTTATAAAATTAAGAAGAACCGGGGTCCCACTGTACATATGAAGTTCTAAATAATAACTCTTCAACCCTGCGGCCAGCCATTTTTTTCATAGTGTAATGACGCCACAAGGATGAGGTGGCACACTTCTTGAGGAATGCCTATTCACACTACCAGCTAAAGACCTGTATCCAAAATGAGAATAGAATCTACATTACAATTTCAAATTTATGATTATATTCATCATTGTATCATAAATGAATTGAATTCAATAGTATTTATGCCACTTAAGTGGTGCATATATGAATACATGTGTTTATTCTTGTATTGATGTGCTTATATTTAGGGTTTCCAATCCCGGACCAAAATTTTGATCCCGGGATTTTAAATATTTGAGTGGAGTTTATTTAAGTGGTCGATAGTTTTCGTATTTATTAAATACTAGTATTGCTACCCGGCGTCGCTCGGACTAAGCGGCCAATAATTATTTAATGTTATATCATTCGACATAATTATATCCAACATAGAGTTAAAATAAAATCACAAACTTTATTTAATTTGATGACAGCCCCATTCTCACCCATTAAAATGTCCTAATTCAAGGAAAAAATCTAATTTGCTGTCAAAGAAATGTCAAATAATACCTTCACGTAAATAATAAACATTATTATATCAATAAAAGCCGGGAAAAGTTCAGTAGAAGACTAATTTATTACATTTTGACTAAATGTCTTCGCCGATAAAAATTCAAACATATTTTCTTTCATATTCGTTTTTATGGCAACTTAATGATCAATAATGCAAAAGGGAATTACAGACCCACAGACATACATACGCCGTTTCGGTTTTATATATGTACTACTCGATACTCGAGTAATTGGAGTCTCTACACACACATTGATAACGAAACAAATTTACCGTCGAAACTTTCGCGAGCGAAATCAATTCGTTTGTTCGAACTTGCAACAACAATGCAAAAGGGAATTACAGACATACATCCCCCGTTTCGGTTTTATATATAAGATTAGCCATGATAATTTAACATTAAAAGTAGTTAAAAATAATTGATGTCACTATCTATTTTATAAATTTCAAATCAAATATTGAAAATTATCGGGATTGGAAACCCTACTAATATTCATACAAAACAATATTATGCATTGTTAAATATTTAAAATACAAGCATGAATGTCAGATATTGTTACAGTAGAAGCTGGTGAAATTAAATATATACTTTACCTTCATTTTGGAAAACAATAATGTCGTATTTCTCAGAATACTGGCGTTTTGCGGCTACAGTGGAACCCCGATCTTACGTTCTCGCATTATACGTCTTCCCGCGTGGTGCGTTCATTTTCTATAGTCCCGGCATTTAGTTTGTTTGTTTTATACGGTCCCTTGAAAAACGTAGAATCGGGTTTTCACTGTATTCGATAAGAATTAACATTTCGACACCTTACTTTGAAAAGGTTCTAACTGCTCTTGACATTGTTTTGAGATATGAGCGCTTGAAGTTTCAATTGATTAAAATTTACTTGTATCAATAAGCAAGTAAAAATGTTTCAAATTCCTTATTTTAAGCATATTTTTTCACAACTCTTGCTGAGAAATAATGATGACAACCTTAGAACTTTGTCAAATAAATTTAGTAAAAAAAGTGTGCAGATGCATTGCAACTCCGGAATTCAACCATAGATAATTATGAAATTCATATATGTACCTATATGATAGAATGCGACAAATACAAACTTTTCCGACCAAAAAGTCATTTTAAGCAAAAATGACAATTAGAACCTTTTCAAGGTAAGTTAACGATTTAACGTTTCACCGTTTTAAGAGAGGATAAGAATACAATGATTTCTTTGGGAAAATACTGCTTTACTAAATTAGTAATTTTTTCATTCTACGTCTCGCTTTCAGGATTGGATAGGTGAGGTAGAGGCTAAAAAAACTCCAAGGTAAAACCACTTTCCATGATTTTTATAATATGCCATTGTAATGAAGATAATACTCTACATCACTTGGGATAAAGATATAAATGGTGGACCATTAGGAACACTCTAGTTTGAAAAACTCTAAACATTCACTGAGGATTTAGACTGAAGGTGCTTGATGGAATTTCAAGATCAAAATTGAATCGTTTGAATTTTGAGCAATTCCATCAGTTTTATCCAGGGCTGTGGAGTCGGAAAAAAAGTTCGACTCCGGCTCCAACATTTACCAAATATACGACTCCGACTCCGACAAAAAAAAGATTTATATCATCACTTTTTTTCCTAATTTTCCTATTTATGTGTATTCAATTAATTATCAACTCTACCAATCCAGCCAATAGCTAAATTTGACGTATAATGTACAAAGATAAAAAGTTTAAACTTTTTCAAAATTTCCGTCTCCGAGTACGACTCCGGCCAAAAACGCCCCGACTTCACGACTCCGACTCCACAGCTCTGGTTTTATCACTACCCGGGTTTCAAGTGCACTTGAAATGACTGATTATACCGAAAGGTAAAACCAGGGTCGTGACAAAGCTCATGAAATAGTTTAAAATTTAAAAGATCCCGAAAAATCCTAAACATTTATTACATAGTACAATATTCTTTTTTTATGCAGTGTGATGTTTTTCCTTCACCTTAACAATGACAAATATTCTGACAGTTGGTTTTTCGTTAGACGCGACTGTAAATATGTACATATCGACGTACATATATAAATCTTCATTCGACGGGGCATTCGACATCACGGGGCACAGGAATATAGTCTTCACACACATCGATTTTGTCTGTGGCCGGCAGTGTCTATGTATAGTGAAACTGTCTTCTCAGTTAAAATGTATCAAGTAATAGATTTGTATGACAACATGATTTCTCTGGTCACGATCATTGAAATTATTGGCCCATGTCGATGATTTGCCGGCCTAAAATTTTGGTATGCTTCAATGAAACAAAATCAGCAAGTAGTCCCTTTCATAAAAAGAGAACCAATGAAAAACACAGACAAACATTGGGCTGAAGAAAGGGCGGTCAAATCTAATTTCAATGACAGCTTGGGGAACAATACATTTTCACTGAGAATACAGTTAAACTGTAACATACACAAATTTTCATTCGAGGAATCGAGTCCTTGGTCGCGAGGTACAGGAATATAGTATTCACACACACATCGATCTTGTCTGTGGTCGGCAGTGTTGTCACACACTTAGTCTGTCGTTTTTAAAACTGTTTTTTTATCTATGTAATATTTTCTAAAATGTAATCATTACCGAATTATATGCTGTAATTTATAGCTGTCATTATTTTTAAATATAATGCCAAAACATAAAGTGCAAATGAATGCTTAACTTTAAAAAAATCTTACTAATTGAAAGCTTCTCAGAAAACTCAAGCGATTTATTGCACCGGCAATACTGTTTATGGGAGGACAGGTTGCCCAGCGGCGTGCAAACATTTCATACTAGAGGGAATATTATATAATATGGATGATATCTGTCGTATAAGTTCTCTTACCTAAAGCAGTCTCGAGTTATCTGACAAATATATCTAATTCAAGTTTTGACTGGGCTTGATAAGTCATATCGGTTCCATGACAAATCAGAACATGACAATTCAGAACATGACGTTTCAGAACATGACAAACAGAATATACAGACAGAACATGACAAATCAGAACACGACTTTTCAGAACATGACATTTCAGAACATGACATTCCAGAACAAGACTTTTCAGAACATGACATTTCAGAACATGACATTTCAGAACAAGACATTTCAGAATATGACATTTCAGAACATGACATTTCAGAACAAGACATTTGTCTGTGGTCTACGGACACCGTCGAGCACACGCTTTAGAATAAAATTATTTTTTAAAAACATAATTAATAATTTTTAATGTTATTATGCATAAAATTTTCCACACATATCGATCTCGATACGACATTTGAGAAGCATGTAAAAATATTATATAAATGTAATTTTTAATCTTTCATTATTTTTTAAAATTTTTTTGCTAGAAAAGCCGGTGTTAAGACTGTTAATAAATAAAGACGTATTTAAAAAAACCTTCGTTATTTTACTAATTCCACATATATATATATATACATACATATTTGTGCCAGCCCAACGAATGAATTTTAAAATGCACGCGAACTAACTGTTTAGTTAGTGAACAGGTTTTAATTGGCGATCTCATAAACATTTTTTCTTGTTGGGCAATATTCATAATTGGTAAATTGTTTATAGACAAATATGTAGTAAGTTCTCTTACTATTATAAAGCAGTCTCGACTTATAGATAGGCCTATTGTTCTGAAATGTCTTGTTCTGAAATGTCACTTGAAATGTCATGTTCTGAAAAGTCTTGTTCTGAAATGTCACATTGAAATGTCATGTTCTGAAAAGTTGTTCTGAACAATGTTCTGAATTGTCATATTCTGATTTGTCATGTTCTGAAACGTCATGTTCTGAATTGTCATGTTCTGATTTGTCCGGTTACCGTCATATCAGTATTATTCAGGGCTTCAGGGAGTCGGAGCTTTTTGGCCGGAGTCGGAGCCAGTGACAGTGGTGACGTGGCGCTGATTACAAAGGAAGCTATTTTTCCGTACTACGGAAGAGAAACAGTTGGTATTGCGAACATCTGAATTGATAGTCCATGCTATAGAAGTGTTTTAAAATCCAATGAATAGGCATGAAAAATGGTTGAATCTTCCTTTGCACCCCCTAACACCCCGTCACCAGCCGTCACTGGTCGGAGCCATCGCGGAGTTTTGGCCGGAGTCGGAAATTTTGAAAAGTTTGAAATTTTTATGTTTGCATTTAATATGTCAAATTTGGCTTTTGGCCGCATTGATAGGGTTGATATTTAATTGAATACACATAAATAGGAAAATTTGGTAAAAAAAGTGACGATATTAACCTTTTGTTAGTCGGAGTCGTGTTTTTGTTCAATGTTGGAGTCGTGGTTTTGGTAAATGCTGGAGTCGGAGTTTTTTTTACCGACTCCACAGCCCTGGTATTATTAGTTATAAAGGCTCAAAGATAGTCAGACCAGTGATTTACCGTAATACCATAAGAAGGGGTAATGTGCAGTTACTTTATCTTCAATTAAATGGTAAACGATTTTTGTTCACATATGTATCATTTACAAAATAAAACAACCGCTTCATATTGACTACGTGTAAATATGAACATTACATAATCAACTCAAGATAAACTTTACTACCACCAACTGTAAAATTAATTGTACTATGCCTATAACCTTTGCGCAAGTGCAACAATAAGTTGTCAAAATGAACGGTATCGCAGCGCATAAAATATGAAAAAACATTGATGTTTATATAAAAGACCTTTCTATAAGTTGATTTTACTATTCCTTTAACCTTCGCGCAAGTGCAAGCAATAAGTTGACAAATTTTTATCGCAATCGAATTAATGGTAGGGCAACGCACAAAATACGAACAAACAAACAAACATTGATTTTTATATATAAGATATTACACATTTTCATGGATAATTGTTCTTGTGTTTATTAAAAAGTGTAACCTTTTTAAAGTAAAGTTATTTTATTGCTAAATTAAAATTATTTGTAACTCCGATAGTGGATCGCAATCTGTTTATCAGAAAATTTTGATGTAATAATTTGTATTGGAGAAGGACTCTCACTTTGGCAAATTACTGCATAGCTATCGTGAAGAAATACTTAAATGAAATCTATTGGGCTGGTAATCAACATTAAGCGGTATGCAGTAAATTTGATCGTGTTATAATGTCTGGAGATTTGACCAGTTCATATCAAATGAAGTTTGAAACAATTCAAGTATTGAAAAAAGTACTACATAACTGTGAAGCTATCGTGTTTTATTTTATTTTTCAGCTTAAAGCGACTGGCGCATTGCCCGAGGATCGTTCTTTTGATTTAAATGAGAATGTTTCATGTCTTATCGGGTACGCCACTGAAAAAAATACTTTCCACGGAATGTTTTACGCGGATCCGCACACCAAACAATTGCCGCTGAAATGTTTACTGACCATCACACAGTGGGGTTTATATGATTTAACCAGACAAAAATAACATCGAATTTTTTTTAATTGTTTTTCAAATATTTCAATAACGTGTGTAGATATTGTGTGAAGAATGTTTATATTTTTTTAATAATTGACTTGGTATTTACTTGATATAACTCTATTAATATTGCTTAAATGTCTCACTTCAGGACTGCAATGCATATCTATTTTATTAGTTAATTGTGTGATGGGTGCATCTACCGAAAATCAATTCCTACAAAGCAACTGTGAATCTAATCGAAAAAAGAAAATCAATGGTTTTTATATAAATACATAGATTATTATAAAATAATAAAAAAAAATTTGCACGATTAATTTATGGAGCCCGGTTTCGCTGATCGTGCATTTTCATCTTATGAACTGATGTATCAGTTGAAAATGCTTGTGATTAGCCAAACCAAACCCGATCTTAATAAATTGATTGTGTAATATGGTACAAAAATGTTTTAGTATTTTTTTAATTTAATGCTTTTCTGCGAAGAATTGACACAGAAAATTCTTGATGTTTGAATGTTAGGAAAAGATTCAAAATAACAATCATCTATGTACATATATTATGTTCAATATTGGATATTTTACAATTCTCATTTATACCATGAAATATGCTACCATACAGGCATTTTAATTTACCTCACGGTACTAACTCTGTTCTGATTATGAAGATTATTATATAATTGGCTTAATTGAAATCGGCAAGTGTACACAGTGCGTCGCTCAGTCGTCTGCAAATCCAATGGACGGGGAAGGAGTCTTGCATTTAACCCAGTGGCCGAGTGGCGACGCATCGAGTGGTGAGTCTTTCGCACGGCGGTACCCTAGTTCGAGTCTCTTCGCTCTTCGGTCAACAGCACTCCTCGTACGTACTTGGCGACTAACGCGTGTGCGATCGGAATGATAATAAAGTGAAATTAGTTTAAATTCGAAGACAGTGCATCTTTAAATAAATTCTAACTATACGGCAAATAATTTAAGTTATTTGGGTGGACTGCAATTAAACGGCTTAAAATTGGTAATCATCGATGAAGCTTTATTTTTTTACTGGTTAATTAACATTATAGGAAATTATTTATATTATATATCATATATTATACGAGATACACTCTATTTTTTCTGAGAAATGTAATAATTGATGTTTAATACATTTCGACACGGCCAAATAGTTGTTAATAATAAGCGCCAAAATATTTTAGTTTCGGGAATCCCAAAAGTTAATCTCAGACATAAAAAAATCACTTCTAAAGATTTATAATTACATATACTATATATTGTCAATTAATTTAATTTGTATATTTAAATTTAAACAGACTGAATAAATCTAGCTAAAAACGCAAAAGTAGTTAGTGCTCATTACATACGATCAAACAATATATCTAATACTTTGAAGGTATTCATTGTCAATACTTGGAGGAATGGCATTATAGTAAAAATGTGTTTTTATTATATTGAGTCATGTTTAAATGAGTTGCTTTTTAAATAACATTTGTTTATATATGTATTTAAATCAAGTTTTGCTGAAAGTTACACATTGTCGTAACGTTTTGCCACAAATATACAAAACACGATGTATAGCGTATTATTTGATTTTTTCTTGATAAGAAATAGTATTCTTTTGTTATTAGTATTGAACAAGACAGTTTTGTTTTGAAAATGGAATAGTCAAAACCAGCGACAATAAAACAGTTTTTGTTTTATAATAAATAGCATTATGTATCACTCCTTGATTAGTTTATGTATAACTTGCTGATTTCAAATGTATTTTCTTTTATAGAATTCCACAAAATAAACAGCGACAGAAAATAATAAACATTAATATGTAACAATGTTATTGAGAATACAAGTTTTTTAAAGACTTATTTTATTTCATCGTACATAAATTCTAACTAAAAACTATTAAACGAACATTGAGAAATTGGAGTGAAATTAAAAACAAAATAGTGCAAATGAAATTATCTTGAAGACTTGCTGTTTTAAGTGTTGTTTCTATTAAGGTGCCATAAAGGTAAGAGTTATTAACTGTTTTTTGTTGCTATTAAAAATTCAGATTTAAATAATGCAGGTGTTGCCATTTTTTGTTTTATGTCTGAAACTAAAAAAAATGGTTTCATATTATGCTCTATTAACAGAAATTTTATGAAAGAAAATGCAATATAATGTTATGTACTATTGGACAAAATAGATTGAGACACTGAGAAGTGAAATGAGCCAATTAGTATTTTTGAAAGAATGAGTTATGAAGAAGCAGTATCATATTCTTCAGTTTTTCAAGTATCCTTCAAGTGACGTGAGAATATTAAAAACAGACTTAAATAGTGTTCATTGCATCGAATAAAATTATGTTCTGAGACAATACAAAAGGTTTATCATTTTGCTACTAGGCTCACTTCACTTCTCAAAGGGCTCAAATGATATGTTAGCGATGTACTAAGCTCACCCTTTTATAACACTTTTTCAATCTGTATTTCGCTAAAATACTTAAATCTTTTCACTTATGCAGTGAGATTCCATGTAATGTTAAAATGAAGAACGTTACACAAAAAAAAAAAAAGTAAAAACGTGACGATTGAACTTAAAAGTCAATAGAAAAGATTCACCATTTGTAGACTTGGCTCACTTCACCTCACAAGGGCAGTAGTTGGCATTGAATAGTGCTACATTAAAACGTACGATTTAATGTTTGTACAACCTTATTTCATACTACATATTTATGTTTAACGAATACAAAACCATTGTTTTGAACTATATTCGTTGATTGCTGAAGTGTCATACACGTGCGAATATTTGATCACAATATTATATTACTAATAATACTAGCAAGAAACTTTGTGTTGAAAATAGTGAGTAAAGGTATGTTCGATATTATGTGTGCTAATCACATACAATTAAACAATTTAATGCTCAAGCATCGTAAAAAAATAACTGTTCTGTAAAGAATGCAAGTGAATCTAGTCATGAGATTCAAATTAAAATAATTCAGTAGTGTTTTATCTTTATTAAAGAAAAATAATGGCAATACAGCTAACGCCAATGCGCCAAACATTTTTCAATATGAAATTTAAAAGAGATAAACTCGATGAGAAATTGTATGAATCAGTCGAGAACCACTCAACAAAAATGACATACACCTATGTCCAAGATCTCTCTTTCGGTTGAATTTGGCGTTACCGGGACTTGAACCCAGACCCACCTGATTGCTATGATAAAGCTTTTCACACTAAGCCAGTGGTTCTGACGTCAAATTGTGCTGTAGCCGCATACACAGGATACTCTGTATCAAAATGATTTCAGTGGCTGAGCTAGTCACTACATTTTATTTTATTTTCTATTTTAAAGCACTTTAGTGCATGGTTAAAAATCAGTCCCGTGCAGATCTTCTCGGGCCATGTATGTGAGGGGTAAATTCCTTTTTCTAAATCGATAGCGTTGCGAAAGGCGGCCATGAAAAATTGGCTGCATATACACAACGGGTGGTGGTGGGAAAAACCAACTTGCTGTAGCCGCATTGTAAATATAATTGTTCCTACGGAAATGCCTGGTGGCCGCACCAATTTTTTCTACTGGTATTAATTGCATTCAATACTTTTATCACTGGTAATTCCAAAACTTCCGTACATTTAATAACAGTTTAATGGACACTTCTTGGTGCACGATACAATGCATACGTAGTATTTCATTTTCAGAGTCTTTATTGTCAAATTAACTTTTAAGAACACATTTTTTTGAATATTAATATATTCCCTGAAGCTGTTTGTGGCCGCAAACAGAGACCAAATATAGTGCTTGTTTGTTCTTTCCTACCGATAGAGCATTAAAATGGAAAATTTTAGTATAAATTACTGAAAAGATGATTTTTTGTTATAACGAGAATGTATTTCCCTTAAATGAATACGAATAAAGTCTCGTTTAATCAATCCACTTCTGGATGAACGTTTCCCCATTTCCGTTGGCAGTTTTTATGTCATTGTCACGCATTTGTAAAATAGTTCTAGTCACTGAGATGTTTTATCCAATTTGCTTATTGAAATGCAAAATGCCAAGTTTTACCGTTGAAAATGAGTGCTTCGTTACTGTCTGAAGACGTTTAACTCAGCAAGACTTTGATCTACGTTATGTTCGCGATGTTATCGTAACAAAATAATCGCAACACTAGAACAACATAACAACATTTTTTTTTCCCTACACAAAATGACATTTTAATTGAATACCCGTCTGACTTAGATTCATTTTTTCTGTGTATTAAATCAAGACACGTAATAATTGCTCTGGATTCGAATTTTGAGATAATAAGAAATTGAAATATATACTTGCTTGCCTTCTTTATATTGGTAAGCTTGCATAGTATAACGGGGTGGCATCGCTTAATAATTGATATACTTTATAAGTTTAAAACGGTTTCTTTAATGTGCATATTGAATTCATTTTGAAAAAAGAACATTAGATCCTATGATGTTTTTTCGCATGTTCGTCGTCCGACATTTTGTGATCTGAAACGTCAGTGCATTCAAATTTGGAATTAAGACAATAATATTTGTACACGACTGCCGAAAATATTTGGCCCTACTCTAAAACTGTCAAGTATAAAATGTTATAATATTAAAACAAGATTAAATTTGGTAGTTATTTTAGTATTAATTTAATTAGTATCTTAGGGATAAAGCTTATATGTTACTGGTTTATATTGTGGGTGAAATAATAAGTTAACAAAAAACAAAAGTAATATTAAATTATATCAGACTTTTCGTATTTTAGCAAAGACAAACGTCATAAATAATTGTTATCTTTGAAATTGTTTTACTGTTCGAAACCTATATACGTAGGTACTTTTTTATTACAGTTTTCTCCACACAACAAAATAGCAAAATATAAAATTTCTCCGTATATTATGGATTTTAAATAAATATAATTATGGCTAATATTTTCGATGGTTTCGGCGGTAACTTTGTGGAAGTTCATTTTAATATAAAATTTTAAATAACTTTGATTATTCCACGTATTGTGTAACTAATTGTGACACGTGTTTCGCCTCTTTCAGAGGCATCTTCAGACTTACTATCGCAAAGTTTGCTTAAGTAATGAAGCAAGATAAATTCTAACATTTTAACATTTTAAATTAATTACAAAATGGATTACCTTTTTTCCTTCTAAAGGAAATGCTACTAAGGTGCAATCACTCAATCAATTAGATTGGGCACAAGGGACGCAAACAGGGTTATAGAATCGAAAAGAAAGCAAACAAATATATTTCTAATGACGTTAAACATTACAAACTAATAAACTATAAACTAATGAGCTGCAATCAATTAGTTAGGTTGGGTGATCCACTCTTTTGAATTGGAAATAATGTTAGCAGAGGTGAGCAACCTGTCCTGTTAAGAATATTATTTAATAATATATCTTTTTTTTATTAAGAGTTTTATTTATTTCTAAAATTCTAGACTATTCATCTTTAAACCTTTTTTATTTACTCGGTGGAGTATTTCTACATTACTAGTCTGATTAAAATTATGGTCATTTTCTATTAAATGATTGGCAAACTCAGAAAAATTATTACTCTTTAGACATCTTATATGTTCTTTAATTCTAATATTAAAGTTTCTACCTGTCTGTCCAACATAAGACGCTGGACAGTCTCACAAGAGTCGATAGATACCACTCTGTGACGATGCATCTACGCGATCTTTACTGTTCAATAAAATTTTTCTAAATTATTTACTGTGTAAAACGCGGGTTCTATATTCTGGCAAAACTTAACTATCTTTGACGAAATGTCTCCTAAATAAATGATTCTACGCCAGTGTTTAATATTTTCGTTTGCTTTCTTCTCTCCTGAAAAAATATTATTAACTATGAGTTGTTTAACTTGCTTACGTTTAAACAAGATTAACGACTATCTGTGTTATAACCATTATTTACAGCTATCTGTTTAATAATGTTTAACTCTAATTCAAAGTTGACTTTAGTGAGAGGGATGTTAACTAATCTATTAATCATTGCATGGAATGATGAGAGCTTTTGTGACCACGGGTGAATCGATTGATGGTGAATGACTACATCTGTATATGTAGGTTTTCTATAAATGATATTGAGTATATAAATAATTTTCTATTAATAATAACAACAGAATTTGCCATTTATAGAAAACCTACATATACAGACAGTCATTCACCATCAATCGATTCACCCGTGGTCGCTCATCATTCCATGCAATGATTAATAATTAGTTAACATCCCTCTCACTAAAGTCAACTTTGAATTAAGTTAAACATTATTAAACAGATAGCTGTAAATAATGGTTATAACACAGATATTTTAACTACTTAAACGTAAGCAAGTTAAACAACTCATAGTTAATAATTTTTTCAGGAGAGAAGAAAGCAAACGAAAATATTAAACACTGGCGTAGAATCATTTATTTAGGAGACATTTCGTCAAAGATAGTTAAGTTTTTTGCCAGACAATATAGAACCCGCGTTTACAGTAAATAATTTAGGAAAAATTTTATTGAACAGTAAAGATCGCGTAGATGCATCGTCACAGAGTGGTATCTATCGACTCTCTTGTGGAGACTGTCCAGCGTCTTATGTTGGACAGACAGGTAGAAACTTTAATATTAGAATTAAAGAACATATAAGATGTCTAAAGAGTAATAATTTTTCTGAGTTTGCCAATCATTTAATAGAAAATGACCATAATTTTAATCAGACTAGTAATGTAGAAATACCACGAGTAAATAAAAGGTTTAAAGATGAATAGTCTAGAATTTTTAGAAATAAATAAATTTTTAATAAAAGATATATTATTAAATAATATTCTTAACAGGACAGGACAATTTATTAGTTTGTGTTTAACGTCATTAAAATATATTTGTTTGCTTTCGATTCTATAACCTCTGCGTCCCTAAAAGGAAAAATCCCAATCTAATTGATTGGTGATTGCACCTTAGTAGTATCATTATGTTAATGCATTGTTTTGATTCTATCACCCCTTCCTTGTTTCCTTTAGAAGGAAAAAAACCCGTAATCCATTTTGTAATTTCATAATTTAAAATGTTAAAATGTTAGAATTTATCTTGCTTCATTACTTAAGCAAACTTTGCGATAGTAAGTCTGAAGATGCCTCTGAAAGAGGCGAAACACGTGTCACAATTAGTTACACAATACGTGGAATAATCAAAGTTATTTAAAATTTTATATTAATAATTATGGCTATTCAAAACATTCTTGAATGTTTCATGATCCTTTATTCAGGCAATAAAGCTCGTATTTTCGATGGTTTCGGCGGTAACTTTGTGGAAGTTCATTTTAATATAAAATTTAAAAATAACTTTGATTATTCCACGTATTGTGTAACTAACTGTGACACGTGTTTCGCCTCTTTCAGAGGCATCTTAGTAGAAGCAAGATAAATTCTAATAAAATAGTTAGAATTTATCTTGCTTCATTACTTAAGCAAACTTTGCGATAGTAAGTCTGAAGATGCCTCTGAAAGAGGCGAAACACGTGTCACAGTTAGTTACACAATACGTGGAATAATCAAAGTTATTTTATATTAATAAAGCTCGTATTCGATGATGTTTTGAATTGAGGATTTCGACTTATTTCAATATCAAATTTTTGATTTTTACACTATGGGTTTTGACTTACAACCAGAGTGTCGTCTTTCGGCATCTTCAGGTATTTCAAGTATATAAATAAACTAAAACTGAATGAGAACTTGAGAACTTGAACTGTCAGCTTAAGTTCATTAAGTAGAAATTTCAAACTTTGAAAACTGATATATTTAAAACGAAATTTAAAATTTAAATCTTTTAACTTCTATATATTTAATATTACATCCATATAATATGTATTCTTTGTTTTTTTACGATAATTCTAAAATATATTGTTTACTATAATACAATATTGATTAACAAACTTTAAACAAACATAAAATAACGCATAGTTAGTATATCTAACTCCCTGTTTAAAAATCTTAAGCTGTAAATGCTTACTTGCCAATCAAACTGCAATGACAGAGATGACATACATAGCCTAGCAATTATGATCAAAGTTATTTGTCCACATTATGGTCGTGATAACCAGTATACACCTAGCAATCAGTCTTCGTTTTAAATGTTAGAATTAGAAACATAAAACAGTTCTCCTTCTATATTTTGCACTACAAAAAAAATGTGTTTTCCCCCTCGCTCGAAAAATATCTGACATTAAATAAACACCACTATTCTACATTATTGATCGATAAACACCTGACCGTTTATTACGTTGTCAATCATATTAATTGAAATTCTTAAATTTTTTTACCGTCGACGAATATTTTTTTGTGCCAGAGACAATAACATAAATTATTATTAAACCCATGACGTCTAATAAGTTTGCAACTACTTTTGAATTTGGAACACGGAACAAATATTGGGCGCTTTGGGTCACGTCATGTATGTAATATGTGCGCACACTCGCGAAAATCTTGTAGGTTTTTTTTGGGTTGGGGTCACAAATCGCCAGTGGTGTGCTAATTGGCAGGTCAAATAATTAATTTTATTTATTAATGTATTTTTTATTTTTTTGTGTCATAAAAAATATTGAGCAGTTTATTAGGCACTCGTGATATTTGATAAGTTCAACAAGACATTTATTGAATTTCCCATTGGGTGAAAGTAATGAGAAAAACAAATTTTATATTTACGATCATTTTTTCATATTCCTTACATTTTAGTTTCAAATTGACGCTGAATGTTTTTTTATTGTTCAGTTGCACCACCTTTACGAAATTTTCAATCTATTAGTCGTTTATCGATTCTGTTCGAAGGTGTTTGTGTTGCTAAAAATCCCTTCCCACTATTCCTATCCCAAAAAAGAGGGCGATTAGCTAACCACTAATCCTTTCCTAGTCCTCGTATCCTTTCAATCCCTACCCTCTTTGAAAAAGTGATGTTGAGCAACTGAGTACCACGCATTTCTCGTATTAACACATGTTGAGATAAACTCTGTGAGGAGTCCACGTGATCCTAGTTGGGAGCGGACATGGTTACAAAAAAATTAAAATTCTAAATATCAATTATTTATGTGTTGTATTTCTTTTATGAAATATGCCGACAAAACGATAAAACGAAAAAAATATATATATTTTAAGAGCTAATTGTCAATGCTTTCTGGAAAGCCATTTTATTATTAAATAAACGTTTTATTTCTTTAAATAAAAAAATACACATGTTCAGTGGTAGCCTCGCGATTTTTAGACCTTGAAACAATCCCTGAATATAACCTCGAATTTTATTGGTTAGATAAATAATCAACACTTAATTTTTTGTCGTGGTATTCTGGACGCCATTTGCGTTTTTTGCTGTATCTTCAATTGATGTATTGCCATATAAACAAAATTGCCGCGAACACCCCTGAGCACACACTTGAATGGACGCAATAAAAACTGGATGTTGAATGTCCTTTAAGTTTGTTTATTTTAAAGAGGATTTTGGGTTAAAGTTGAACTCGTTGAATGCAGTTTGATCGCGTGTGGTGGGTGTGTATACCGGTTGGTTATTTCATTGCACCAGTGCCGCCTGTAGGAATTAAAAGGCACGCCGTTTTTTGACCATTACAAATCGTGGTGCATTTTTAGTATTGAATATATACACTGTTAGCTTTGCAATACAGTAGTTTTCAAACATAACGAAGTTGATATAACAGTCTGCTTTCTTAGCGTGGCAACAAATGGTTGAATAACATTATAATTTGACAGAAGTCGTGATTAGCAAACTTGCAGTCACACTATCAGGAGTACAGTCTCGAAGCAGTTATGCCTTTACTGCCTTGTTAAATACAGTAATGATACCAGACATTTTCGATGAGGTTAAGATTTATATTATATTTGACATTACTGTTTATATCAAGGCATCAAATATTTATGAAATTTTAAAATCATACGAGAAAAGCTCGATAAAAATCTTTAAGTCACTCGAGAGTATCTCATGGCAATTGACATTAATTAAACTCGTGTCCAAGATCTGAAATTGAAATAATTTATATGATTTTAAACTTTTCGGGACTTTACAAATTGAGAGTTATTTCAGAAACATATACGAACTTATCTTTCGACAAGATTTAAGTTCGTGAATTTATTATTTCTACATATTTTATCAAAGTGTAATTTATTAACATTGGGTCAATAAAACGGTTGCACTTCTTCAAATGTTTACAGATTAAACTGCCATTCAAATAATCTTTCATGGTGAACTTCGGCTGTCCTAATAAATCCTGATCAGAATCGTTGACCTAAGTACTCTTAGGCGACGTTACGGTCATCCAGCGTCTCCGTCTTCCCTCAGGAGTAGAAAATGTTCGGTATTGCAATTCTCATGTAAAACTCAATAGGTACAACCCAAATACTTTAATTTGATGTAAGACGATACCAAAGAAATGAATATTAAGGAATATTGTGCCACTTTTAGATTCATTTAAATGGAGTCGTATTATTTCATTTTAGCATTTATTATATAAAATTTTAAATAACTGCAAATGCCACGTATTTTGCTACTAACTGTGACACGTGTTTCGCCTCTTTCAGAGGCATCTTCAGACGTAATTCAGAAGTAATGAAGCAAGGTTGATTCTAACATTTTAAATTATGAAATTACAAAATGGATTTCGGGTTTTTTTCCCTTTTAATGGAAGCAAGGAGGGGGTGATAGAATCGAAACATAGCAAACAAATAATCATACTAATGAGCTGCAATCAATCAGATTGGGATTTTTCCCTTTTAAGGGAAGCAAGGAAGGGGTTATAGAATCGAAAAAAGCAAACAAATAATCATACTTCTAATGACGTTAAACATTACACGAAACACGTGTCACAGTTAGTAGCACAATACGTGGAATAATCAAAGTTATTTTAAATTTTACATTAAAATGAACTTCCACAAAGTTACCGCCGAAACCATCGAAAGTGTTGGCAATTATTATTTATTTCCTCAATTCTACCCTGATTGACCGTATCGTAAGCTTACTTCCTCTGATATATTATCGTGAGTAAGTTGAACGCGGAATGAATCAAACCGTATGGAAGGAAGTAGGTCTGTAACGCATCCTGCAATTGTTACAAAGCTGTATAAAGAATTAAATTGTATGCATATTATTATTCCGAATTCAAATATGATTTTTTTTAGCGCACGCAAAAATGAAACCCTAAAAACAAATGACAGATAAACGGTGAAATGCAAAGCTTTTTTCTACCAACATAAAGATACAAAATAACGTGTTTACAAAATTTAATTTTGACAGAATGACAGTATAAATGTCGTAATTGGTTTTGATTGTAATTATACTAACCAGAAATGAAGTGCGTGCAATTTTTTTGCAATATTGCTGCTTCATTTGAAGATTTATACAACGTATGTTTTGTTGATCTGGACGCGATATTTTTAACAATTGAACGTATAAAAATGTATACCATAAGGTTCCTTTTTCAAAAGTCTATCCTCTGACACAAACAACACACAGATAAGATTAAAACACATACATAAAAAATCGTACAAAAAAATATACATTCGAAATATGAAGTGAAATAAAAAAAAACATTACATTTGAATCATATAACTGGATTCACATTTCGTATTCCACGATTGAGCCTTCAAATATTTAACATTGAATTACTCATGACTCATAACCATTATGTCCGCATTAACGTTTTTTTACCAGAATGACGACCGGTAAGTCTACAATTTTTGAAATTGGAACACGAAATATATACGCTTATTATAAGTCAGTTCACACAATATTATTGATAAATAAAACTAAACCTAAAATATTAAATTCTTAACGATTTGCAGGAACCAATGTCTTAAATAGCTACAAACAAATGCTGATATTATGTCCTTTTATCTCGCTTATATTTATTTTCATTAGCGGTTGTCTGACCAAAGCATATTGTTCTATTTTCGAAAAACAATACTATGAAAAATTAAACTACATATAGTTGAAAGTAATAATTTACTCACATTGAAAAGTGGAAATATTGTTGTTTTGCTGTTAGACCCCCAAAACATGATTGTACGAAAAAAAATTACGTTTTTTTACGAGTAATAAGAAAAAAACTTCAATTAACATAGAAACTGATTCAGATAGTAAATCAATTTGCATAAATTAAATATACCTCTGTTATACATCGACGGCTAAGTACCCGTGCAGTGTTCGCCAACCATTTTAATATCACCGACCAATATGTCCTAAATAAAGTAAAATTCGTTATTATGAAATGTTAATAAATATTTTTTTAAATTTATGAACTCTTGCCTTCAGTGACGTTACTCCAACAAATCCGAGGTCCGTCAAAATTTTATCGCGCACTATCGGTTGACGACCGCTGTCTTTATGCGTAAAGAGTGTAAGAGCAAATAATGTAACATAAATACATTTTATTACAATTACTGTATTTAAATATTTCAAATTATATATTAATTATATTATTACCAAGCTTTTGGATTAGGTTTACAAACATATGCATTGATGAAAAAAAGGGTTAGACATTATTGTGGATATAAATACCTTTTATTTATCTAGTGTTTTAACCGTTTATAATATTTAATTGTAGGTTAGATACTGATAGATATAGTGAAATCTTCTTTGTGTATAAAAATATAAGAACTGAATTTATTTTGTGCGGAAATATAAAAAAAAATAATAAACATAAAACACTTTTTTGAACTATTTCCACAATATATTTTAAAAAATGATCAGGACCGGTTTCGCTCAATTTTAATGGATAATGTTCGTTTTTATATAATTTCAAAAATAATGACTTAGTATTTTTCTCTATTTATTATAGATAAAGGATTGAAAACATATGTATTTATATCTGATGCTTATGAATATTTATGATCGATATAAATTGTTAGTGACAGCTGCGATTGTCAAATGTTTTTTGACGCACCTGCATACATATAAGCAACACATTTTCAGAGCAAAGCAATGAGCACCTGATGATGAATGGGCTTGTATGACTTCTGCAATATAGGTGACTTTGCGACATGCTTTAATTTATGAGTTTCTTATGCATTTATCGATGGGCACTGTGGCAATGCCAATGAAAATAGTGGGCAGTGAATGGGTTAAAAAAAAATAGTTCGAAAAAATATGTTTGAATTAGAGAGTGAACCTCTTAAAATACTTTTAATCTTATTGGTTGTGTCCCTGTATTATTGATAATGGCAATGATTTAAAAAACCGTTATTCAATTTATTATAATTATTGATGTTGTGACAGTTACATTGATTACATAAATGCACACTTAAACGAGAACATAAAACTTCTTTTGGTTTTGTTTTAAGTGTGTAATTATAATACTTTAATAATTATAATATGATAAGTATACCAATAAAGTGATTTTTAAGGTCAAATCGATGTTCAATCTGTCGCACTATATATGTATATAAATATGATATATTTGATTTTGAGGTGTCGAGAAGCAAACACCGACATATGCACTTTGCAATGTTAGTGATGAATTACGTCATTATGGTTCATGCTTAAATAATTATTTTATTATCCATTGTGTGTTTTTTATCCGACACATAAATAAACAGCTTTTCGTAATAAATAAAGGCCAAATAAACTTGTACATATCGGAACGAAATTTATCGGTTTTTGGGTGTAATTCGTGACAATCGCTCACAACGTGAAAATCGGTAAAGATTTCGAGGAAATATTCGCAAATGAATGAAATTGTGAATTGTATGTATCAAAGTATAATAGGGGAAAATTGAGCAGTATAATTTGAGTCTTAACTGTGAGAAGAAAATCATTAAATGCTTATAAATCAATGTTAAAAAAAATATTTCACCGAAATCAGTTTTAAAATATCGTTTTTTAATATAAATTATACGCCACGGCGTGCAGGCACGCGATATCGGTCTAACCACCAGGGCCACGGGGTGCAGGCACGCAAACGCCACTACGAGTTTATTTATGAATACATATCGTATTTTTAAATGAAACCTAATGCAGACATATCTTTTCAAGGCAATGTGATTGTTAAAATATCGATATGTTAAACCGTTTTTATTTTATTTTAGGTTAAGCTTACAGAAGTCACTAGAGCTTGCACCTTATTATAGTAAATATCCCTGGTTTTTTTTTTAATCATAAATTTTTGATTTTTTTTCACTTTTCTTTAAAAATCAAACAAAATTCGGGTATAAAATGATTTTCCGGGTATGTAATGTGGCATTTTCATCGAAAAATCGATGGTTGATAATTGTGGCGTGTTTCAAAAATCCATGGAATTAACTTGGCGTTTAAAGGGTTAATAAGAGTAATACAAACGTATATTTAGTTAAAAATAAAAATATTTTTCAATTTCAAAATTGTCCCTTTGGCAAAAATGTTTGTGAGCCCCTGTTTGAAGTAATGAAAAATTTGAAGGGAAAATATTTCCTTAGTGTTATGCACACCAACATAATATGTTACCTTTTTGACAGGACTCCGTTAAATAAAATAAAATAAAAACACACTAACCTCATTAAATCCGCTATTTGTGTAACCCGATTCTCGGAGTGACCGCAGCATTCATTATTTCATTTTAAAAATATAATAAATGATTTCATTCATTTTTTTTCGCTGCTATAACTACAGGGGTCAAGTTTGATTTTTTGCGCAAATCTTTTTGTCCGCATGTCAGGTTGAACTCGAAATATTGCAAAAAACTTAGCGTAATAGTTACCCGCAGTGTGATTTCAGTTTACGTACATCACGACAGAATTATTTCAAATTCGTTGTTAATTAATTTTGAATCTGTTCTCGTAGAACTGTAAGTGACGTCCCAAATCTCATTAATCATTGATTAATTAGCTTTTCAGAAATTGCACTTCATGCTAAATAGCATTAACATACGTCGTGGGAAATGCTAAAAAAATACATATTATTATTTAGAAACGTACTGCTTGTTTGTAGGTTGGTACCAATATTTAAATCGATCGTTTAATAGTCAGTTATGCGCAACTTGCGGCATGTGAGCCGCATACAGTCCAAAATGATTGAATAATAAGACATATTCTCAATATTGGCAGTGATATAATTTGCCCATATTCCTGTGTGAGAAATGTTAAAGTTTAAAAAGGCTATGTTTGTGATGTCATTTTTAAACACTTAAAAGTGTGATCAAGTCTTCATTGGAAACAAAAAGAAACTGATTGATTAATGAGACAATCATAGCGAAGGCGACTAGCTAACCACTAACCGTATCTAAGCCTTATCCTTTCTTTCCCTACTCTCATTGAACTGACAAAAGGTTGAGCTATAGAGCTACAAGAAGTTCTCATCGAAAAAGTATATTTGGATACCTCCGTTATGAAGCCATATGGTCCACATTGAGTGCGGGCACAGATTAATATATATTGCAGTTAATTAGTTATCAATTTTAGCTTCGATTTTATATGGTTGACTTGGTGACGACCCTGTTTGTTTTATATCTAATATTATGTACATATTGAAAAACAACCAGGATTAATTACAGCAAAATATACATGGAACAAAAAATACTAAAACGAACACTGGAGATGATTGTATATGTTACAGTGAAACTGTATTCTCAGTGAAAATGTATCAAGTAATAGATTTGTATGACAACATGATTTCACTGGTCACGATCATTGAAATTATTGGCCCAAGTCGATGATTTGCCGGCCTAAAATTTTCGTTTACTTCAATGAAACAAAATCAGCAAGAAGTCCCTTTCATAAAAAGAGAACCGAAGAAAAATACATACAAAGATTGGGCTGAAGATAGGGCGGTCAAATTTAATTTTAATGACAGCTTGGAGATGAATATATTTTCACTGAGAATACAGTTTCACTGTAACATATATATACTGAGGGTAGCGACTGCTTATGATTACGACGATGGCACATATTGAAATATACAAGGCATGGAGAGCGAAGTGTGAGTTTTAAATACAGATTTGTCTTGAATGGTGGGATAATACATTGGTAACCGTAGAACGATTACCTTCTGCTGCCCATGAATAATAGTGGAAAAATCGACCTTGCTTATGAGATGAGCATAACGTACGGATGTAAAAAACAAATTGAGACCGTTTTTCCAAACATGAAAGCTCAACCAGATTATTAATATTCCCGTCGCGCAGTCAATTATGTTTTAAATTTCGAAGGAAAAAATGAATATTTGAATCTGACAGTGTTGCCAATGTCGCAAAAATGGGACCGCATGATCTTTATTCAGCGAAATTCAGTTTTATTCGTGACTCGCAATTTTAAATTGTACGCGGTACGCATTCTTCTTCTACGAGTGGACTCAATGTATGTAATTAAATCAGATACATATTTAGGTGCTCCCCTGCACACTCGAAAAGAATAACAATCAGTCTAAATGCCTAAATAAGCGAATAATTTTATCGCCGCATTTAAGTGTGAATTTTATTTTTTAAAATTAATTATATCTAGCCGGCAAGGCCGAGTTTTTTGATTTCCGGAAGGACTTAAATATTTTAATTTTTTTGGACCATGCCCGCTCCCAACTTGGAGCATATGGACTCCTCATTGAGTTTATCTCAACATATATTTTTTCTACGAGTACTGCTTGTTCAACCCCTCTTTTTCGAAGAGAGTAGGGATGGAAAGGATTAGAGGACTAGGACAGTACTAATGATTAGCTAATCGCTGTCATTATGTGTCGCTTTTTGGGATCAGAAAGGTGGGAAGGGATTTAACAATACAAACACCCATTGCCTCTGAGAAGAAACAATTTATCGACTGAAAAATGCAACGACGTTAACCACTGCACCACGGAATGGGCATATGAAAAAAAAGGTGTTTCAGGGAAATCTCTCCAATTTGATGAAAACAATCAAATATCAGCCAATAAATAGTAGTCTTAATTATTTCGTAACGTAAAAAGCATGCACGAATATTGTCTACCCATATTGGATAATAGTCTTAAAAAATATCTACTGTTTTGCCATATATTTTGATTCAATCAAAAAATCAGATACACCAAATTACCGCTGAGTTATTTAGTTTCGATGTGACGCTAGTGAAAAAAAATATTACCATAAGCATAAGTCCTTGATCACGATTTAAACAAAAGTAGAAATTCTTTGGCGATTTACGTCCAAGTGAAATTGAAGACACAAAGAAAGGGACTTCAATGCAAACGTGATTTTCATAATAATTAATAAGTGACTTCAAACAACCGTTTGCCAATAATGAAAGCGCGTCTGGTAATGTGTCACAAAAAAAAATTACAACTGTATTTGAATTTCGAAGCATGAACCAATTAAAATAACGATGTCTATACGTTCCAATTTTGAACATCATTTATATTTGTATATTAATATTAAAAGCACTAGGATGTAAGGAAATTGAAAAGTAGATATTGTATTAAAAAAAGAGAAGTTAAAGGCAATCCTTCAAGTGAGAGGTTCAATCAAAATACTTGCATTTGACACATAATTCAAGATGGCTGCCGACAGTGTTCCCTATTAATTAATTGCTGATGTATATTTCTACGTATTGGAACATATAATATTTCTACGTGTTAAAAAAAACCTAAACAAACCAAGACTGACCTAAGCTAAACAAACCAAATCTAGCCTTACCCAATCCTGACCAAAAATAAAATTAATTAAATATAAAATTTGATTATTCAACACATCAGCAATTACTTAATAGGTAACACTGTCGGCAGCCATCTTGAATTATGTGTAAAATGCAAAAGTTTTGATTGAATCCCTACCTGAAGGACTAACAAATTAAATACCGTTGAAGTTCTTTTCTATCATGTTATAATGTCGAGTGTAAAGCGCACAACTCATCCATGAGAATCATACATAAATCGTTTGTTATTACATATTTGACACTGAGAACGATTTTCTTGACAGAAAAGTTAACCGACTGCATAACGATCAGTAAAGTGAGATCTTGAAAAATGTCCACTTGCTGTGAATTTAAGATTCCATGGCTTCATCCAATGCGGAGCATATCGACACCAGGGATGGTATTTAAGGGTGTTGGGGATATAAAGACTAAAGCAGAATTAGCTGAAATGCCGTCTCTGACGATCACAGACAGATTACACAGATATAATCAAATTTACACAGATAAACTGCAAATTCAATTGCTAACCTCCAGCGTGATGATATGGTTCGATGGACTCTTTTTAAGAAACGGGTGGGACATAAAAATAAACATCACTGATCGCGTGAAATTCTATAAGCGGGTTAAAACGAGGAATCGTAAAATGAAGTCTCAGTAAAAATTTTCACAGACCGATCTGTCATAATGCAGTAAAAAAACTCTGTTGTGTATGGACTATACTATGGAACGAAATTTCATGACAACTATGTAAGTTCTACATACTAAATAACATGTAGAACATTTCTATGCAACCATGGATAACGTAACTGCAGTTCTGTAGAATAATTAACACCTGGATTTTATATTGAGAATGACCATTACATAAAAAAATGGACAGAGGTTTCCAACCGCGACCCACCGTGATAAGTTAATAAAGAATGAATCTTTATTTTGCTAGAATTATGATACAAATGCTGCGCCATAAATTGAGATAACTGACATTGCCAAATATTGAACTAGGCATATTTGACTTTCAATATGTTATAATGGTTTTAATTATTTGCAAAAAATTAGAGGTTTTGAAACTTGCTGGATCTAAAATAATATTACTTATACTGGCGCGTACAGAATAAAGTAATACTTGAATTTCAATTTAAATCGAAAATAAGAGCGTTGTAATTGATTCTTTAGGATTTAATGGAATTTTCACCAGCCAAGCGACACTGGTATTGTTTTTAACAGGGCAGTCGGAGCTTTTTGACGGAGTCGGAGTCGTCGCGGCGTTCTGGCCGGAGTCGTACTCGGAGTCGGAAATTTTGAAAATTTTGAACTTTTTATTTTTGCATTTAATATGTCAAATATGACTTGTGGCCGCATTGATAGGGTTGATATTTAAATTGAATACACATAAATAAGAAAATTAGGGGAAAAAAGTGACGATTTTAACCTTTTTTTAGTCGGAGTCGTGTTTTTGGTCAATGTCGGAGTCGGAGTTTTTTTGTCCGACTCCACAGCCCTGATTAATACATGAAGCTAGCTCATTGATAATGTGATAAAATGTTACAATTGCATAATATTGAATATTATGAGAAACTTGATGTGAACCTAAGTATAAGTATTTTTTTTGCTTCTTTTAATGAAGAAGGAAATAAATTACCGCAATTATACGCAAAATAAAGAGCTATCTTAAAATTAAACTAAACGAATTTAGTTTACTTTTATTTGTGTTGCATGTAAAACTATAAAAAAAAAAAAATCTTTTTCTATGGATGTTTACCAACTACCCGGGTTTCACCATAATGCCTCTTCGTGTCTTTCAAGTGCTCAAATGAACTTGAACTGAGAAACAATTTAAACAATTCAAACGATTAAAATTTGATATTGAAATTCCACCTAACGCCTTCTGCTGAAATTCGGAATTAAAAATAAATTCTTTTGATGGATTCGGCGGAAACTTTGTGGATGTTCATTTTTGAATAAAATTTCGGCGTGGATGTTCATTTTGCAATGATAAATTTAAAACTCGACTCTAATAATGAGAATATTTCTATTAAACAGGTGTTCAGCCCCGGCGCGAAAGCGCATGCGTAGAAGTGATGGACTTCGAACTAGCCAAACATTTCGTCAGTACGAATTCGACTGCCGACGGATGTAAGCGGATAATTGCGATGATTTTTTCTTCTTTTCAGACACTTAGATTACAAAAATTGTTATATTTCAACTTCAACCATAGTCAATCAAAGCAATGTTTAGAAATATTCATTTTTCCGGTTTTTAAATAACTTTTTTATATACTAAAATACATAAATTCGCGGAAGTTTTTAGCACAGTAAGGGGAGGGTTAAGCAAACTTTGCGATAGTAAGTCCGAAAATGCATTGTGACTTATGCTGACACGTGTCACAAATTAGTAATACAATACGTGGAATAATCAAAGATATTTTAAATTTTATACTAAAAATAAATTGTTGGTTTTTTTTTCTGAGGTGAATTGAACAGTATATTTATTAGGATGCATATGAATCGATTTAAGTTAACCAAAAATACGTGTCATAATGTCGCAGGATAAATGCACATTACTTACACCTTTTGAAAGCGTATTTTGATTTTTAAAAAGTTGTTTACTGTTTACACTAAATGATTACAATCTAAAACTTATAATATCATACATTAGAATCGTTAGATTAGCATCTAACCTGATGGTCCAATTCTAATCCATCGGTCGCTGATTCCAGTTATAATTCAATCCCTCACTTGAATGTAATAATCAGCGACACTTTAAAGTCTGAGCCGTAACTTGCCTGACGAGAAATCTGAATATAAATTGTATCCTTACGTAGAATTTAAAAAAAACTCGCAAAAACAATTCTGGGCCACGATCAAGAGGTCAACTAAAAAATTGAATGACGCCTGTTTAAGTAAAACGATTTTGTAATACATAGAACTTTTCTAAATCAGATTTAGATTAAAGTTTTCAACTGCGTATTTCATAAACAGATTTTTCCGACTACATTTTCTATTGAAAAAATTGTATAAGTTTGCTTTAAGTTACCGAATTACGTTATTATTTGTCGAGGTATAGATTTTTTCATTATGTATTAAAGTGCTTTCCCTTTACTTTATTAAAAATAGCTATAGTTTGAATAGTTTGAATTTTGTACATTTCCATGAGCTTTGTTGCTAACGATCCAGGTTTCACCTTTCGGCATCTTCAGGTATTTCAAGTGCACGGATATACTTTAACTGAAGCGTAATAAAAAGTTTAATATTGTAATTATATCCAATCCAAATATGGAATTCGGATGAAGGAAGGTTCAAGGATGGTACTAAAATAGTGGACACAGAAGGACAGTGGCTAGCTAATCGCACTCACGTTGCGCGTCTTCTAATATTAGATGGCAAGGAGTGAGCTTAGACATCACAGTCATCCATGCAATCGAAAACAATTTTTTAAATCAAGGATGGAACTTCGACATCAAATTTGAATCGTTTGAATTTTGAATTTTTCACGAGTTTTGTCGTTAACGATCTGTTCAAGTTCATTCGTGCTTTTGAAATGTCCGAAGATGCCTAAAAGCGATACCCGGGACGTTAGCGACAAAGCTAATGGAAAAGTAAAAAATTCAAAGATTCAAATTTAATCTATAAATCTATTAGAAAATCAATTGTCCGCTTTAGTACCGAGCAAAATGGTCGCATTGAACACATCTACCGCCCGAATTCTGTAAAGAATTCTGTTCTTCTTTTTTCAACAAGATTGACTGGTGACATAAGGACCATTTTTATTCTCGATGTTACTAGTTATGAAAAGAAAAATATCATTAAAGAAGAATTCCTACAGGAAGATTTTTTTAATATCTTTTGCAATAGTTACGACGGTATTCGTGACGTCCCTACGCGGCGGCCACCAGTGGCCTTAGGGTACTGAAGTGGTTATGAAACTCTTTAGCGGGATCGAAACCCGCAAACTTTGCAACGAAACCAAACTACAGGGTCTTTTTATAAGGACGCTTAGTTTTGAAATGTAAATAAAACAAGTTGTTTGTGAGATTTCGACTAAATTTTAATTTCATTTGTAAGTATATTTTACGGCATTAAATATGGAATATAGCATCAAATGTCTACCAATATCCATTCATTATAAAATGGGCCATGTCGCTAAAGTTGACTTTTTTGTCAAATTTGGGTAAACTTCCAACTACTCCAGAACCCAATCAGGCGTTGTCTGCGGTCGTCTACCTGAAGTTCCTTGGTTAGTTGGATTTTATACGGGTGCAGACATAAGGCCCGATTCAAAATTCGCCAAGTTGAAGTCGCAGAAAAGCCAAGTTCTTGTGAACAACGAGAAATAAGCTGCCTTGGGTTTTCCTGTACACTTTCAGACACAGCAGCAATGTTTTCACCAGATATTGTATTTTGATGACGTACAGGTAGGTGTCGGCCGATTATTTACCAAACTGGTTGACTCAAATTTGGCCACTAAACAATGAATAATCTACTCAGCAGGACAAAGTAACATATTTTGAGCGTCCCTATTGAAATACCCTTTACATTAACCACTCGGGTACACGCATGACAATACTATTACATACTTTGTTAAATATTAGTTTGAAAAGATTTTCTTAGTAAACTATCTGCCGTTGTGGCTTGAAGTATAGAATAAGTTTAGCGTTTCTGATTTACAGTTATAATTGATGCGAAGTGTAGATGTTTTTTATAACGATTCATCCATCGGTTGGCCCACAATTTCGTGCAATAATTTCTTAAAGAATGATAATAATTATTATTAGGCATGTATTATTATTCAATGCATGATTATACTTGCAAGGGACATTCAATTGTTTACTAAATTTAACTACGACTCAATTAAACTTGAAAGTAGAATTTCGTAATTTAATAACAGTGCTGTGAGGTGTGACTCATTCTATTAAAGATATTTTTTTAAACACATTCGTTGGCAGTAAATCAACTTTCGGGTTTCGTTAAGTTGGATCAGTGGTCGAGTGTCAACGTCGATGTCTTCGGTTGTGGAGCACACGGACTCGAATCCAAGTCGGGGTAGTTTTATTTTTCAATCGAATTATTGATTTCTGTGTGTTGTCAAAAAAGCGTCCCACAACCATCTGATTCTAAAACCGGGACGTAGCGAGAGCGATTAGCCAACCACTAGTCCTGTCCTCGTCCTATTTAATGTTCCCACTAGGTTGAGAAGTTAAATGCGCGGAAAATTCAAAGACTGAGCAGGCCAATCCAAAAAATGCGCGGCATAATTTCAACTATCATGCAACTTCTGTTGAAATGCTTAATGAATGTTGAACGAGAAGACTTTATGGTCTACATTGGGAGAGGACATGGATTACAAAATGAATGTTAATTACATAATATTTGCTTCTCTATTTTGTGGATCTCTAATATTTTGGAATCAGGTCGTTTAATTCATAAACAATTCGACGGCGCGTCAACCAGGGACGACTGAGCGGAGGTTTTAAAACTGCTGCATCTGAAAAGGAACATTGGTCTTATCCTCACTATCTTTATTGCTCAACCTCCCTTTGAAAAAGTTATTATTATTAATTGTTGTTTATTAATAAAGGATGTAGTGCCTTTTCACCAAGAAGTGACAGTCAATACATTAAAAGTGATACAATAATACTATGAACGAATCATATTCGAATAATTTTTTCAAATATTTGATTATCCGACTATCCGAAAAAGGTTGAATGTATTCGAACGTTCTATTGGAATCCTTAATAGTCCATATTATTTATAGTTTATTGTTAATTGTTAGGAAACCGATTGGGAACCTGGTCTCTTCGTAGATCCCTTTACGTCCTTATGAAGTTTAAATTTAAAGTGAATAGTGATTTAAAAAATATTGAATACACTATGCTGAAAAGAATATATCAGCAAAATACATCATTAATATCACAGAAAAGTACCGTTCTTTCAGTCTTCTCTATTCGTTGCAATACAAAATGTCTGCCGGTATAAAAAATAGTTTAACCCAAATAGTTAAATAATTGTTTGTATGTATCATTATCTCTTTTTCATTAAAAAACTCTTGACTTAATACTTAATTAGGAAATTATCTAACAAAACTGTTATTTTTTTTTAGATCGTTTTGATATAAATGAAATAAATCACCTTCGTTTCGGGAGAGTGACTATTCAAACAGCATAGCCTGAAATAATTAATTATGTTGGCTGCGTAGCACAGTGCTAAGTAAGAACAGATTTTATTCGTCTAGATACTGATCATGAATTCTTTCGTGTTGTGTCTAATCCACATTGATTATTAGACCAAATCTGCCATGTATAAACGAAACATATAAGCCCTTATTAAGCCACATTCACAAGGTATGGATGTTGTGAAAAACGAAATTCTATTGTTTCAATTTTAGGTGTGAGAAATAAATGCTGAAAACAAATGCTGGCATTTTCCACTGAATAATATTACATGATTATTCTATTTTCAAACACGTTAAAATTGGATAAAAATGCAAAGCATTTAAATTCTTGTAAAACTAAATACTTCGCTATATTACCTTATGTAGTTGTATTCGGGTCCGTGGTGGATTGGTAAACGTTGTTGGCTTCAGTTACGGTGCTCACGAGATCGTCTCCTAGTACGTACAGTTTCAGAAATTATTTTTTCAATTGATTTATAGTTTGATTTTCGAAGTCGTGGATTTATGTGATATCCAAATTATTATATTTATATTCTTTTAAAAACAAGGAGAGTTGAGCAACTCAATAGTGTAAGAGCTTTCAAATACTTGCATTAGGATAGCAGATGCAATTGATTACTTCTCCATATCCGCTCTTTATTTGGAGCATATAGCCGCCTCACGGTACCTCCAACATTTTCTGCCATCCACCTTGTTTCCTCAAAAGTGGTTTCGAGGCTCTACTGAGATTATTTTATGGACTGTTTTCGCCGGCCTTCCAGGATGACGGAATCTTTTCGGATACTAGTAGATACAGGTAGGATTCAGGCCCTCTTAAGGCATCCGCAGAACATTTCCAAGTCAAGTATTTTGTCGCTTTTTTATCACGTTATACGTTTTTTTCGCTTCCTTTCTTCCGGAGTTTCAAAAGATAACTAACTGTCCATAACCGATTTTGTATTTTTTTTAGCGTGGTATTCATTTGAATCGGTTGAATTTTGCACCTTTCCATGAGTTTTGTTGCTAACGACCCGTGTTTCGCCTATCGGCACTTTGATGCATTTCAAGTGCACGAATGAACTTGAACTTCTAGTAAATCAAGGTTTAGTCAGATCAAGTTCATATGGGCACTTGAAATGCCTGAAGATGTCATGAGCCGAAACCTGGGCCATTGACGACAAAGTCATGGAAAAGTAAAAAATTCAAATTTGATTATGCACCTTCAGTCGAAATTCTTAAAAAATAGTTCTAGTTGAACTAAACTATTTTATCAATCAAGTGATACGTTTTTTTAACATTTTTAAAGATAACTTTACTTTATTAAATGTAAATAAATAAACAGAATAAAGCATGGTTGTAAGAAGCAGAAAAGGGAAATTTGGTAAAATAATAAATTACATATTGTAATTATATCCAATCCAAATATGTAATTCGGATTCGCAATTCTAAAAAGTGGTATTCATTGTTAAAAAAAATCAACTATATGACAAATTGATGATCCATGTTTTCTTCTTCTGTATTCATGAAATATTGTTTTTATACGTCACAAATATAAGTTTATACTGACAGACGTATAAATAATACAGTCTTGGGTGTCGATTATACATCGCTATTCTCCGTTGAAGTGATACTGTATTGCACACAACAAGGGTCCATAAATTCAATCGATCGTCCCAAGGCACTCGTGTCCGCCATTTCATATTTATCGATATAAAGACAAATAATTACAGCACTCATTCAAAAGGCTAAATAAATCAGCTGTTTTTATTATTTCCAGCACGTCACTCTGGGTTGTAATATCAATGATGTATCGACTTTTGCCACATGTGTGTCAGATAACAGTACGGATTCTCGCCGGTCTATGAATCGATGATGTTTAAAATATTATTTCAAAATCAATTATTATCAGTTGTAGCTTTTTTTTGGGTTTGCCCAATGTGTAAACAAGTGAGAGATAATTTGTCTTAACCTCGTTACAGCTGGTTTGTTTATGAATTGATTGATTTGTACATATCTTTTCGCAATCGAGATTCAGGTCACTTCTCACTGAGCTATATAATAATAATTTAAACAGCTTGAGAGCCTTTAATTTGTTATCAGTTGACAAGGTAGTAGTGACACCTTTCTTCTTGTAAACCAGAGACGACCAAAACGTTTTATGATCGTGACATAAGTATCACGTTGTCAGGCCGTTGTGCAGTTGTCAACGTCGTTGGAACAGCATTTATCAATTCTGTACGAAAGCATGGTTGTTCGTGTTGTCAAAAAATCCCTTCCACCCATCCGTTCCTAATAGTGGGGCGTAACGCGACTATTAGCCACTAGTCATGTCCTCGTTATCTTATCCTTTCAATCCCTACTCTCTTCAGGAAAAGAGAGGTTGAGCAATTGAGTAACAAGTAGTTCTTGCAAAAAAAACATACAAAATTCAAACAATTCATTGATTGAATTGGCATTTACTAAAAACTCAGATTAGCTTTCACTTCGAAAAATACAACAATGTGTCACATTTAATAACTTATTATTACCATATACAATTAAGGATCGTAGAACAGAGAAGAAGATGTATTGTGTATCCTGTCTACAACGGTATATACATATATGTAGTTAAGGAAATGCATTTTTTTACATCGTATTCAAGCAAATCAAATTTAAATAACGTGTAAGATTGAATTTTTCAAAACCTATAACTATTCTCGTAATTAAAAGCCATACACTGGGCATAAAGAACGGAGAGGGTTTAAGCAATACATATTCATGTTTTTATAATTTCATAGTTCTGTTTTATTGATTATTTCGAATTCCGAGCATCGATAAAAATTTCAGGATAATGTTGAATCAATTGTAAAGAAGAATAGATACCAACCGTAACTTCTTGATTGCATTGACACTTAATCGAATTTAATCAAATGAAATTATTTAGAGTTACAAGAATCAATTATAAGATAGTTATTTCAGCATCTTGTGATTCCAATAGTTATCAAATATAGTTCTAAAACTCCATAGTTTGGTATTTTATCGCTTTACCATTTTCCCTATTAATTTGTGTCGGTACTTTCAGATTAAAAAATGCTTAAAAACATTAAAGTAACCAATAATTATATTTCAAATTAAGATGTTAAAGTACAACACATTGTGCCTGTCCAAAATAATTGTTTTTGGCTTAGTTCCGGTGGTAATTTGATGCGCATATATCATGAATAATTTAGCATTTACAACATACCTACTACACTGTGAAATCATATTATACCGAGATACTAGAAATATAATTTTAAATAAAATCAGTTTTATACACATGCATGTGATTCCACCTATTTTCATCGACATGTTGGAACAAATACTTCACAAATACTGGTATTGAATGAAACAAGAGGTACTGAATATAAGCTTGTCAATCACATTAAATATACATCATTGAATAGTTTAAATGTCTTAAAGTTATTACGAGACATTAAAAAAGGGACTGACTTTTATGGAGCCTCACACACACAACTGCATTGTATTTTAAACCATGCCCGCCCTGCAGTGGCACTTGGGAGGCCCCAGGCGCAATACAATTTTGGAGGCCCTTTTTTGTATGATAAAAAGCGTCTCAAGGTTTCAAAACTATGTTGTTACTATGATGATAAATTGTTGGTTGTCTCTCCAAATTGTCATTTCTTTGTTTTATCGTATGTGATCGAAAGCATGGCTGGAACAATGTACGGTATTCCCCGCAGTTCACGAGTAACAATTCAGAATGTGTACCTATCACAACCGCACACCGTATTTTATGATTTATGAACCATCGGTCATTCTATATTACTACCGTTGAAAATGCATTTTTCATAATATATTCTACACTAAATATTTTTCCGTTTTCATCACATTATGTGGGCTATATATAAGTTATTTTTAAGACTCCCAATTTGAAAATTTTTAGATTTTTTTGTCAGCCGACAGCGGTGGTAAAAATAGCTTGACACGTAATTTTTAAAAGTTTTTTTTGATAAATATATCGTTAATATAAAGCAGTGATGCACAAGCTTTTGACTATTCAATTGAAAATTGTATTATTTTACATTGCAAGTAATTCGTCCGTATAAAGCTCTGAAGAAAAAAGGTGATTGATATGCGTTATATTGGGTCGCATAAAATGTCATTTCGGATCGCAGGTTGTTCGTCACTGATGTGAAAGAAATAAATGTCAGCTTAAACTGTATTCACCTGTAAAATACATCAAAGTTCAATACAGGAAACAAAACCGTTTGCAAAATTATCATTTGTTAAAACCAACACTAACGTCCTACATATCAGTAATTAAAAAAACATTTATTGAGACCGCAATGCCATTTTGAATTAATGTGAGCATTGTGATCGATAGAACGATCGATGTTGAATGTATGACTAGAATATCAAATAGACGTAGCATAGATAATAGAATATTTAAATTGATGTATGGCTTGGATTTTCATAATGTGACCAGTAAATACCATGTTATATTCTTGATTTTAGTTCAATTATTACAATACCTACAATAATTGCGAAATAAAGTCAAAGAAAACAATTTTTCAATAATAGAACACTGCGAGATCAAATCATGCCAACTTAATAGAAAAAAAACTAAGCTGGAATTTAAATTTTAGATTGTTCCGAATCTACCTACAGCTTTTCAAATCGTGTTCCATTTTTTGACATTTCAAGCAATACGTTTTTGCTGCACTAATTATTATTCGTCATTCATGCCAAAATTGAACGGTTATGATTCGATGTTAATTATTATTCAAATATATAATATGCGCTTCTATTAAAATTAATTGAGTTTTAAATGCAATAATGAAGTGCGATTACCTTACTTATTTTCACAGACGCGTAGAAGATTTCTAGCCAAAATTCAGCCGTAGAAAATATTTAAAAAATGACATCAGGTTTATTCGACGAGATTGAAAACTTATAGTTAAGCCGAATTTTTTCATTCAGCAATTATTCAACATATATTCATAATCTATATATATATACAAAATTAATGTGTGTTTGTTTATCCCGTTTGCGTTTCTAAACCGTTCATTTGATTGCGATAAAACTTTAGTGAGTTGTTGTGCGGACGACCGCTATAGTTTCAAAAAATCATTTGCCAGGCATGCCGCAACGCGCTTTAACATTGAAAATAGTGTAGCTATCATTCTTCACGAAATATAAATCTTCCACAGATTTGTAATGGTACCAGGCTTTCAGTGAAAACGATAATGAACAATATCACCGACGTAAAAATTTCCAAGATCCAAAAATCGGGAAGGGTTTTTAGCTTACAACTAGTACTTACCAAGGCATATATTACTATCCTAACTCTTCTTGTTACGAGAGGTTGAGGAACTGAGTTTTGTTGAGATAAACTCTATAGCAGTGTGCTTCAACCTTTTTAATTGCGCGGACCAGTGAAAATTGGAAAAATACTACACGGACCGGCATTTACCAGATAAACATATTTGCACTTTACCGGACCGGTGCCTGTCCACGGACCACTACTTGAACAGCACTGCTGTGGGTGCGTACATGGTTAAAAAACGTCTTCTTTGACCGTATCCATTCCTTGTGCAGAGACAATCGCCAGAAAATCTTTCGCATCTTTTTATTACATCGCATATATCTTAGAACACTAGAATCGTCCATTAGTTTTCCGTTGTGGATGACTTTGTTAAAATATTGATATATAATAAAATAAATGGAGGTAAAGCATCTCCTATTATTTGTATCTGCACATACAAATCATGGGACATACGGGCGAAACTACAAAAACAACGAACTGAGATAAATGGCAAAACAGTTTTCAATGTTAAGCTTTGTTCTTAATCTTAAAGCTTAAAGCAATATCTGGTAAACCCATCTTCGTATATGTTTAATATTTTTATATCTTATAGAACTGCATTTGAGCATAACAATGCCATATTTAACCCAAAACAGCCATTTTTGTAGTTTCGCCCGTATGTCCCCACATCCACGATAACATATTTGTAATGGACCTCGCAAGGTAATTAATTATGAACAAGCTTCGTTCATTTATTATTTGTGAACCCACGAAATATTATTTGTGATTCCATATTTTGCCAAAGTGTATAAATTATGATGGATTTTAATATATGTAGTTAACATTTCACAGATCGTCCGATGGATTCCCGATCTCTAGTCCTGCTGTGCATAGCTGCCGTTGCCTGGTGCCCGTTCGCCACCGGTGGAAACCCTGACGAGCCCCATTCAAGACAGAAACGTATACTCTGGATTACCAACGATGGACGACTGGCCTTTCCGCCTGGAACATCTCTAGTCTTGGCACCATCAATATCCATGCCCTTCATTAGACATCCGCCCGAGGGATTCTTCTCGAACGTTACGTTCAGTTTGCCATTCACAAGTAAGTCAATATATTCAATGAATTTGTATTGAGAAAAAGATATTCTTCTATTGGTTTTCAATATTTTTTAAACATTGTTTTTTACGTTGATCATATCTGGGCCTTAATGCGGAAAGTGCTTAAGTCAGAGTTGGCCATTCGAACATACATGAATACTTCTCCTACTATAGATGTACCATTGTAACTTGACGGCTTGTGAGGTCGCCACCGTCGCGTAAAAAGTCTGCAATACTCAATCAAATTAGTTTATTTACTAACACATTTTTATATGCAAGCTATAAATGAAACAAAATCTTCATGTAAATATATTTTTACCAAAACAATATAACTCGAAGGCTTTTAAATGTATCTACTATATGGGGGCAATGTTAGTTCCTAATTTGAACGACGGTCAACTTATGATGGTACATCCCTGACACTCCATTTTAAACAATGAAAGTTAAGGATATCTAATTTGTATATGATATCAAAATAATGTTGGAGTATACTTTACATCAAGAAATGTCTATGTTCACATAGATCAGTGATTCATAACCCGCGGCCCGCATGTGGTCCGGAATAAAATTTCATGCGGCCCAATATGACAAATATCAATCACCTTTATTCTTCAGAACTTTTTTACGGACGATGGAAAAACAATATAAAATAATTAAATTTTATATCCAATAAAGATCTCGACAATTTAATTACTTTTAACCATGCGGCCCTCGAACAATCTGAGAATTTATTATCCGGCCCTTCTCCCAAAAAGGTTGTGCATCACTGACATAAATGATCAGAGGTTGAGATTTATTAGTGTTATATGTCACGAAGGCACGGAAGTTAACTAAGATATCCTATGATATGATTTTTTATAACTTGTGCTATGTTTTATTTCAGGCAGTTCAATAAAATATTCCCTCAAGTTTGAGTGTTGAGTACATTTTTTTTTATTAAGAGTGCTCTTGGCTTTTTTAGTGTGCATTTTATTTTTTTTCGTTTTTATTTATACTTCAAACAGGACAGATTTTCCGCAGCGTTTACTTGGTGATTTCTTGCAACTTTGGTGATACAGTTTTTTGTAGTATAACTAAGTAGTTAGAAGAGTTGTGTTTACGAAATGAATGACTTTTTAATATTGGTAGATTTTCCATGAAAATATAAAAATTAAGAGGATTTGCTATAAATTTTAAAATTGTATATTTATTATTATTACGAGGCATGTGTTGTTAAACTTCTTGGCTAGCAATTTGTCTATTGTTTTCAAATCTTCCTCTTCAATGCCAATGCATCCTCCTTGATCAAAGCTTTGATAGAAATTGGTTTACAACTAGTAGTCGTTAAAAAACGATCTTATAATACCACTGTATTATATTATTTACATATGGGTAATATTATATCGTGGGTGTAGAAACATACGGGCGTAACTACAAAAATGGCTGTTTTGAGTTAAATATGGCATTGTCATGCTCAAATGCAGTTCTATGAGATATAAAAATATGAAACTTGTACGATGAGCGGTTTACCAGATATTGCTCGGTTTTTCTGCAAATCCGTAAGCACACAGTTCAAAATTGGAAACTGTTTTGCCATTTATCTCCGTTCGTTGTTTTTGTAGTTTCGCCCGTATGTTCCTACACCCACGATATATTCTTACATTTACAAAAATGTTACTATTTTTAAATTGGATTTAAGGTTATATATTTCAGACCCTTTTCTCATGTTGATTTGATTTTTTTTAGTCATTCGAATACCTAAATTCTAGAAATGATATTAAATTTTCGCTTTTAAAATGTTTGATACATATTTATATTAAATCAATAATATGATCATTAATAAATATCACGACATAAATATTAATTCTCGTCACATATTTCAGTTGATTTCGACAAACTGGGGCTTACAGACAATGAAAATCCTTACGGAGAACTACCTCCGATTTTCTCCAGATCATTGGGCAGGGCGGCTGGTGGAATGATGGCTGACTTCATCTCCCAATACCTGGACCGAAGACGTGGCAAACGATCGACCACTCAAAAGACTGTCCCTCCACATGTCGAAGAGAAGCTATTGCATTTCTTGCATGGGGGAGAAAGGTACATATAGTAGAATGAAAAATACCTGTCACGTTATGTTGTTTTACAATATTCACCAATAATGTTTCGATGTAGGACAGGAGTTGTCAACCTTTTTATGCCTACCGCATACTTTTGCTTATTTTTCATGACAAAACTTCCTTACCGCCCACCAAAATCACTATATTTTCAATCCAGTATGTGGGTGAAAAAATTTTGGGAGATTTGAAAATGAACATTTTATTGCAACAAAAAAAGAGTGCGTTTACATACCTTCAGTCTGATACTGTGTGACTAAATATTTTAGTTCTGGTTCAATTTTCGTTAAAAACAAATGATTTTCAGACAACATTCTTGTTTTGTCATGATGATTTTGGAAGATTTTGGGGTAAAAGCAAAAATCGCCGATCGCCGACCGCCCACCACGGATGCCTTTATCGCCCACTAGTGGGTGGGACGGACCAGGTTGACGATCCGTGATGTAGCATATGGTCATTATTCTTTGGCTGTCTCTGTCACCCCAGCTTATTAACATTAATTTCTTTGTGGCGATGATTCGCTTCAATTTTTAACAGCTTTAAGAATATGTTTTTGAGCTTTCTTTATTGTACTTGGTGTAGATTTAGCCATAAAACTTGCCAACACTGGGTCAGTTTATGCATATATATATTAGCATTAGAAAGAATCACTATTGGAATAGGTCAGTAATGGTTAGAGAATGGTCAAGAAAATTTTCTCGACGAAAACACACAAAAACAGTTGATAAAAAAACGCAAAAGATTATTCAAGTTCATTGTTTGTTAATAAATGCCAGTAGTCTTTATAGCGTTATGAATAATACATATTGATGATCAAGCCGTAAGAAAAAATGCTTTTATGGATGGTATTGTTGTTAAAAAATGGTTGAACAAATATCCGGAAAATCAAGTTTCCAAAAATATTCGCTGGCGCGCTGTTTTAGTTCGACACGATCACTCCATTATTTGACGACCAAAGTGCCAAAAATGAAGATGTTGATAGCATTTCCATTTGTGTATTAAAACACGTTTAAACGATCCTTGTAAGTTGGTAAGTCAATGCTTATTTTTATTACGTATTTTGATTTAATGAGCAATTAATCGCTTCAGTATCCTACTTCTACAAAATCCCCTTTTCAACAAGATATACTGATGACAGAAGAACAATTTTTTGTGACAGTTTATAGATCAGTGGCTTTATGTGCGAAAATCGACAGCTTATAAGAAAATATTGACATCGGAAAAAAATGTGGTTTTACAAGGTTAGATGTCAAAAAAAAATTATTTCAATATTTCGAAAATTAAATATTTCGGACGCAATTATAGCAATAGTAAATTGACAAACATGTTTGGGTCCATTTGACATACCTCACACGGTTCCATGACAAATCAGAACATGACAATTCAGAACACGACTTTTCAGAACATGACTTTTCAGAATATGACAATTCAGAACAAGACTTTTCAGAACACGACTTTTCAGAACAAGACTTTTCAGAACATGACATTTCAGAACATGACATTTCAGAACAAGACTTTTCAGAATATGACATTTCAGAACATGACATTTCAGAACATGACATTTCAGAACAATCGGCCTATCTACGGACACCGTCCGAGCGCGCTCGCTTTATAATATTGGGCTTTCACATACATATTTGTCTATAAACAATTTACCAATTATGAATAGGGCTGCCACAACAAGAAAATAACTGTAATTATGAGATCGCCGAAATTAAAATAAATGTTCACTAACTATTGTAGTTCGTTCGCGTGCATTTTAAAATTCATTCGTTAGGCTGGCACAAATATGCATATTTGTGCCAGCCAACGAATGAATTTTAAAATGCACGCGAACGAACTACAATAGTTAGTGAACATTTATTTTAATTTCGGCGATCTCATAATTACAGTTATTTTCTTGTTGTGGCAGCCCTATTCATAATTGGTAAATTGTTTATAGACAAATATGTATGTGAAAGCCCAATATTATAAAACGAGCGCGCTCGGACGGTGTCCGTAGATAGGCCGATTGTTCTGAAATGTCATGTTCTGAAAAGTTGTGTTCTGAAAAGTCTTGTTCTGAATTGTCATATTCTGAAAAGTCATGTTCTGAAACGTCATGTTCTGAATTGTCATGTTCTGAAAAGTCTTGTTCTGAAATGTCATGTTCTGAAATGTCATGTTCTGAAAAGTTCTGTTCTGAAAAGTCATGTTCTGAATTGTCATGTTCTGATTTGTCCGGTTACCACCTCACACACAAAAAACTCAAAACAAAAAATTAGTGCGGCCACCAGACATTTCCTTAGGACCATTTATGTTGACGATGCGGCCACAGTGAAATTTTCCGTGAGAACCACTGGTTTAGATGTTATTTGTGACAGTGTATAGATGTTGGAAACTATGAAAAGAGAAATATTATAAGATGTCTTACAGGAAGATTTTTCCGAAGCGGCCACCAGTGGTCTTGAACGGTACTGAAATGGTTAATTAAGTCTGTATATTTTTGAATAAATAGTAGCAACCGAGATAGATCCATTTACGTGTACAAGAAACAGTATTTTTAAACCACCTTCTTTCGATGTTCACCCTATTATGTACTTCTTTTTATTTAATTTCAACGAAAAGAGCTTTCTGTTCCATTTCATAAATTGTCATTAATCCTGTCCGCTGACGTCATAGCTGTGCACGACAGAGAATTTGTTTCCATCTACCGATTACTCTTACAATTTCCTGGTATTTTGAGATGGTACAACATGGTGCGATGTTTGCTTGCAGAGCCATCTTGTTTGGAGCGGTAGAAGATATGCTGAGCAACTTTGGCTTGGAAGGAAAGTCATGTTTGCTGAGGGCTATTTGCGAAGTACATGCACATCCTCTGAGCAATTTCGGCTTCTTAGGAGAGATTTTGAAATTATTTTTTACGTAAGTTCACATTTTATCACGTATTTAACTACCATAACAATGTTTAAACAGTCGAATATCATTTTTTCACGTGAAAACCAATATCTGTCAAAATTGATCAACATTTTGTTTTTCGTAAGAGATAAATTTTCAAAAAGAGAATGTTTGTATTTTATTCCATAGATAAATTTCATATCAGCTGGGTTAAAAAAGAGCCCTGTTTTACCCTATGTAATAACTCTACCATAGCGCTCCCTGCTATGGAGCAGTTTTCTATAGCTCGTGTTTTTTTTATACAGAACAACTGATTAGTGAAGACGATTCTTAGTGATAATAAATAATAGACAACACTCTTCCTTATTTTCTTTCATTTTTTAAATGACATGATAACTCTTTATATTATCGGAAGAATGTTTCCGATTGAAGGACATATCAAGTAAAATATACTTGTAGACAATCTAAAAGAGTGTTAACCCGTTGACTGCTATCGTGTCATACGTTGAGACGCCTGATATTGCGGTGTATTGCAAATTGATATAAAACAATAAATATAGTTAACAGGGCTAAAACTATTACAGGCAAGACTTTTTTGATAACGTCCATGAGTCTATTTACCAGAAACACTGATGAACTAATTTTGGAAATCGTATTTGTTGGAATATTCGTAATTCGGCTCAACATGGAAGAGGTTTATTTAAATTATGAAACTGTAGATTTTCAATAAAATATCCTTCTTTAAATTATTAGGGCCAGTCGGTCACCATACAGCGAGCTACTCCGGGAGTATGTGGAGGCTGAGAAGGCAGGATCGGGAGATGCTGAAGGCCCCGGAGAGTGCTGGCCATACTACAAAGGCTGCTCCAAGTCGCTATTCTTACCGAGGAAGAATAAATACACGTAAGCCTTGTTTATATATTAAAATAAATATGTTTATATTCGGTAACAGATTTTTGAATTGTTGCTCTTGCATGACCCATCCTAAACTCAGCCATATATATGTTACAGTGAAACTGTATTCTCAGTGAAAATGTATCAAGTAATAGATTTGTATGACAACATGATTTCACTGGTCACGATCATTGAAATTACTGGCCCAAGTCGATGATTTGCCGGCCTAAAATTTTGGTTTGCTTCAATGAAACAAAATCAGCAAGTAGTCCCTTTCATAAAAAGAGAACCAAAGCAAAACACAGACAAACATAGGGCTGAAGATAGGGCGGTCAAATTTGATTTCAATGACAGCTTGGAGTGGTATGTATTTTCACTGAGAATACAGTTTCACTGTTACATATGTATATACCATGCTTGCAATCTCCTTAGCTATATCGATGGAAATATTGAAAGCACGTCATAGTAACGTAAAAAACATAGCCATATTTCATTCATTTAAACTTTACGACTGTGGAACTTATATTATTTTTTTCATATCAGGGAGGATGCGGAAGCTCAGCACCGAGAAGAAGAAGAAATCGCAAAATATGCTAAAGAAAATGGCGAAGATGTAACAGAAGTAACTATTGACAGTAAAATGAATGAAATAAATGAAGCCAATATTCATCCAATGTAAATGAAACCAAAATTACTAAAGCTGGAAACACACTATGGAAGAAATTAAAACAGAGTAAATTATGTGTGTTTACATGTCAACGTGTTAAAGCCAAAAGGGTGCAAGTCATATTTTGGCGCAATATTGTTAATATTCACTGAAAGATACTTTTTGAATCATCAAACGTAGCTTCATGATGAAAAAACGGTTTAATTAATACAAAAGCGCTCTCCATCTCCGATTATTAAAAAATACGGTCAAAAGGAGTAGCTTGTTTTGATGACAAAGATTTAATCTAAAATAAAACCACTCCATGAGAGTAAAAAAATATTGAATTATATTATAATATCTTACGCCTCTTTGACTTCAAAACTTGTTAAAGTAATCGCAATGGACCTCGCAAGGTAATTAATAATAGAGTATTGAACTAAATATTAGAAAATATTGTTTATTAGATTCTTTTTTCAAAATTAAAAAAAGTATTTCACATAACTAAGTATCAATGTTAAATAAAAATTTATTTTCATCATAAAACTTTGACTGGACCGGTTTCTTTTGTCGCGAGAATTATCAATTGATCAAATTTTAAAATACTATGTCATAACAAAATTTCGTTTATTTTATTTTTACTAAAACCACTCTAAAAGTGGGAAAAAATATTTTTTGTGTTGAAGAGATATTGCTCAAATTTATATTTATTAAGATTGTTAAAAATATTTGATATACATACTTCCAGCCCTTATACAATATTAATGTGAAGTAGGCATAGTATCAAAAGTTAACCAAACATACGAAGGGAAATCAATATTGTAAGAATATTATCTTAAGTAGAATATGTTTTTTGAACAATTTATTAAATAAATTCTGTCAGAAAAATACTATAAGAAAAATTCGCAAGAAATAAAATTATGCGTGATAAATGATTTAAAGTGATAAGAATTATTTTACTTTTAAGAGAATTGTGTTACGTTATAATTAATATGTTTTGCTTTTATATAACGAGACTTCCATACATGACGTCACGATTTAATAGGGGTGAGAGCTTTTTATAATAACTTGATATTTGTTACGGTGGAGATAATAATGACATCACGAAACCAATAACATGTGTATGAATACGCGAAAAATGTTTTTGAAATCAGGGGTTTGGGATTATGTACATGGGCATATCTACAAAAACACGATTTTGAGATAAACACATTACTAAGGTGATATATTTTTTCACTTTCATATATACATTTTATAATTATTTATGACTTCATAACAACATATCGTGGGTGTAGGGACATACGGGCGAAACTACAAAAATTGCTGTTTTGAGTTAAATATGGCATTGTCATACTCAAATGCAGTTCTATAAGAAACTTGTACGAAGAGCAGTTTACCAGATATTGCTCGGCTTTCCTGCAAATCCGTAAGAACAAAGTTTAACATTGAAAACTGTTTTACCATTTATCTCAGTTCGTTGTTTTTGTAGTTTCGCCCATATGTCCCTACACCCACGATATGAATCAAAAAGAAAAACGGGTAATATGCATTTGTATTTCTTTTAATTATATTTTGATTTGTTGATAATATTATGTTCAATCATATCTTTGAAACAGTTATTTACATGTGAGAATTTATCGGTTTTTTCATTAAGAAATATTTTAGTACTGAAATTAGATTAACTATAAAAACATGCATTTTTATAGTTAAGCCCCTGTGATTCTCAAAACCCGAAATATAACTGGTACTTTCTTTAATCAATAATCATTAATCGTTTCCGAATAAAAAAAATATAATTACTAATTATGAGTAATTAAATATTTTGTAACAAAATGTGACAGGGATGCGATGTACACAAAATCCTAAAATGTGTGATGTCATTAGTAAACGAGCAATGGTGGCAAGAAAGAAAAAACTGCTTTTGTAAATATTTATGAAATTAATGTGAAATACATTATGCCTATACTTGATGATATCGCGGAAGGTGAGTTAAAATGGCGTGAACAATAATTTTGTATGAAACGAACAGCAAGCGCGATAATGATTCACGTAACGTCACTTCCGATCGGCGCTGTGCAGCGCTAGCCGAACGTTCACAAGTGGAATATTAAGAACACCAGGAGTATTTTCACCATTAAAAATACTTAGTTATACAATATTGCGTGTCATAATATTAATAATTAATACATGTTTTGGGTTTAATAACATAAAGGTGGTTTGGGAAAGGGCAACTGTGTTGAAAATCGATTAACTAAACAGTCATCCTTTAAATTAAGCTCACTATCTGATAATGACTATTTAAAATGCCATAATGTAAATATTTTACAATTAAGTTATCGACCAGTTTTAGATTTTATATACTTTACGATTGTTACTGTAAATATAAATGTTTTTTTTTATTATTTATTTTATCACTATTGTTATTTGTGTATGTTAAATATTTGTACGCTACAAAATAATGTTTGCAATGGAATAAACTTTTTTAAAAATTTATTTTGTGTTTTTTTTAACCAATTTTATATTATTGATTGAGTAGGCATTTACTTGGTAGAACTCCATTATAATACGGCATCTATTTTACAATTTTATATTCATATACCACGGGCTCCCAACCCGTGGATCGCCAACTTATAGTCATAAAAATAATAACGCATTTTTAGTACTCATTCGACATAAAATTTATTGGATCAGGACCGGTTTCGCTCATGCCGGACATTGTCAACAACTCCTGATCCAATAAATTTTATGTGGAATAAGTACTAAAAATGGGTTATTATTTTTATTAGAATACCATTCCACCAACTATTGAGAGTGAACACCTTAAAAACTTACAGTCAACTGAAAAAAATATTCACTACAAAGCATTTTCATTGTTTTTTTAATTACTGACTTTTATAAAAACGGGTTACCAACCGGAAAAGGTTGAGAACCTATACAATGAGTCATCTGCAACTTTAGCACAACTAAATATTTATATTGATTATATAGTATAATGAAAGGTAAATTACTTTTACGGTAGTCATATTTATTTACAAAAATGCCTAAAGAATAATAAGAAAGTTTATGCTCAGGGCATATTGAAATTATATTCAATCTTATACTAAAGAAAATCAGTTGAGCTGAAAATGCTTGTGATGAGCGAAGCCGGTACTGATCTAAATAAATTCATTGAGAATAAATACAAAAATGTCTGATTATTTTTTTAAATAATGCCTTTCCATTGACAGAGAACACTTTAAAAGTGATAATTGAAGTGAACAACATATATTTATAATAATACCAAATATAAAATTGGAATCGTTGGAATTTTGTGCTTTTCAATGAGTTTTATTGCTAATGACCCGCGTTTCGCCTATCGGCGTCTTCGGGTATGTAGAGTGCACGAATAAGCTCGAACTGACTTATGGAAAAATACAAAATTCAAACGACTCAAATTTTATATTGACATACAATCAAGCACATTTAGTCGAAATCCTCTATTACACAAAAGCAAATATATTTCGCATTTTATAATATAACTAGTATTGCTACCCGGCGTCGCTCGGACTAAGCGACCAATAATTATTAAATGTTATCATTCGACACAATTATATCACAAAATCTAACATCCAAAATAGAGTTAAAATAAAATCACAAACTTTCTTTAATTTGATGACAGCCCCATTCTCGCCCATTAAAATGTCAAAATTCAAGGAAAAAATCTAATTTGCTGTCAAAGAAATGTCAAGTAATACCTTCACGTAAATAATAAACATTATTATTAATACTAAAAGCCGGGAAAAGTTCAGTAGAAGACTAATTTATTACATTTTGACTAAATGTCTTCGCCGATAAAAATTCAAACATATTTTCTTTCATATTCGTTTTTATGGCAACTTAATGACCAACAATGCAAAAAGGAATTTCAGACCCACAGACATACATACGCCGTTTCGGTTTTATATATAAGATATATAAACATTTTCCATATCCATAACATCACACAATTTAAATATTTCAGCTTAAAATAATAACTAGATTTAAGAAACAATCGTAAAATGTGTCAATTTCAATATTTTGAATACTTCATCCTTCATATTTTAAAATTCTTTATTCAAATCATATGTAACGATCTCGTATGTAACGTTTCAAATTAAGAAAATTCTAGCTAATACACCGACGGAATACGAAACAGTTTTAGTAAAAAATATTAAATTTCCCCAACAGATGTCAGCATCCAAATTCTACGTGCGCTTTTATGTTGTTGCGAAAACTCGGTGAAAATCCGGGGAAGGTAGAACCTTGCATTCCCAGTTCCTAAAATGTCCAAACTGCACTCCGATTATCAACCCAATATAAACGTACGGAAAAACCTCAAAAGGGTGAAGGAATATTTTCTCGCTATCTTCAATGATGGTCTTTGAAAATTTTCCACTATATGTCATAGGCGTGTTATCATTTCATAACCAAATACGTGAGAGTCGTCTACAAGACTATGAAAATTTAAAGTTTTGAGTGAAAATTATATCTAGTAATCAGGAAAATCTGGGGACAGATTATGTTTAAGGTAAACTTAGCATTACAATCAAGGTTTTAGTATTTTATTCGTGATTTTTTAAATTATATTGTTTTCAAATATACTCTTGGACAATAGTACCACAGTATTTTCTGTCAAGTGAATGTTTTTTTTACTATTAATAAAATTCAATTCAATAGAATTTTTTTGTCAAAATATATAGAGAAGTATTAGCTAGCACAACTAATGTGTTAAGGTTAAAATATCCAAAATGTACAGTATTTGTTTTTGGATAACTTTTAAATAAGGATTGTTTTATAATGAATTTTCATATTATTAAGTGATTAAATTTGCAATTCCAATGGAAATGTCAGATTGATTCAAAATAAACACCAAAAGTGTTATGTCATTTCGTAAATTTAAATTATAAAGACATTCATCTTGTGTTTGTTGGGTCTTTTTATTTCGATGTTTAATATTTTAAGGTCGCATTCATCTTGTTAGCTCTGTGTTCATCTATGTGCTGTGGACGATCAATAACAAAAAGAAGTTACTCTGACCAATCAATCAAAGGATATTTAACAGAGGTGAGTATAGTATAAAGTTTCATTTATAACTCCATTCAACGATTTTTCAAAATAAAACGGGGAGCCAATTAGAATCAGTTAAATAATCTCTGAAAATGAGAACAGATTGGTTGAATAAAAACGAACATTCCACAGATACATTGGTTTATAAAATTACATAATAATATACTTTAAAATATTTCTTTTATATTGGGGATTGTATATAACAGAAACTTTGGTTGAAAAGCTAATCAGATAATTCATGAATCTTTTTGAATAGCTAAATCAAATCGATACCCAATGTTATAATGTCATTTTTAACTTTACGAAGTCTGTCGCTTTATTATCTTTTTATCAACGGTTTTAACATATATCTAAGATGTTTTTTTTTACAAGATAAAACATAAGTGAACGGTTTGTCTTAAATGAATTAAATTGCAGTATGGTTTTATCTGTTTACTAGCACTTGGAAAATTGCATTTAAATCATGCTTGAAAATCTTTATTACATGTTTATTAATTTAAATATGATTGATTCTATTCATAATATATTACATGTCTAGCATTTTTTAGATACGCGATACATAGACGTTAAAAAGTATATATTTGCTGTAGTATTCAAATACGAGATTAATTTAAAAGCTTAAAAATCAGTTTAGTAAAAATCATCTTTTTAATATATCTATGGTTGCTTTACTGTGAACTGGAAAAAACCCATCAAATAAAATGATCATCGAGTTTATTTTCTGTTTCAGAGAACATGCTGGTGGAACGAAGTATGCAAAGAAGAATTCCAGACGCTATTCCGCTGTAGATGTCCTCAGTGGTCCTACTGCAGGAGTCCAGGACGATACTACAACGCGATATGCTCGATGACAGGCACAGGATATATTTGGATTCAACCGGAGTCCGGATGGAGTGATACATAGTTGTTGGTTGACCATGCTCAATGGTCCAAAAATGAAAAAATAGAAAAAGATTAATAATTAAGGATAGATTTTAATTCACCTTGGCATCTGTATAGCTCAAGCCGATTACAGAATTGTAATTCCAACAAAATCGCTTTAGTTATTGTAAGTATGCTAAAAAATTTGTTCCTTCAAAAGAATTATACGTCAATATATTATATAGTTCTGGTCTGTTCAGTTATTTAATAAAAGTTTCGTGGAATTGACAAGGATTCTAGTTATATCAATGAGTATAAAATCACAGCTTTATAGACCGACAGTTCTAAAAAACAAACTTTTAAATGATATGGAAAAAGGTTTTCAAATATAATACTGCTTTTAACTTATATTAATTGAAATAGTCTCGATTTTAAAACATTATGCGATTGCAATGAAAACATTTACTGATGTACTATAATTTTATACACCCAAACCTCTTTTGTGCGATTTCAAAGTTATGCGGTTTTTTTACATGCAATTTTATTTGTGGGATTATTTCAACGTACATATGTAATAACGTAATTAATAGCACGTCGTTCACATACTGTACGTGCTAAATCCACTGTTTCACCTGTTTATTACAATGTGACCTTGACACGTGCGTCCTTGTACATGCTATATCACCATATTAAGTCATAGCTTTTTTTGTGCGATTTTCCGTGGAACGCATCTACCGCACAAAAAAACGTTGAGGTGTAAAAATGTTAAATCACTTTGTCAAATGTTAGTTTTATAAGAAACACTAACAAAATATTAATGAATTGATTTTGCTCAATTTAGATCATGATATGTACTTGTTTTCTTTCACATGTTATACATTTCTGTGACATCGAAAAAAATTACACCGAAATTCAATCACCAGCAAAATTCTTTGTCAATTTCATAACATTATTATGAAATCGATAATTAAAAAGAACATTCCTATTTGTTATTAATGCGTCTAATATTTTTGTGCATATGCCGTCCATGAAAACAAATATATGAAAAGTAAATCCAAGCACGAGTTGTAGAATTAAACTTTTTTTGGCTGTGAACATACTATAGCGGGTATCGTTTTTGTTTTGTTTTGATTTGATTGACACAAAAATATTCAATTGTGTCTTAATAATAACTATTCATGACAGTGATGCAAAACCTGCGGCCCAATATTACAAATATCAATCACCTTTTTTTCTTCAGAACATTTCACTTAGTAGAACTAGTGTGATTTGGTGTTGTTTAATATGCACTAAAAATAAGTATTTTTTAATCACTTTTACCCATGCAGCCCTCAAACAATCTGAAAATTGATAAGCTGGCCCTTCGGCCAAAAAGGTTGTGCATCACTGATCTATGCTTATGATTCGTTTGCTATATCGTCTAATCAGTCAAGGCCTCAAATATTACTGCCAATACCTGCTTAAAAATATAGTTCGTAAAAAATATTAGTGATATAGGTTAGTATATAAACGATATAGTATGTAAATATCTTATATGTCAATTAATATAATACACATATTTATTCACAATATTAATGCACAGTATTTAAGAAAACTATTTTAAGTATATTCATTCAAACGGAAACTGTTCCTAATGTAAAAAAATATATGTTCCTACGAACTACTTGCAATGACATAGTCATAATAAAAAAAAATGTCTTTTAATGCAGCGATTTAAATGAAATTGATATATTATATTATGGTATTAATATTTGCAAAAAAAATACTATACTTATATGATTTAGTGTAGTGTTGTCTCTTGTCCCGTTTAAATATTTAGTTACGCCACTGTATTGAAATACTAAATACTGTTAAAAAAGTTGAGTTGTTGGTTGCATTTTTTCTTTGCCATATATTCATTATAAAAATAAACGAAATTATACTTTATATTCCTTTTCTATGAAATATTTTGTTCAACTATCCGAAATTATGTTTTCGATAATATTGTATAATGTCGACTACAATCGTTGAATTGCATTATCTAATAAAAACCATATATGTATAAATAAATCTTTTTTAAATACTAACCTAACCTAACCTACCTAACTACCTAACCTAACATAACCTAAAATTAAATCGAAACATTAAGATATTCCAATAATCCGACAATATCAATACAACTACACAAATTATTTTGTTGATCACATCTTCCAAAAATTGGCGATTAAATATCATGCATGATCAAACAACGTTTTGAAAATCGAACATAGAGAATAAAATAAATCAGAAATTATTCGATTTGCACAAATCTATTGAAAAATCAAATTTTGAAACTGCCCGTTCTGGGACTCGAGCCCTCTAACATTGAAACCGATGGCAACGACGTTGACCACTCGCCATTGTACTAATTATCTGACTATAAATTAATATAGGTATATTTATTATTTGTGGAGTACAAAACTTTTAAAAAAGAGCGCCAATTCAATAAGTCTATAATAATTGTTTATCGTAGAATTTTCTGTCTATGGAAAACATTACGCGCGCGCGCGTTCTACGTTTGAAATCGATAACGTACTCGTGACGTCACACACAAACGTTGTCTACGCTCCGAGGGCTAGCCACTATAAGTCGCTCGTAAGAGCCTGAAAGATGGCTGCGAAGCTTATATCACTTCTGACAATAATTCTTTTATCGACATATAGCATCAGTGCTCGACCTCAGCATGGATCCGAAATATCAAACGACTTATCCGATGAGTTTTTCAAGGAAATCAAACAGCTGCTCGCTGCGAAAATAGCTCTAGGAAAGGTTAGTTAAGACAGACCCTGTTTACTAATCTTTTCTGATTCTTCTATGTGTCCTAATGTTACGAAAATTTTGTAGGAAAATGAAAATTTGGTAAACTTTGAGGAGGAAAGCGAGTCGCAACCGTCGAATCCTCCCAGACCGAAGGAGATCGAGGGATGGCCTTCCCATCCTCTGGATGTTGGGCAAATAACAGCTGTTTCGATAGATTCCAAGGGGCAGCCTGTCATCTTTCACCGAGCTAATAGAGTTTGGGATGAGAGGTGAGAATCTAATTAATTTTTTACAAGATAAGAGTTAAAACTATGTAGTTTTTTAATAGAACTGAAACAACACACGAAGATTTGGGGATTTTGATGCCATATACTAAAATTATAATCAGCTGTTATTGATTTCTAGGAATGAATGAGACATTCGGATTGTTCAGATTTCTGGGAAAAAGAAATTTACTTAATTATGACGGATACAAAAGTGTCAATAAATAAATGGACGATTAATATTTCGCATAATCTTTGTAATTATAAAAATGAAGCATAATCTTTTGATTATGATCAATATCCAGTTATAAACATTCTTAGTTGGAACCATTTTATTTGTTTTGCACATCACTTCACAGTTCGTAAATTGAATTTAATAACGTAAGCTTAATTGTTATTGCAAAAAGCTATATTTTAGTTTATTAATTATTTATCTCCTTTTAGCTCTTTCAATGAATCTCACTTTTACCAACATTACAAAGATGGTCCCATCGCCAAAGACACGATCTTGGTTCTGGATCCAAGAACCGGATCTGTTCTGTCTTCGTGGGGAAGTGACTCCTTCTTCATGCCACATGGACTCACTGTTGATAGACACGACAATGTTTGGGTGACAGATGTAGCGATGCACCAAGTTTTTAAAGTAAGTTAGGATACGTCACAAAATTTTAGGAAAATTGAATGAGTAACAGGAAGATTGTCCATTAAGTTAAACTATATTTGGCCATTCTCTTTCATAAACGAAAGACTTGAAACGAAAATCAGCTTGAAGGAGCTACATACTTAGAATACATATTTCTCGAAACCAATATCCGTTTTATTCAACAAATACACTATGTATTTCCTTGGCAATTTTTTCAGTAGTTTTCAGTGGCCCAAATTCCTTTTCAATAGCATTGTTAGTTCAGCTATATTTTTGTATTGTTCTGCGGGATTATAAAATACTTGTATTTCTATTCCTACATTTTTTAAATCTAAAACAATCTATACTTAATACGTGAATATGTGAAGGTATGTATTTAAAAAATCTGCATTCATTCATTGATTATTCTAAAAGTGCTTAGTAAAGTCTACTTCACGGAAAATACTTTGCTTAAATAATCATTCATACAAGAATTTGTAAGCTTATGAGATTGCGGACGAATTGAAATACAAATACTAAATACTTATAAATTACAAGGATTGCTACCTGGCGTCGCTCGGACTAAACGACCAATAATTATTTAATGTTATATCATTCGACATAATTATATCACAAAATCTAACATCCAAAATAGATTGATTGAGTAGGCATTTACTTGGTAGAACTCCATTATAATACGGAAAGAAAAATAACAATGTATTTAAGTTCGAAATAGCTACCAACAAATATATCAAATAATTTATGTAGAACTAAAATACATTGTTATTTTTCTTTCCGTAATATCCAAAATAAAGTTAAAATAAAATCACAAACTTTATTTGATTTGATGACAGCCCAATTCTCGCCCATTAAAATGTCCAAAGACAAGGAAAAAATCTAATTTGCTGTCAAAGATATGTCAAATAATACCTTCACGTAAATAATAAACATTATTATATTGCAACTTGCAACAACAATGCAAAAGGGAATTACAGACCCACATACATACATACGCCGTTTCGGTTTTATATATAAGATAACCTGTCATTTGTCAGTCTTTTAAACTTTAAAATAACTCTCTAAAACGACGTATAAACTTTTTAGATAACTACGTCGTTTTCATCTGATTTTTCTCTACATTTCAGGATTGCGAAAAAACAGTTTTCATCAATAATCAATGATACCTATTTTTTCACAGATATAAATTGAATATAAATTAAACTTTAAGCCCGATGTTTTGGCTTTCTGATGTGTTTATTAAATATAAAATAGTAATTTATTCTAATGTGTTATTTTAAGGTTTAGTGGAGCTGTTACAGTGAAACTGTATTCTAAGTGAAAATGTATCAAGTATTTCTTATGACAACATGATTTCACTGGTCACGATCAGGGAAATTATTGGTCCAAGTCGATGATTTGCCGGCCTAAAATTTTGGTTTGATTCAATGAAACAAAATCAGCAACTAGTCCCTTTCATAAAAAGAGAACCAAAGAAAAACACATACAAACATAGGGCGGTCAAATTTAACTTCAATGACAGCTTGGAAAGGAATATATTATCACTGAGAATACAGTTCCACTGTAACAGCTATGAATAAGACAGTGATTTTAATAGATACATATTGAACTATCTTCGTATCTACATCTCCTATTTATATGTCTCTTTGACACATAACGAAATATATTATGTTGTATCTCATAACCGACAAAAATATAGTTACGTTTCTTTTTCCCTTAGGGGTCGAAACAATTGTTATAAAACATTTAATCGGTCAATTTTAAATGGTCCAGAGTACGATCTTGTTTTATCTAGAATATTTAATGAATAATTAAGTATAAACAAGATTTTTAACCTTATTAAATATAAAATTTAAAATAACTTTGATTATTCCACGTATTGTGTAACTAACTGTGACACGTGTTTCGCCTCTTTCAGAGGCGAAACACGAGTCAAAGTTAGTTACACAATACGTGGAAAAAATCAAAGTTATTTTTAAATTTTATATTAAAATGAACTTCCACAAAGTTACCGCCGAAACCATCGAAAATATTAAATTATTAAATATGTCTGTCCATTTCCAGTACTCCCCGAGCCACAAATATCCTAAGCTGATATTAGGAGAAGCCTTCCGAGGAGGATATCCTCGACGTGGCCGAGTCTTGCTCTGCATGCCAACTGCAGTGGCTATCGCTACAACTGGAGAAATATTCGTAGCCGATGGATATTGCAACAACCAGATCCTTAAATTCAACGCCGCCGGAGGACTGCTGCGAGTGATGCCAAGGCCACCAGAGTTCATGTCATTGCAGGTCGGTCTGACTCTTAAATTATCAGTCCTGAAACTTCAGGAACTTTGTCCTTGTCAGCTTCTTCTTCGTACAGGTGTCACATCGCCTTTTGATAGATATGGACATTTTTAGAAAACCGCTTAACGTTTTCTTATACTTTTTAATACTGTTATAAAATGATGTGTTGCCTGTAAATAAATGAATCTTATTCATTTATTTTTTGCTATCCAAGCCAAGGGTTTTCAAATTTTTCCAATTACGGAATATTTCACAAAAGAAGAAATTTGAGCACCCTGGCTTTGTCGAGTATGTAAATAACACGATGTATGTATTATTCTCTAGAGCAGTGATGCACAACCTTTTTGGGAGAAGGGCCAGATAATCAATTCTCAGATAGTTCGGGGGCCGCATGGGTAAAAGTAAAACTGATGGCGAGCATTGTCTCGCCATGAGCGAAACCGGTCCTGATCAAATAAATTTTATGTGGTAAAAGTACTAAAAATGTATTATTATTTTTATTATAATGCCTTTCCACCAAGTATTCACAGTGAACACCTTAAAAGTGAAAACTGATAAAATTATCGATATTTTTAGTGGATATAAAATTTAAAATTTTATTGTTTTATATTGCTGTTCCATCGTCCAGAAAAAGTTCTGAAGAAAACAGGTGGTTGATATTTGTCATTACGGGCCGCAGGTTTTGCATCACTGCTCTAGAGTGAAAACTGAAACCTATGAAAATATTATAAAACATTCATTCATGTCGAATATATCTTGCAAACCTTAGGTACCACATGGATTGGCATTGTTGGAACAACTAGACCTGGTTTGCGTCGCAGATAGAGAAAATATGAGGGTTGTCTGTCCTCGAGCTGGTCTCCACGGAGCCGGACTGAATTCCTCACCACCACCGGCCACTGTCCAAGCTCCCGACCTCGGTAGGGTCTTTGCTGTAGCTGCCCTCGGTGATCTTGTGTATGCTGTCAATGGACCTACTTCTCCCATCATTCCCGTACGAGGTTTCACTATTGACCCTCGGTCTGAGAGTATTATTGACCACTGGGAACCGGCGAAGGTAAAAACTAGTAACAGTTTTAATATTAATCTTCTTTTTGTTAACCAATGAAAAGATTGAATCAAGTGGAAATATTTGTCAATGCAGTGAATGCCTTGGAAAAATATACTGTTTGTTCTAAATTCAAGATTTTCCAGTCGTTCAAAATCGATTTCCATGGAAATATTTTTAATATGCTTATTCCACACTAAAGATTTTCTATAAAGCTTTTAAAGAACATTTGACTTTTTTTTTTTATCCAAACTATGATCAACTATACTGTTTTCTGTAAAGATTTTCATCCGGCCCTCCAAAAATTCTCGATTTTTTTAAAAAAGTTATTTTAATATGAAGTTATTTTTTTTAAATTTTATGATTTGATTATGAATTCACAACTATTTATTTCAATTCACCAATTGGTGCCTATAAGATACGACAACGTATGAACCCATAAAATGTAATAAATATTTTATATTTAAATTCCAATAGAAATTACATTTGTTTACATTATATAATTATATTACAACATATAAATTAATATTTTTATTGGATTCCAACACGAATTTATTTGTTTTCCTGCCCGCCAAGTTTTTAAAAGTGTCAATCCAGCCTGTTTCTCAAAAAGCCTGGTGACCACTGTGTTAGAGAATCAATATAATTTGGATTTTAGAATTATTGATTCTGATTTTTTTGAAATATCTATTGCAAAAATATTAAAATGAAAATACTCATCAAAGCAACGTCAAAATATCGTTTAAAATAAATATTTGTGAGCCTTAAACTTTGAACTGACAAAATATATTTAATTCATACATTTTACATTCCAATTATGGCTAAGTGAAACAATTTTAAAAATGACTGTCACTGACATTTAGAACCTTTTTTCTCTTCTTTAATATATCAATCTTGTAACATTTGATAAATAATGCGGATTCAATATACATAGCTTCTAATGTCATCAGCCTTTCACATTAATAATTTTTTTTCTGTTAGTGCACAAGGTCAAATGGAAACATTACTGCAAACAAATCTCCTACTCGTTTTGACCTTTCTAATGATTCATGTACTTATGTCATAATACTTGTTTGTTGCAGGGCTTCACTAATCCACACTCCATTGCCATTTCACAGAACGGATCATGTATGTATGTGACAGAAATCGGACCCAACAAGTTGTGGAAATTCGAATTAGTAATTGACAACTGATAAAAATATTATTTTAGCGTTTGAAACATCTTAAAAATACCACAATCTTTCATCTAATACTAATCTTCCTCAAACTGCAATAAGTTCATATCAGTATTTCTCCGAATTTTACTAACAATAAATATTGCCAAATTGAGATGAAATTTGGATGTACACATGAAAATTTCTATTATGAAAGTAAAAAAAAAACATGTGGAGTGTTAGAATATTAAACATTAACAGATAATATACAATCCCACAGCCAAATATGAAATTCTATCACTTAAGGTAAAGCTCCTTCAATAGTAACTTGCAGACAAATCTACATCATGTGGAATGGTTCAATTCTTAGAATTTTATTTCTGTAACTGAATACATTCTTTGGATTTCTATTTCGATAGCCGGGTGCGAAATTTTATCCATTGAAATCGAAGTAGTGACTGGAATATTTCTGTGAATAGTTTTGGAATTAATTTCAATAAACATAAGACAGCAATCAAGAGTACCTAAATGAATTATTTAAAAGTAAAAATATATTTATTTATTTCAATAACAAGCACCGTAAAGTTCTTCAACAATGTTGAATAGTTTATATCTAAAAGAGATGTATTAATCTAATTAGTTTGGCCTGAGTGCTCTATAACAATGCACTTTGTATGGACCATATATTATATCACCAACTAATGATCTAGAAATGTTTCCTCGTAACACAATAAACATTTTGCAAGAAACCATCATTAAATATAAACCAATTTTTTTGAGGAAACGTTAAAAATTACTTCATTTAGACGTGGGAGGCAAAAGATTTTTTGATGAAATATGGGAGTCAAAAAATGCCCAAACTCATTCGGTGTCATCTATGGACGGCCCTCAAAGTTAATAAATATTTTAATAAACAAATATTAATCAAAATATACTAAGTAATCTAGTGGGAATGCGTAGAAGTCATTCCTGAATAACATCAAGTAATGTATTAAGAATTAACTAAAAACAATGTTTAAGAAGTAATAAAAGTATTTCATTATAGCGGAAATTAGGACAGCCCTCAAGTAGTAAATGTTTTTCTATAAAAATTTTAAAATCTAAATGAACAATTCATACAGAGCAATGCGAGTTATATTATATATTTTTTCATAATGTTATTATTATACTCTAATGATGAGCATACTATATATAAAATTACGAGTATTATGTTTACAAAATGAAATAAAGAATGGTATGTCTTGTAGCACATTATACCCCTTGATAAATTCAGTGTTCATTTTGAAGAATTGGTGAAATTAAACAACACATACAAAAACAGGCTCGTATTATTTATTTGTTTAACAATTATTTCAAAAAAACCATCACAGTATTATGTTAATTTTTATTTTTCTAGTTATATAATAAGTATTAAAATATTTTACATTATAAATACAAAATTCTTCAAAGCATCAAAGTACGAACACGGCAAAAAAAACTTGACAGAGAGGTGAAACAATCAGGTATATATTATGACTAAAATGCCAGTATTGTTCAAGTCCAAAAGTTCAAGATTCAAAGAACTATACCGGATGGGAATAGTCTGCGACCTGTTGACTGAATCATATAAGGAGTTATGTCAACTGATAATTCTTGGTGAATTATCATATATAACACTGAAAAAGTGAATAAAATGTTTGTTATCCTTGGACTGCAATGCTGTTTCGGATATGGTGTTGAAGCAGCAAAAAGTAATAACATATTTCTAGTGTTGTGGAAGGGCAACGGGCAAAATCCAGACTGATAATTCAATAACTAACTGAACCAGCCCGTGACATCCAGTGTAGAATTTGGAAGTAGTCTTTCTTTTTTAGGTACACGTAAGTCAAATCCAGATTTATCGTATTTCAGGCCGAGTGAAATTTGGTAGATATCTATTAACTTTGACTTATTTTTCAATTATCTTGGGCTCATGTACAAATATCTTACAGTTTTATTTAAACTTCTACCATCATTCTGATTCATTAATATGTGGGAATAGACAGCAGAAATAACAAAGAATGAGCTTATTAGTAGAATTATGATTCAATGCATTTTGGTAATAGAATTACAATAGAGTTACAAATTTCAGTCAAGAGTTGGAGTGTAAGGAAGATAAAATCATTGTCAAGAATGGTAGATTTTTTTACCAATTCCACAGCCATTTCAATTACTTTTGTTACTTTGATGTTTATGTAACTGCCTTTTTATCATTTAAAAAGTTAGCACATTGACACAATGCTGGTAATGTTGCAAGGATGGAAAAGAACAGAACCATAAGCTAAGCAAATGATAACCAATAAGTGGTGGAAAAATATTGCGCGACTTGAGTTCAGATGTCTTTAATCTGCAAACAGGAATACCAGTCAATACTTTAGGTATTCAATAGTGGGAAAGGGTATCACAGAACAGGCAGACATAGAGGCATTTCTTGGGCATGGACATTATTTGCACCAGATGATAAAACCACTAGAATGACATTATCAAAAAGAGTGCATTAAATAAGAACTTCAATTGGCTGCGAATGATTATATTCATATAGCTATATTGTTACTATTGCTGTCATCATACTCTCTTCTTAATTATCTTCATAAACAGCACCATATCTAAAAAAACAAAAAAAAATTTAAATGGTAACAAATTAGCAAGTTTCATGACTCAATGACAATATTCTTGTAATCACTGAAGTAAGATAAAAAATTCTTAGTAATCTGTTATATTTGGTTTGATCCACGGTCTAACAATAATAGGGCTTTGATTTCATTTTTCTTAAAATGTTAGACAAATCAGTTTTCTATGACTTTACTGAAATTGTGTAAAATAAAATACAAATGAAATTTGTAAAACGTACATAAAGCATGCAATAGACGGGTCATGCTTAAATCTTTCAGATGACATTGGTGTTAAGATTTCACTACGACATATTATGAATAATATTATGATGTATATAATAAGGGCATTCATTGCTGGGTATATTAATTCAGATCTTTTGTCAATTTATACAGTCAGTTGTTGTAAGTGGCAAGTAAGTAATTACTACAGCAACAATTGAGTGTGTAAAAAAAGTAGCTCATGAGAAAAAAAGTATAGCGAGGTGCATTTAAAGGGCCCATAAGTGAACTATTAAGCAAAGGGTACATTGACTTACTAATAAATATAGCCATAACAAGTCCAAGCATAATCCATAGCCAACACTTCCAAGCCTTACGGCTTTGTTCTGCTAATCTTTCTCGCTCGCTTTTGAGCGATAACATGTTTGTATCAGAAAGCTTTGACGAAGACTTCAGCGTCTGGAAGGATAAAAAGATTAAAATATTATTGGATTAAAAATATAAGATAGACTAGAATTGTTTTAAAGAATTACAAGACGACAAAAAATGTACGGGTATATTTAGGGTCTGAAGATTGGTAGGAAAATACTCATGTTGAAAATATTCAAATACCATTACTATTCTTTGACCTGGGTATGGATTTGTATGACATCTTTTTGCTTGAATCATTCGCATACTCTAATTGGATGAAAAGAATGGTGACAGAGGCATGCAAACCACCCTTGCCAGTCTCAAAATATTTACTGACATGAAGATTCATAATTACCTCAGTGTCTTGTTTTATTATTTTACTAGCAAGTTGTGTCTGCTCTTTCAGATTTCTGGTTAGAAGCAACATATTTTCAGCGACTTTTTCTTGCATTTGCTGATGGTACCGCAATAAGCTATCCATGTCTTCAGTATTATTTAAGCCAGTTTTGGATGAAGGCGGTTTCGATATATTACGATGTCTCAGAGTGTCATCATTATCTGAAGAAGAAATAATTCAAACATCAGTAATAAGCTACAAGATAAACCAGTGCGTATTTTGCATTTCTTTTTACAGCTTGTTTACTGTGCAACAAATCTATCGTTCTAAATTTGTTCTCGTTTTTTTCAAATTTAAAAAAATCAATGTCAAAGACCCATAAGAACCGTATTAAATAATCTGTCAATGTCATTTTTGTGCAACACGATTGCCACTATACTTATCCTGTTCCCACAATAACCATTACTGCAAGAAACATCTTGCTTTTATGATGTCTTTCATTAAGAAAGTTAGGGATCTAGTTGAGAGAATGAAAATAGTCCATAATAAAAGCATGTTATAACAGCAAAACATCTGGGTCTAACACCATCAACTTTTAACGCAATTATTGCTTAGAAGTTTGATGGTTGCTTGAATAATGAAGAATTCACTGTATTGTATTTTAAAAACAATTACTACCGTTAAGAAATAATTCATTTCTCAATTCCTCTCCGTATTTTGCTGATGTTTTCTGATGAATCTCTTTTGTTGCTGCATTGCTACCTGTAGTTGCAGCTCCGTGAGATAAATGCAGAACAGCATCTACCTAGAAAAGAAGCTTTTAAATTATCTTCAACATTCATTAAAAACTTTTATTTTTTTAAATAATAGTACAATAATGCGTTATATGTAGGAAAGTACATTAGTAGATTTTGGTCAAACAAGTCACATTGCACCAAAGTAATTCAGGCTCAAAATAAATGGAAGTGTAAGCTATTATAAACCTAATATAAAATTTTAAACAACTTTGATTTTTCCACATATTGTGTTACTAATTGTGACACGTATTTCGCCTCTTTCAGAGGCATCTTCGAACTTACTATCGCAAATTTTGCTTAAGTAAAAAAACAAGTTGATTCTAACATTTTAAAATGACAAAATTACAAAATGGATTTTTCTTTTTTACGGGAAGCAAGAAGGGGGTTATAGGATCAAAGCTAAGTAAACAAATAATTATACTACTAATGAAGTTAGCAATTAAAAATATTAACTAATGAGATTAAATAAATTAGGAAAGGGTTAAACCTGTCATTGGAAATAATGTTAGCAGTGACGATCAACCTGTCCTATTTAGGATATTATTAACCTTCTGCAAAATTGAGAATCGATAAATAGTGTTTATTTTATGATAGAATTTTAAATGTTTACATTTACCTTTTGCACAGGGTTACTTAATTTCGTGGTATGTAACAATCCTTTTAGAAATGTTAATCGTCTGTTATAATCTGCTAATGTGTCTTTGGAGGGTTTTCTGTAAAAAAATATACTAATTAAATAACCCTTTATTCGGAGGTAGAGGGTAAGAGACATAATAAAAAGTCATTAATACGATGGATGACGTGTACAATAAATGTAAACTGTAATATAAATGATAACTATGAAATCATATTTGAAGGAATTTTGTTTCCAGCCTACCACCATAATTGAAATAGATAAAATGTTTATAAATATGGAAACCAGAAAAGTGACAAACTAAAATAATTCAATGTCTACATATTACCAATGACTTCATGAACGAAGTCATGATCGTATTTTAAAACACCCAAGGAGAACTCCTTGGTAAATATTTCTTTCAGATTACACGGGGCCCAAATGGGAATTTTACCATTCTTGGGAATCAAATTTTAGTTTCATTCGTAATAAGCCATATGAGGTTTAGATAAGCATATGATGAAAAAACAATTTATGGAACTGTCCATTCTAATATTCGAACCTGTGTACCCTGTAACGGCAGATAACAAAGTTTACTCGGTTACAGGCCAATTCATGGAGTGTTTTAGCTAAATCTCGGTTTAATATCATGTAAATAATGTTATATTCAAGAATAAAAGTAAAATTTACGTCGGCAGTTTTTGTAGTTCTATCAGCATTTCTTCTAATGATTCTAAATATTTTTTTAACCTCCAGTCTTTATTGGGATTATCATTTGCCATATCTTCGCAACAATTTAAAAGCCGCTTGGCATTTATTTCTAGTCGCGAAGGCATATTTTTATAATCTCAGAACCAACACAGTTTGAACAATAATTACACGTCAATACGAGCTGTCAATTTGACAGATAACGTTAATGTTGCCAAGCTTTAAATATTTTCCATAGACAATTATTATTTTATAAAAAATCCATACCCTCAATATTTAATGTTTTCTTATAAATATCTCACGCTGATGTATTTCAATAAATAAAAGAAAGTTTTTTGTACTACTGCAAAATATTTTATCACATCCGGTTTCGCTCAACGCGAAGTATAACAAAAAGAAAAAAAAAATGTATTGACAATGATCAAGTCTATTTCATCTATGGAGTATATTGTCTATGATTATTCAATTTTGACATATCGTTTGTTTTCAAAATATGTACATACTTCATTTGAAGTAAATATAAAATTAACTTTTTATCCGAATTATTGTATTTAAATATGATACAAAATGCCTTATTCCTGTTGTGGGACTTCCAAGACATACCTGATTTATCTAATCATAGTATTAAGGATAGTATAAATCATCTTTCGCCAGCAGAAAAGATAATATTTAATAATATATTGAAAATTGCCAAATGCCATGGGTCCATAAGAAATTTCATCAAGAAATATTCATTCACGTCGACAAGAAGTGTTAACAATAGAAAAGGTGGTAAGAAACACCTTATAATAAATCTATAAAATACCTAAATATATAAAACCAGTCTCGTTTTAGAGTATTATAATTATAATTAAAGTTTGTTTTCGGAATAATTTTTTAAAAATCCACTTATGGCTCTCGTTTACTGTTGAGTAAACGAGATTTTTTAGCAGATTCTGAGCTTTTAAATTTATAGTGATAATTTGTAATCCTTGTTTATAGATCACGACTTCACCACTCATCCTGAATTATATATCCAGTCATTGAGTGAAGGACTAGATGAAGTCTTGCAGCCATACCGTTCTCACATCGAGAATCTAGAAAATACCGCCCAGGCAAATCCGTACTTCTCTTTATGTTATATACTAGGAAGTCTTGAAAATTTCAAAGGTGTTTTATTTACTTTGAACAAGATAGTTACCAGCATTGAAGATAAGAAATTACGAGGGTGTCAGCTGCTTCAGATACTTCAGCAAAATGCTTTGAGTGGAAATGAAGAAACAGCTGTTGCAATACGCATGTATGTATTTTAATTAAAATTTTTGTGTCGAGTCTCTTTTGTCAAAAAGACCCAAACAAGTGTGTGTTTGAGTTTTTGCGAACTAACAATTCTTGATGCACAATACAATGCACACGAAATATAAAATTTTCACTGTCATTGTTGACAAATTAACTTGTTAAAACACATTTTTATTAAACATCAATATTAACTATGAAGCTGTTGGTGGCCGCAGCAAAATTCTCTGGAGGCTGCACATGAGAACCACTGAGATAGAGATTACTATTTGTTATACAGAGGTGTGAGAGAGCTATCGCTTTGTTTAATGGAGATTCAGGCATATTAGAAAACGGCCATGACAGTGTGAAACAATTTTATCATGCCGTAATTTCACACACCCAAGATTTTAAGAATTAATTAAGCAATTTCAGAGTTTTCAACAAATTAATTGAGTTGACAAAAGCAAGTCAAATTAGTTTTAAAAAAAATCTTGTATGCAGTCCACAGTACAAAAGCCTTAAAAGCTGCAATGATCACATTAACTGGCGCTGGACCAAGAAGCGGGGCTTTTAAGACATCATTTAAAAATCTACCTGCTCCACCTTAATCTTAAATTTCATTGCAACTCATCTGTTTTTTGTGGCAACATTCATAGTTAATAAAAAAAATGGTTTGTCAATTTTCTGCATATATCCATGAATGATTGCAATATTGTTTTATTGTTTGTCTTCTATATTTAAGTTCTCCGTGTGCTGAAACCAATTTTTTTATTTGCAGATTGCTCCAGACAGTTCATAAAGTATTCTACAGACAGCTTTGCGACTGGCTTTTGTATGGAAATCTCAAAGATCCTTCAAAAGAATTTTTCATTGAAGGCGTCGAAAGTATTAATTTAATACCGTCTCCTGCCACTGGCTTATCGAAAATGAGTTCTCTGAATTCTAACGAACATGCTTGTAGCAAATCCGCATCAATCAATGTAAGCTGTCAATTACCATACTAATTACGCACAAATTTGTGCACACCGTAAACAATACAAACAAAATAAAACCATAATTAATTTCTTTTCTATTTTTGTAGGACGAATCAAACAATTGGTCTGATTATGAAATAAAACCACTAATGCTGCCATCCTACATACCGCTGTCGATGGCCCAGAAAATATTGTTCATTGGAAAATCGGTTGTTTTATTTGATGCAAGTCCTGCAGATACGAATGTCTCTTCAGTGAACTTAATATCATTGAATATGCGGTAATATAATATAAATTTTTGTCTTATCCTGACACTTTTCACTCATTTGAATTGCGTGTCATGTCTATTTGTTTTCAGTTGCACAGTTTGGGGAGAAAAGGAACCTCAATTTCTTAAAGCTATCCAAGAATTGAAACATATGGAGTCATTCAGCATAAATAAACTTGACATCTTTATTGATGAAGTCAAATCGTGTGTCACTGAGGTATGTCACATCTGTATATTGTGGCGTTCTGAATACTTATTATTTATTTACAAATAGCAATCAAATTCTAATTCACTCAATAAAGTGACATTTATATTGATATTTCATGTATTCCAACATTGACCAGCACTGCTGTGTAAAATTAATGTGTTTTAGCATTTATGGGTGGTTGCTGCTGAGGAAGCAGAAGTACTACACGAGTTGCAGCTGATGAAAGACTATTTTCTTTTGGGTCGAGGGGAACTTTTCTTGGAACTCTTACGAATAGCGGAACCACTGCTTAATTCTCCACCCACGGCTCTCTCTACCAGAGGTATAACATCCTCGTATTTATTCTCACAGTATTACAGAAAGACAATTATTCGCCATTTAATGCTGAAATCAATATAAAACTACTGTTTTCTCAAAAGGCCAAATCACGTATGTATGAGTTTTCTTATAGATTTCAACCAAGCATTCCACACTGCGGCACGAGCTGTTTTCCTAGGTAACAGTAAGGATATAGAAAAGTTCACTTTCAATATCCCGTACAACAAAAATGACTCCTCTAGCAGTGATATTGCATTCGGGATACTTGGTAAGTTCATTGATCATATTGGTGAAGCTCTTTACAATGTTCTGTGCCAGCCCATATTAATGATTGTAGGTCTTAATTTCTTAAGGATAAAAATGTCTACATATATTGATTGACAAATCAATATGTTGTCAAACAAGAGAAAGAGACTAGTAAAAATTTTCAAAATGTTTAGGCAGTGAGCTAAGTCTATTGCGTGCGGTTTATGCTGCCCAATACATTGTATTTTTATTTTTAAGATGGTTGGTCAACGGTTGTGCTAAATTACCAAGTCAGATGGCCGCTTCATTTGATATTCACTCCGGAGATATTGCAATGTTACAATGAGATGTTTCGCTTTTTATTGCGAGTGAAAAAAACGCAACACGATCTTCACTTACTTTGGTTTACTTACAAACAGGCCAACAGACATGGGTAAGTGCTTTAACATACATACCCAATTACTATCGCGTGAAGCCAGTCAAATTTGACATGAAAATCACTCCACAATATGCAAAACTATGTTCATTTTACAGCAATCAAATTGTTCTTTATTTACGATTAGTTGATTTTTGCAGAGCTTCTGTGTGGCAACTACACAATAAACTAATGTTTCTGATGGATAATCTGCAGCATTATCTACAGGTTGATGTATTGGAAAGTAATTTTTCTAAATTGAAACAAGAGGCTGAAAAAATTAAAGATTTTGAAGTCTTGAAAAGGGCCCATTCTGCTTTTCTGGTGGACACTTTGAGCCAAGCGTTTCTCCTTATGAATCCGGTAACTATACTTTTTAATTGCATTTTATTGATCATTTATTTAGTCAAGGTCTAATTGGAAATCCATTTAGGGCGATGCCGGCTCTCTTTACACCATCACCCTTTAAGGCTATCAGAAATTTCAGAAACAGAGCGTTAACCAACTGATGGTCTGCAAAGTCAGTAATGTTTCAGTAATGTCATTGAAGCCAAGTATTCATAAACTTATTTCAAACTTTCACCTCTAAGTAATTTGTTTGAAAAAGTACTAGTTTATAATAAAACATAACATTGATTATTCTTATTTAATTAATTTAAGTAGCCCGCCAGAATCAAAATCCTCACATAGAATAATGTGTCAATGCTTTCTTTGTTATTTGCTTTTAGTTATCAGACGACTCTATGGAGAAGGAAGAATACCCTGACTATCGTTCCAATCCAGTCATGTCGAACGTGATAGAGGTTCTCCAGCTCTGCAATTCCTTTTGTTTGATGGCTAACGAGACCACAGACCATGACGATGAAAATTATCACATTATTGGATATACAAATAGGTATTTTATATATTCTTAGATTGGGGGTTTAGGATCACAAAGGCCTAGCTTTCGAAAAGACGTCAATTTCGCTTTATTAATTTGAATTTAATTCTAAGCTGTAAAATATTTTATATTATTATATAAAATTAGCGAAAATGTTGTAATATAAAACATTTATGACACACTTTTGGGTTTTCCTTTCTCATATATCTCCTACATATTATCTTTCAATAATGTCCCATATGAAGTATAACTATGGAATTTTTATTACTGGTTATAAGCTGGCTTTTGGCCGGATTGATAGGGTTGATTTTTAATTGAATACACATAATTAGGAAAATTAGGAAAAAAAAGTGACGATATGAAACTTTTTTTAGTCGGAGTCGTGTTTTTGGTAAATGTTGGAGTTGGAGTCGTGTTTTTGGTCAATGTTGGAGTCAGAGTCGTGGTTTTGGTAAATTCTGGAGTCGGAGTCGAACTTTTTTTTACCGACTCCACAGCCCTGGTTTTAAGTTTGACCCGGTTTCAGTGTTGCCATATTTACAAGTTATGATTTGGTGAATTATCTACTTACATTAATTGTATACCATATTTCCTCAATTATAAGACCAATTGTTAACTATTTAAGAATCTATAAATTCATAGTGCTTCTTATTATCAATGTCTTATTATCTAGTATAGTCTGTCAGAAATGCAGTAATTTTCAACTAATTAGTTGACTACAAATGTGGTTTAGTATCATCAGATCAAATATTGTATTTCTGTAGATAGGCCCCTGTGATCATAAACCCCAGATATAGTGATTCGGAGAATGCGCTGAAAAATAAAGCCTTATACTTGTCTTGAAATGTTTTGCAGGTTTGAAATCTTGGTTGGAAAGCTACTACAAATGTTAACAGCGTTAAGGACACAACCTTGCGGCACGCATCTGGCACGGTTTCTGATGAGATTGGATTTTAACAGATGGTTCAGCAGCACTGCACACCTCACACAGTCTGTAACATGCATTCTGTAATTTCAATCAGTGCAACAAGAGAGAATATAACCAATTTAACAGCACAGTGATCATCATATTTTTATCAAATGATGCAAATATTTTACAAAAAAAAAACTCAAGTTATATAAATCACACACTATTTATTAATAAAAAGAAATACATATATCTAATTATGTACTCTAATAATTTGTTTTTATGTTGGACACTAATTTGGCGACCTTATGCAAAATGGGATGGGTCTGTGTGTAAATGGAAGAATTTCTGAATATCTATCTCACTCTGCAATAATAGTGAAGTAGGAGACGCAAATATTTATAATGAATCTTTTTTTAAATTAGACTTGAAGTCTTGTTAGCGACAAAACTCATGGAAAAGTACAAAATTTGAATTTGAATCTTTTTTTGTTTTCTATTTTAATCCAGTGTGTCCCCACTTCACCGTGAATAGTCAACCATAAACTTCAATATATAGGGGTAGGATAAATCAAAAAGATTTTTATAAAGATACATGGTTTATTTGTTTAATAATATTAGCCTAACGTGCTATCCAATTCTTTTTGGAAATCATCGTCAGTGCTCATACCGACGTGTTCGCCTTCTTGTCCATCAAGGAATTTCTTAATTACAATACATTTGGTCATATAACAAGAACAAGGAGTTGGGTGTGTCTCAACCAACGGGTCCAATAGAGTCAATTGCAGATCATATCTGAAATGAAATGAATGTTTTGTAGGTTTTAAAAAATCTTTGCAAGGAATGATTTGATATGTATTTATCAGCTATTCAGGAGATGTGAGTATTGACTATTGAATCAAATCACGAGTCAGAAACATACATTTTAATTAAACCATCTTTTAAGTCATATTCGCAATGAAACTATTTTTAAAATTTACCTTCGATTACTGTCTTCAGATCTTTTCATCACGAGATTCCAGGCAATGGGTTCTCCTTCTTCAAGAACTTGTTCTTGTGGCAATACTATAACGGTTTGTTTCCAATGTGTTTGAGGACATGACGGAGCTGTCGATAGAATAACGGGTTCTTGTACGTCACCCAGAGTGGGAAATTGACAGACAAACCACAGTGAAATACCTTGATAATGTCCATTTCTTGAAGCACCTATTAGAAGGATAAATGTCATGTCATTATTAATTGCTATAAATTGGTTTCATTGAGGAATAAAAAAAGAACTGTATTACCTATAATAGTATCCATTGAGTAATTATTTAGATCGGTAATTGTGTCTTCTTTTATATTAATCCACGCAAGTGCAGTCGCTTCGCCCATCAAATCCTCCGCATTTATTTCCATAACTTCAGGCTTGTTGTTTTTGCTTCTTCGTAAATATTCTCCGAATACATTCATGTTTACTCCATGAACGCCTGCCCAATCTTCAAACATCGAGGGTACACTGAAAAAGAATTGTCTAATATTACAGGACTCAAAAATGATAGCAACTTATCATATTATATTGTATTCAAAAACATGCATCAATGATTCGGCCATTTTAAAGCTGTGAAGAATCCGGATTTTTAAATAACAGTTCCTTCACCGATTTCAAAATAGTTGACTGTCAAGCACAGTTGTTATGGCATTTAACAAACGTCATGTATAATTCTGTTAAAATGACAGTTTGTTATTTATATTTTCGTATGTCAACCAAACAGAATTGTTGACATTTAAACTGTGTATAATTCACACACAAACCTGCATGGTGCAACATAAATTGTCGCACTTTCCGGAAACAAACTGCCGTCTGGCTTTAAAAATTTATCTCTTGCATAAAAGACAGAGTCTAACATTCCTTCGTGCAGTAAATAGAAGCCCATCCATTCAGATATTATCATATCAACTTTTTCATTGTCAGGTAGCATTATATCTTCAACTCTGTTATGAATTACCTATAAAATAAATGTTTGCAAGTGAAAACAATTTGTTAAATTTGACTTCAATCAAGTACAGAATTTTAAATTCAAACTGACAGCACTAGACCTAACCAAATCGGTAAGGACAGTTTCACCTGTGATGTTACAATTCCCTTCCACCTATGCGATACTAAATGCAGGTTGTAGCGAGGGCGATTGTTCAACACTATCCCAGCCTCAGTATCATCATTCTAACCATACTCTCCGTAAAAGAGAGGTTGGGTGACTGAGTAACAAGCAGTAGTGGTGGGACAACTTTTGTTAAAATATACTACACGCTAGATGTGGACATAGTGATAAAACTCAGGGTGTTTCTATTTATGCAGAACACTAATAAATATGCCTGGTGGTTGGTACAAGTTTTAATGGTACTAGCTTAAGTCAAAAAATAAATAATATTGGTTGGGTTAAAGACCAGCCATGCCCTGTTACACCAGTGTTTATGGAAAGATTTGCCAGGTCGTATGCTGCAGATGTTTGAGGGAGAGCCTCAATTCTGCTTGTCTCTTCTTCTAACTGGTTGGATTCTGGCGTCCTCGACAACAGCCAGAAACTATCCATGTCATGTCATGGGAAGAAGCAAAGCAATTGGCAGGGAAACATAGTGAATGATATGGTCCAAAAAATACTGAATAGGAAGGGCAGAGTTGCATTTACATAAAAATTGCAGTTGATCGGTGACAAAAGGCAACAAGGGAAAAATTTAAGAAGAGTTATAAATGTGAAGTACATTTTTTAAAATTCTGTCGACAGGCGTTTAAGTGTTCACAACCAAAGTAAAGGCTACAGACTTGAATGAATTTAAGGATAATCTAAGCTACCTTGATAATATGCTCCATCTTATTTTCCCTGACAACATTCCTGGCAAGTTTAGCAATATTGCTCGCTTCAACTGCAAAGACTTTCTTGGCACCAGCCATCGCACAAAATATTGATAGAATCCCAGAACCAGCCCCGACATCCATTATTGTTTTTCCTTCAATATAACTTTTGTTGTTCATGATCGCCGTCTTATATGCCATCATACGCTCTGTATCTTTCAACATTAAACGGTGCACCTGAAAGCATATCAAAAAATGTTGGGTTTGAAACTTTCTGTATACAGGAAACAGCGATTAAATTCGTTAGTGTTCTAGTTGTAAACATCAGTAGAAATCAACTTTCACAGTCATAGGCTTAGTTATTTCTAATTTTGAATTCATAAGTCAGGGTTCTATGTGGAATGGAATTTAGCCCATTATCTCTTTGACAGTGAATTCAATACAAATAATGTATAGTGGATTTTTTATTTTGTACGAGATTGGCATACTGTTAGCCCTATTATCATATCTCTGCTGAATTGTGTTACATAATAATAATAATAACAAACGCACGTTTCAATTTGAAAGAAAGGTCCCATACTCTTATAAGCATGGTGAGTGAAAACAATTTTTTTATTGATATGTAGATGGATGGATCCCTGCCAAAATAATTTTCATCAAACAACTGCCGATGCTAAATATGACTATTTGATGATGCATTTATTAATATATTTTATTTCAAAAGAACAACATCATATATACAATTATAAAGAACTGAAGTGATGATATATTGATAATTGTTATATTATTTAGAAAATTTACTCATGTAATGTCAAGCTCATCTCAACATATGAGCAATAAGCATTTAATTAATACAAACAGTTAAGTCTTTTATATTCCACGTCCCCGTAGCCAATGTGTTAACACATTTACTAATGGAACTAAGAATACACATTGTTTCTCTGTGTTTTGATTTCCTCGTATTCAATCTGTTAAGATCATAAAAACGTACATTCAGAATACCTGCTTCACGCATGGATTATGCATATTTTTTAAATGAATGTATTTTTAGCATACTCTTTACAACTATTTTATTATTCAATTATTTTATGTATGGTAAATTTGTTTATCTTTAATCCACAGATAATTATTTTCAATAATATTTTTTAATAATTCCCTGTTAAATTGTGCTCTTTCAAATTTAATGTTGTTAGTAGAATGAAAAATTGTTTAGGTTATTGGAGAGGAACAAAAATAAAAAAAATATCTAGCATTTTCAATACATTTGTTTTAATAACCTTATATTATTATCAAACATAATTCATATTTAAACATATAAAAATCCTTAAAAATTATTTCCAATATTAGTTATTATCATTTGATACATAATATTGAACTAATATGCAAATCTATTGCACTACATTATCTATAAGGAAGTTTCAATAGTCTGTTTCGAAAAAGAGTGCTATTCCAATCAACTATTCAACACCTTAGGTATTCGCAGCAGGTGGTTATGGGTACAACCTTGAATATTCTTTGGTAGATAGTTTTGATTATTTCAATAAACATGTTCACAGTTCTACCATAAGCATAGACCGAATACCAGACTTTTATGTAGTATTTTGATATTAATATAAAAGTAAATTAATAACTTTGTTATTACATGTATTGCGTAACAAATAGTGACTTTCTAAAGTTAATTTGTAGTAGTAAGTCTTAAGATGTTTCTTAACCTTTCTTTACAGTCCGAAAAAAACCAGGGCTGTGGAGTCGGTAAAAAAAAGTTCGACTTCAGCATTTACTAAAACCACGACTCCGACTCCGACATTGACCAAAAACACGACTCTGACGAAAAAAGTTGAATATTGTCACTTTTTTTTGCCTAATTTTCCTATTGATGTATATTCAATTAAATATCAACCCTATCAATGCGGCCAAAAGCCAAATTTGACATATTAAATGCAAAAATAAAAAATTCAAACTTTTCAAAATTTCTGACTCCGAGTACGACTCCGGCCAAAAAACCTGACTCCACAGCCCTACAAAAAACACATCTGGTGATGTATAGTCACTAAGCTTCATGCAAAGTTGGGCATTTATTGCATATATCATAGACACATATGTATATGTTACAGTGAAAATGTATCAAGTAATAGATTTGTATGACTACATGATTTCACTGGTCACGATCATTGAAATTATTGTCCCAAGTCGATGATTTGCCAGCTTAAAATTTTGGTTTGCTTCAATGAAACAAAATCAGCAAGTAGTCCCTATCATAAAAAGAGATCCAAAGAAAAACACAGACTGGCTGACATTGGGCTGAAGATAAGGCGGTCAAATTTAATTTCAATGACAGCTTGGAGAAGAATATATTTTCACTGTAACATATAAAGAAATAAATTGTCTACGGTCCATAGACAATTTTGTTTTTCATTAATATCATAGACAAGATACTTAATTAATATGGCAAAATAGTAGAATAATACTGCAATAAATCACCGTTAACACTATCTAGGCATGAAGCGTAATTGATTACTCAACATCGGATCGGATGTGTTTTTTTTGTGACTACAGGAAAGGTTAAAGAAGGAAAACAAATGTCACTGTTTATTACACAATACATAGAATAAAAAAATATCCAATTTAAATTTATATTAAAATGAGCTTCCAAAGAGACTGCCAAATCCATCGAAAGTGGCAGCATTACATTACTCATGAAATTATTTTCCTCGAAGAGTCGGATATTATCCATGCTAAAGTGATAAATAAGACATTGCTGTAGGGTTTCCATAATACATTGGAAAATGCTTCCTTATAAATTCATCTCTAGCCATATATGCAGAGTTATCTACGACAGGGATCTCGATTCTCTTTTTAGAATAGTCTTTCTTTCCCTTAACCTCACCGACAATCGCATGGGCATCGGCGATCGGCAGCGGATCTTTGTTTAGTTTGGCTATGTTATGAAGAATGGCACAGCACATTATAATATTCTGCTGGGTGTGAGGTTTGCATGCTAAAAAAGTCTGCAGACATCTGAACCTTCTCTTCCATTCAAGAATGCATTCTCCGGCCATGTACGTTTTATTGAGCGCTTCGTTATAATAGTATTCACCAGTATGTTGCGATCGTTTGACGCAAGTCATAATGACTGTCGTAGGGTTATAAGCATAATTTCCCAGGAGAACTCCTTGTATTTCGCCAGTCAAAAACCTTTGGTTGATTTCACTCATGCTGAATATTTTGTTTTCATGAGTGGAACCGGGCCATCTTGAAACTACATCCAATATCTCCGAATCAGGGCCAGCGATCACCTAAAAAAGAAATTTATCAATACCCTTCAAATCTTATATTCTACAGAATATTTAAAAATTAATATATACTTGACGAAGTGTTAAAATTGGAAATATTTCTTATAATCATGTTGAGAAACATAAGTTTATATATATATTATATTTGATAGTATCTGAATATACATTTAAATTTGCATTGTTTGTGTGATGAGTAAAGAAAACTCACTTTCCCACTCTTACACTGCTTTTTAAATAATAGGAAGTGAGAAAACAAATGACCTTTGGAGAATTTTAATAAGAATTGAACAGTCATTTGATTTTCCACGCTTATATTGCTTTTTAAGTAGCAGGCAGATTAAGATAGCATTAGAATAGAGAGAGCAATCTATTCCATTTGAGCCTGAGTGACTCATTACCACATTGTTAATTTTAAAAGTTATTAACTATGCCATGTGCACTTTGATATATTAACCATCTTAAGTTTGAATTTTGCACTTTTCTAATTAAGTATTCGTAATTGGTTTATCTATTGAAATAGTGTGATTAATTACCTGAACTCTAACTGAATGATATCCATTCTCGTTCACGAAACCAGAATTGTAATTCTTGATTCCTTTCACTCTAACGCCAACATGTGTGGAGCCTATGCAGCCGACTACATCGGGGAATTTCCCTCTTTCGTAGTATCTCATTTTATTTCTGTCGATTCCCGATCGATCAGGAAACTTTATGAATTGATTCTGAAGAGCCACAATGAGTTTTGTAACTCTCGTGTTTATTCTAGAGATTGTAGATTGGCTGACACCGTCCATTGCGTCCTTCTGCACGGAACCTTTAAGTGATAAAGAAAATTTCTTCAGTAAGACATTGTGTTACCAAGGTAATCAATCGACATAGTAATATAACGAATTGAATCACAAGAGGTTTAAGTGATACAAGTAGAGACAAATGCTATATCGTCGTTTCTCGCACAATTGCTCCTATGTGGATAAAAGCACATTAGGAGATAAACAATAAAAACTGTTGAAAAAGTTCGAGACGTAAGTTTAAATTTTTATTGATTGTTGAGTTACATACAACACCTTATTCATAAAATAAAAGTGGAATTTATATAAAATTTCCTTAACTATTCTTCATTGAATTATGCACATAGGATATATTATCCTAAATAAATTAAGCAAATAACGTGCTCGGAAAAAATCACATAGGATATTTTTTGCTCCACAATTATGAATGTTGGCACATAGGATTTATAGGATATCATAATATTAAGGAAAATGAATAAAATATTCTCATATAAAATATTGTGTCACATGGAGAAAAAAGTCCAAATCCAACAGTGTAAATTCCTCATTTCGGCCAAAAATGTCATATACGAGATGGTGTGCGGGAAACGACGATATAATGTGCTATGCTCAGTATAAATGCAAAAAACTTATTTTAAAATTAAATGTTTCATTAAATTAAAAGTAATGTTATCTTACCTGTCGTTAAATACTTCAAGGTAATGAGCAACTCTATAAGTGGAGGCACAGGTGACCCTCTGTTTGTATGTTTTATTAAACCAGTCTTAATTAATTCCATCACATCAAATACAGTTTTCTTACTGAATTTGTATGAAGCTACGAAAACAACATCGGTCATAGTTTCCAGAGGGTTACCGGAGTCTTTCAAGCCACGATACGGATTCTCCAGGTCAATTTTCTTCTTCGGCGGTTCAAACGAAACACTTTCCAGATCAGATTCATCGCTATCGTCGTTGTCTGATTCAAAGTTATCTTCGCTACCGTTTTCCTCATCGGAACCTTTTCCTATATCTGAATTTGATTGGGGCTTGCTAGATACCCTTTGTCTTTTATACGGGTTTGTGTTTTGAATTGGGGAATAGTTAGTTTCGCCGATTGGACTGTCGCAAAATCCCTCCATCATGTCCATTGTGTCCATGAGATGCATATACCGGAAATAACGATCATATCTCGCTAATCCTGACAGTCTATCATCATCCATTTTTAATGGAGTTTTTATTATTATTTTTTACCGCTACTAAGATTTGGCTTCCCTAATAGTCAAAAGTAAACAAAATGTCCGGCTGTCAAAATAATAAATTACTATATACGTTCCAAAATGTACATTTTTAGAATTAGAATTTGTCAGGTGATTATTCATAAAATAAAAGCTTGTAATTTAACTGCTGTATTTTCATGATGCGTGTCGTTTGCTATATTTTTTTACAATGTCAATTTATATGTCGTTCATGTCAAGGCTAAAAAAATAAACTGTTATTTTTTTAAATTTAATTACGATATAGTGATCGTTCCTGATAGGAAGATCGAATAAATATTTCTACTGAGAACTGGGGTGCCAGAGGTTTATTTTAAGTGTCACACTAAAAGGTGTACTCTGATTTCACTAGACAATAAATTGAATATCAATGTAGAATTACATTTTTAAAGAATGTACGTATGTATGAAATACAGTACTAACGAACAACACAAAAGAATGGCAATTCCACTGATAAAAATGTATTTAATATTTAAAACATTCCTATTAATTTCAATTTCATAAACTTTCTTAGGATGTTAAATTTATTGTGGTAATGCTCTTTGTAAATATAGTCATTCAGAATAAATTCAAATTGTTGTCAATAAAACGAATAGAAAAAAATATGAATATCAACAGATGCTCCATTTTATACCTTTCGGAACATACAGATATAAAGTACATGTAAACATAACCTATAATATTACATGGCGAAATCAATGAGTTAATTTAACGATTTACCTCCACATCTTCATAGCTATCAAAATATTCATCATAAACATGGTCGACTTCCATTTTTCACTCAATAACTGGTTGATAAGTATATCGAGTATAATTCAAATCTCAAACAAATAAATTTGGCACCATGCAACTTGAACTGACAGATAACAGGTATAATTGCCAGCTGGAAATATTTTGACTACAAAAAATTGTCTCCCTAAATATAATGTTTGTTATTATAATTATGTCCCTACAATTTTATCCGGATAAACCGGGCACAGATATGACTTAAATAATTGATAAAGACAATTATCCATATAGACAATTTTTTTAACATAATGACGATTTGTAACTACGTTTTTTATTTCAATGTCACCAGCATTTTCATTATGCCATCATGCTATAAATTCTTTCGATAAAAATATTCTTTTCAAACATGTAGGTATATATTATTTCTCCCTATGAAAATAATTATTCTTGAAGAAGGGTTCTCGTAGCATGTGTATTGTCTATGCTATTTATGGAGAGCTTATAAGTATATTATTATAATTAGTTCAAATTAGTTTTTGCACTTGGCGATTGACCAAGCATAAGTTTTAGTTTATGGGATCGACAAAGCGTTGGCCAATTTTCATGTCTAAGGTTAATGGTTTATGGTTATGCAATGGAATATTATGGCCGATATTCAATGGTTTATTATCTATGGCCTTTTGTCTACGGTCTATGGTTTGTAAATTATCAATAAAATCATCGAGTAATAAATACTTGATGGGAAACCATATAAAAGCCGTGAGCTCGTTGAACACCTCATTCTCTCCTAGAGAACTTTCAGAACGTTTGAGACACTGAGGGTTGATTTCTTCTCTAGTATCTCGCATGCATGTATTTAAGATTTAAAAAAATCCCTCGAGGTTATTGCATCACGAATCAGTGTCACCACCGTCATCACCATTCAGCGCTACCATCACCTCTACAACTACTAACGAGCGAAACGCTACCCGAGATAAAAGAGAAATAAGGCTTTAACGTCCTCTGTCCCCCAAATAGCGAAACAACAAATCATCATCAACACATCATTCTTAATTCATCTATCCTAAAGACAACAGTTCTCCCACAATAAAGATCAATTCGTAGCGTTACGTCGCCTTGATGCTTGCCTAGCTCATATGCTTTTTTCAATCGCTGGAGAATATCATGATATGTGCGATCCCCTGCTCTTTCAACCCAGCGATAAAATATTTCGGGGTATTTGTTAACTGCTCCCTCATCTGGTCTGCACACATCTCAGAAGCCAGGTGCAAAAGCCGCTTTGCGATCGGTGTGCTGTACCCAATATTCAAAGAAACTACACCAGCATGGCCAATAAGAGAACACTATATGTAATGCTAACAACGCGATACCTCAATGCGAAGCTAATGAATGTCTAGTGGCAAGAGCTTTGTCCTAGCGATCTGGAGACCCGGGTTCAATTCCCGGCAAGGTCAGATTTTTTCAATTGAAAAAAAGAGATCTTGGGCTTGGGTGTATGTTATTTATCGTTGATTTTGTGCACAACTGATTCATTACTTATCATCGAGTTAATCTCGTATGACTTTCACAATTAAGAATATTTGGCGCATTGGCGTAAGCTGTAATATCAAATATATTTTTTTTTATTTTTAAATAATTTAAAAATTTCAATAAAAAAAAATACAAAAATTAGGTTTGTTTAAAAACAAACCTAATGACACCAACAAACAATTCAGGATGAAGACTCACACCTTATACTCTACTTCCCTTTCTCTTATAGTATTTTTTGGAAGATTCCACCAGTCTTGCCAGCTTCCATCGAAACGCCCAAAGAGATTATTTGTAAAATTACGATCCAGGCTCATTTGTTCAGTTAGGGCATGTCTTTTATTAAAACAGTATACTCTTCAAGTTGACGCCAACATTACTGGGGTAAAATTGAATCTTTTGATAATGATTCCAAGATAGCTATTCTCGTAAGGAGTTTTTATAAATGATTTCTCTACACAAAAACTTCAGCTGACAGAATCTTTCAGAAAATCAGATCGATTTTAGATAACATACATGTGGGAAAGGGAAATTAAGACTTAGCCTCTACCCACCCTCGATTAGAACATATCCGGTACCTAGAAGCCCGTTTTGGGGATTCCACAATATACAGTTTCGGTTGAGAAAAACAGCGACATTTGCCGAATCTAGATTACATTACTGCCAGTGCAAATGTGAACACGCTGTCGATTTTGTGACTTTGTGAAGTTCTTTATAATGCTCGTATTTGACTGAATTTGCGTAGTATAAATAAAATGGATTAAACAAAATCCCCCCGAATGCTAACACCATTCGCATGATCCAATCGCCTGCGACCGCACCTCCCTGATACCCGTTCCGAAGTTACTGGCAACTCTAGAAGCAGAAGAAATTAATGAGATTTCATTTACCCCTAAAGAAGCGGCAAAGTGCTAGGGAGACCCCATTTCCCCCCGGAACCTCCCCTAACCTGAAGCTATGGTCTCCAACGTCTCAAAAACCTAAATTGTCTACTTCCACAACCACCCTAAGGACCAGACATTGAATCCCGCCAATTGTCCTCCGTGACAAAAATGTCTTCGTCTCTCTAACTACGAATTTTAAAACTGCCTATTTAAACTGTACATTTTTATTGATGCCCCCAATCGCACGCCCGTGCACTTATGGGGTTATTCGTCACTGGGCCTTGCTAACCCCGTGTCTTAGGTAAGCGACGCGAACCGGCAAGAGAATTTAGGCGAATCCAGTCAATTTAAAACGTAGTTGATCAAAGGTCTTATGTGCCATCGCTCGGCCAGACGCAATTGACGCTCTGGTGAGCTTGGACCGTTTCATATTTTCAAGCGATTAGCGTGCGCCATGAGTGCGCACTTGAGGCGACTTGCGACATATGCCGTCCTGACCGGTTCGCTTCGCCCACCTATGACACTTGCATGGGCGAGGACCGTTTGATATTTTAAAACTCTGCCGCTTTCAAAGCTGCGCCGGATCGCCTCGCGGAGATTCGCCCAGCTAAGACGACCCGTAAGACTTAAAGCCAAGACCAGTTTAAAAAATGTTAATGTAAAGCTTTTATCACCAGATCATAGAGGCCGATATTATACGCTTTACACGTAAAGGTACTTATATAATCAAGTGTCGCTCAAGTGATCGCCGCATTAAAAGTGTACGAACGTGATAGTTGCGCCGCTGTATGTAACCAGGTCTTTTTTGTATTGACTTCAGTGACACATTCAATAACTTATTATTACCATATAAAATTAAGATGGTGGAACAGAGAAGAAGATGTATTGTGTTATTGTGTACCCTGTGTAATTGGTATACATACAACATAGGGTAAATAAAACCTACAATTGTCGGCCACTTAAGGATTTCTTCAACTTTAGTAATTTTTTGTGACGTCATAGAATAGGCAAAATAAAAAAAAATACTGTGTGCTAGATTGATGATTTGTTTATAATAATCAATTTTTAAAATACGTAAAAAAAAAAATCGTAGTAAAAAAAATAGTTTAAAAAAATCTAATGCACGTTCAAAGCATAGTTCTGACGAGGGCGTAAGCCGAAGCTATCAACAAATATATTAAAATAATTTCTGTAGAATTAAAATACATTGTTATTTATTTGTACTCAATTAAATATCAACGAACCAATCCGGCCAATAGCCAAATTTTACATATGTATTATTTGCAAAAATAAAAAGATTGAACTTGATCAAAATTTCCGACTCCGACTCCACGACTCCAGCTCCCGACTCCACATCCTTGCTTATGACCTACTTTAGGCAATATGTTGGTTTGGAGATTTTCCAATTCATAATAAAGTAATCTCACAATGAATATCGTTATTAATTGCACCTTAATTAGTAAGATACCAATGCGGTCCTACTAAGCTTTGACAAGTGCATTCATTTTTTTTGTTGTTGTTTCGGCAGATTTTGGTTGTTTAATTAAATTGTTATGTTGTGGACTGGTGTGTGAGGATATGCAAACACTTTAAATACACACAAATTCTCGAACAAATATTGATTTACGGTAGCGAGCCAGCACGTCCTAAGCAAACAATAATAAAATAACACCACGAGTGTAACTCTTCGAGATGACCATAGTAGTAAGTATGTCTCATTTCACCAAAGAGGAGCTACCTATTATATAAAATTTCTTGAATAATAATCAGATTTCAACCTTTTTCAGTTTTGAATCTTATTGTCATTTCACAGAATTGTATCGTAAAAGTTATATTAAAAATATATACCTTAAAACGGGGTGAATAGAGACAAAAACAAGGATTAAACTTTAGCACATCTTTACTAAGGATACAATTTATTTTTTTAGTATTTATATATATTTCTTTACTATGACTATAATACTATCTCTCGAATGACAAAACCAAACCAACTAAATGATTGGCCAAAATTGAAAGAAACGTGTTTGATGCCTGTGCATCCTTAGTTTTAGTAGGACCATAGAAACAAGCAGGGCTGTGGAGTCGGAGTCGTCGCGGCGATTTGGCCGGAGTCGTACTCGGAGTCGGAAATTTTGAAATGTTTGAACTTTTTATTTTTGTATTTTATATGTCAAATTTGGGTTTTGGTCGCATTGATAATGTTGATATTTAATTGAATACACATAAATAAGAAAATTAGAGGATAAAAGTGACGATATTGAACTTTTTTTGGTCGGAGTCGGAGTCATGTTTTTGGTCAATGTTGGAGTCGGAGTCGGAGTCGTGGTTTTGGTAAATACTGGAGTCGGAGTCGGACTTTTTTTCACCGACTCCACAGCCCTGGAAACAAGATTCAAACCATTCATATTTGATTTATGTGGCGCAGGTATGAAGATACATAGTCGGGAAGGGTAAAAAGTGTCTCTATTAACCCCGTTTTACGGTATATATATTTCTCTCCTAATTAAGTACCACTTGAAATTCACTCATTATCACAATTGATAAACTCGATGCTTAATTAATTCATATACTCATCTCAAATTAATAGAAGCTATGAACCTAAAAACTAAAGAAAGAAACACATCATTTAATAAAAATGATGTGGCCAGTAAAATCACCTCCTAATAATTAGAAAAATACGTTGTGATTAATAGTTGATAGATTAATATCAATATTTTTTTGTTTCTTATTAAATCAAATCTTAGATATTAGAATATTTAAAAATTCAATAGAAAAGTTGAGCTTAATTTCAATTGTTTGCTATTCTGTTTCTTTTTTTTAAATTTAAATTTCACACAAAATGTTTTTTTTTTACCAACGTTTAGTTAAGATGGGAATTTTATAGTATAGTATCACTGTGCTTGAACCAACAAATGATTGGCATACTTACTACACATAAATCTAGATAGAAAAAAAACATTTTTTAAAAATAGTTTATGAAGGATATCTTTCACCTTATATAAATTATGCTACTTATGTCAATTGGAACATGACAATATTATTTGTTTTTAGTAAAAAAAGCTACAGTTTAATACATTGATAAGGTAATTGACTAAATAATAATAATTTGGAATTAGTATTTTAACAGTGAATTAATCATTATATTATGATCTTATTCTAAATTGCCTACCCATCATTTCTTAATCATGATCGTCTTCGGCCATATCTACTCACTATACTTATTTCACCCGCCGATAATCTTGTTTTTGTAAGACTTACCAAGGGATTTAAGTTCCGTTAATAACGTCACATGGACAATGGAATAGTATTTTCAGGATACCTAGCGCTTTGCAGAGCTGGTCGACGTTTGGGATTTTAAGATGTATACGACGAGGTCCATATTATAATTTGGGACGTTACATGAAAATTCTTTATCTGCCACAACTAATCCGAGGATTTAATGTCTAAAAGAGAACTACGTTTTAACACGTTAGATACGTTTTACAATAAACCGTGTAAAAAAAACGACAGGTAAAGTATATTATGAGAATGACACATTTACTATACACCTAAACCTTTTTTTGTGCGGTAGATGCGTTGTGATGAAAATCGCACAAAAAAGCGATGATTTAATATGTGAACAGATTATGTACAAAGACGCACGTATAAATGAGACATTGTAATAACAGTTGAAACACTGGATTTTGTACGGACAGTATGTTAACAACGCGCTGTGAATTACGTTATTACATATGTGCGTTTTTTATATAGTCCAAAGATATATGTTAAAAAAACGCATAAAATAAACCACATAACTTGAAATCGCACAAAAAAGGTTTGGGAGTATATCATCAATTTATAAAACACTTTTCGTCATTGCCAGAATAACGACAAAATTTAATATAATTGAGGCATGTACATAAGCTCAGAATTCAGTGTCACAATCAACAATACCTATCCCTAAAAATGTCAACTTGTCGTAATGTAAACATTTAATAAATTCTTTATTTCATTATTTATACAAAGTATATGTGTGAATTATGATGTCACGCTTTTTGACAAGTCAAGTTATTTGGCTGTTTATATTCTTAGTTGACTCGAAGTTTTTAGTTATTTGTCGTTCATTTTACGCACTTTTTACCGGAATATTTATATGTATATATGTTACAGTGAAACTGTATTCTCAGTGAAAATGTATCAAGTAATAGATTTGTATGACAACAAGATTTCACTGGTCACGATCATTGAAATTATTGGCCCAAGTCGATGATTTGCCGGCCTAAAATTTTGGATTGCTTCAATGAAACAAAATCAGCAAGTAGTTTTTTTTCGTAAGAAAAGAATCAAAGCAAAACACAGACAAACATTGGGCTGAAGATAGGGCGGTCAAATTTAATTTCAATGACAGCTTGGAGAATAATATATTTTCACTGTAACATATATATAGGAGGTGTAAATCACATTCCGTGACCTGGGACCTGAATACAATGATAAACTAGATTATCAATGTGGCACTATCTTCAAAAGTTTCTTGATATCCAACGCCGTCGTTATTATCAACTATTCGGATATCGAATAGTAAAAATTAAGTTATCCGGTATATTCGGATATCCTGATAGTTTTGACATGGCTAAAATTTTGTAACATAGTATTAGAATTATAAACAATATTATGATTTAAAAAAAAACATATTTTAATCAACAAGAAATTGCCAGTCGCTTTTGCAAGCAGAAAGTGGTCCCGATTTCTTAGTTTTTAATAAATAATCGTATAACTCACGTTGATGTTGCACGATAAACATTTCCTTGTTCACTTATATACATTCTATAACAATTTAAGAGCTAAATCTTTTCCCACTTCTGTAAAATCTTAGATAGATACAATACATACATATATACACATTTCAATACCGTTCCATTGTATAAGAATATTTCAAAATAACATCTGCATCCGATTACTCCAACTGTATTGCGTTATTGCAGCGATCGCCAAATGGTCGCTCGCGAGCTACCAGTAGCTCACGGTGGCATTGTCAGCAGCTCGCGTAGGAATTTAACCATATTTATAAATTTGCTAAGATCAAATTTTATCAATCTTTTAGGCGCAAAAACAGCAGTCTTGAAAATTTTTAAGCGAATGCAGCATTATCAACATTTATAGTTTAAATATCTTAAAAAGTGTGGCAAAATAACTGGATTTTTTAATACATATTATGTTTTTAACACTATATATAGGGTAAATACAAATTCTACATTGAATTTAACGGCATTAAAATAGGCTTAGAGTTTTTTCTCTACAAAATACTTTTTTGATAAAAAGCTAATTTTGCTTCCAAAATCCTCATGTATCATGTAGCTCATTAGAAAATTACAATTTCGGAAAGTAGCTCAAATTTTTATTGAGTTTGGAGACCACTGCTTTATCAAATGAAATTACGTCATTAAAGGTTTTTTGAGCCCGAGTCCTAGCCAATTCGTCAAACTAAAGTATTGTGATAAGATATTGATAGCACCTGAGTTGGGCGAAGGCGAAAAAAAAACACTACCTGTGATATTCATAAATATTCTTTAAATGTGGACAAATTGTGATGTAGTCTTTCCTCGATTCTGTTAAATATTTCATCAAAAATTATAACGAATACTATTCGGATATTTTCCCAAATATCCGAATATCGAATAGTTTAAAAAGGGCCGAATATAACCTGATATCGAATATCCGAGTTGGAATTTCTAGTCCTATCGTTGACAGGAACTAATCTTCAGCCACTACCTCTACCGCTAAGGCTCATTATCTCGAGAGCTGTTTGTGATGTTTACAAATATTCCAACCGTATCACTCGTGAAAATAGACTGCTAGTCAATTAGCCAATGAACATAATTTCTCCTACGCTGACAATCTACGAATATATAAATGAGAAATGCCCGGTCCGTAGTGCAGTGGTCAGCTTCGTTGGCTTCCGTGACATACAAAATCAAAATTTCCTATCAAATATAAATATGAGATATCGAATATGACTTTACAGCGTTTGTCTGAAGTTGTTGATCTTGGTATAACATTTGACTCTTCTTTCACGTTTCATTCCCACATTTCTTCAATTACCCTGCAGGCTAGTAAACTTCTTGGATTCATAGTTTGGCAAAGTAAGCCATTTGAAAACCCTAATGTGTTTCGTACTCTTTATGTTTCTTTAGTTTTAAGCAAACTAGAATATGGATCTATTATTTGGGGAATATTATCCAACCAAGTTTCTTTTAGGAATGCTGTCATTTCACTCACTTGAAGCTCGAAGACTATTTGCAATATTAAAACATTTTTCTCTTCTTCTTCGGGGCCAAGTTGATAACCCTGACATCCTTGAAAATTTAAATTTGCATGCTCCTAGCTTTTACCTACGTGGTCGTAACAAAGACAAATCAATTTTCTTTGTCAAAACTTGTTTGTCACGTAGGTCTTTTGAATCTCCAGTTGCAAGGGCTATTCGGCTGATAAATGCGCTGCCTGTTGATGTTGACATCTTCGGCAGTAAACTTGATGCTTTGTTTAAATATTATGTTTTCTTATGTAAATAATATGTTTCTGTTCTGTTTCTTATTTTTGTGTAATATTTTATGTAATCTTTATTAATTTCTCAAATGCATGGCGCATTGGCGCTTGCTGTAATGCCATGTATTTTTAATAGTTTTTTGCCAATAAATAAATAAATAAATAAATACCACCTGGGTTTGAGTCCCGGTACGAACAGATTTATTCAGTCGAATTATCGATTCTGTTCGAAGACAGAGATCTTGAGCAACTGAGTGTCAAGCAGTTCTCGTAGGAAAAAAGTATGTTGAGATGCTCCGCGAGGAGTCCATATCTACCGAGTTGGTAGTGGATATGGTAAAAAAATAATGCTTGTAGTTTGTCACGTCGCTATGACCTTGAATTGAGACAATATTTAAAATTATTACATATCCAGAGTATAATGATTTTTGAAGATAATACCATTAAATCAGATCTGTGGAATCGGAGTCAAAGTCGATCGCGGTGTTTTGGTCGGAGTCGCATTCGAAATCTGAAATATTGAAAAGTTTGAACATTTCATTTATGCATATAATATGTGAAATTTGGCTTTTCATCGGATTAGTTGGTTGATATTTAATTGAATACCCATCAATAGTAAAGGTTGGAAAAAACTTTTTTTAGTCGGAGTCGTGTTTATGGTCAATGTTGAAGTCTGAGTCGGAATCGTGCTTTTTTCCAACAACTCCACAGCCCCGCATTAAATATACATAAGTTTAATAAGCTAAACGAATGCTATAGTCTGCGTTGTCAGATGCACAAAAAATCTTAACCGAAGAACATTTCATTTCCGTTTTAAAAAAGGCAAGATACAACGAAGGAGTGCAATCAAAATCATTCCGTATTTCCGATAGAGGGAACAGGTAATGTTTTTTTTTTATTCATTCTAACAACATAATGTTATACGACACGCCAAAGCGAGACAGGTATACAGAAAATCCCTCGCTCAAGGGACGAAGAAAAAAACAATCAAGACATTAAAAAACCGAAGGCAGCACGAAAGGTTGTGTTTTTGTTGCGAGTTCTTTAGAAAGGGACGCGCGATCCAACACAGCATTCAGCGGGGATGAAGAAAGAGAGCGCCGTATTCAAACTCCGCGGCTTAGAAAGAGCTAAAACTATAAACAATAATATGTGAAGTGAGATAGTTATTTTGTGTTCAAAATAATGAAAAGTTTGAGCGTTGTTTTTGGTAGAAGGGGGATAGATTGAAGCTGTCAGTTTTGGTGCACAACTCAATCGAGTGAAGACCGCTGGAGCGGTTAGTTGTGTGCGTTGTGTGACAGTTGTCAAATTTTGAATTTCGAAAACCGATTCGCGGGAAGTAATTCATTTTTGAAAGCGCGCCAATTTAAAGTTCGTAAATTAATTTTTTACATATAATCGTATAATAAAAGTGTTAAATTACTCGAAACTGAGCCGCTTTTGAATTCTAAACAAGCTGTGAAATTGTTCCAATATTCAATAAAGTTTTTGGTGAATTTTCTGTGTTAACTTTAAAAGGTTTATTTTTTTTAAAAAAAAGTTTCATGCAACAAAATAGAAACGCAACAGTGCCCCCCAAAGGAATAAAAATTGAGCAATCAGCAGGAAGGTGCAGTAGTCGACCAGCCACGGCTAAAGGTAATTTTCAATTTTTAGACCTCTAAGCTTCTTTTGTTTTTTGTATAGATAATCGAAATGAAGACGAATATGAAATTTCAAATTTAGAACTCTACATCTACTTTATTATGTGCATCACATATTATATTCTTAGTGATTCGCCAAAAATAAAACTATTGAATAATTATTTAATATAAATTGTTCCAAATTTGAATAAAAAAATATTATATCTAAACCGTACTCAATTACTGTTTGATTCAGAATAAAAAATATTAGAACCACCAGAGACTTCCGTATTTTCATTTTCTTAACCATCTCCGCTCCCAATGAGGAGAATGTAGAATTCGTATAGTATTCAATTATCATTAGACTACTAATACATATTTAAATGTATACGAACACAATATTATAGAAATTTTACAATTAAAAATGTAAATTTTCTTTTACTTGGCCAAGACAGGAATAGTGGTTTTATAACGAACGCTCCGTTTTTAGGGCCGGATTGGAAAGAGGAATTTTGAGAAATCAAATATAATATATTCATACAGAAAACATTCATATAAAAAAAATGGAAAATCAATTTATGGAACTGTTCGTACTATAGGGCTCAAAGCATTAACCACGGACCCGACCACGGTCCCGGAAATAGCTTATTACAACGCCGGTAGCTCTTGAAATATCGAAAAAAATATATTATGATCCTTTGCAGTTCACACACCACGATTTTCGTTTTTTTTTTTTTAAATAAATATAAAATATTTTCCAACCGAGTTGTACAATGTCGAGCAGGAATCGACATAAGAGTTACGCGTCGCCTTTACCCGATACGATGTGGAGCTAGTCTCGTAATAGGAGTTAGCAAATCCAAAAGTAGACCGATGTATTAATTCGAGATACAGATTGAATTTTTAAGTACTCTCGATAATACTTAATAATTATACTTTTTGCGAGATACAGTTAATGTTGTTGAAATGAAAATACAAAACCACTTAATTGCATGTCTTTATTGAGTTGTCCGTTTATGCCAGCTGTAAAGGGCGGTTGCTAACTTCTGGAGGATGTCACATTATATACATTACGGCCCTCGGGCGTTTTCTTAATTCCTCACCAGGGTGGCCGTTGTGTACGGGAGTAAAAGTTAACCTACATGTAATTACTAACTTCATTAGATTGGCCGGTCTAAATGAATAAACAAATTCACTGATACAATCGCCAGTATTATCACAGAGATGGCAATGCTCGCGATGAGCGAAACCGGTCCTGATCTTAATAAATTTACCGTCGAATAAGTACTAAAGTTATGTTTTTTTTGTTATAATGTCATTCCACCAAGTATTGACAGTGAACACAGTGGAAAAAAACTGTATAAACTTTAAAATAACTGTGTCACAATACATACATGGAATAATCAAAGTTGTTTTATTTTTTATATCAAAATAAACTTCCACAAAGCTACCGCCGAATCCATCCATGTTCCAGTGACTTATTGTTCCAACAATTCTGGCAATACAGTTAGTTATCAAAAAATCTAACTTCCATTTTATATGGTAGATTTAATTAGGACACTGTTTTTTATATCTAATATTATGTACGTATCAACAACACAAACACCCATGCCTTTGAACAGATTTATCGACTGAAAAAATCCCCTCGTACCGGGAATCGAACCCGGGCGGTCCGGCACGCATGTCAAAACCCTTGCCACTGCGCCACGGACCGGAATCCCTTCCCACCTTTCCCATCCCAATGAGCGCATAGTGATAGCGACTAGCTAATTACTAGTCCTGTCCTAGTTCTCGTATCCTTTCCACCCCTACTCTCTTCGAAAAAGAGAGATTGAGCAACTGAGTAACAAGCAGTTGTCGTAGAAAAACATATGTTGAGATAAACTTCGCGATATAGTCCATATACTCCATATGCTTCAAGTTGGGAGCGGACATGGTTTTAAAAAAATATGTACGTATTGAAAAACAACCAGAATTAATTACAGCAAACGAAACATAGAACAAGGAATAATAAATTAAATGCTGGAGAAGATTGTATTCATTGACAAATAAGACAAAGCATGCATAAAAAAGCAACATATGGAAAAAGGTTATCAGAACAAAGGTTATCGTCGTCAGAACTATGCAGATGACGGGTGTAGGTGTAGAATATATACATTTTCAACGTTTTACAATATTTTAATGAAGTTCTACTTCAAAAATGTCGATTCAGTTCATATGTAGAATCTATTTTGTTTGGTATGCAAAATGTTCACATACTATACATTCGTATAGATTACGTTAGTAACAATCAAACTTAGTGATACTATATTACCACTTCTATTATTTTTGTATATAAACCAGGGCTGTGGAGTCGGTAAAAAAAGTTCAACTCCGACTTCAGCATTTACCAAAGCCACGAGTCCGACTCCAACAATGACCAAAAACACGACTTCCGACTCCAGCTAAAAAAGTTTAATATCGTCACTTTGTTTTCCTAATTTTCCTATTTATGTGTATTCGATTAAATATCAACCTTACCAATCCGGCCAATAGTCAAATTTGACATATTACATATATGCAAAAACGACGCGACGACTCCGACCCACAGCCCTGATATAAACGATACACACTGTTTACTAGGCGTCAGTTCAAGTACATTCGTGCACTTGAATGGCTTGAAGATGCCGAAAAGTGAAACCGGGGTCGATAGCGACGAAACTCATGAAAAAGTACAAAATTAAAATTAAATATAGTTTATCTAAACAAAAGTTTTTCCGAGAGCTGATTGTTGCTCAGTTGCTCGACCTATCTGATTCGACAAGAGAGTATAGGACAAGGGTTTAGTTTGTTTTAAGCGCTAACGTCTCATTAAGAATCCGGTATATTTGCAAAGGATTTTTTTACAACATATAAATCCATTTCTTAGAACAAAAATCAATTATTCGATTGAAAACTTTTCCTGATTCGAGCCCGTGAGATCTGCAACCGACAAACTAACCTAACCTAATCTAACTATACATATTTCTTACACCATTCATTTCCAAATCAGAATTTTATTCTGGCTTTAAATATTATTACAGTAAATTGTTTTCCCTATATGGGCGTACACAGGAACTGATATTAAAATCATTCACTAAATATAGATTGATATTAAAAACCACACAGTGGTTACACACCGCGACTTTTTACTAAGATATGAGTGATGAGTAATCAGCTTTATAATATCACACACAAAAATGACAGTATTTTTAGCAGATAAACGATAACGGCATCACTAAGCATTTCCCAATTGAATTTAATTACGTATCCGCCTTGTATGGGTGTGTTGTGTTAACGAGGTGGAATTCCTAAAATATGTCAAGTGTATTTTGGCGCCATCGCTGCATCAGCCACCATATATTTCCCAACATTGAATGCCTGTATTTATAAATCGTATACTGTGCTTGGATAACTGATACCTGCAGCGAATATTATAAGTGCGGCAGTTTAACTTTGTCAGGAACACAGAAGTAAGAGAGCGGATAAACCAGCCCCTTATTACGTCCAACATAAAAAGGCGACGATGGATATGACTTGGACGTGTGCTGTGGATGCCCCAGAGAAGCTTGAATCCTGCCAATGTTTTCTATTAACCTGAAGGATATCGTCTGGTATTACCTTGGAAGAAGCGAGGAGGTTGGCAGTTGACAGTTAATCTTGAAGGTACCGTGTGGCGGCCATTTGCTCCGAATAGGGAGCGAATATTGAAAAAATCATTTACAAAGTTGAAAAACGCATCGGTATAACAGCGATACAGCAATATTGATACAAAAGATAAGCAAGAATTACAAGTTATCACTAGCAATTGGTATTACAAATAAATTAAAGCAAAATACAAAAAATAGAATCTAAAATGTTGAATACCTCAAATTGAAGTCCTGACCCAATAAATTTAATGTGGAATAAGTACTAAAAATTTTGCTATATACATAGATCATTTACGATGGGTGAAGTTATACTGGCAAACAATTCTGGAGACAGCTGTTATCAATAAAAAAATGTCACTATTCGCACACCCTAATGTGCATCATTATTCTTGATATAACACGACGTGTAAAAACAATAAACCTCATCTAAGAACTGTACTTATCAGTTGATCTACCGATCTATTGAATGAAATACGGTGCATAAATCTGCACTAATGACACAGCTAACATAAGAATTTATTCAAGTATACAGATATTTATCAAATAAGTTAATGTTAAAAAAAGAACTCTAAGCCATTCCTTGGCAACTGTTACTGTAGTAAAAAAAATACTTGTGAACTGAAATAGATTTATGCAGCACGCATAATATCTTTTCTATGCGTCGCCATCGAATGAATGAAATGTTACGAAAAAGCAGCTTGTAATTATTTCTATTAATATTTTGTATTTAAAATGTGTCATAATAAATATAGTATTTCATTTAAGCATTTAAATAACTATTCAAAATTCGTCAAAATATATATGAACCTGGCAAGAATTGTCTTATAATAAATATAGTATTTTGTCAAAAAGCGTTCAAATTAGTATTGTTTATATCTATAATTAAATTTATTTAAAATTTACGTGTTGTATTCGTTTCGCCTTATTATTATTTTTTTTTTTGTTTCTATATTTTTTTGTGTTCAACAGTGAAATTTAAATAACATGATTCAAAAAAATGAGATAATCAAAATATTTGTCCGGAATGTTTCTATAATTTATTCATCCCTGCAGTTCAAGAAACATTTTGTGACTGAACATCTTAATCGCGACAGAAATGTTCATATTTTTTCCGCGTTCATAAATTAGTATTGTTTACTGTCTGAGGATATCTTTATTTTATTTTCAAAACTTTGTTTTGAAAATTTAAAGGAATTTGTTGTATTCGTTTCGTCTTGGCATTATTATTTTTTTTTTTAAATAAAATGTTTAAGACCTCTTATTGTCAAATAAGGAATACAAAACAGTGATATTTATACAAAAGTTAAGTAAGAAATACAAGGTATGACAGACAATTGGTATTACAACTAAGCAAAAATACAAGAAAAATAGACTTTAAATAAAATGTTGAAGACCTCTTAGCAATGCAAACTAATACATCAAAAATCAATTAAGTATGAATTATCAGTTTCAAAGTATAAGCCCAAAAATAAGTGAGTTTAATAAATCTTCATGTCTGTCAACCATAATTAGATGTGCATATACCGGTAATGAGTTCAATCCAACGAAATTGTTTCCTGCGAAAAGAATAAAGGCCATATCAATTCTTACAATTAAAAACAAACAAATAGATGAAGCAATTCTGTCATATGGTTGCATACAAAAACAAATTGTTCAAGAGTTTATATCTCACACGCGTGTCTAATATTAATTAACCTTGATTGCTTACATATTTAGAGACCGCCTCTGTACAGTTCTATGACATGCCAATATAACGAATCGTTATTCTATTTTGGCCATTTTACGTTCTTTTTACGATCCTCTTAATTATACGCTGTGTTTATTCAGTGCACTATTTTTTTTGTATTTCAATGCATCGTGTTTATACCGCACATCAACAGATGTCGTAAATTCTATATCTAATCGTATATTATGCATTTATTTCTGTTATGTTCGATCTCGGACTTTCATATTCATTTGAATCTGGCTTCATTTAGTTGCATTCATTTGACATTCTCCAATTGTTAGCTGAACAAAAAGAGTGGTAAAATATTACGGATATCTTTAGATTTTATGTTTACTAAATGAAAGTCGTTTACCCTTGTACAAATTATTGAACTGATTAGAGAATAGCAGACAGATCCCATAGCAAACAGATATAATACTTAGTGATAGTTTACTTTAATGGAGTAATATATATTCACCATCGACAAAATAATTATTCAATAAAGTAAAGAAGTTATTCTAAAATTGCATCCAAATTAACAAAGCAAAGCTGTACTCATAACTGTAATCAGACTAGTAATGTAGAAATCAGGGCTGTGGAGTCGGGGCTTTTTGGCCGGAGTCAAAAATTTTGAAAAGTTTGAACGTATTATTTTTGCAAATAATATGTCAAATTTGGCTATTGACCAGATTGGTAGGGTTGATATTTAATTGAATATACATCAATAGGAAACTTAGGCAAAAAAAAGTGACGATATTCAACTTTTTTAGTCGGAGTCGTGTTTTTGGTCAATGTTGGAGTCGGAGTCGAACTTTTTTTTACCGACTCCACAGCCCTGGTAGAAATACTCCACCGAGTAAATAAAAAAGGTTAAAAAATGAATCTATAGAATTTTTAGATATAAATAAAAGTATTATTAAATATAATCCTTATTAAGACAGGTTGCTCGCCACTGCTTAATCTATTTCCAATGGGATTTCCATTTGTTAAGTTGATGAATGTTTTTGTACAGATGAATAGGCGCCCAAGCTTGACGTTAATCCAGGGTATTAATGTTCATTCGCAATTATTTGATTTATTTCGCGTTGATTTCAAGATAGATAGAGTCGTTGGAGTTAATATGTTGGCAAAGGCAATACACTCTACGACGAAGTCATCTGCGCCGAAGGGATTGGTGAGAGATTTTCTTGTGACGCTGGATTATCACGCGATGGTAATATATGGCGAATAACAAATATGATGAGATTCCTCCGTCAAGTGGCTAACATGATCCACATTGGTAGCACAAATGTATTGAACAGAATCAAAATCTTACGCAATTCATCCAATTCTATTAAAGTTAATTTTAAAACACTGTGTCGTTTGTAACTAAACTGCACAACTTTTAATATAGGACGAAAGCTTTTGTACTTTCTAAATTCTTTGGTTAGACCACAGGTTCCCATCCCATGGGTCGCGGATAATCTTTGGGGTCGCCAACTTATACAGTCAACTAAAAAAAATATTCACTTTTATGCATATTCATTGGAATTTTTTAATTGCCTATTTAATATTACATACCTTTTTCAATTGTATCGGGGTTGCGGATCACATGGCTTTTATAAAAAGGGGTCGCCACCCGAAAAGGTTGGGTATCATATGAAAAGTAATTTAAAATTTGATATAGGCGTTTTTCTCGAATTTCTCACGTGGAAAAGTGACGGTATTATTTAATTGCCTTCAATTCGATGTTGCGTTCGATTTTACCAAATTTTTGTTCGCCATTGATTGCTCTTTTGAAATTAAGTCTCCATTTGATCTTCTGTGAGCATTTAATCGTCTAAATACACATTGTGGACTTGTAAGTTTGTCTCACGCGTAAACATCGTAAGTCCGTCAGAGCGGCGACGGCGATCCGCTCCGGTTGACGTGATTTATTGGGAAGACGACAACAGGATGCGAGGGACGTTAAGAGACTTCACAAAATCAGAAATCAGCGAGACGTTACATTTGGATTCCCGCGGCGATTTTGTTATGCGTTCAAGTGAGCTTAGAGGTCGCTGCTAATCTGTCATATTGTTGTCATACACTTGTGTTTCTTAAAACGGAAACACATAAACTATGTGAGTAATAACGATGACTGGACGAAGGGAAAAACTTATTATTCGCATGGCGTTAGTGATTAAAGACAACGTCAGAGTGATTTATTACTGCTTCACAAATAATCGAATCGATAAAGAAACACACACGCCAATTTTATTTTACAAGTCGGACGAACGCAAGTCAAAATTAAGTATTCTTATTTTGTCTTATTTAATCAATCCATGAAGATTTTGATAATAATTATTGTTTCTACCATCCCCTCCTTGTTTCACATAAAAATGAAAAGTCCTAAACTCCATTTATGTAATCAATCATTTTAGAATATTCGAATCAATCTTGCTTTATTACTTCAGCAACTTTTTCTATAGCAAGTCTGAAGAAACCCATGAAGATTTAAAGTATTATTATTGTTTATTTGGTTTCTACCCTTCCCTCCTTGCATCCCAAATCACAAACTACATGTTTGTAATTTATCATTTTAGAATATTAGAATCAATCTTGTGATAGTTAGTCTGGAAATGCATCTAAAAGAGGGAAACACGTGTCACAATTAGTAACACAATCAGTGTTAAAATCAATTTTGTGTTAATATTATTACAATTCATTTGCTGTCGTCTGTCAATTCTTGGTGGACAATTTTTCTTACCGGTTAAGTTCATCGCCGGCATCTCAAGTTGATAATGTTCAAGATGAACGAGGCCGATCCTAATGATTATAAAATACATTTAGAATCAGTATAAAAAGTAAGACACCGACAAAAAATATTTTGTCAGGTTTTCCTATCCTTCCTATTTATGTGTATTAAAAGATCGAATAACGAATCCGGCCAGTAGCCAAATTTTTCATATTATAAATGTCATAGGCACAAATAAAACAAGTTCAAAATCTGTCAAAAGATTTTCACGGCTCCGACTCCGGCCAAAACACAGCGATTCCATATTATTTATTAAAAAAATCCACATATTCAGCCTAGTCGATAAATTCGTTTAATATGATTTTTGATTTAAATATTTTTCGTGTTGAATGCATCAAGTCATAAATTGCAATACATTGCAAGGAAGTGCATCCGCACCTACATAGGTTAACATTTTGTTTTATGACTGTCACATTGCCTCGTGCACCTGCAGTTCCTATGTTAAGTCTTAGCTGTCCAAAAATAGCCTAAGTCACGTTGACTTCTTCAGCCAAAGACGCTGACTTGAATAATGAGAACTAAGTTTTATCTCAAGCAAAGTTTCTGACACGAAACGCATGGCGATTGTAATATGATATTTCCGAACATTGACTTATGTAGCTTCTATATTTATTATACATATACCAACTCTGGCAAGCACTGTTAAAATTGACTTCAATATATTGTTTGCCAAATAATGAAATTTTATTTAACATCACATATCGGGTGGTACTGTAGTTGAGTGGTTACATAAATACTCTTTAACAGTTTGTTGCGGGTTGGTGCGCGGGTCGTCAACCTGGTCCGTGAGGCCTACTAGTGGGCGATAAAGGCTTCTGTGGTGGGCAGTGAGCGATTTTTGCTGTCAACCCAAAATCGTTCACAATCATGACAAAAAAAAACTTGAAATCTGAAAATCACTGAAAGAGGAGGCCATGTTTTTTTTCACGAAAATTTAACCAGACATAAAATATTTAGTCTCACAGTATCAGGCTTAATTTTCTCGTGAATTATTACTTGTCACTCAGTTACTCAACCTCTCATTTTCGAAAAGAAGGGATATAGAGGATATTACTAAGGCAGAACTAGTGGTTAGCGCACGGGTTCTCGACAGGGTTTCTGCGAGGTCGTCAAATTATACAGTCAACTAAAAGAAATAGTCACCGTCATAAATTTTCGTTGTTTTTTGATATGTACTTTATTGAAAATGAGAGTAGAATGGGTGTTGGGGGTTTCTGGGGAATTTTACACAACCCATGTTTTCGAACCTACTCGAACCCGTGATATCTTCAACCAAAGCTAACGACTTCAACATTCGACCAGGAGACGGCTTAAAATATAGCACCTTATTAATGATATGTCGGCTAGCCTTTGTATCTAAAGCACGCAATGTATCCATTGCTTTCCTCATTGAAACCAAGCCAAAGTAGTATAAAGGAGCAATAATGACTTTCTGCTTCTGTTCACGTGCCCATATAAATAATGGACGTGATGAATGGTGGAACTGCATATCGCGGATTGCTTTTGCGCCGTCTAGGCACACCATAAGTGCACTAATAGTGCATTGTTCTGCCAAATGCAGTCGGACTGGGTGCAAAGCTTATACAATTTACGCAATATTTTAACTGCCGCCGCATGAAACACCTATGAAAATCACACGGCCATTCATATTAACTTGACACTTTGTATTTCAATGAGGTGTGTTTATATATAAATACGGTGTTGACATTTTTGTTCGGCCATGCAGTGGCCATAGTTCAGTGGTTTATAAACATTATGCTACTTAAGCCTGCCTCCCTTGAAAAGTGTTTTTAACAGGGCTGTGGAGTCGGGACTTTTTGGCCGGAGTCGGAGTCATCGCGGCGTTTTGTTCCGAGTCGGAAATTTTAAACTTTTTATTTTTGCACATAATATGTCAAATTTGGCTATTGGCCGGATTGGTAGGGTTGATATTTAATAGAATACACATAAATAGGAAAATTAGGGAAAAAAACGTGGCCAAATTAAGCTTTTTTAGTCGTAGTCGTGTTTTTGGTAAATGCTGGAGTCGGAGTCGTATTTTTTTAACGACTCGACAGCCCTGGTTCCACCAAGTATTGACAATGAACAATTATTACAGTGAATTATGATTTAAATAATCAGAACCGATTATCTCTGATATTGGTTTGCGTGGACTGCCTACCTGACGTATTATATTATAATTCTAAATTAAGTGATAATATATTTGAATATTCGACAATATGCAAAATCTTTTTATTACAACAATTAGCCGATCATAATCTTGTAACATTTACAGCAGCTGCAGACATCTCAATAAAAAGATTTTTTATACTACTTGTAAAATCTTTCGCTGCACCTAAAACAGCATGAAACTCCTACACGACCTTTCTTCTCGCTTATTCTCCGAACAACCGAGCGAGATAGCGATGTCATTTTCGATGCATGCAGCGGAGAATGTTGTTTGTTTTCATTATACTTTAATGATTCTGTATTCCTGATACATGAATTCCTTGTTTGTGAATATACTCGTGGCAATTGTTTATAAACACGTCTGTTTCTATCTAATGTTTATTATTTTCTTTTCGAGCATATTTAAGATACAAATGTGAAAATCTCACGCATGTTGTTAGAAACCAAATTCTCCGTTGGTATTTTGAAAGGGAATCTGTCCTTGGCATTACATTTCAGCATTTAAAATTTCCAACATAGTTATTATTTAAATCAGTATTATATGTATTCCAAATTAAATGTAATCGGCATGAAAACGTTTTTTCTCATCAAATCAGCCCTTTTAACGGACATAAAAAATTGTTTATAAAATGATAATGCTGGGCCTAAAACTGAGCGGCTAGCCTCAATCTCTTTGGCTGAGGTGTACACATGTTCAAATCCCAATACCGACACTTTAATAAATTGATTTTAGGATTTAGTTTTAAAAGTGACGGTTGATTTGATGAGTAAATACTCAACCACCCATTCATTTTTATCTCTATTCTCTGTAATTTTTGTAAAACTTCTTATTTTGAAATGGTATTTAACCTGGTGTCCGAATTGCTCCACACGTTCGATGGACTTGACAAAGAAATATGTACCGTTACACTATCATACATACACTAATTATTCATCAACTGATATCGGTCATACTTCTGTCACTAAATTATTGAATGTTTTTCAATCAGTCCCCTCGTTGTTTGACCAACATTGTGACAGAAGTGCATGATTTGCCGATTTACAATATGTAAACAAAAGGATAAATTGAATAGCTAATCTGAATATCACTCAATGAAGTTGCAAGACTTTCATTTAATACTAGATGATAATGTAATATTTTCTACTCTATCGACCAATGTCTTACAGACATCTTTCAGACTAAAGCAGTAATATCTTTGCAGGATAATTTATGAGTGTTTTTCAAGTGTTTGTACCCGTACATATGCCACAAATAAAAATCGATTACCGTTGTCTACTGCCATTAACACGTAACCATCGACTCGGCAATGAATAAGCAATAAAAGACAATATGTATTCTATTTGTTGTCTTTTATTGCTTAACGTTGATCTACCATAGATAATTTAATAATTATGAATCATACTAAGGCAGAAACAAATAGTCACAAACGAATGATATAAACAATTGACATACGAAATGATCGAAGACATGTTCATGACTAGAGAAAATTCTGACAACTACATAAATAAAATTTACCAACGATTATTTTCCTTCGCAGGGAAAGTTAATTGAGAAAATATGTGCCATCTTTAGTTTTGTGTAGATCTTTTGGTGTTTAGCTTATAGTATCGAGATTTTTTCGACCGGTTCCTGGGTCCGGTCCGCGGTGCAGTAGTCAACGTCGTTGGTTTCCGTATCGGACCGCCCGGGCTCGTGTCCCCGTACGAACATTCTTCTCAAAGGCAATGGGTGTTTGTGTTGCCTAAAAAATCCCTTCCCACCTTTCCGATCCCAAAAATCGAAGCGTAGCGAGAGCGATTAGCTTACCACTAGTCCTGTCCCCGAAGTCGTCTTTTCTTTCAACCCCTACTCCCCTCTAAGAAGAGAGAGGTTGAGCAACTGAGTAACAAGAAGATCTCGTAGAAAAAAACATGTTGAGATAAACTCGGTAAGGAGTCCTTATGCTCCACGCTTGGAGTGGACAAAGTAAAAAAAAAAAGTATTCCGATACGACACACTTGAGAATACTTTGAACGATCCTTCGTATTGAATCCTGAAATCATAAAAAAAGAGTAAAGAGAGAATAATATTGCTTATTTTTTGACGGAATTATTTCATTCATGCCTTCCCGATGGTTCTCAACATCTGAAACCTGGCAAAGTCTAGACTTCTGATACTATTCCTACTTTACTGTTGTAATATGTTTTCCGTTATCTCTTTCGTAAGTGGCACACTGAAAAAAATGCATCACTCCAGACAGGCGGAGCTAATTTTTGTCGCCAAAACATACAACAAAAAATACACCCAAGTCAAGAGATCTGCACTTTGGCACTTGATTTGCTTAAGTGGGCCATAATAGCAAGTAATAAATTACTCGGGAAGGTTTTATGGATAAATGATAATACTTGTATACATTTTTTAAGTCTGGTCCTTTGGCTTGACATGGTGACTGATTGAGAAGTACATCTTCATTGCAATGCAAACTTTTAGTGTCGTTTTTTTTTACCATGTCCGCTCCTAACTTGGAGTTGATGGACTCCTTACAAAGCTTATCTCGACATGTTTTTTCTACCTGAACTGCCTGTTACTCAGTTTCAGAACTCATTTTTTCAAAGGAAGTAGGGATTCAAATGACTAGAGGATAGCTAATGGGAAACGTGGGAAAGGATTTTTATCAACACAAACAACGACTACATTTGAACAGAACCGATTATTCGACAATACAGGCAATCGAACCACTGCACCACGGACCGGGCTAATCGGAGTAACCATTGGAATCAATCAACTTATTTCAAACATGCAACAGAAAATATCACACATTGAAACGGATATAATCGCGATTTAATAACAAAAAAAAAGCTTTTTTACCTAAAGGATATTCTATTTATAATGTTTGTAAATTTAATAAAATACGAAAGTGGTCCCCAGGACAAAGGTATTTCATGTCAAAAAAGATATCCATGGCCGCTATGAAAATTTATACACATGAAGTCATCAAATCGGATATAATCTAATCTTATATATAAAACCGAAACGGCGTATGTATGTATGTATGTCTGTAATTCCATTTTGCATTGTTGTTGCAAGTTGCCATAAAAACGAATATGAAAGAAAATATGTTTGAATTTTATCGGCGAAGACATTTAGTCAAAATGTAATAAATTAGTCTTCTACCAACTTTTTTCCGGCTTTTATTAATATAATAATGTTTATTATTTACGTGAAGGTATTATTTGACATTTCTTTGACAGCAAATTAGTTTTTTTCCTTGAACTTGGACATTTTAATGGGCGAGAATGGGGCTCTGTCATCAAATTAAATAAAGTTTGTGATTTTATTTTAACTCTATTTGGGATGTTAGATGTTGTGATATAATTATGTCGAATGATATAACATTAAATAATTATTGGTCGCTTAGTCCGAGCGACGCCGGGTAGCAATACTAGTGATTTCATACAATCGTATCCACCAGTCACCAAATCCTTCCACCTTTAACTTTCTTAATCAAGAGATTGAGCGACTGACTTCGATGGTCATAACGTCAATACCACATTTTAATGAGATCATACTAATCTTATCCTGAGTCTTCTTGCTTGCCATATTAACATATCACTGCCGGAAGAACATGTCGCCATTCTCATCAAGTATAAGTCAACGTACATACCATAAATTTCGGTACTTCGTTGTTTTATGCCAGGCGGCTAAACACGAAAAAATATCACTGAACCTAAAGGTTGCCTGTCGCTGCACCCCCATAAACATGGGACGGGAGGCGTCACTTGACGATTTTTGAAATAAAAACAAAGAATTCAATCCTTGCAGCCAGTTGCATAAGAACACCCAAAGCATGTAAAACTATAAAAAAAAATCGGGGAAGCGCGCGACGTAATATTATTCCGCGGGAGATTAGTAATGGACATTTAATGACGCCTTCATTTGAGGTCAGGACACGCTGGGTTTGCCAAGTGTTCTTTGCGGATGGTTGCTGAGTAGGTAGCGATTCCTGGAGTGCATACTCGGAGATCAATGCTCATTTTTTACACTTACTATAATTTTATAATCCCCGATACACTTTAGTATAGAATTTCAGCCAGAATAGATTTATGGTAATTTATTGTTATCAGAAGGTATTGCTGAATTTTGGCAGTTTATAGAGCGTCAACATCACGATGATTGAGAAGCGCTGATGCTAGGGGCAAGGCGTAAGATTAAATTATCTGGAATACATTAAAAAATACACGTATAAATCAATAAATTGCCATTAATTTGATGATTTTGTGTCGTTTCATATGGATAGCGAAGGTTTAGGCAACCTTTAGGTTCAGTGATATTTTTTCGTGTTTAGCCGCCTGGCATAAAACAACGAAGTACCTAAATTTCTTATCTGTCGTCCTGGATCAAATTCTGGATTCTGTATATTTAGAAACCATTTACCTTAGTCCGTAGTTCCGTACCTATGTTTCTATAATTAAATAATTATAAGTCCGTGCATAGTTAGAATGCATGTTCCAAAATTAAATAAATAAGTACTCATGAAGATCTTCGCCGACTCTACACTAACATCACCATTATTAGGGTTTTTTTCAAATACGTAGAGAAAAAACTTACATCCCTATTGCGATGATGTCTGTTGTGTATATTTACTTAAAGTGCATGGTCGTACTGGTGAGCGATCACTAACAATTAAATATTGTAGTAATTTTGTTGAAATGCGAGAAACCTGACGATTAATTCTGAATTCAAACATGGCATATAATCATGTGTTATGCTATAAGACAGGGGTAGCCAAACTTTTAGTCCCATACGGGCGACCTTCCTTTGAATTTATTAGTAGTAATTTTGAAGCCAAACAAAGATAATAACCAATACAATATCACTTTTAAGGTGTTCACTGTCAATACTTGGTGGAAAGGCATTATAATAAAAATAATAATACATTTTTAGTACTTTTTCCACGTAAAATTTAGTGGATCATGACCGGTTTCGCTTTGGCCACCCTTGCGAAAACACCTAGTGATTGAGAAAGCAATAAGTTAGGTTTTTTAGATATAAGAAAGGTTTTTTTTGTAAAATCTCTCCTTTAATGTTTTATATTCGAAAGATAATATATGTACAGTGGAACCCCGATGTTACGTTCTCGCATTGTACGCTTTCCCGCGTGGTGCGTTCGTTTCATTTTCCCGGCATTTAGTTCATATATAAAACTTTCCCGCATTCATCGTTTCCGCATTAATCGTTTGTATTATACGGTCCCTTGAAAGACGTAGAATCGGGGTTTCACTGTATGTATATACATTTTCTAGCTGGGGCCTAGTGTGACATGTGAATGTATTATCCTCACACACCGATGAACTGTTTAAGGTAATCGTAAATGGTCTTAATTCCTAATCATATAAAATAACCCGAATTATTATCAATAATTGTTTTGGTGATTTAAAATAACTAATTCCCTATTTAAACGGAATAGTAAAATGTCGGTAAATAAGAATGTCTTTGAATGAATCAAAATTTCGCCATCTTACCTTATCGAATGATTTTTATTCAAATATGTAAAATTCCAGCGTCATCGTTCTACGTTGCTCAACGAATCTCGACAGCTTAATTATCTTCCTGCGTTGTTTATTTATTTATTTTTTATTCCCGAGTATGGAAGCATCTTTCTCTTTCAAGAGATGCAACAGACAGACGGCCCCTATAATAATGCCCGGCTATGTAATCGCCAACGACGTATTGAGTCATTATAAATTCTGACTCGAAGTTCGTGGACTGAGTTTCGGTTTATAGCATAACATACTATTAACCAACCGGTCCCGACCAATAGAAAAACAAAACTGTGATACTATTTAGCCGAAGTTGGATGGCTAGATAATGATATTTATTGCATCAAAAACAAAAACTATCGAAGAACGAAATACCAAAATACATGTGTCAAAAATTCCGAGGCTGTCAAACTTTTGAAAATAGAACGTTTTTAAAAACAAAAGACAATAGAGATGTGATATTTGATTTTATGGCCATCGAATAGATGGAATATTATACAGGAAAATATTATTATAATCGAAAACCGTGGCTTAGTGAAATTTAATATGTGCTTTTAATAGTTATTCTTATTAATATTATATAACTATTCGTTGATTGAATTTGGCAAAATTTTCGACATAAAATGATTCATGAGATTTAAACATATAATTTTATTTGAACCGCGCGAGTTTCACCTTCGGCATCTTCAGCCATTTCAAATGCACGGATCAACTAGAACTGACGCAAACTAAATAGTTTTTGTCGTTTATATGTCGTAAACGGAATAATCGTTGTTTTATTGGATTACGTACCCTGATTATGTACCGTTATTATTACTAGTAAATGACCACTGCCAACATTACATACCAGGCATACAGTTAACGGCTTACTCAAACATTATTCAATTCCACAGTTACAGCGTTTAGTCAATTGGTCACAAACAGCTTTCTAATAAAAATAAGATATCAAATGTTTGTAGTTCTGGAGTTGTCAATTGTTGTCAAAAACACAAAAAATTATTATCTATGGTCCTCCCTAAATAGTAAAACCAGTCTACCAATTGAAATCCCATTGGGAAAATCTATCACAACTTATTCATTTGAAGATGTATTAACTTCTTTTATTAATTTTATGATATGATTAAATTGATTGTCAATACTTTCATCACGACCATTTGTGACCAAATCAACAAGTGTTGGTAGTGGCTAATAAGTGAGGTTATGAGTGACTGATCACCGTAAACGTTGCGAGGTCGAAACCAATCACGGAGAAAATTCCTCAAACCGATGAAACCAGACACCGAGAGCAGCTTTTTGTATTATTTTTTTCTTCGCCGAACACGACTCCCGATAGAGGTTTTTGTAAAACGTGGTGATGATCATTATTGGGAACATTACGTAACAGCGGGTTTGCGCCAGTTTTTTTTTTGTTGTGGTTAACATTTATCTGGATTAAAGATCTACATAGATAAAAACACACGTAACACGTTACAACATAGTAACGGACTACTGGATAATTGACTATTTATTTAATTAATAATATTAATTACATGTCTAAAGTAATCGAAGGTGCTCGAGATATTTTGATTTTGCAGTGACGCAGGCACAAACTTTTTAGCTTTAATGATGTCGGATAATTAATACGTGTTTTTTGTCAATTAAAAAATATATTTATACTATATCAGAATTCAAAACTTTGACGAAGGTTGGGCTGGCTATAAATAGCTTTCGAGTATTTTACATTACCATTGAAAAAAAACATTGGCATTCTATGATAATGTAGTCATGTCTTAAAGTATTTATATAATTTTCTTTTTATTGCAAGCTAACTATCTAAATCAGTGCATTCCAAATTTGGGGCCGTATATTGTCTACAGGAGTCACACAAAAAAATATTTTTTATTTCGGGGGTCGTTGCATGCAAAAGTTTGGGAAGCACTGATCTAAATAATTAAAATACATAATTCATTTAGGAGTCAATTACAAGAGAAATATATAAAAATAATTTACCGAGTGAGAGACGCGCAGTGAGGTGATGGTTTTAAGCCATGTCCTCTTCTAATCTGAAGCATATAGACGTATATTTCCTAAAACAGCGGCTTATTACTCAAGCATATATATTGCCGTATTTTTTTATGTCGAGGTGGACTAATAATTTAAGGTTCTCTTGTATTTAAAAAAAAATTTACATTCTGAATAGTTTTCAGTATTATTATTTAAATAATGATAAAGGTCAGTAATTTCTATATACATATTAAATAATGCGAAGGGTTGAATTACACGAGCAGAAGTCAAGTCGCTACAAAGCACTTCTCTATAAATTAAATCCTATAAACTGCATGTCGTTGTATTTGTAAAAAAAATGGTATTTAATCATTATAAATATGACCATACACGTTAACATGAGATGCAAAGATAATAATTACGTAAGAATACTTATGTTATAGTTCTCATACCATATTACGTCATCTGTCATATTTCAATACTTCCACTTACCTCTGCAATAAGATATTTCAAAACTATGTATAATAAGTTTGAAATACTAAACGTCAGTCGTGACAGTTTGTTTAACTGCTTTAAATATCAGTTTCTCAAGTAGTTAGTCGTAGAAATGAAATACATTTATTCTCTTTTCCATACCAACTTTTGTAGGTAATATAAGACTTTTTGTATTTTTTTTACTTCCCGAGCCAGGCTTGGTGCAGATTTTATCAGCGTTTGTAAACCTGTGTGTCCATATTTTATATTACAATAAAACGATTTAAATGTGCTGTAATTCAAAGTACACACTTATAAATATACACTTATCCCTCGATTTACGCAGTACCCATTTTACGCGGTTGGGAAAAAATCACATTTGAAAAAAAAATCAAACATATTTTGTGATTAATTACGTATTTTTACCCCAGGAATGTCTACTCGTATTTGACGTAAAAGAAACACAATCTCTTTGGATATGAAGATTCAAATTCTGGATTCCCTCCAGAAAGATGATAGTTTTGCATCTCTTGCAAAAACTTATGGAATTAATGAATCTACTAGTAGTCCGTACAAGTAAAAAAAACGAAATAGCTGTCAGAAGAAGTGTCGCCTCTGGATCCCTTATTAGTTCTAAATGTACCTCATGACAACAAACATGTTATAAATTTATGTCGAGCTAATAAATTTCTTTCTTAATATATTTTTTTTTATGCAGATATATGTAAATATGTGTTTTGCGCGGTTTTCTGGAATCTATCCCCCTACTTTATATGAGCTTCAAGTCTCTATTTACGCGGTTTTTTTCTTTCTGGAACCTATCTTCCGTTTTTGTATGAGCTTTAAGTCTCGATTTACGCGGTTCCGATTTACGCGTTTTCGATTTACTCGTTTTCTCTAGGAACGTATCTACCGCGTAAATCGAGGGTTGAGTGTATAATTGTCGGTCCCTGTGGTCTAGTGGCAAGAGATTTGCCCCAGCGATCAGGCGGATCAAGTCCCGGCAAGGTCAGATTTTTTCAATTGAAAAAGAGATCTTTGGCACGGTTGTACGTAATTTTTAGTTGAGTTGTTCTCGACTGGTTCATTATTTATCATCGAGCTTATCTTGTATTATTTTCACAATTAAAAATATTTGGCGCTCTAACCTTAGCTGTGATGTCAATTTTTTTTTTTTATTAAAAATAAATAAATGCAAACATGTTGTTAATACCATAATTTCATCTTTCGGTATTTTCTGACATTCCAAGTAAAAAGTTTATATCGTTGAGATCTAAGAATAATGAAATAAAAAATATCAACTATATTGAACGACTATGGTGATCTGAAATCATTTAGCACCGATTTGACGTTATTGACGTCCAATATATATTATTATTTAAATATAAATTTGCACACTCAATTATCAAAGACCAAAGATAAATTATAAAGTTTGACATCATAGAAATAAAAGTTTTGTATTCGTAGAAGGTTCCCCAAGTAAACTTATTGTATCGAAAAATGCTTAAACCCGCACCATATGGGGCTGCTAAGAAAGGAACTGTAGACATCATAATCCTCTTTTCAACCCAAGGATCCCATCTTTCTTTTTCTCTTTCTTTATGTGACATTTTTGAAAAAAATCAGAAATTTTATGTCTCTACTAATGCTTTGAACATTCTGAATGCAAAATGTTTTGTGGGTGGTGGAGTCTTGATTTAAGATAATTTAAAATTATTTAAAACATATCTGATTCATATAATTTGGAATTTATAGACTCCTTACTGATCATTTCAATACAACGAGATAAACGAACGTTTATTTTAAGCAATTAGGTTAGCAAAGGGGTTAGGTTATGATCCGACTGTGGGAAGGAATACAAACATCACCTACAGCTTTGATTCAAAGATTTGAACCCTTGATTGCCAAAGTACGTTTACTGTCGTGTCTACTAAAAACTAAAAATATATAAAATATGAGTTATTTTACAACAACCTTCAAACACTTCGATTTAATCACTTTTAAGGTGTTCACTGTCAATACTTGGTGGAGTGGAATTATAATAAAAATAATAAAACATTTTTAGTACTTGTTCCCCTCATTAAATTTATTGGATCAGGACCGGTTTCGCTCATGGCGAGCATTGTCAACTGATCAATACTTCGATTTATCATCATTACTTGACCGCCGCCGAATTAAACTTTACATGCCGGAACTAAAATTGTCCCCATAGATTAGATATCTCAAAATTCCATTTAAGTTGTATTGTTTTCATAAACATATAGTTACAAACAAATTTGATTGATTATTGCACAGCATTCGTTAACGGTCAAGTTATGTTTCATCTTTCTTTTTTTTTATATATTTTGCATTACAGCTTACGCCAATGCGCCAAATATTCTGAGTTGTGAAAGTCATACGAGATTCTCGATGGTAAATAATGTATCAGCTGTGCACAAAATCAACGATAAATAACATACACCCAGCCCAAGATCTCTTTTTTTTCAATTGAAAAAATCTGACCTTGCCGGGAATTGAACCCGGGTCTCCAGATCGCTAGGACAAAGCTCTTGCCACTAGACCACAGGGACCGACTTGTAGTAGTATTGCACCTAAAACAAGGCTCTATATTTTAACTGTAAGATGAAAGTAACGGATAGATTCTCGATGAAACATTACTAATTTAAATGATTTCCAATTATAAAAGCAATTTATTTTTGTGGACAGATACGTCAATTTGTATGTATTGAGAAGACCTTTATTCCGGCTCCCACGTAAATCGAGAAGGAGCCTCCTATCCGACACTCAGGAGAGGGATTTTGGGGACGGGTAAAGAGAAACATGGTACTCTTATAAAGAAAAGACGATCTCAAAGCGTTATGTGGGTGCGGTTAGCATCCATTATTTAATTGTTTATAGTTAACACAGACTTTACACACGGATTTAGCACAGATAGATTAACAATGCACGTTACGTTCTACAACACATAATACACGACTATTATTATTATTATTGCGAAGGCGATATCAGGAATTTACTAGAATTTATCTTTAGGGAGAGGATTAGGAGCTTGCAGGCCACTTCCAGCGCTTACCACAACTGTAAGACTTCTCTGGCAAGCGCGTGCTCTCTCCCTACTACCCAGTCTCTAACTGCTGTATGAAAACAAACGGTTACTTTAGAAAGAAAAAACAATGGCCGTTTCAAAAATCGTTAACACGTGCGCCCGCCGATAAGGGATTATTTATCGCCTAACGAACTTTTTATGAAGCATATGCACTGTCGGGCGTCAAGAGATAAGAGAAATTGAAATAACTCTATATTGAATCGCTATAGATTTCAATATAGATTATTATAAGAATCAATTTATTTCCTGATATCGACTTAAACTCATAGACTGAGGTGAAAAATAGATCGTTCGAGAGAGTTCTGATGACCTACCACATAAGGCGGTGTCAGTATACAATTTAAATTCAAGGCGGCATTAGACATAAATAAAAAATACTGATTCATCACAATTCATTGCAATGTTCATATGGTAACGCAAATGTTCTTAATGTTTATTCAGAGCTACACCCTGGGCAGTAATACTTGGCTATTTAGAAGACAAGCCCTGAATACAACAATTGCAGCATGTTTGCATTGAATTTTTGCTATATCTTTATTTTTCTCACATATCAAACTGCGGCTGGTATTGAATAATGCACTAAGTTTGCTCAGACACATTAGCATTTGACATTTCTATCATGATCAAATTCTAAGAAATGACGATATCCTTGAAAATTGGTTGCATTGATAGCAATTGATTGTAGAACAAAATCGTATATGTTTAACTTACTTCAAAATAGTTTATTAATTTATGTAAAGGGTCTTTTTATAAGGACGCTTAGTTTTGAAATGTAAATAAAACAAGTTGTTTGTGAGATTTCGACTAAATTTTAATTTCATTTGTAAGTATATTTTACGGCATTAAATATGGAATATAGCATCAAATGTCTGCCAATATCCATTCATTATAAAATGGGCTATGTCGCTAAAGTTGACTTTTTTGACTAATTTGGGTAAACTTCCAACTGCTCCAGAACACAATCAGGCGTTGTCTGTGGTCGTTTACCTGAAGTTCCTTGGTTAGTTGGATTTTATACGGGTGCAGACATAAGGCCCGATTCAAAATTCGCCAAGTTGAAGTCGCAGAAAAGCCAAGTTCTTGTGAACAACGAGAAATAAGCTGCCTTGGGTTTTCCTGTACACTATCACACACAGCAGCAATGTTTTCACCAGATATTGTATTTTGATGACGTACAGGTAGGTGTTGGCCGACTATTTACCAAACTGGCTAACTCAAATTTGGCCACTAAACAATGAATAATCTACTCAGCAGGACAAAGTAACATATTTTGAGCGTCCCTATTGAAATACCCTATATTACTAGTATTGCTACCCGGCTTCGCTCGGTAAAAATAAAATTTAAATAAAATAACAATCCATTAAAATCGTTAAATCATTAAATATTTAATTAAAATCATTAAATCGGTTAAAATAAAATTAAAATAAAATAACAATCCATTAAAATGTCCAAATTCAAGGAAAAAATCTAATTTGCTGTCATAGTAATGTCAAATAATACCTTCACGTAAATAATAAACATTATTATTAATAATAAAAGCTGGGAAAAGTTCAGTAGAAGACTAATTTATTACATTTTGACTACATGTCTTCGCCGATAAAAATTCAAACATATTTTCTTTCATATTCGTTTTTATGGCAACTTAATGACCAACAATGCAAAAGGGAATTATAGACCCACAGACATACATACGCCGTTTCGGTTTTATATATATAAGATTTACTCCGACTGCATTTTTATTTATTTATTCCACAAATGGCTCCCGTTCATTTTGTAAAGTTGGATATTTACCATATCCTGAATAATTTTAAAATGGACTGTCCGGACTGGTAATCGAGAAGTGCCGTTGAGAATGAATGACTTTTTGTATATGTATATTACCATATCCGCTCCCAGTCCCAGCTTGGAGCATATGGACTCCTCATGGAATTTATCTCAACATATATTTTTCTAAGAAGACTGCTTGTTGGATAGTTGCTAAACCTCTCTTTTCCGAAGAGAGTATGAATGGAAAGGATACGAGGACTAGTAGTTCGCTAATCGATGTCAATACGCGTCACTCTTTGGGATCGGATCGGATTTATATAAATAGTTCAAATATTGTTTAACCATGTCCACTCGAGTATGTAGACTTGCTACCGCAACCTATCAAGAGAAGTTATTTTATTAAAAAATAGTAAGTAATTTTTGTACTTATTCTGCAATGAATTAATTTATTAAGATCAGGATTATGCTCACGATGAGCGAAACCGGTCCGGATCTCATTAAATTAACTGCTTTTATAGTACAAAAATGTTTATTTTTATTTTTAATATGGTACCTTTCCACCAAGTATTTACAGTGATCATCTTACAAGTGAATGAATATAATTAAGTATTTCGACTGAGGGTGCTTGATGGAATTTCAATATCAAATTAGAATTTTGTACTTTTCCATGAGTTTTGTCGCTAACGACCCGGGTTTCGCCTTTCGGCATCTTCAGGCATTCCAAGTGCACGGATGTACTTGAACTGACGCGTAGTAAACAGTTTGTATCGTTTATATACAAAAATATAAGTAGGTCACTAAGTTAAAAGGTTATTAAAATGTAAATTCGCGAAATTTGAATGAATAAAAGTTTCAATGATTTAAGTGGGTTTGTTATAATTACGGGGATTTTTGAAAATATTAATGACCAGATGATAACATAAGAATACATAAGAATATTTAAAATAAATCTAATCTAAGTGAATGAATGCTGTTATTAGAAATGTCTGCAATAATTATTATTTTAACATCTGGTAAGCTTACCATGTAAAGTTTTCCAAATAGGTACGAATCATTTTAAAGTCCATTTCAAGTACTTACTATAAACGCCACGGACTTTCTCGGCGCTTTTTGTTGTTGTTTTGTTTCTTTATTCAAAATAATACTACCCAATGTCCGCTCAAACGTCCCTAATTTACCGTAAGCCCCCCGAGCGCGTGTCTCGGTATCCGATGGCTTCATTTCTCCCATCTCAAAATGTCTATTTTGAAAGATGACTCTTTTTTTCATTCGGCCCCGAAACCATCTGTTGTTACGTGGCGGGATTTTGTGCCGGGATTAAAACACGAAAAAAAAAATACAACAGTTTATGAGCGTTGTTGCCGTATTATTATTACTGTGGCCTGTACTGGTGCAGTCTGAATGCAGCAGCGTGGGTGTGTTGAGTAAATCTAAATGGAAACTTCCTCGTTAGAAGTGCACGTATATGGTATATAATGCAGTTAATTCAAGACTGTTTTCGTACATACAACGGTGGGCACTATTTTTATAAATATTAGTAGGCATTTCCATGTTATGAGCTCTCTATTATCACTTTTTAACGATATCGCATTTAACAGACGTTCAAAAATTGTAATTGTACAAAAACCTAACACTGTGAAGGTTTTTAATTTCTAACGGAAGGGCTCTGTTTGATAAAGTATAAGAAGTTTAAACCGAGAACCATTATTTTCGATGATCCTCCATAGGTTAAAAAATAAAGTTAGCTGAGCTCTTGAACTGGCTTCACCAAGGATTTCTCACCACTCGAATTTCAAATTTTATATTCATACAGATACAGAGAGCAAATGTTTCTCGTTGCTTTTACCCTTTTCATTTGAAATATGTATGGCATTTTACTATTGTATTAAAAAAATTGGTGTCTGTAAAGTCGGTTTACGGACGATAGTTTAACGTGACAACGTCATAAGAAAACATTGATGAAATGATTGCATACTTTTATGAATAAAATGGAATCATTTTTATTGAATTATCATTATTTTGTATGGATTCGATATTTTGTATATTTGTTATACGTTAATCAGAGTTTTAATATGCAAGAATTAATTACCTTTATTGCCGCAATTGTTGTTGTAATATAAACAATGAAAACCACATTAACATTTCACTTCACTTTATAAACAGTTGTAAACAGATCACGTGTAGGTAATGTAGGTGTATAAGTTGTGTGCTGCCGCTGTCTCTTTTCTACTCAGACGCATCGACCAATCGAGTGAAAGAGAGATAGATGCGGCACAATCCGAACGGTAGGCCGATCGTGCCTCTCTATCGCTTATCCGCGCTCTCGCTCGCACGCTTGCCTTCGGCGCAACGCGACAAACGGGACAATGAGTCATGTTTTTTCGTGCGTGCAGCGGGCGTTCATCGATTTATAAGACGTTGTCACGTCAAAAAAAAGCAAAGCGGTGAATCCTTACGTCATGCATCATAAATAAAGATTCTTTTTTATATTCGACCCCTTCTTACCTAACCTAACGTTACGTGCTTTGCTATTCGATGTTTGAAATCTTGTAGAATGTATTGTATTTTATTCTTGAGTTGTTTTCGGCCGAGTTCTCACGTGATTTGTATATCGGATTGGCAATTACAATCAGATATTGTATGTATATGATTTTTTTATGATAATGTTTTATAGAGAACAACGACGATAAATTTTAAAGTAAGTACACTAACAATAGACAATCATATGGTAATGAAACAATTATTATATCGCTTAATGTCTGTACTTAATCTTTTTGGTGATCTGCTCCACGCCATTTGAACTTTAATGCTGTTTTTCCCACATTTCCAAGAATTTGTTAACGACGTAATAGAGTTCGTTTTTTTGTTGTTAATTATGGTAAATAACAAAGATTTAAAATTCAAAACAACAAGTCTTAAGCCAATGTTTTTTGAAAACTGAAATTCACACTGAATTCTTAAATATTTACTCTGCATTAAAATTCCGCTGTGCAGTAATGCAAATAAGAAGTTAATTCATATACAAATATTTTGATGCTGTTTGCAAAATTGATCTACATTTCAACATGATGATTGTTATGATTTCATCTTGAAGAAAAATCGCGTGCAAATATACTATTAATTTGTTATTACAAATAGGTCGTGTGCGAGTCTTTTTTGGCTTCAAATTCAATTCATGTACGGAAGGTTACATGAATTGATTTCCAATCTTGACATCTATATTTTATACAAACACTATAAACACCAATGATGCACAACCTGCATCAACATGCTTGCATGATTTTTTGTTTCTTTTAATACAGGGGTCCCCAACTTTTCGGGCTTCAAATTTCAAGTGACGGTTGGTGACATGGATTGGGGATTGCAAAACAATGATTCAACTATTTTCCGTACACGGAAGAGAAACAGTTGTACACGAACATCTGAATTGAAAGTCCATGCTATGAAGTATTGAATAGGAAAGATCTCTTGCAAAATGGTTGAATCTTCCTTTAACCCCTAATCACCCCGTCACCATAACTGGTCATTAAGAATATTATAAAATATAAGAATATTATATATAAAAAAGACATTTATTGCGGCCCAATATGACACATATCATTCACCTTTTATCTTCGGAACTTTTAACGGACGATAGGAGAACAATATAAAATATTGTTTTCACATATAAAACTTAATTTCTTTATTGATTGATGAACTATCTGAGAATTGATTGTATAGCCCATCTCCCAAAAAGGTTGTGCATCACTGCTGTACACTGTAACTTTAAACATACACTGTTTCTTTATTATTTTAAACCAAATATTGCCTTACTTAACAAAGTGGATTTTTTCTATATTGTAACATAATTTCCCCACGATGATTCATTACCTAATACCATGCGAGTGCAATATGATACATTCTTCGTCTAACATAATTGAAAACACATGGGGGTGATCCAATTTATACTACTAATATTTCAAATGCCTGGAATACTCACATTCATATTCATTAAGAATATTTAAACTTATGAAATCAACATGTCTCTTAACTGAGTCCACTAATAAACTTATGTTCATTTTATATCGTATGGGTGAAAAGGTTTTTTTATGTATCTCTGACATCTATGCATTCGAACACTAATTAAATTAACTAATAAATCGAAAAAATCGACTGAAAAAACCTGTAATTGATCGCACTGGGGAGCAAACCAGTTCACACCCGACCGAAGATGATGTCGTTGACAATACGGCTGATTGCCAGATCTGGTATAATCCCACATCTTTATAGAGGTGTACTTGCTAACGCAGAGCCCTCTGGATACTGACTATAAAGCCGATTAATATTTTAGTCGATGGATACTAAAATCATAAGTACTAGGGATGAAAATACGGGTATTTTAAGGCAGTATTCTGGTCTAGAGGCTGAAATTTTAGGTGTTTTTGCAAGTGCTATAGAAAAAAAGAAAACAATTTACCGTCAATTTTTTTACCAGATATTTATTAATATTTTAAAAATATACAAAAAAATATTCAAACCAAAAAACTAATAACCTAATAAGTTACAGGCTGGTAAAGTAGGGGTCTCAAAAAAATGACGCTCCATAGTTGCCACCATTCCAACTTTTCTAGTCACCTAAAATATAATTAAAAAATATATCCTTAATTGGTAAAGATGTCATTTTTGCGCATATCAGAGAAATGTAAAAATATTTATTTTTCGCAAAATGGCCGAGGTTTGAAAAAAAAAATCGTTTTTTTCCTGTTTTTTTGAGACTTTTTTTAAAATAATAAAAATTGTTTTTTTTATACAATCTTGATATGCGCTATAACTGGATGTATTAAGAAGATTCACACCAAATTTCATGTAAATCGGTTTAGTAAAACTTGAGATATCATGGCAACTATTTTGAAAAAAGTAGTTTCGAGATAAACGTGTTTAAAGTTTTGGGCGAAGCTTCGCTCCGCCCAAACCCGTTAAATACTCCGTCACTAAAGTAGTTGTATCTCTGAAAATACTCGGAATTTCGAAAAGTCCCTTGAAAATAAATATTCTTAAAGGTTTGAACTTTGATAATATGCAAAAAAAAATTAGACCAGAATACTGCCTTAAGCTAATGATATTTTATTTTACATGCATTTGTTGTTTTTTTCTGCAGCTAGACTTATTTGAAAATATTTTTTTAAACTTTGCACATGTCCTCACCCCAGGTGGACGTTTTATGACGAAGCGGCACGTTCGGAGTTTATGTCAACATATTGTTTTGGCCTCACGAGAACTGTTTGTTTTTACTCAGTTGGCCCCTTATCTCAAGTCCAGTTTGGATTCCGACCGGGCAAATGTAGGGATGGAAAGGAACACGTTATGACTAGGACAGCCCGCAAACTAGTGATTAGCTAATCAACGCTGTCTTGGCCTCTTATTTTATACAAATGCAGACAGGTCGCTCTTAAGGATCGGAAAGATTTAAAACCGGGTTTTAACAACACAAACAACCACGCGTAAAACCAATGGGGTGCTCGTACTGGAATAATTGAACGTCTTATTTGCAATCTCAAACAAAAACCGACCTTCTCCCCAAGGGGGAGTCATGGTCCAGGGCACACAATGAACAACGATGACACTGCGCCACGGACCGGTCATATTTGCATTTATATTGATCAAAAATAACAAATAATACAATTTGAGTAAATTTTTCATGAAATTGTCGATATCAAATGAGGCAGACAAAACCCTGGAGACAGATGCGGACCACGTAGGGAACGCCTCGCTTATGAATTTTTAAAAACACTCTCATTGGCAGGCCATTTGGACTTGATGTTTTGACCCATTTTATGGCGGGAAGATCTTGAACAATGGAAAATATTCTGATACCTTCGCCTGGACGCCTTTCGCGCCCATGCAGTGGAGGAATCGACGATAAAGGGGCGGCAAATTGTAAACGCCCGTCTTATGAGGACTTTTTTGTTAATGATTGGAAGCCAGGCATATCTGGCCATGTTCCCAAGCTCTTCCAGCTGGCGCCATAGGTAACAACTTCAACAAATTGTTGACCACATACTGTGGCCTCAAACTGCGAGAAGAGTTGCTCAAGGTGGTAAGACCTTCTGTCGGACCCACGGGACATGCGTTTTTATGGCTGGCTAAAGACGTCGATGGCGTACGGCAACAGAGCGGACCTTTAGTCCGCGACGATTAAAAATGAACTGTTATTTGGTCGCGGTGTAACTACGCAAATATTCGTCTACGTAAGACGCCCTGTTAGAGAATTAAATTGTAACGAAAATTATAACATAACATTACTTCGTAAAAGACGTATAACCGATAAATCATGGTGATTTGGCTGCCGACTTTTGATTGTTATCAATATCATAAGACGTTCCGAAAACTATTTTCAACACCATGTGATCTTTTATTAAGCCCACAATTTTACAGAAAATTAATTGTATTATAAAATCTAAAACACAGATTAGAGTGTATCGCGAATGTGTTTATTGCGAACAGTGTCAACATATATTCCAATCCAACAGCAATTTAAAGTAAATTTATGATGTCTCTTTCATGCGAATCACTTGAAGATGAAATGAATCATAGGGTGTTAGTCGCATTGTGTATTCATTTAAATTGATGTAACGTCACATTGTTTTGTGTTAATTTAAAACATGCTTGCATGATTTTTTTGATTATTTTAATACAGAGGTCCCCAACCTAATTGGATCCGAAAGCGTATTTAAAAAAATGTGGGGCGACGGGTGTGAACATTTTTTTCTAAGAATATTATAAAAAGACTATGATTTTTTCAACCATGTCCGCTCCCAACGTATAGCACGTGGACTCTTTGCGAAGTTTTTCTCAACATAAGTATTTTACTACTTTCTTGTACTTTTAGTTGCTATAGATCTTTTTTTCGATTTAAGTGAAAACTCGCTGAAAAGATTATCAGTTTCCATTTTTTCTTATTATGCCTCTTATTGAACTCAATCTGCAAAACATGAAGCTAATTATATATTGTATTTAATTGCCAAGTAAAATGATTGACAATAAAGGAGGCCATTGGCTCGATAGTAGTAAACTGCAGAAATCTCTTTTCAAACTGTTTTTGAATCAGTTGAATGTGCGTGACAAATAATTGCACGTTTAATTCACTGTTACCTACTATTTACTTCAAAGACTTCATCTGTCGATGAGATATACACAAAACTGTTTTTATGACCTGCCATTTAATTGAAATGCATTGCATTTTGTCGAAAATGTTTCTGTAATTCTGTAACCACCCAGTAGAGTAAAATAATCCAACGAATATTCTCAATTTATCTCAATTAGAAGCGCCAAGAGTCGAGACATATTTTGCAAGCTGTTCGGCTGCATTTGATTGCATGCGATGTGTTACTCAGGCTAATTTATTTGACATAGCAAGATTATTTATAAGGAGTTTTTTGATTGAGTGTGTTTTTTACAATAATAATTGTCAACACTGTCGTATATAACTCGAGATTTTTCAAATCAATCGTCATCAATCGAGATCAATCGTCTCACACACTGCACAGGCAATAGTAGTCCAGGGCTGTGGAATCGTTGAAAAAAAACACGACTCCGATTCCAGCATTGACCAAAAACACGACTACAATTACGACTAAAAAGAGTTTTAATTTCATGTTTTTCCCTACTTTTCCTATTTATGTGTATTAAATTAAAGGTAAATTATGGATATATGGTCACGGGACAGAATCCCAATTCTCTCGAGCTAAGCTCAAAAAATTTATACATACTGGATTATAATTATTATAAAATGTGGAATCAAAATGTCTAAATCTGAAGAATATTTCTGATTATTGTATGAATTCTGAAAGAACAATATGTTTTTTAATATTAGCCTATAATAAAATTATTCTTTTCATTTTAAAAAAATAATAAACTTATTTAACTGTCTCTATCTGTATAATATCATTATTTGTGTAGTTTGTGGTTGCATTTTTGCTCCTGTAAATTAATACAACTCGATTTCATACTTATTGCGAAGTTTTCTTTAGGATCTTCTATTATAATAAATTTAAAAATTAAAGACGAAACATTTCAAAAAAAAATCGTAAGCCTTACATTCATTTCATAAACTTATTTTCATAAATTTTACAAAAATTCTTTGAGGATGGTTCTATTATAATAAATTAAAAATTAAAGACGAAACATTTCAAAAAAATCGTAATGGACTTTCAATTCAGATTTCATTAAACTGTTTATTTTCCGCATAAATCTTTACAAAAATTCTGTCCCGTGACCATATCTATAATTTACCAAATTCATCAATAAATATCAACCAACCAACATCAAAATATCCAAATTGTACATGAATAAATAAAAAGTTCAAACTTTTTAAAAGTTTTCACGACTCCTTCTACGACTCCAGCCACTACTATGTCTGCTCCCAACTTGTAGCATATGGACTCCTCACTGAGTTTATCTCAACATATGTTTTTATACGAGAACTGCTTGTTACTCAGATGATCAACCTCTCTTTTTTCAAAGAGAGTAGGGAAGGAAAGGATACGAGGACTAGGGCAGGACTAGTGATTAGCAAATCGCTGTCACTATGCGTCGCTCTTTGGGATTGGAAAGGCGGGAAGGGATTTTCAACAACACAAACTCCCATGCCTTTGAACAGATTTATCGACTGAAAAAATGTGCTCGTACCGGGAATCGAACCCGGGCGGTCCGGCACGCAAGCCAACAACATTGACACTACAAATAAATTATCGTGAAATGATTAAAAGCATAACAATCCATTTATTTGTATTCTCTCTCTTATTTCCAGAACATTCCGCTTTCACCGTTCTATATTTCCGTTCTCGTAATTTAAATCTACACAATTTATTTATATACATAGAAAGATGTTGTATTTTGCATTATGGGCATGTAAAAAGAAGCCATTATATGTGAAAACTGTAGCTCTTTGTTACGTGACCGAAAGCGCAAAACTGCATTGTGTATTGTAATTGCATCCAAGTCTTGTATGTATTAATAAATTCGAAGCGAAACGTCTCGCGAGGCGGCCGCGGTGTCGTGAAATTTGTACATAGTGTTGCACTTATCCCATAAAAGGGACATCACTTGCGAAAATAACATGTTTTCAAGACTCGGGGCCCAGACGTAAAGCTCCGTACTCACTCACCCGCAAACAAGTCCCGCGAACACTTGAACGATTTTGTTAAATTACCTATTTAACTCGGCTAGATTCGGCGATAGTAATTTCATTTATTGAAATATAAAAATTTATAACCTGGCTATTTCACGGATTGCATTGTGAATATGTCCGGCACCTTTCCAATATCCGTATATTCGAATATTTGAAAAATTCAATGGAATAATACTCGTTATTTGTATTGATGTCATCAATTTAAATAATCAAAATAGATAATGACAGGATAAATAATAACAGGGCTCGGTGTTGGTGTCGGTTGGAGTCGGTGAAAAAAAGTCCGACTCAGACTCCAGCAATTACCAAAACCACGATTCCGACTCTGACATTGACCAAAAACACGACTCCGACTCCAACTAAAAAAGGTTAATATCCAATAAGCCAAATTTGACATATTAAATGCAAAAATAAAAAAATTTTCAAAATTCCCGACTCCGAGTACTTTTCCCGACTCCACAGCCCTGAATAATAACCCAGTGATACGATAAGAAAAATAACAATGTATTTTAATTCTATAGAAATTGTTTTATATATTTGTTGATAGCTTTTTCGGCTACGCCCTCGTCAGAACTATGTGCTATGCCATCTATTGGTTCTGACAAGGGCGTAAGCCGAAATAGCTATCAACAAATATATAAAATAATTTCTGTAGAATTAAAACACATTGTTAATTTTCTTACCGAATTATAACAGAGTTCTACCAAGTAAATGCCTACTCAATCAATAATAACCCAGTGGCTTAAAACACATTAATGTATTACATATATTAATTTAAATCGATACAATGTATCGTCATTTCGCGCACAACATCTTTTTGCGGACAAACGTACATCAGGAGATAATCAATAAAAACTGTTGAAAAAGTTCTATGTGTAAGTTTTAATTTATTGTACATTTAAATCCAACATGAAATGAAGGTGGAATTTATAATATATAAAATTTCTATGATGTTTTCCTTGAATTCTAAACATATCGACAAAATATCTCAAGTCGTGTGTTGTCACATAGGATATTTTGTGTTGCACGATTATTAATGTCGGCACTCGGCACATAGGATATATTGGAAACCGGAATATTTAGGAAACTGAATAAAACATTCTTATGCCAAATATTGTATCACATCGACAAAAAAATAAATAAGAATCCAATGGTAATGGTGTAAATAACTTGTTTTCGCCAAAAACATCACATAGGAGATAGTGTGCGGGACACGACGGTATATGAAAACACTGGGTTAGCGAAAAATATCATTTGTCTATGCTTTTATCTTCATCTATTTTGTTTATTCAAACACCATAATGCTTATTCGAGACACGCGCTGACAATTAATAGGTGTTAATAATTGATATGTCTCGACAGAGATATGTATAAAAAAAAATGAAATTACCACATTTTATTGTTCGAATATATTTTCAAATATTCTTTTTTTATTAAGTGCTGTTATTCGACATGCAAATATTTATTTTCTTCGAATGTCACGCTTAGTAAAATAGTCAGTAAAATAAGATAGTTACCAATTAAAATTTTATATTCGATTTCAGTTACTGTCAGGTTTTAAATATCGCCGCTATAAAATGTGAAGTTCTTTTTTTAAAATTTTAGCTAATCTTTTTTTGTTTTCTTTTGTTTCAGGTAATTCAAATTTTCACAAACTACCTATTCGAAGCATTCGGTAACCGCACATAAAAGACGTTCAATCTCCTGCCAATGTCTTTCCTTTATGAGGATTTAGCATTGATAAAGCGATAAAGGTATGTAAATACATTTATAAAACCATGTGCGCTTCTAATATACGGCATATGAACTCATAATGGGTTTATCTCAACGTAAGTTTTCTACGAGAACTGTTTGCTAATTACCCAGTCGTTGGCTAAGAGTCCCGTTGATGATTCGAGCCCGTAGGCTCCGCAACCAAAATCAACATCGTTGGCAATCGACCGCTCTAAATATAATATAAAGTGGTACTTCGAGATACGAGTGCCCTAACATACGAGATACAGCCGTCGAGCGAGCGAAGTTTTGCTTTGAAATACGAGGAACGGCCGGGTTTCTGTATGCTCTTTGCGTATGTGTGGAAGGGGTGCATATTAATGTATCGGTTGCAAATCCGTATATGTATTTTTGTGTTGGTATTGGTTTATACTTCGACTGTCAAACGCTATGGACCTACATATATGTATTTGTCGTCGTAATACCGGCTGAAGGCTTCATGTAAAAAATCTGATGTAATGAGGTATGAATGCAGATCGATAGATGTTTGTGTTGTTAAAAAAATCCCTTCCCACTTTCCGATCCTAAAAAGCGACGCTGAGTGACAGCGATTAGCTAACCACTAGTCCTGTCCTAGTCCTTGTTTCGTATAAGAGAGGTTGAGTAACAATCATTTCTCATATAAATACATATGTTGAGATAAGCTCCCTGAGGATTCCATATGCTCCAAGTTGGGAGCGGCATGATTAATAAAAATTAATGCATTACATGATTTTTAAAGTTGGTTGGAGATGTCCGAAAATGTGACGTAATAAGGGTTACTTAATGCATTGGTAATGCATTTACAGATTTATTTTAAATATTCTTATGTTATCATCTGGTCATTAATATTTCAAAAATCCCCGTAATTATAACAAACCCACTTAAATCATTGAAACTTGTATTCATTCAAATTTCGCTAATTTACATTTTAATAACCTTTTAACTTAGTGATCTACTTATATTTTTGTATATAAACGATACAAACTGTTTACTACGCGTCAGTTCAAGTACATCCGTGCACTTGGAATGCCTGAAGATGCCGAAAGGCGAAACTCGGGTCGTTAGCGATAAAACTCATGGAAAAGTACAAAATTCAAATTTGATATTGAAATTCCATCAAGCACCCTCAGTCGAAATACGTGTTAAATAATATGCAGATCATTAATACTAAAAATAGTTAGTGACTCTCATGTCGCAAACCCAAGTTTGTCGGTTTTAAAATATGAGCAAAATATCTATAAGCGAATAATCCCCATTGTTTAAAGTTTAAAGTGTTCCCTTGTCTTGTTGTTTTGTTATTGAAGTGTCTTTAGTGTAAAACATGAGATGTTTCCCTCGACACTTTTGTCTTTTCTCTTCTCGGTTCACAAAGGGTGTTCAATAATGCAACGTATTTCTACGCGCATCGATGTAATTATGTATGTTTATTTTGTAATTCAATATCTTTTGTCATTCAGTTTGAAATTTAAATTTAACGTAATATTAATCCGTCAACAAAAAATTTGAGTTACGAATTTCAGCTTTACCAACATAACATAAATTTAAGATATAAACATAAATTATCTCCGAATTACATACTCTTGCATACGTTTAAACACACGTGTTTTAAATAAAAATAATAAATCATTTTTTGTACTTATTTCACATAAAATTTATTAGATCAGGACCGGTTTCGCTCATAGCGAGCTTATCAACTGATATCAACGATACAGCAAAATTTATAGAAAAGTTAAGCAAGACTTACAAGGTATGACAAAAAATTGGTATTACAACTAAGCAAATTAATCTAGGTAAAATTAAAATAACTTTTTTTTGCGACTGTGTAATGGTTAGCTTTATTTATATATAAATAAATACAAATCATGGCATTACAGCTTACGCCAATACGCCATGCATTTGACAAATTTATTAACATATACATACATACATACTTGTGTACACATAATAAAAATTACAAATTGTAGCCATAAGAACAGAGAGAAAAAATTAATAAATCACATTATAAATTTTGATGATGTCAACCGAGTGAGTTCCGACAAAATCAACTTTTATTCATAAAATATAGTATTCCTCTGAACTCACTCACGTCAATATGCAATATGTCGACATTCGAAGCAATGCCGTTTAAAATTGTTAATGCTCTTCTCAGTGGCATTCCCATTGATTGGTTCTACCCCTTGGAAGAACAAAGAACTCAAATAAATATCAATATTTGTATACATAAGCAACTAAATATATTAAAGCATCTAATAATATAACTTTATACAATACCATGGTAACCGAATTTCTGCTAAGTAAGGGTTTGAACAGTTTTCAAGAATATATGATTGTATTGGCGATTCAGGTAGTTGACCACCTGCCGATCTAAGCCCAATTTAAAAGCAGGTGTTTTTCGCTTCTAAGCTTACAGTGAATTGAGTTTAGGCTTCCAATATCTGATTGCTTCATCAAAAACGGTTATTTGAAAATAATATGTCGTCATACCTAGTTTTATCTTGATTTTATGCGTTTAGTTCACAAGATTATCTCGAGTGGTTAGACGTTAGATGATCGAGATAAAACAGATAATATCTACCGTTTTCTTTTCCAATAAGGCGAGTTAGATTTGTATTCAAATATTAAACCAGTTGATATGTTACAATATCATCATTATCCTGTTACTTTAAGAGCCAGGAATCTGGAGCAAACACTTTTTTGAGTTGCTCCACTCCGACAACTAAATACTTGCTCCATGCTCCGAATATTTTTAATCAGGGCTGGTGAGTCATTGACTCCAACTGCGGCTAAAAAAACGTCACGTTTTTTTTCTACCTCATATTTATGTATATTCAATTAAATATCAATCAACCAAATCGGACGTGGTTGCATCACATCTACTGCCCGACTTCTTAAAATCCTTTTTTCAACAAGATTTGACTGATAACAGGAGGATCATTTTTTTTATAGAAATAGTGTATCGATGTCACTAGCTATAAATAGAAAAATATAAGAATTTTGACCAAAAGATTTTTTTAATATATTTTTGCCATATTTGTGACGCCTTTCGCGACGTCCGTACGGGGGGGGGCATCAGTGGCCTTACGGTACTGAAGTGGTTAATGGACTGGGCACGCCAATATTTCAGCGGGAACTGGGATGGACATTCTTGCTTTATACGATTAACTATATAAATAATCATTTTTTTACCGTGTAAAATCCCGTGATATTTTGCTAGTCACTTCACTTGCCGACAGTTCTGTTGAACTTTTGTATTTGTTGATTTCTTTTAACTTCTGCCAGCCCTACCTGCAAACATTTTGTTGCAATAATGTGATTGGGTAACTGATTAAGATTTTCGGTGTTTGTAGATTGTAAAATGCTGCTTCACTTATCATTATTTAGTTTGTGTTGAAGCAAGAAATTATCTTGCCACAGGTGTAAATTTGTCAATATTTACTCAAGCGCTTTGTTTCCGAAAGCACTGCCTGCTTCTCTTAACACTCAAATCCCCGACCCAAATAAAAAGAATCTATCCCGTGTGCCCGGCGTATTTTTGAAAAATAAAATTTGATTCTCTCGGTCTAATCGACTAAAGATTTTTGATGACTATTCGAAAGACTTTTTATATTTTTATGATTTAAATGTATGCAGTATTACTTTTATTGAATAGCGTTATTACAATATTTACACATATCGAATGGGCCTCCTATTTGGGCCAGCCCAATGCAAGGTGTGCAGCAAGGCAATTGCATTGCATTTTCTACAAGGCATATTTATTTTCGGCTATTATTATTGATATCAAAGTGCTTGTAATGATTAATATAATTGGCATTTGGTAAGACTCTTTTAACACGGTGAATAATTTTATGGTATATAATTTTTGTAAACGTAAAAAAATGCATTGGTATTTTTTCAACGTGATACTTACAGGGCTGTGGAGTCGGTCAAAAAAAGTCCGACTCCGACATTGACCAAAAATACGACTCCGACTCAAGGTTAAAATGGTCACTTTATTTTCCTATTTATGTGTATTCAATTAAATATTATCCCTATTGCGGCCAAAAGTCAATTTGACATATTAAATGCAAAAATAAAATTTCCGTCTCCGAGTCCGACTCCGACTCCAACTCCAGCCAAAAAGCTCCGACTTCACGACTCCGACTCCGACTCCACAGCCTTGGTTACTTGTATTGATATCTCCTTACATTCTACTGGCTTGATTTGAGCAATTCACCTCATGTGACTTTCAGAAAGGCAAGCTCACGTATCAGATGTATTTTAATAAAATCTGTATATCACTTATTGATGAAAATACTATTTAATGATATGAGTTTTTTATATAATGCCACCAATGATATTTTGCGAGTAGCTAGAAAACCATGTGGAATTAATTTTTTCCGAGGCCCAACGCATAGTTCGATTGTCGCGTGAAACACGGGCCCGGGGGACTCAACGTGTCAATAGATAATTTAAATAATGAAATTTAAGGAAAATGCTTCAATTTATTTGCTTAGTTATAATACCAATTGTTTGTCACACCTTGTAATTATTACTTAAACTTTGTATAAATTTAACTGTTTTGTTGTTGTATATCTTATCTGTTGACAATGCTCGCCATGAGCGAAACCGGTCCTGATCCAGTAATTTATTTGTGGAAATAGTACTAAAAATGTTTTATTATACTGCCATTCCACGAAGTATAGTGAACACCTTAAAATATGGATTTTTAATTGATTTAGGCCGGGGGGGGGGGAAACTTTTCGGATGGCGTTCCAATTCCAAGAATTCAAAATGAGCAGCGGGCTGCAAGTAAAATACCATTCTTAGATATACAACCGATCTATTTTTACGCGATACATTAATAGGTTTCAAAAAGTGGCGCACATAAAAAAATTGCGGAAAAAGTATCCAAAATATAAGCAAAAACAAAAATTGTTTTTCGAATTCGACCAAAAATTTTTTTTTTTGTATACAAATGTTAATTTATTTTCCAGAAACATTCCCATTTTCACTCAAAAATTACATTTCTGTTGTTTGGTCTTTAAAAGATTACATGGAAAGAAGCTCCTTATAAATTAAAAATTTAGAGGTAACTGCGTGGTATCATTTTGATCGTTACTTTCGAGTACCATTCGAGTGTTGATTGTGATTTCTTATTGTTTTTTGTTTATCAATAACTTCAATTCTTAATACATACTACGGTTCATCGAGATAAGTTTATCTTCTCAAATTTAAATTATTTCTTAATTTCAACAAGATCTGATTTATGTATTTACGAAACAACAAATTCTTCAAATTTTATTCGATTTTCAAAATTTGTATATAGAAATTATTCCTACTTAGAAATACGATTAATGATGGCGGGCCGCAGAAAACGCTCGGCGTGCCGCAGTTTGCTCCACCCTGAATTAGGCGGTAGTTTATAAATTGCACTGTTCCAAAACGAACGGATGACAATTTTATTAATACCGCTTGATATTAATCTACCAATCGTATAATATCGCTTCAATTTAATAACATGTCGGTAGCCAATGAGAGGCAGCTATTTTTAAAAGGCTTATCCCAATAATTTCAGCACACATCAACAATTTGATTTGTTAGAATTCAACCACTTAGAAGATCGATAACGACTTCAGGTGTCAGGTGGATAACAGTAACCATTGGGTAATACATACAAGTAATACATACTTATTCTTTGCGGAACGTTCTTGACAAATTATATCAACCCTTTGGGTACATACATTATTGAAAATAAATAATAACATAAATAGTCTAATAGTAAATTGATGCTGCAGTAAGAATCCGATCAAGATGACGAATACTTCAGTGCTGGGTTCGGTGGTGAACCCCTCCCCCGCCCCTCTTTATGTGCGAATTGGGCATATGTTGACAGGTTGCACTGATACCTAGTAATTTACTACTGGTTAAAGTTGATGTCTGAATTATGTGCGCTCCCAACATGGAGCATGAGCATATGGACTCCTCACAGAGTCTATCTTAACATATGTTTTTCTACGAGAACTACTTTTCTCAGTTGCTTAACATCTCTTTTTTCGAAGAAAGTGGGGATTAAAAGGATACAAGGACTACGATAGGACTATCTATTAGCTTATAGCTTTCGCCAGGATCCGCTTTGTAGGATTGGGTGGCAAGGGATTTTTATCAACACAAACACCCCTTGCCGCTGAGCAGAATCGATTTATCTACTGAAAAAATCTGCTCGTACCGGGAATCGAACCCGGGCTCTCCGACACGGTAGCCAACGACGTTGACCACTGCACCACGGACCGGCCAAATATCTATTATCAATTCACGTTCTCATATTTTTTATTGAAATGTAATTTTTCATATTTAGACTTTTTTAGTGATAAAATAATGATAAAAAAGGTTAATATTTGGTAGGAAATCTGTGGCATCTGTATGGAATATAAAAATTCATTTCGGTTTGATACATTTCCTGGAAGCGATGTGAATAGAGAACCACATGCCGACAGATGAATGCAATAAAGATCCAGGCCCGAATTGGATGTAGACGCTTGAAATATAAATGAATTATTTCATTTACAGTGAAATCCCGATTCTACGTTTTTCAAGGGACCATAAAAAAATCGCACAATAAAAGTTTAAAATATGAAATAAAAAAAGTAAAACTTTAAAAATCTTTTAAATCTTCTTAAAAATTCTAAAAGACTTTTTTATTTTTCCTATAACATTCATTTTTTCTTTATATTATTTTACTAACAACAGATTCATCTATGTACATATCTTTGGATTAGAAAAATATTTTTATTTTTTCGGAGGCCAATAATCTGCTTCTGCAAATGTCATAGTAGGTTAATTATTGTGTTCTTCTATTGTTTTGTTCTACTAACCAATTATTGGATGGGGTCGAATGTGCTTATGAGAAATATTCAACAAAAACGGGCAATCGATATAATATTTGTTTCGCGACCATTATATTTAGACGATAAATCGAGGAAATCGTTATTCAGGGAAATATTAATGCGGGATTTGTTAACATTGTTCTCATGGGTGTTTGGCAGGGACTATAGAAAATGAACGAACCATGCGGGAAAACGGTTTATGCGAGAACGTTAGACCGGTGATCTGATAAATATTTTTAACTGCGTATTTTATAATTACGAAAAAATACTTTACTTAAGTTTAAATAATTAAGAGTTTGGTAGTGAATATTATTGACGTTCACAAAACAGGATTGAAAGAATTCTTTATTGTGGTTTTAGTAATGTGTCTTAATTACCGCATATTTCTCTGATATATATATTTAGGAAAGAATAAGATTGCCCCGCTACTGTTCTGCCAAGTCTGATAAGAGAATCGTTTCTATTATATTAATATAAATGTGATAACACTCTTCTATCTTATATCAGTAAGTTAAATGCGAAACAGTTGAAAACGCGTGAAAACAATATGATTTGTTTTGAATTTCGAATGCAAGTTTGTAAGTGCAAAAATTGTTAATTCCTAAACATAATTATTTGAAATTCGAATAGTTACTTAAGTTTGTTCAGTTTCTGTGAAAAAGGTAGTTTGATAATTGCCACGTTAAATATCGTGATATCGGTGCTTTCGAATAACAATGCATTCCAATTCCAATGTGAAAATATGAGATATTGCCATCTGTATCAAAATTCGTTCCAAAATTATAATTACTTGAAAAATACGTTTAAGATATGAGTTCTTTATTCAATATATGAATTCGAACTGAAATCGTTTTCAGTTCCAGTTTATCAGTGCACTTTAATGTGTGAATGTATCGAAAGATGAAACCAGGATTTAAATTAATATCATTAATTAAGAGTTTCGACTGCAAGTGCTTGGTGGAATTTCAATAATTTTTTTTATCTATGTATATGAATAAGCGAAAATTTATATTTATAAAGTTACGTTAATAGCAATTTAACTTGGTGATACATTTTTTTTTAAAAATATAAACGATACAAACTGTTGACTATGCTCGAGCTCAACTCAACGGTCTGCCAATTTTGAACGAGCAACTTTATTTGCCTAGTTCACCATTGTTGTACCCTTTTAAATAATTGTTAATTTTAATTTATTGTCATTTATTAATAATTGTCATTTATTTACAATTCAAGCACTTGCTATTATTAAATATCAATTCACTTACTATCATTAATGTAATATAATAATAAAGGCTTAAAATCAATCAACTCGTTAGCGAGACGTCGGATAGGACCCTAGATTTATTTTAAATATTCTTATGTTATCATCTGGTCATTAATATTTTCAAAAATCCCCATAATTATAACAAACCCACTTAAATCATTGAAACTTGTATTCATTCAAATTTCGCTAATTTACATTTTAATAACCTTTTAACTTAGTGACCTACTTATATTTTTGTATATAAACGATACAAACTGTTTACTACGCGTCAGTTCAAGTACATCCGTGCACTTGGAATGCCTGAAGATGCCGAAAGGCGAAACCCGGGTCGTTAGCGACAAAACTCATGGAAAAGTACAAAATTCAAAAAATTCTAATTTGTTTACTATGCGTCAGTATTCAAGTACATCCGTGCACTTGAAAGGCCTGAAGATGCCGAATCGCGAAACCCAGGTCAACACAAAGTAACCGCCAAATTAAAATCTCTTTTTTTTTTTTTTTTTCCCATATCCGCTCCCTATTCGGAGCATATGGCCGCCACACGGTGCCTCCAAGATTCTCTGTCTCCCGCCAACCTCCTCGCTTCTTCCCAGGTCATCACGGCGTCCCTTAGCTCCCCTGAGTACATCCTATGGATGGTCATCAGAGGCCTTCCGCGGCGTCGGGATCCATCAGGTTGATAGAAGAGGCAGGCAGGATTCAGGCTCTCCTGGGGCATCCGCAGCACATGTCCAAGCCAGGTCCATCGTCGCCTTTTAATTTTGGACGTAATAAGGGGCTGGTTTGTCCGCTCTCTTACCTCCGTATTCCTGACAAAGTCAAACCACTGTACTCCTAGTATTCGCCACAGGCATCTGTTTTCAAAGCACAGTATACGGTTACCCTGTGCTTTTGTGATGTGCCATGACTCGCAACCGTAAAGCAGCACAGTCAGTATGCATGCATTGAACAAGTGGCACTTGGTTCTGACCGAGTACAGCCGTGAGTCCCAGACAATAAAATAAAATCTCTAGACAAATGAAATTATTAACAAGTCAAACAATAGTGCAGGTAACATAATACTTTTGAAGTTAGTACATTATACTATATTATTGAGATATGATAAAATAAATGATGTCTGTAATAAAGTATTTTTTTACCAAATAGAGGTCGTCAACCTGTGATATTTTCCACAGAATAAGTGTAGGTTTATGAGCGCAGTGATATCTGATAACTAGCACCTGTGTTGACTTAAACGTACAATGTATTTAATAGAATATTTAAAAGCACGTAATTGTGTTGCAAAACATTGCAGTTTATCTTAAGATTTTTGTTTAATTACTTGCTTCTGTTAAACAATAAATACTATATAGTTGTATTAGTTTAAGTGTATGGACACGGTATGCATACATCAATGTATTTGCTGCGGAATCTAACTTTCAGTTCGCACACAATTGGTATCGCTCTGAAGTAAATAGAACATACAATGTTTTTTTTCTGAGAGCAACGTTTAATTTTGTAACAATGTATGAAAGGCTCAATATAACGTACAAATTCGGGAGAGTATATGTCAGCTAAAAGTCAGTTTTACGAATTTGTTTTCACAGATATACATAAAGGGTCTTTTTATAAGGACGCTTAGTTTCAAAATGTAAATAAAACAAGTTGTTTGTGAGATTTCGACTAAATTTTAATTTCATTTGTAAGTATATTTTACGGCATTAAATATGAAATATAGCATCAAATGTCTGCCAATATCCATTCATTATAAAATGGGCCATGTCGCTAAAGTTGACTTTTTTTGACAAATTTGGATAAACTTCCAACTGCTCCAGAACCCAATCAGGCGTTGTCTGTGGTCGTTTATCTGAAGTTCCTTGGTTAGTTGGATTTTATACGGGTGCAGACATAAGGCCCGATTCAAAATTCGCCAAGTTGAAGTCGCAGAAAAGCCAAGTTCTTGTGAACAACGAGAAATAAGCTGCCTTGGGTTTTCCTGTACACTTTCAGACACAGCAGCAATGTTTTCACCAGATATTGTATTTTGATGACGTACAGGTAGGTGTTGGCCGATTATTTACCAAACTGGTTGACTCAAATTTGGCCACTAAACAATGAATAATCTACTCAGCAGGACAAAGTAACATATTTTGAGCGTCGCTATTGAAATACCCTATATATTATACATACCCGATTTAAAAACATACGTATTATTAACCTTTCATTTGTCTTAACGCGAGTATAAAATAAAGGAAAAATGCTGCGCGTTTCACAACGCACATAAAATCATCAGTTGACACGCGTTAAAACTGCTGCTTTAAAATTTTCAGAAATAAAGGACTGTTATTATATTTTAAGCCGTGCTCGTCTTTTTCCGTTATATCGACGGTAACTTTATTTTCTGTTTTTCTTTAACATGGATGGATGACCAGAATTTAAAGCACAGAAGGTATGTCATTCATCTACCATAAACAATGCAACTAAGGAATGGAGGAAATGTCAACAAGCCAAAATTTTGGGTCATGTTTTGAATATTTCACACGTGAATATTTGTTTGCAGTATTGTGAAAAAGCATAGTGCTAGTTTTTGTATCTCACTACTCAAAGTTTTTTATAGATACACTGCACCCAATTTTACATACGTCCAACTGCAATTCTTTCGAAACAATAAATAGACGTTTTCCGAAAATCCTTTCAAGATCTTACAAAATCTTAGATCCTAATATCTATTCAGCTATCCCCTGAAATCCCATCCATTTACTGCTTTCCTTGTCCTAGATCTTCAATTTGAAACTTTGTTGTGAGTACTGAAAGAAAAGCAAACTTATTTGCCTATAGACGAGATGGCTGGCTGTCATTTAAAATGGCCGCAATGATCACGAATTGACAATCGATTGTTGAAATGTTTATACGTGAAAGTGTCCCGATTGACGAAAAGCGTTCCATTTTTAAATAATAATGGCCCATTGTTTAAGTGGTATCATTTCGTTTCGACATGACATGTACAGTTTGGTTGTCAAATTTCAGAGGTCGAAAACCTTATTGAAAGTATCTAGTTTAAATATCATACTTTTTCCGCTTTAGTTAGCCAAAGCTTTCGGTATGTTAACTCCGCTGTCTGTTACGCACCATTAGCTGAAAAACTCGTGTAGTAAAAAAGATATCTCAACTAAACATATATTTTTCTATTAGAACTGCTTGTTACTCAGTTGCTCAATCTCTTTAATTCGAGAGGGTATGGATATAATAAATAGGACCAGGACTAGTCGTAAGCTTCTCGGTTTCATTTTTTTTTACATACATTTTTAGAAGCTTATTAACCTCTTCAGTATCGCAAGGCCACTGGTGGCCGCTGCGTACAGACGTCGCGAATAATGTCACACATATATCGCTTAATATATTTAAAACAAATCTTCCTGTAAGAATTCTTATGGTATATTATTTGAATGGTTCTTCTGTCATTATTCAATCTTGTTGAAAAAGGGATTTTTTAGAAGTCGGGCGGTAGATGTGATCAATGCGACCATTTTGCTCGGTTCTGAAGCGGTAACATGATAACATTCGCTCATTCATCCAGATTACGAGAGTTAAAATTAAACTTGTTGAGCTTAATTTATTATTATATACTAGTCGGTACCCGGCAAGCGTTGCAATGCCACTCAAATAAAGAAAGTGTTTATGTTTATTGAAGTGCTTTCGGATGCACAATATTTTAGATAAATAATTTCGATTTAATTATCACTAAAAATTGATCGGTATCGATGACATTTGCTGATTGTCTATGGTACGACACACGCGTCACATTCTGATTTTTTTTTGTACTATGTCTATAACCTTTGCGCAAGTGCAACAATAATTTGTCAAAATGAACAGTATAGCAGCGCATAAAATATGAAAAAACATTGATTTTTATATTAAAGACCTACTGTAAGTTGATTTAATTATGCCTATAACGTTAGCGCAAGTACGAGCAATAAGTTGACAAAGTTTTATCGCAATCGGATCAACGGTATGGCAACGTATAGAATATGAACAAACAAACATTAATAGCTTTTTATATATTAGATAAGCGGTACCAATTAGTAACTTCGCGTAATTTCAAATTCATTTTTGCACTTACAATGCCCGAAGATGCTGTAAGGCGAAAGCACAAAATTCCAACGATTCAAATTTGATATTGAAATTCCGTCAAGTGAATCCAGTGTAAATCGTCAATGAACGAATGTTTTGTTTTATTTTTTATAAAAATGCCGTTATTCTTGCTTACCCCTGCTGAAGAGAATGTTTTCTTGCATAATGCAGTAAGATCGATTATTTTGTCAGAGTACAGAGTACTTAGTGCTTTGCTTGCGAGAAGGAACACCACCGCCCGTTCACATTTCCATACGAAATCATGAACTGAATGACAAGTGATGTATGATCTCTGTTCAATTGAATGACATTGGATCGATCACTTATTATTACTGTTCAAAGATCACTTTCGAAACTCTGTTATCCTACCCACTGAAGTTAATAATTCCTATGCATCAAATGTTTGTAATCAAATGTTTGCTCAATCTTATTTTATAAATACGGCTTGAATTGCCGTTCATTTGTAGAGCTTTATTATGAAAGGAAAAATAAACAAAGCTTTACGAAAAATATATAAAGCAACGAATTGTTATTTCGGCTATACTCTATCGTTAGAAAATAAGCTTAAAGTTTTTTTGTAAACATGTCCTCTCCTAACTTCTAGCAAAGAAAAGGTGTAGGCATAGAACGGATACGAAGACTAGGACAGGACTAGTGGCTAGCTAATCGCTGTCACTATGCGTCGCTCTTTGGAATCCGAAAGATGGAAAGGGATTTTTTAACAACACAAACACCCATTGCCTCTGAGCAGAATCGATTGAAAAATAATTTGCTAGTACGGGGATTCGAGCGCGGGCGGTCCGAAACGGTAGCCAACGACGTTGACCACTGCACCACGGATCGGACCAAAGCTAAAGTTGGCTCACTTTTAATGTTTTTACCAGGGCTGTGGAGTCGAGGCTTTTTGGCCGGAGTCGTAACCGGAGTCGGAAATTTTGAAAAATTTGAACTTTTTGTTTTTACATTTAATATGTCAAATTTGGTTTTTGGCCGCATTGATAGGGTTGATATTCAATTGAATACACATAAATAGGAAAATTAGGGGAAAAAAGTGGCAATATTAACCTTTTTATAGTCGGAGTCGTGTGTTTGGTCAATGTCGAAAACGGAGTCGTGGTTTTGATAAATGCTGGAGTCGGACTTTTTTAGACCGACTCCACAGCCCTGCAAGTAACACGTTGAAAATAAACAATGCATTTTTTTACGTTTACAAAAATTATATACCACAACATTATTCACCGTGTTGAAATAGAGTCTTACCAAATGCCAATTCAATTAATCATTACAAGCACTTTGATATCAATAATAATAGCCGAAAATAAATATGCCTTGTAGAAAATGCAAGGTGCTTGCCTTGCTGCACACCTTGCATTGAGCTGGCCCAAATAAGAGGCCCATTCGATATGGGTAAATATTGTAATAACGTAACCGACTCCACAGCCCTGGTTTTTACTGTCAATACTTTGTGGAGAGGTTGAGCATCAGTTGACATTGTTCACGATGAGAAAACCGGTCCTAGTCTTTATTAATTGTAGAATAAGTACAAAAAATGTATTGTTATTTTACATTTACGTTTAACCATAGTTAGATGACTCATTACAACTAACGAAATAAAATCGAAAATGTCACGATGTAAATTATCCTAACATAAAATCAGTATTCAGTACTATTTTTTGCTTGTTGTACAGGCTTGAATAATAACAATTGAAAATGGTCGACTAAAGTTATTCCGCGGCTTGACACGATATCTTTTAGGATGGTGGTTCAGCAATGTCGTGAAGCCGATATAGCTTTCAATATCTTATGGTTAAATGTTTCTTGTTAAATGTAGCTTGAATAAAAATGCTATAAGTATTTTAACTCTATTGCTTTTGATATAAATGTAAGCAATATCAAGAAATTATTAACTTTTTTACCAGTTCTTTATGCATTGATTGCCAACCACTTAAAGCCCAGTGGTCTACCCTGCTTTTTTTTAAATACATATATTCGGTATAAAATCTTCATTAATACGTAATAGTACTCTTCTGAACTCACTCACGTTCACAAAGAATATTTAGACATCCTAACCAATACCGTTGACCATTTTTAAAGATCTTCCCAGTTGTATTCCCATTGCAGCCAAAATAATCATCATTACATTCAGTGGCGGCTGGCGACAGAGTATTAGGGAGTACAAAACAAGATTCAACTATTTTTCCGTACTACGGACAGCCAAAAATTCATAAGACTGGCACTCCGTTGGTATTGCGAACATCTGAATTGAAAGTCCATGTTATAGAAGTGTTTTAAAATCCAATGAATAGGAAAGAACTCTTGCAAAAAGAGTTGAATATTTTTTTGTACTCCCTAATACTCTGTCACCAGCCGCCACTGATTACATTAATATATTTTTTATAATAATAAAATTCAAAAATTGTTTATTACCAATACGTACGTTTATGTTCATGTGTATTTGTTGATATTCACTATTTTTAGATTAAATTAAAATTCACTATATTTCATTACAAGCCGGTTGTAAATGGGAAAAAGATGATTAGTAAATCTTTTTTTACTCGTGTATGATATAAACATTTAATTATTTCCAGGCTCATTAAAAAACTTGTTTTCTGAAGATGTTTTCGCGCAGCATTAACACCTGTCAAAAATATTACAACATAAAAAAATGAAAATGATTGGTTACCAATTAAAGCTTCAAATATTGAATCACACTATAAATATTTAAGATTTGTTGATGTGGTTTTAAATTTAATTTTACCTTCTGCAATAAATTTACGTTATTTTCGTCGCCGTGTGTTGCTTTGCACGGTTTTTTTTACGTTCTCACTTTCCGGTAGTAAAGGCTGAAAAAAATATTAATTAAATATTTTCGAAATTGGAATTGTTTGATCTTGAACTTTTCCATGAGTTTTGTCATTAACAGCTCAAATACACTAATTCAAACGTTTCAAAATTGATTGTCAGTTACTGACGCACAATATTTACACTTTAGGCCGTCTTCATTGAGTCATTTTAACTCCATATTAAACATTGGAGAATCCAAATAATATTTTCAATTTTTCTCTGGTATTAAACTGTATTTTTTAATATCATATTTTTGAATTGAAATAAAAGAATCGACGATAATGATCAGTGTCATCAATTTAATCACACAATTTTGTTCAGGGTCATCACTTTGTTAAACGCAGGGTCATTATTTCGTCTGTAAAAAAAAAAGTAGCGGTGCCGTCCAAAAAAATCGCATAAATAAGGGACTGAGTGTATATATTTTTTAATCATATATTTTGTAATGTATTATTTATCATGTTTATTGTCAAATTGAAAGGTCACTCCCTGTGACAATTTCTGGATCCACCACTGATAATAACGCCACTGGCTATTGATATAACTGCTGATATCTTTTGTATCACGCAGCATCAATTAAGTGTTTTTATTTTTTGCTGCACGTTATCAAAGCTGAATAAATGCGGTGTAAATTGACATTGTCTGGTTCACTAATCTGTCAATTTATGATCACAATTTTGCGACACCTGCATATTAAGAGATGTCATTTATTGTTGAAGCGTTGGACCAACGCACACAAGAAGAGAATAAATCTCAAAATAACCTTGCTCTTAGAAAATCAAGATTGTTTGACATCTGTATCAACAGAGCGTGTAAGCAATTGTTATTTAAAAAATGTGTAAATATTAGTGCTATTACTGTTTAAAATATTCAAATGTAAAAAAATATATAAACTCAAATAATATTGATAGAATTGGCATTTACTCCAATAAAACAAAGTGAAAAATAGCAATGTATTTTAGTTCTACAAAAAATATATAGCAAATATATTTGATAGCTATGTATGTATTTTGACCAGGGCTGTGGAGTCGGTGAAAAAAAACCTGACTCCAGCATTTACCAAAACCACGTCTCCGACATTGACCAAAAACACGACTTCGACTCCGACTAAAAAAAGGTTAATACCGTCACTTTTTTCCCCTAATTTTCCTATTTATGTGTTTTCAATTAAATATCAACCCCATCAATGCGGCCAAAAACCAAATTTGACAAAATAAAAAGTTAATACTGATACCGCATGATGTTGTAGGGTATCAGAACTCTCTCGGACGATCTTATTATCACCTCGATCAATGGTAATAAGACCAAACTATTAATTAAAATGAATAAATTCATTAAAATGTTATAAAAAAATTGCAAAACTGACATGCGAACGCATCCCTGGACAGCGAACGCATCCATGCTGTTCTGTTCGCCTCAAAAAAAAAGATCACAGCTACTTTGATTTTCAAAGTCGGTCATCAGAGTCATTCTTAATTCAGCCCTAATTCAAGTCGTTATCCTTCATTCAAAAACAGTCGTTTCCGCTCCTGCCTCGGACGGCAGGGAGTCGCAATAATCGTTTGGTCTTACGCAATATATCTGTGTTTGTAATCAATAATGTACTCTGATTCGAAAATAAACTACCCGACTCTAAGATAGAGTTTCGGCAAAGAGAATACCGATTGAAATCTATACAGAGATACCTTTCCTCCCATCCTATCCCTAAGTTCAGTCTCCGAACGCCGTGGAAGGATGCTGTCTGACGCCAGTCAGATGGAGAAGGAACCCTGGTCGTCTCAATACTTTTCAAAATTTTCGACTCCGAGTACGACTCCGGCCAAAACGCCGCGACGAATCCGACTTTGGCCAAAAAGATCCGACTCCACGGCTCCGACTCGGACTCCACTGCCCTGCAATTATGTATTTACGCATATTTGCAAAAGTAAAGTAGATTTTATTTCATTTAAATAATCTATTCGATAAGATTTTTTTCTGACTTATCTAGAAATGACACCGGGTGCCATTAGACTGTTTAAATGAAATTGTGTGTGTGTGCATTAAATGTTTTATCGTACATTGATGATGATGTTTCTTTTTATCTCTCCAAATGAACTCATATTCTAAATATACATATCCAATTTGTACGTATCTTGTATTATATTATATCGTAAAGTAAGTCAGGGTTAATTAGAGAGTTGTCCTTGCTAACATTTTACCTTATTTTGATAAATTTTTCACCTAGTTATCTAAATATAAAATTTTTGTAGTGTCAAATAAATTATTTCGTCGAATTCAGTGCTCTTCAAATGCTGGTCTGCGGCCAGATAAGTAAATGCGCGGGGAGATATTTCAAATAACGTATTATTATTATTAGTCAAAATTGAATTGCATGTCTTCAATAAACTCACGCCTGGATAATTACGACGTTACGTATTGAAACAAGTTCACATTAATTTTTGACGCAGAATGCAGAGCTTTCGGGGCTTTTTGGCCGGAGTCGGAGTCGTTGCGGCGTTTTGGCCGGAGTCGTACTTGGAGTCGGAAATTTTGAAAAGTTTGAACTTTTTATTTTTGCTTATAATATGTAAAATTTGGCTACTGGCCGTATTGGTTGGGCTGATATTTAATTGAATATAAATTAGAAAATTAGGAAAAAAAAGTGACGATATTAAACTTTATTTAGTCGGAGTCGTATTTTTGGTCAATGTTGGAGTCGGAGTGGTGGTTTTGGTAAATTCTGGAGTCGGAGTCGAACTTTTTTTACCGACTACTCAGCCCTGTTAGAAAGTATCAGGAGAAATTTTATGATATCACTAATAAATAAAACATTGGACTTTTTTGGATTATCAATCAAATTATTTTTTTACCCATATATTATATCATTTTGATTAATTTTCAAATTGAAACGGGTCACTGAGTAACGCTGAAAATACATACTGCACGTAGACTGCAATAGTTTGAAAAGCTACGTTCTTATGATTTTTGTTCTGAGTGGGGTGCGCGGTTTTTTTTCAGACTTAGGGGGCCATTGTATGAAAAAGTTTGGGAAGCACTGATCTAATGAATACATGAATTGACCCGGCCAATCCTCTTTTACATACGAATTACCGAAGCTTTTTTTCCTTTTCGCTTCAAGATAAATATTATGAACATGTTGAATATTTAAACATCCAATAATTACCCTCTGGTTACAGAAATAAGTTCAGATTCCTTAATCAAATGAATCGTTTTTAATGAAGCTAAAGTATCTTGTTAGCTTTACATTTTAGCCCCACGCTTACAATTCAATTTGAAAACGGTTTCGGTAAACAAATTGGCTTTTTTTCTATTTTAATTAGTGTAATGTACAAAAATCGCTTCTATGATTTGCATATTAAAACTAAAAGCCTCGTTAGAAAATCTAAATCGTTTTTATTTTGATTCCTTATCAATTTATTGCACACTAAAAAGTAATGTTCCATAATATCCACTGACCCGGCACGGTAACGTACAGAACTAACATCAAGACTTGTTTGTGATTTGGGGAGGGACTAAATATTTTGACAATTATGAAATGTCAATTCTTGGTGGAATGGCGGGATATTTTTTTATCTTCCTCATACATTAAAGCATCAGCTTGTATTTCTCTTGATCAACGGTCACCAAACTACGGCCCGCCAAAGATTCACGATTTTTTTAAATAAATTATTCATACAAGAAAAGTTATTTTTATTAAATTTTATGATTAGCTTGTAAATTCGCAACTATTTATTTAAATTCATCAATTGGCACCTATGGGATACGAAACGTATGAATTTATATAATATAATAAATATTTTCTATTATATATTCCAACAGAAATTACATTTGTTTAATTTATATAATTACATAAGAACATACAAATTAATATTGTAATTGGTTTCCAATACTAATTTATTTCTAATCCGACCCGCCAAGTTTAATAAAAATTCAATCCGGCCGATTCTCAAAAAGTCTGGTGACCCCTGCTCTTGATTTAGCGAAACCTACCCTGAGCCATATAAAACATGCGTAATTTGCAGGGCTGTGGTGGGGTCGTTAAAAAAACATGACTTCAACATCGACCAAGAGTTCGATTCTAACTAAATAAGTTTAATTTTTTCCTACCTTTTCTATTTATGTGTATTAAATTAAAGATCAACTTTCCGCCCAACAGCCAATTTTTTTCATATTATAAATGTTAAATACTTAGTTAAACTTTTCAAAAGTTTCCACCACTACAACCCTGGCCAAAAAACCGGGACTACGACTTTGACTTCACAATACATTATTTAATATATCTTACATAAGTATATACTTTTCATCTCTCTTTTAAAAAACTAGCAAATACATTAAATAAATCAATCTTGTTTCATTACAGATCATTTTTTATCCAACATGCATCTGCCAAACGATATCCGATTGTGGATTTATATTTCGAAATATTCTATACAATTTTATCGATTCACATTTTAACTCTTACCACTCGAGTGCCGCCATACAAGCGGCATTGGAAGTTTGCCGTATTACTCGAATGCCGCTTCTATGGCGGCAAGACTATAAAGTTTTTTTATTCATATTTTTACCAATTTCTATGTTGCGATTTCAGACAAGATAAAATAAATACTAATTAATCTAGACATTTAGATAATAAAAAGTCGTAAAAAGTGACGGCGTTCTTAATTTCAACATGTGTTTTTTTTGTGAATTTTTCGTTGCAAGCGATATTTTTTTATGTCACATTTGGTCATAAATTTTATTTATTGAACGTTCTCACAGTGTTTGAACTGAAGTTTTACGCATAGTCTGAAGTGTGTATATTATTTTTTCAAGATGGTGCTCCCTTTTATTTGTTTTTAAAATCAAGGGCGTAACGTGCAGTTCACAGTTTTATTTTTGAATATTCTTTTGAGTTTTTGATGACAATACTGACTAATGTGGTATATCGATTTAGAAACTTACAAAACTAATATAAAATACTCTAATGAAGTGACTTACAGACTGGGGCCCGCGGTCGAAATGCGGTCTGTGAATGATATTTTTGTGGCTCGCGGCGCAAAGTTAGGGGGTAATGATATTCAAAATTTTATTGATTTATACGTCAAAATATTTTCAGAATGTTACATTTTCTGCGGCCCTCAAAAAAAAATATTAGTTTGAAGCGACCCACGGTCTTCACATGTCTGTCTAATGAAGTAAGAAACCATGTTCGCTGCTAACTTGAAGCATATAAACTCCTCACGGAGCTTATCTCAACATATATTTTTCTACGAGAACTGCTTGTTACTCAGTTGCTCAACCTCTCTTTTTCGAAGAGAGTAAGGATGGAAAGGATACGAACCTAATGAAATACCTATTGATTTACTATTTTGTGAGGAATCGTTTGACAATGCGTACTGCACTGGGAACGAGTTGTTTTTGACTGATGTTAATTTATGAGACAGCAGCTCGTACTACAAGTGTATTTGAACTATTTGAAAGCATTTCATTTGGATTAACGAAATGAATGCAATATTTAAAAATTTTAGCCATCACCCTGCTTTTTTATATTAATTATGTAAAAATACATCGGGATCATTTCAGGATTCATTCGTCAGAAATACACGAGATCCTTTCCCATATCAGTTCAGCATATCAGTTCCCGCAAAATTATATTTTGTACCGAAAAAATGTCGAATAAACATATAAAAAGCAGTGATAATGTTGATAGTGGCGATGATGAATTTACTTTTAACGTTGATCAGGATGGTGTTCATAACAATGATGCACTCAATTGCGTCAATGATAGTATTGATAGTGATATAATTCCTCCAATGAGAAAAAGAAGATTACTTGCTGTCGAAAGTAATAGTGATGAATATGTGGAAATAGTAGCAGGATATGACAAAATACAGGAGAATGGATCGACGTCACAAAAAATGATAATGAACCTTTCCAGATAAAAACAGACTTTAGCAGTTTCCTTCAAAAGAGTCGATGGATTCTTTTTCAAATTATTTTTTACTGAAGAATTAGTGAACGATATTTTCAAAGATACAAATGCTTATGCTAATCATAAACTTGGGGAAATGCGACTGACGAGAAGATGAATTTGGCATTCGTGGGTTGATATGCAAAATAACGAGTAAAACAATACATAAATAATTCTCTTTTGCATTGTTGTTGCAAGTTCAAACAAACGAATTGATTTCGCTCGCGAAAGTTTCGACGGTAATTTTGTTTCGTTATCTATGTGTGTGTAGAGACTCCAATTACTCGAGTATCGAGTAGTACATATATAAACCGAAACGGCGTATGTATGTCTGTGGGTCTGTAATTCCCTTTTTGCATTGTTGGTCATTAAGTTGCCATAAAACGAATATGAAAGAAAATATGTTTGAATTTTTATCGGCGAAGACATTTAGTCAAAATGTAATAAATTAGTCTTCTACTGAACTTTCCCCGGCTTTTATTAATATAATAATGTTTTTATTTACGTGAAGGTATTATTTGAAATTTCTTTGACAGCAAATTAGATTTTTTCCTTGAATTTGGACATTTTAATGGGCGAGAATGGGGCTGTCAATGTATGAAAGGGGCTGTGAAATGTCAATGCCAGTCTGAAATGTTCATTTTAATTCCATTTTAATTGACCTAGACTTTTGAATTTTGAAAAAAGTTGTTTCAACTTTGCCCGTCTGAATTTACGCGCCGAGCTGGACATAACCCCAAACTGGTCCGAGGGAAGCCGGGTTCCAATACTAGTTATATATAGTTTCGAATGAAGAGAAAAATGAAAATCCAATGACGCATTTGAAATTTTTCAAATTATTGGTTGACCAATAAGTGGGAGATTTTCGGCTAGGTGGATTTTGTAGGCGCACTTCAAATCTTCCTACAGAAGACCAACTTACAGATAAGTCATATGTACTGCTTCCCGGGACTAACATAGACTGTGCAGTGTGAAAACATAGAAAAAAATATCAGGTGGGAGATCAGAAACACGACTATTTTGCGAGACTTGCATCTTAAGCCAAGATTACATATTGGAGATGGCTATGTGAAATACCACACAATGAAGAATTACAAATAAAATGAAAATAACTACATTATATTCATTATATATCTATTTTACAGAAATAATAACAAAACATTTTTTTTCATTTTTTTAACATTTTTTTCATCAGTTGAATGTTTTATATTGAAAATATGCTCTTCACGGAAAAATGCCTCGAGTTGCCGGTACCCACATACAAAAAAATGCTCGAGTGTTAAAGGTTAAGCGAGTCGTTAAATTACTGTTCCCTCGCCGTAGGTAAAAGTCATTGAACTAACATAAGAACGCATGACCTGTAAGCCGTTGGTTCCTATAATTTACTAGGAATTATTTAAAATGTATCCGGACGTGATATCACTATCTGATTTCCACTGATTGTAGTCATAATTCATTTGCAAATTGTCATTCGCATTACATGGGCACAAGTATTGAATTCATGAATATAATTATTAGCACCGCAATTTTTAAATCGTATAAATCTTATATATAAAACCGAAACGGCGTATGTATGTATGTATGTCTGTAATTCTCTTTTGCATTGTTGTTGCAAGTTGCCATAAAAACGAATATGAAAGAAAATATGTTTAAATTTTTATCGGCGAAGACATTAAGTCAAAATGTAATAAATTAGTCTTCTACAGAACTTTTCCCGGCTTTTATTATTAATAATAATGTTTATTATTTACGTGAAGGTATTATTTGACATTTCTTTGACAGCAAATTAGATTTTTTCCTTGAATTTGGACATTTTAATGGGTGAGAATGGGGCTGTCAATATATGAAAGGGGCTGTGAAATGTCAATGCCAGTCTGAAATGTTCATTTTAATTCCATTTTAATTGACCTAGACTTTTGAATTTTGAAAAAAGTTGTTTCAACTTGGCCCGTCTGAATTTACGCGCCGAGGTGAACATAGCCCCAAACTGGTCCGAGCGAAGCCGGGTAGCAATACTAGTTATTCTTATAAAAATGACTTTGTAAAAGAGTTTAGATATTTGTTTTTTTAGAAATTCTAAGATTCTACATACATATATAATACATACTTTCAAGAATTTGTTCCGCCTCGAAAAACGACGGCACTGGATACATAAGAGGTCTTCAACATTTTAATTATAATCTATTTTTCTTGCATTTTGCTTCGTTGTATTACCAATTGTTTGTCATACCTTGTAATTCTCACTTAAACTTTGTATAAATATCACTGTTTCGTTTATTTCTTATCTTTTAAATAAATTGTATGTGGAATAAGGATTATATACTAAAAATGTAGTATAAGTTTTATTATATTTATTTATTATTTACAATCGTTTTCAAGTATGGAGCATATAAAGATAATATCGAGAAGCAAGTTTACTGTTCCGGCCAAATTTCTCACTGAAACTTTCCAGTGATTGTATCAATAAATTACAACGTATTGTTTTTTTGAACCGAATCGAAAACTGAACTGACTAAAATATAAATAACCTCTTACAATCACTGACTTATTCCTCGCTGGCATTTATACAAATTTGCATGGATATGTTATGCGATTACTACGCAAGTTATGTGAAGGTTTTCATTAGTATGCATTGCGTACTGCATGATTGAAAAATTATCGAAACGTGGTGTGGTTATATCGCTACAAAGCGATTAGAATGAGGGGGTGCAATTTATTGTAACTTTTATTTCAAAGACACGCCATAAAAAACAAATAGATGCTTTTGAAGAATAATGATTACTTTTTGATTACAATAAGTTTTCCGCTAACCGGTTTTTATAAACGTTTTGAGCTTTTCCTTTATTTAAAATATCTACCACTTTGCGCGGTTTCTAAAATGGTACCCACTGTTATCTTTTTTCTCTAGTCTTTGAAATAAACTTTCGCATGACTTTGACATTTATGTTACGATAAAACTGCGTATTTGTCAGTGTAAAAATTGCAATCTTGTTGCTTTTCCACAAGTAATTTATAATATAAAATCAGGAAGTGAATTTGTAAGCTCCAGCGTCTAATCGATCAATTACGACATACTTCCACATTTAAAATCCATGTTCAACATTGAATGACAATTTTTGACAAATGCATAATATAAATGTAATTATAATAGTCTTACCAAAGAAAAAGGACAGATTTTGCGAAGTTTTATATTATTGTCATTTACCAAATCCTTGGCATAATTATCCGAAGAATCGAAGACTTTTGCTGTCAAGGGACAACTATATGTAGATACCACTAAATCCAAAATACAGAAATTGATGCCAGTTCATATCAGTTGATATATGCCCTACAAACAGTGGTGTAGTGAGGCCAAGTCGGCGACCTGGTGCTATCCAGACACCTTTTCGACTTGTCACATAATTTTCAACTACTAACATATTATATATTCAAAATACTGTTCATCTAATTTAACAGTATTGCTCAACATTGATTTTACACGACGGATTTTACAAAACTAAAAATAAAAAAGACGGTGTTTTCATTACCGATCTGTGCATCAATTATCCTATGTTCGTTTTTTTTTTTTGTTTTATTAGAAAGTTTTTGTATTTTAATCATCAAATGCATCGTACAAAAAGGGAGAACAAAAACATGATTGTACGTTTTGTTTGATTTAATTGTTATAACTTGTGGTTTTAAGCTTTTAAATTAGGGAAGAAATCAATGACCGACCTGGAACCTATTTATTTACCACCGACAACCTACTACCCTTCGTTTCCGTGGTTGTTTGATCAACTTTCATTAGCACTTGCTGAGATCGTTGGCACGTTGCTCATTGCCGGTCCATCTATATATGTAGTATGTATCTCGATTATCATTTATAATTGGTAGGCATTTGTGATTGGATTTTATCCGTCACAAACCATTAAGCTTAATCAAAGTCAAACGTTGGTTTCAGTATTAACATACATACGCTGTAGTAATGAATATTCAGATATTTGTAAATCAATTTAGATATGATTCGATTAAGATTGTTGTGCTGTCGTTCATATGTACGTAATCTCATTTAAATCATTCTCTTTACGTTCGGTAATGCAGTGGTATGGCAGGTTTGACAACTTATAGTTAACTGCATGTGGTATTAACTCGTTAGGCCGATTATCGTTCCGCTTATATGCCCATTAGAAAAGTTGGATTTGCATAGATTATCGTCATACGTATTATGAGCTTTTTTTTTAAGCTGGCACTTAAAATTCTTAACGAGATCACAAATGATGTAGTTATTGCTTATGCTTCTTTATATCAATATGCAGTGGTGACTCGTGGATAAGATATCTTAAAAATGATATAATGCAGTTGATTTAAATTTGGATTAAATGTTAATATTCCCGATCCGTGGTGCAGTAGTTAACATCGTTTACTACCGTGTCGGAGGGCCCGGGCTCGATTCCCGGTGCGAGCAGTTTTTTTTCAGTCGATAAATCGATTCTGCTCAGAGGCAATGGGTTTTAATGTTGTTAAAAATCCCTTCCCACCTTCCCGACCCCAAAGAGCGACGCATAGCGACAGTGATTAGCTAACCACTAGTCCTGTCCTAGTCCTCGTATCCTTTCCATCCCGACTCTCATCGAAAAGAGGTTGAGCAACTGAGTAAAAGCAGTTCTCGTAGAAAAACAAGTGTTAATATCCATAAGAGTCCATATACCCCAAGTTGGTAGCGGACTTGGTAAAAAAAAAAAAAAATCTAATGAGAAACAAATTGGAAGATATATAACTCACACCCGTACGGACGCAACACTGCTGGAGAAACAGAACTAAACCAAGCTTGTATCTGCGAAGTGCCTTTTCTGCGCCCCTCCTTCGCCTTCTCGAATATATTCCATCGCAAACGGTACTGCATAATATATTTGTACCGCGGTGTGTGATACTCATTGAATGCATCGGTGCGGGGGTGATCTGAAAACACGCTTTAATAATATTGATATTTTCATAAAATTTACAATAATTTATGTATATTATAATATAATATTTTTCTCAAATTGCTTTGGGGTTCTGCAGTTTCGCAGCGCGTATGAAATAACCGCCACTGTGAATATGTCGTCTATCAAGAATACGTTTTTGTAGATTTTTACGGATCTATCTTTATTTATGTATTGAGTTGTTAATATACTACGCATATTCCAAAACTTTTTATTTAAATTTATAGCACGTCCCGCCTAGCTGTGCGTATTTTCAAATGATTAATACAATAAATCGTCATAAAACTGTCGTACATATTCCACAAATTATATTTAAACAAAACAATACACTGAATTATAATATACAAATTTCGTAATAATATACATCAACTCTAGAATCGCTTAGAAATATATAAACATAGTATTATTATGCTCATGAAATTCAATATATTATAATATCATTATGTTAGTGGGTGGCTCTACTCATGTTCGTAAAATCAGCATTTTTTATAGAGTTTTCAGACCACCTCAAATTTTTCTTGTTAATTGGAAACATTTGTTCATTGAAGACATCTGTTGGTACTAAATGTATTCAATATCACACGTCTCGTTAGTGCAACTGTCAAATTATTACTTTTGTTGCAGTGTTTGCAGTTTTTTTTTTCATATACACATTAGGAGTAATTAATCTTTATTTAATATTGAAACTCTTTTAAAACTATTTACGAACGGTAACTTTTCAATTTTCGCAGTGTTTATTTTCACTTACCACCAGGACTGTGGTGAGTCGGAGGTAGTGGAGTCGCGTTTTTTTGGTCGTAGTTGGAGTCGTGTAAAACTTTTGAAAAGTTTGAACTTTTTATTTATGCACAAAACATGTAAAATTTAACTATTGGCCGGATTGGTTGGTAGATATTTAACACATTGGTCAATGTTGGAGTTGGAGTCGCAGACTGCCCTGCTTATTACTCACTCAGAACTCCAATTTTAGATTTTTGAAATTTGGAGTTTGTAATTTTTTACATTCAAGAAAAGGTTGCTTGTCAAGAATAGCTTTTTAACCTCAGTTTTTTTCCGCTTTCCATTGAAAACGCGCGTGAAAAAACACCCTTGCCACAATACATATGAGTTATAATGTATTGCGAGACACGCTGAGTTACTGCTTGTATAACGTCTTATATCTTTAGATATATTTATGCTTTGAAGCCTAATCGTGCTTGTTTTGGCAGAAGTTTTTATACGAGAACTTTTTTTTAGCCAGTTGCTCAATCTTTCTTTTTAGAAGAAAGAATTGCTCTCATCGCGTTTTTCGGTTTGGATAGGTGTGAAAAAGAATTTCGTATAACACAGCTAGTAGCTAGCTTCACATGTATACCATAAATCGATGATTCGATTGAATTATTTATCTTCTTGGGATTTGGATTCAAACCAGTGCGTACTGCAACTGAAGTCAATGAAGTTGACATTTAATCACGGACCATACATATATAATACAGTAGAACCTCGATTATCCGGATTGGTCAACATAAACAAAAATATTACAAATTTGCTGATATGCACGTGGTGAATTGCGTCCACTGTTTACGTACGTGATGGAATGCAGTCTTAATATTTTGATCGTTGCATTTGTTCTAACAATAAGTTCTGGGTAAAATATGGGTCAGCCATCGTCCAAATTCGATACGCATTGAACGTTTGTTTCTTGAAAAATGGATCACGATTTAGATTTTCATTTTTTATATTACCGATATGTCAACGAAAAGAAAACGTGTCGTAGTTTCTTTACTAGAAAAAATGGATATAATCAATGCTTTGAACGGGGTGAATCGGGACGTTTTTTGTCTAGTAAATATGGTGTTGGAACGTCAACGATCTCGGATATAAAAAACCAAATGAAAAAATCTAGAAGTTTACCAATTGTTTAATGAGAGTCAAGAAGAGTGCTATTCAAGACAACTTATGTGTTTTAAAAAGTATTCGTGATTTGGCAGAATCAAAAAGAAAAGCTTTTAAACTTTAAGCAGAAATCGATAATTGATTTTTTCAATAAAAGATAATGTGTATTATTAAAGCTATGTATTAATCTAAAGAAATAAAAATGATTTATACTGAATATTTTTGTCTTTTCCTGTCAATTATGATTTTTTCGATTATCCGGATTTGTCCTTATCCGGACTGCCTTCATCCCCAATTAGTCCGGATTGTCGAGGTTCTACTGTTTTCTAATTAGGAGTTCGATCTCTGCCATCGTATGCAGATGAACTCTCTGGATGACTGATGCGCGCGCATGTATAATTGAGTCGTATATTTTCTCTCGTTTTTGAATATCGTTATATGCTTAGTTTAAGCTTGTATTTTTTTTAGTAAAATGAAGAATTTAATAAATATTTTTTTTCGTTTTACAGGCCTGATGTGGCTGACGGTATTCGCAGCTCTATGGGCGACTGGAGTGAGAGCGGCCCCAGGAACCGAGGCGGGCAGTAACGGGGGCGGGAATGGCGGATGCGCGGAGGCCCGCCTCAAGTGCGCCTACCGGAGCGGTTGCGGTACGGCGCTAAACAACTATATGATGGGGTGCTCCGATGTTCTGAGGGGCGCCCCCGGATGCCCGGAAACCTGCCAGCACGCTCTGATAGCTTTGACTTCGACGGAAGAAGGAAAGCAGCTCATGAATGTACGTATATATATTTATAATCATTTAATTCTAAGATTGTTAATAATGTCTGTTTCACTGAATTGATCTCCGAAATATTATCTTGAACATGATAATAAAGTGGGAAAGGAGAAGGACTCTATCCTATCTCCATCTGGTCGACGCCTCAAGCCATAGTATGCATGTATTTGGCAGAACTGAGGGATGATGGCATGTCATGAGATAAATATCAAAACAATTGGTGGGTGACAAAGTATCTGTTTGCTTTGCTTTGATCCTATAAACTTCTCCTAGCTTCTCGTAAAAAGGAAAAATCGCAAACTCCATTTTGTAATTGTATCATTTTAAAATATTAGAATAACTTGCTTTATTACTTAAGCAAACTGTGCGATGGTAAGTCCGAAGATGCCTCTGAAAAAGGCGAAACACGTGTCACAATTAGAAGCACAATACGTGGAATAATCAAAGTTATTTTAAAAGGACAATACCTTTACCATACCACATGGCATTTAGAGCGTTTTTACAAATCCTCGATTAGGGTTGTCACACACAGTTTATAATATTATGTAAATTTTGCACCCCGTTTGGATATCATAAAATGATTTTTTATCCATTTTTTCTTATGATTTTATGAATAATTTATATTTATTCAATTGGTTTGAAACATATATACATGCAAAATAATAGAACGAAAAGTTTTTATTCATTTTGTGAGCCTTAAGATATCTCGGATACATATTCGATGTGATAATTTGTGAAATATTATTTTTTGACGCCTTTGAAATAGTTTGCCCACCGGTGTGTCATTAGTCTTAGAACGGTTAAAATGAAATTCCACAAAGTTACCGCCGAATCCATCGAAATTGGCAATTTATTAATTTGAATGTGTTTTCTTTTCTTCAACAGTGCGACTGTAACGACGAATATTGCCAGGAAACCAAGCAGAGGCTCGAAGTCTGCAGGCCCCAGGTGTTGCGAGCCTCTCAAAACGAGACAGTCTCCTGCCGCGTCTCCCAACTGATTTGCGCAGCGGATGCACTGTGCTCGACAGCCTTGGGGTATTACCGGAGGTTTTGTCAGGGTATGTTCCGCGGCAAGAAGTGTTCCAGCAGATGCCTCAATTCGATCAACATCCTGAGGAGACAGGACAAGGCGGCCAAGCTGAGCAATTGCAAGTGTGACGGCTTCGAAGACTACGACTGCCCTATGGTGCAAACCAATATGGCAAGACTTTGTTTCCACAAATCGAAACCGAGGATCAAAGAAACTCTTGAAAGCACGACGATGAGGGAGGATTTGAGGACGAATGAAGTCGGTTCCGGAAGTAAATTGGAAGCTTTCTTACCAACTTTAATGATGTTGTTTATACTGCAAAGGTTATCCACTATTGGTTTACTGAATACAAGTGTTTTATAGAAATAGTTGTAAAACCATATACAAAAAGACATTCTATATCAATTTATTAAATGTTAGTATTTAAAAAAAAACCACTGGTGTTCGAAGAAGAGGGTGGTTCAAACTTTCGTTCGTTTGTTATTTGAGTTGAAATAAATCGGTAGCTATTTTTATTTTAGTCGTATAGTATCAAAAGTAAAACTATCCACTTTACGAATTTTCAAAAAAAACACGAAAAAAGTTTTATTTGCTTTTTGAGCTTTATTTATATTTTAAAATTTTACAAGCAGCCCATAAAAGCCTGAAACTTAAAATTTGTATGAGCGCCAACATTCCAACATCACTGAGTATACTCTATGGTCGAAAGTATGATTGACCAAACCATTTTACTGTTGCTTCCATAGTCGTGATCTGTTTTGATTTTGACACCAACCATCATTTTCTTTAACGTTTTCATACCATATATACAAGATTTTTGTACAAATATTATATTGCTAGCCATACAGTATGACCAGAAGAATAATGTGACATCTTTTGTCCGGTTTCGAAAAATATGGGTTAGTTCTACTTTTGACACTATACGACTCATTTATCGATATGTCGGTGTGAATTCTGCAATCTAGAAATCGAATTAGTTGTAAAGCTGGTAAAATATACCAAAACTGATTAATGGTATATTTATGTTAAGCAGAATTGCTAATTATGGTCAAAATTGTAATGCAAAAATGATTTAGCAATTTTTCCTTTATCAATAAAAAAATATTTTTTTCATCAAATTAATGACAAAAAAAACTTCAAATGCACCCTTTAATTTTTTTTTTCAACATCAAAAGACACGTTATCGAGTTTTATAAATTATTTGCTCATAAAAAATTTAGTATTTAGTAACATCAAAATTTATTTTTCGTACAAAAGTGGAATGGATTATTATACTTTTAGTAATAATAAATTAAGAATTAGTAATAAGAAATCCTAAAATATCTATAACCACAGTGTACCAAAGTGAGATTATTAGTTTGTAGGTGTTCTAGCAAATGACTAAAGGTGTTTCAATAAATTTATATGTACATATTTTATACCAATAGTTCAAATATTATTATAATTATTTATGAGATGACGTATGTAGTAATTAATACTTGTGTGTGTGTATTTTTAAGTTATTGTTTGCATCTGACACTTTTTCAACGGCATGAACATAATTAATTTTAAAAATAAAAATAGTTTACCAAAACAGCTATATAGAATCATTCATTTTCTTTTAAAACCTTGCGTAAATCTTCATAAATTTCATAGACAACGAACGCCGTTTTATTTTTATTAGCCGTTTTAAATTCAGAAATTCACTTAACCTAAATGAATTATCTATGTTTCATATTTGGAAAATTGAGTTGTCTATTCTTTATTTGACAACTGTAACAAAATGGCCGCCAAGTATCAGCTGTCATTTGTGTATAAATTAACATGACGGAGCAACATTAATGTAAGCAGAAGAATTTAATGGGACCACCAATATTGAAAAATAAGAAATGATTGGTTATGATTTGTAAAAAAGAAAATAATTGTTGTATGTTTATAATATTTAATTTATTGTTTTTAAGTGTCAGATACAAACATGCATAACTTAAATATCAACGTAAGAATTGAGATTTTTTCTATTTTTATATTGTGTAAATATGGTTTGATGATTTAGGAACAACATAACTTTAATTTTGGAATATTATCAGTAATTTAAAAATCTTTGTGGGATTTTGGTGGCATGATTAAAATTATATTAAGCAAAGACATATCATTTGAAATATTTCGGTGGTTTTTTTATAATTCGTGTTTATTCTATATTAAATTATATTTATGAAAAATTTTCATTCCATCAAAAAAAGAGTACACGCGCTACCCTTTGGATTGGACACAAATCGCTTCCATCGCTATAAATGTCTTGACACCTGTAATGTATTCGAATCAAATGAAGGCTTTTGTTCATATTGTTTGGTTCAATTAGCAAATCAGTTATTCGCTTTGTGTTAATCCGTCACAATCCAAACACGTGTCACTCACAAGGTACTGAGATAAACTGAGGTCAGAGAAAAGTTTACCTACCCGATTGTGGCTGTGACATGAAGACGTTGGGGATATTTGCATTTTTTGTTTCTGAGAATTGCGTTTGAACACATGATTTGTTTAACAATGTAGAATTTCGTGTAAAAAGAACTGTTGAGTGTACGAAATATAGCTAAATAAATCTCTTAAAAAGAATCGAAACTATGTATTGCTATAAAATTATAACGTCTTGGGTTTATTTCAAAGTCCTACAATATTAAGATACAATTGATATTTATTATATTGAACCTACTGAAATTAATCACAAAACCTTAATCATTTTAATGTCTTCTCCTTTAAATAAAACAATTAATAGAAAGACGAAAATTTTTATTTCGGAAATATATTACAGTTATTGAACACTACCGAATCTTCAACAATTATAAAACGATTTTTAAATGTTTTTACAATCCCCACCATTTAGTTTCTTGCTAGCTTTATCAAATAATAGTAAAGATATCATTCCCATGTGTATTCAAGTTATAAATCTATTCAAACAGTTTTGTAATGATAATATTGTTATTTTAAACAAAAAATAATGAAAGGTTATCAAAAACGGCAACCTTTTTAATCATAATTATTCAGTCCGACAGTATTTTAGAGTAAAATTGACAAGTGAACATTTTAAATCTATAAACAATCTTTGCCATAAATCATGATAACATTGCTTAATTTCTTTAATCAATTGATTAGTAACTATATTGCTCTGAATATAAAAAAAAGAATTTTACTATCTATTTGTATAATATAAAACAAATTAAATTTGGCCTAGTATCCTAAATTCATTTAATAATGTTTTGTTGATCATTCAATCTGAAAAAAAAATTTAACTGTACACAAAATTATAACGCTCGATATAACCAAATTAATAATGTCGTAACACAAACGAAAGACATTTTTTTTACCTAATCAGTATTTTCACTGCCAATTATGTTTAAAATTTTTGTAAATACTAATAAAATGTTTAATTTTAATTAGAATCAACAATATATTTAAATAAATTCCTATGTGAAATACTTCGCTGACCTTTACGCTACAGTAAAAGTTAAAAGCTATGAATTAATATGTAATTAAAAAGTGTACATACAATATATATCTTTAGATATATTATGATAATATTCGTCTGTAATATATGTTTTTTTAAGTAAATTTAATTATTTATAAAATTGAATTGTTAATCGTACCTTACCATAAATAATGTATATAATATTTCAATGAAATCACCACAGATACAATTAAGAAAAAAAATAATGGATATAAAAAAAATATCGTATGTGACATAAATATGTAGCTACTCAAAATTGACGGTTGAACTAAATAAGTATTCATACTTATTTAATTTTGTTGTCTTCTATTTATATAAATATTTTTCAAACATAAAATGCTATCGCTGATTTCACATTTGATTTTTTTAAATACATTATTTTGATATCAAAATATTATTGTTGGACTGATTTTCGCTCTTAAAGATTACTAATTAAGAAGATGTTTTATACGAATAACAAAATGTTGTTTTTTTACAAAGACTTAATGCATATTTTGTTTAATTAATAAATTATTTGTGTTCTCATAGCCATTTGTGTTTTTATTATCACCATTTCAAAATATTGTTTCTTGCAACGATTCTCCACACGTTGTGGTTAATGTTTTCAATCCTGGATTTCAATACCTGATTAAACCCGGGATAGAAAACCGAAATAATCCCGAAATTTGCGAGATTGATTTGTCATCAATAAAAAAGTTTTTTATTTCCATTAATGTGTTTTTGGAAAATTTGCATAACCCAAGATATTTTGTATTAGTTATCAGATCGCATTCGAACAAGACCGATACTCTCGTACATTATATTTTAATCAAATATTTTCGCTCTTCAGTAATGATAAACAACCGAAATATAATATTCATAAAAAGATATTGACATCAATTATAACTATTTTTTATGATACATTAACATCGCCAATATTTAATAAATATTTCAAATCCAAATGCAATTCCGAAATCCGGGATCAAAATTTGGGATTGAAACCCACCCTAGTTGTGGTTATATACTCGTAAAGGTATATCTATCTTTCTTCCTCGTCCAAGATTTAAGGCAGAGAAGGTCGAACTTTTCGTTGAGGAAAACCATACATATTCTAATATTACAATATGTAAGTATTTGAACAATTATAATTTTTGAAGTTCACCATTTTTTATATTCATATTTCTGACGAGGCGTATCAATTTTTGACAGCTCGTGCGTGCGAGCGTGAGTGACAAGTATGGAGTTTAAATAAACACAACAGATCATAAAATACATTAAAACAGAGCTGTGGAGTCGTTAAAAAAACCACGACTCCGACTCCATCTTCAACATTGACTAAAAACACAACTCCGACTAAAAAAGCCTAATTTCGTCACTTTTCTTTCCTACATTTCCTATTTATGTATATTCAATTAAATACCAACCAACCAATCCGGCCAATAGCCAAATTTTACATATAATATTAAAAAATAAAAAATTCCAACTCCGAGTACATTCTCGTCCAAAAACCGCGACTTCTCAGCCCTGGATATAGAATGAATAATATAATATTTTCTGGCAAATATTGAATACACGAATATTAAATTTGAACGTCAAATAATTTACAAAGATATCTAAAAATAGCAATTATATAATATTTTCCTTACCATGCCAAAAGGGCGTTTATAATATTTTGGCGATTCTAAGTTAAATATGAGTCAAAAGGATGTTCTTAAAAAAAATCTCCAGCACATGGATAGAAGTGGTAAAGAAACCAAGTTGTTCTAATTGATACAATATTTGTTCTCTCTTTTTGCTCTCCTGTAAAGTAGCGATTTGTCACTAACGCCCTTTTGGCTTGAAAATATATATTGAGGGATATATTTCGGCTTGATGTTGAGAAATAACAATCAACTAATATATATTTTTTAAAGAATTAAAATAAATTGCTATTTTTTCTCCGTGTTATAATGGAGTTCTCCCAAGTTAATGTCAATTCAATCAATATATCTCTACTGAAAATTATCAGTGTCTAATTTTCAATTGCGTTCAGACCTTGTCAAAAATCGTTAAAAGATTCAGTTCTTTCGCCTGTTAAAATGAAACAATTATTTTTTCCAACTATTGTAGCTATTGTTGTAAATATTCAAATTAAAAAATGGTTCGTATCTTGACATTGAAAAAGAGCCTTCATTTTTTACCATCATCCGAAATTTAGTTATAACTTTGTCTTGAATATGGAATAAATAATGAATCGATTCTTTTTTCAAAAAGCAGCTTTCAATTGTAAACAGATAATTCGTCATTATTTATTTTTCCTTATGAATATAACCATCACACTGTGAAGCCTCGGTGTGCTTTTTTTCGTCTAGAGAGAGACGCGAACACAGCACGCCGGAGCAATTTGTTCGACTGGTTCTTGTCTCCGTCCCTGTCGCTCGTGCCCACGCCGCTCGACATCTACCAGGGTGGTCCTCATCCCAATTATTTAGCGGCCGCTCTCTTCCCTCTCGCGCAATTGGTTGCGATCATTATGCATTCATCTCGCTCTGTGGTTCTAAAATTATTATACACGTAAAATGCGCACCCCTAATCGAACAGCTGGTCGAGTAAAATGTTGTTATTATTAAAATTTAAGAGATACATACAAAATATATATTTTATAGAATAAAATACGGTGGCTTAACTTTGTCAGGAACACAGGTAAGAGGCGTCCCCGAAGGCCTTTGATTACCTTCCATAAGATGTACTCATGGGAACTCCTGGGAAGAAGCGAGGAAGTTGGCTGGTGATAGAGAATCCTGGAGGCACCATATGGTGGCCATATGCTCCGAATAGGGAGTGGATCTGGAAAAAAATACGATCCACTATTATACTGCCCTACCAATGAAGAAGGCAGTAACTCGCAGAATTTCTGAATGGTGCTCACTTTAATCACAGTAAAGTAACTGAAATACTCTAAATGAGGGGTATAAAAGCAAAACCGCCACTATCCATATATTATCATTTTTGAGATAATAATTCATTTATGATCCGTTCCTTACGTTATATGCCCTTCAAACTTCAAGCCAATGCAGAATCGCCTCAAGACCATTTAAATTCGACATAGAAAATGGCGATTAGGAGCATAGCCGCCTCTCTTAAACAATATTTGAACCTCCCCTATCGAAAGAATGATTGTTTTTTATACAGTAAAAAAAATCCAATCTGCCAATCTAAGAAAAACTCCAATATGATGTGAATACAATTTCAAAACACTGGTGCAAAGGGAACTTAAAAATCGTTTTTTTCGATTGCTTTGTGGATAATGGCAGATTTTGCTTTTATACCTATCAAATATAGTTTGTGAAAAAATAAACATCTAAAAGTGTTAGAATTTCTTAGAAAAAAAGCAGCAATAATAGTTTATTATGATCTGTACCGGTTTCGCTCAAAATCCTCGCGGTAAAAAATGTGCTACTATTTTTTTAATATAACGCCATTTCACCACGTGCGGACAGTAAACAACTTAAAAGTGATGCTAATATATGTTTTACATTTTTAGATTCATTTCTAGACAGTTATTTATTTGTACAATGCACCGTTTTCATGAATGTATGTGAATCAAGTACACAACTTCATCGATGATGATATCAAAATGATTGAGAAAAAAACGAATAATTTGTTCCCTGATACACCAAGGGTTTACGTCTTCAGAGAAAGCGAAATAATAGCAGGGTCGAGATCCATCTGTCGATACACATTTTTGAGAGTTCTTCGGCGTTATTCAAATATCAAAACAACAACGTCAGCCATACACCGTTTTCTTATAATTAGTATACAAATAAAGAAAATCAATTAAATGAAATAGTAATTGACGTAAGAAAAAAATCAGCATTGCGCGCATGCGTATAATTTTGCTAAATTCAAATTTCGAAGAAGAGTTCCTACTGTTATAATTCTGTAATTTTCCATGCAAAACAAAAACATGTTGAGATAAACTCCGTGAGGAGTCGGAGATGGTTAAAATAAATCATCAGTTGACGACCCGAGTTTCGGGTATCTTCAGGAATTTCAAGAGCACCGATCAACTGTTCAGTACTCGTCAGTTCAAGTTGAACTTGAACTGATGCACATGAGCACGGGCCGTAAATGAGCGACAAAACTCAAATTGAATTTTACATTTTCGGTCGAAATTCACAAGACTTTGAATCATTCATTTTTTTTATAAATTAAATCAGGGCTGTGGAGCCGGAGTCGGAGTCGTAAAACGAGCAACGACTCTGACTCCGACACCTTTTTTACCATTTTTTTTAAATATTTTTCTAAAAATAGCTGTGTATAGAATGAACGACATCGGCGTCATGACTCATGTGTCGCGCCGAATCAGTGAATCACCAAGTTGCAATGTATTTAACATATAAGATTTAAGTCTAAAAAAGTTTTCGTCTCTTTCTTTCTCATTGTTTTGAAGGAATATCCGATATTTTTTGAACCTGCTTCTCGAAATGCAGATTTGATAGAAGCAATGCTGTTTTTAAGAATGAATTCAAATAATTGAAGTTTGAACTTATTTTATTTTTATTTATGCATATTTTTTCATTGTTTTTTTTTACCTTTATCGATTGTTGTGCGTTTAGTTTATTGTTTTTTTTTTTATTTTCTTTTCGTTTATTTTTTGTTTCGGAGGGAGAAGAAAAAAAACCCTGACAAAATAATACTTTTTTTTGTCGGAGTCGGAGTCGAACTTTTTTGACCGACTCCAAAGCCCTGAATTAAATAAATAAAATTTGCGAATGTTTTTGTTAAGTTTGTTGCTATACAATTCAAAACTTCAAGCTTGGATCGTTACACCATTAATTCTAGTTTTTTTTGGAAACTGTCAGATAACGGTATTGCGTGAAAAACACTATTTTCCATTGTGCTGTTTGGCACTTTGACTGCAACGTGGCGTGCACCGTTTTTCATTTCATACCAAAATAAGACTACATACTTAGTTCTGCTATAGTTCTGACGAAACATAAACCGAAATAGCTATCAACAAATATTTCTAATAAAAATTATAAAACATTTTTTGTACTTATTCCACATAAAATTTATCGGATCAGGATCGGTTTCGCTCATGGCGAATAATTCTGTAGAATTAAAATACATTGTTATTTTTTTCACCGTATTATAATGGAGTTCTACCGAAGTTAATGCCAACTCAATCAATAAGTACCATCGAAAAACGTCAATCGAAATAAACAAGAAAAAGCAAAGCAAATAATTCCATATACCATCACAGATTTCAAAAAATCCTTTCATTTGTGGCTCAGTGAGTAGTTGTTGATGACTGACTTCTCTATACAGAGGTTTCTTTCTTATGTCAATTCTTTGAAATACGCTATTCAAATGAATAAATACAATGTTGGGGAATCTCAAATTTAATTATGTGATATTGCAAATGTTGCCCCACTCTTAGTGGTGTGCTCGAAATTAATGAACCAACAACCGGCTCGTTAAGCGGGTATTGCCATGATATCTCAAGTTCTAAAAATCCGATTTAGATGAATGTTGGTGTGAATCTTTTAATACATTCCTTTACCTTTACAATACTAAGAAAAAAACAAATTTTTTTTATTTTTTAAATTGACTTCATTCTAGTATATACCAAAATGGCATCTTTACTGATTAAGAATATATATACATATATATATTTATGTCATATGACAAAAAGAGTTGGCACCAAGGCAACTAGGAAGCGTATTCTTAAAATATTGATAAATATCTGGCAAAAAATGAACGGTGAAATTGTTATTCCTTTTTTTTGTTTGAAATTGCTAAAACACCTCAAATTAGAGTCTATAGACCAGAATACCCCTTAAAACTACCTCAAATAATAAAAAAAAAACTCTGATATACTATTCGTCTTCTTTGACATCTTTTACGCTCACCATGTGGATCACATAGACCCTTCGAAGAATGCACACTTCGGATGGATTAGCGCCAGTTTGAAGATACGGGCCAGTCTTAAGCATCTGGACTCTGAATGGATATGCAGCAGATGGTCACCTTCAATCAAGAGTTTAGTTTGTATGCCATCTTTCCATGTGGAATACTTATGAAGTACAAAATTTGTTTCACGAGAACTACTTGTGAATCAATTGCTAAACCTTGTTTTATCGTAGAGAGTAAAGGTATAAATATAGTGTTATATTCGAATAAAAATCCATTAATCGGTCGATAAACAAATACATGTAATGGTTATAAATGAAAATGAAATAACAAGAAATAACGGCAACAGCAGCACGTTCAATAGATTTCCACATCCTCTCATATCAGCGTTTGTATGTTTTAGTAAATATCACATACAGTGAACCCCGATTCTACGTTTTTTAAGGCACCGTATAAAACAAACGATTAATGCGGGAAAAGATGAATGCGGGAAAGTTTTATAAATGAACTAAATGCCGGGACGTAAGATCGGGGTTCCACTGTATTTAGTATTTATCCACATTAAATTTCAGGATTAGGAATTTCAGGATCAATTGGCCATTCAGTTGATAATGCTCGCCATGAGCGAAACCAGTCCTGAACCAATACATTAAATATGGAATAAGTACTAAAAATGTGTCATAATTTTTATTGTTATGCCATTCCACCAAGTATTGACAGTGAACACCTTACAAGTGATTTACTTACATATATGTTTGAATGATTACTGAGAATTTCCCAGAAGCAAAAACAAAATTAGATAGGTATGTTTTTGCTAAATTTTGTTCAGGCTTACTCGATCGACATTGATGATAAATTTCAGTCATTTGGGTTTTGTAATTTCCTATATGTTTTGTCTCTAACGGCCCGGTTTCGGTTAAGCCATGTCATGCCAATATAATATTTTCGAACCGGATCGCGCGAACCCTTGTCTTGTCACCACAGTTTCTTGAAGACATATTATATATAAATTATTCAACTGTTCTATTGTCAAAATTTGAATGATAAATTATATTTTACTTTTTTTATACATCATTTGCATAAACAATTGTTATTGTTAAATTCATTGGTGAATAAAATTAAATGCACATAATATTGGCATAAATAAGGCTTAGAAATTTTACTGCCTATGATAAGTTTCTGAAGAAAATTGCTGCCAGTAAAAAAGCTTATAATCTTCGAACGGAAACGGTAGATCTAGATGTCAGCTTAAAAGTCTGTAATAAGGCCGAAATATTAAACACTTAGTTGTCATTTGTGTGCTGATACTCCTTATTACATAGGAAAAAATGAGTATATATCACGGAAAAAGTGAATGAGGTATTCTTGAATAAATAAGTTTATTCACTTTGAGTTCTGTTCATTTCTTTGGGTTTTGTCAGGACCCGGGTTTCGCTCTTTTGGCATCATTAACTTATTATATCGTTTCTCCGGATCGTAGAAAAACATTAAAAATAAGAATAATATTTGAAACCTATGTTCGTTTGTCTCTTTCCACTTATTTTTTCAGTTGCGCGTGAAAATTGACAGCATTATATTCAGTTCCACGTGAAGGGTTAGCTCGTTTGATTTTATGTGGAAAAAGTACTAAAAATGTATTATTATTTTTATTATAATGCCTTTCCACCAAGAATTGACAGTGAACACATTAAAAGTGGTTAACTCGTTTTCCATTTTCATTAGGTACTAATTTATAGACTCTAAATTAGAAAGTGCAAGAAACAAATAATGCCAAAAAAATATGTATGAAACGTACCTATAAATCTTAAAGTAAAAGCAGATGTTTTTTTTTTACCATTCGTATTTCAATCTGGAGTGAACTTCGTCATATTTTTTACTCTTCATAAAAGTCACTGCATGGTATGTTTAAGTTTAATTTACAGATCAGAAACTTTCGCACGATAGACTTTAGCATGTGGCTTCGGTCGTCCGACCAAATGTGTTTCATAGTCGAAAAAAACGCTCCATCGAACATCGATACGTTTCTCTTGCAAATATTTGAATTGTTGGATCCATTTGTCAAAGCATTCAATTTGGTTAAACTGCACTCTTCATTTTTTGACATGACGAGTTTCCACTCGTCACGGCACCAAATTTTATAGTCAGAAGTTTTGAAACGTGTCTAACCGTCACGTAAAACAATAACCGGGACAAAATAGCGAACCAGCCGGGATAATTCCGGTCAAATCCGAACGTATGCCAAGCTTACAATCATATAACCAAATGGGTTCCTTTCGTATACAGTGGAACCCCGATCTTATGTTCTCGTATTATACGTTTTCCCGCGTGGTGCGTTGATTTTCTATAGTCCCGGCTAGTTCACATATAAAACTTTCCCGCATTTATCGTTTTCCGCATTTGACGTTTGTTTTATACGGTCCCCTGATAAACGTAGAATCGAGGTTTTACTATACCACTAACATGGGGATAGAATGCCCGAAAGAGTTTGTTCGTTTTGTATGCAATCCATATACCTTTTATAAGTAGATCTTTCTTGAAATGAACGAATACGCAAAGCAGCAATAGCATAACGAAGCCGCAGGTTCCGAAGAACCAATCTAAAATAACAAAGCTAATTTGAAAACCGTTTGTGAAAATGTTCATCATCAATCAAAAATATTAGCGTGCCGTAAAAATAACCGCGACGACAAGACCCGCAACTCATTTGAGTCGAGCCTTTTCGAAACTGGTTTTCGGAGAATAATAAGCTATATGACACACTACTTGTGACAATCAAAAATTGCTTAGACTTTAGGCCGTTGGCTTACTGATCCAGATAACGGGCGCGGTGCCACCCAAATAGTAGCCATTGAGCCCTCGGGGAATAAAATCTCATCCTCATGACCATAAGCCTTGTGCAAGATGGTAACGAAACGAGAATTTCGTCAGTCTTTGTTTACACTGGGTCAGCTAGAAAAGGAAGTATTTCATAAATTACTTTTGAAATAGTTACAAGTTTATCTTGGCGTACAAAATATTAATGTCTGAATGTGTGGTCGCATTAATGACATCTACCGCCGACTTCTAAAACAATCCATTTTTAAACAAGATTGACTGATGACAGTAGAACAATTTTTTTTCTAGAGACAGTGTTTTCACTAGCTACGAAAAGAAGAATATAATAATAATTATTACAGGAAGATTCTTAAAAATATATTTTGCAATATTTGTGACGTTAATATTCGGTATTCGCGACGTCGGTACGCGGTAGCCACCAGTGGCCTTACGGTACTGAAGTGGCTAAAATAAGTTCATTTTGATCTTATTTATAGAAAAAAGACCGATGAGTGTATTTAGATTCCGATTCGTCTCTGATTGGGTGTGGCTAAATATTCTTTTTTTGATCGATTCAATTAAATTTACCTACGTACATACATGATGATTAAATAATTTGTGATTTGTAATTTGTTTCCATATAGCTGTGATTATGTTAATACATACATATTACAAATACCGAGCGAAGCCAGGTGGAACAACTAGTATTGTATAAATTTAATCAACTATTCTTCTCGAAACTTCTCGAAACTCTGTTAAAAAAATAAAATTCTCTAGAAACAAAAAGTACAGAAACCACAATCTGTCAATCTCTCAATTGTAAATTTCCAACGGTACATATTGTAGCACGGGACTAGTAAGACAAGGTACCAGTCCCGTAAATATGAGACGTAAGAAAACCCTATATATAATATAATATTTTATATTAAAATGAACTTCCACAAAGTTACCGCCGAAACCATCGAAAGTAACCTACATATAATATATGTACAGTCTCACCAATAATATTTTATGAATCTACAAGAAAATTCAAAGATTGATTATGCCAGTTATATTTATCAGGGCTCGGAGTTGGAGTCGGAATCGTCGCGGTGTTGTGGCAGTAGCCGTGAAAAACTTTTTACATATGTATGCATATAACATGTAAAATTTGGTTATTGCACGGATTAGTTGGTTTTGAGAGTACCAGGGTTGTCGTCTCATTATGTCATAGACAGACAGCATCCGTCCAAGGCGTTCGGTGAAGGAACTTAGGGTCAGGATGGGAAAATAGGTATCTCTTTAAGAAAAGATTTCGCTCGGTATTATATGGGCCGTTACTCTATCATAGAGTCGGCTAATTTATTTACTCAAGAAATGTCAATTACAGAAACACAAATTACGAAGTTAAGAATTTACATTAGCGCATGACCAAAACGATATATGCTTTTTAATTCACCTGCTTTCTAAGGAGCAAGGTCGACTCGACTATCGACTTTAGAGGATTGAATATGACTTACTAATTTAGTTAAAAAACCCGGCGAATTTTTATCGGCGAAAGATTTGATAGAGGCGACGATGCGTCACCGCATGGCGTTGAATCCCGGCTAACTTTCCCATGACTTATCACGGCGCAGCCCATTCGTCATTGTTTTATGACGGCAGGGGCGCCATGACACGCCTAGACTATATTTTATTAACTAAAACGTGAATTCGCGTGAATGTAATCGTTTTGGTCTTAACTCATTGATTGAGGTGATACTAAGATCACCCGAGTTCGTTCTGAGGGCTCGATAACTTTGGGGTGGTAACAGGTTCTATTTTATTAATTCATATAAATAAGAAAGACTGTAAAAAAAAACGAGTCGATGTCACGTTTTTGGTCAATGTTGGAGTCGGAATCATGTTTTGGCCAGAGTTGTAGTCGGAATCGTGTTTTTTTAACGACTCCACAGCCCTTTAATTCGGAAGAATGTTTTAGATACCTTAAAGACATTTTCAGTGCGATTCTTTTAACGGGCCTAACTGTAATTAATAATGGCGGACGAAAATAGTCCAACAAGGCGCCAACTGAATTCATAATCACATCAAAGATGTATTCTGAAGCTATTTGAAGTGTTGCCAAAACCAAATGAATAAATAATAATCCACTCGAAAAATATATTTTATTTTTACTAAATAGATTAAATAATCAGTGGGTGTTTTGGACAGCCGAACTGTTTTTTGAGCGTTTTAAATTAACTTTTCTAATTGGAATACACCGAGACGTCAAAGTATGATTAGTTTAATGATGAATTTGCTTGTTATTTGCAACAGTTGTTCAATAACACTACCAGTGAAACAAAAATTTAATTTCACACGTAATAAGATTGATTTCTTCAAAGAATATTTGAAAAATGTTCGTGGGAGGTTTGTGTCTTATATTATTTGATAGTTTTTTCACAACTGATTGATTTTAGTATAATTGAGTACCTACTCATTTATCTAGAAAACATCACTGACTTACTTTCGTGGAAAAAACTCTAATTTGTGTAGCAATATGGAACAGGGACTGAAACATTAAGTTCAATTCGAATTAAAAACATTTAAAAAAAATAGCTAAAAATATATGGGCTTATGAGCGTATAAGATATCTCAACAAAAGTTAACTGCATGTTCCTCAGTTGATCAACTTCCCTTTATCGAAGAGAGCAAGGATATCAGGATAATAAAAATAATAAAACATTTTTAGTACTTATTCCACATAAAATTTATTTGATCACGACAGATAATAGTGATATTTATACAAAAGTAAAGCAAGAATTAAAAGGTATGACAAACAATTGGTATTACAACTAAGCAAATAAATCGAAGCAAAATACAAGAAAAATAGACTATAGTTAAAATGTTGAGGATCTCTTTGCAATGCAAGCTATTACATCAATTAAGTATGAATAATCACTAGCAAAGTAAAAACACTTCGGCTATTGACTCTAATCTGGCCAAATTTGGCTATTGGCTAGATCAGTGGCGACTACCGACAGAGTATTAGGGTGTACAAAACAAGATTCAACTATTTTTCCGTACTACGGATAGCCAAAAATTCATAAGACTGGCACTCCGTTGGTATTGCGAACATCTGAATTGATAGTCCATGTTATAGAAGTGTTTTAAAATCCAATGAATAGGAAAGAACTCTTAGCAAAAATAGTTGTATCTTTTTTTGTACTCCCTAATACTCTGTCACCAGCCGCCACTGGGCTAGATTGGTTGGTTGATATATAATCGAATACACATTAAAAGGAAAGGTAGGAAAAGAACGTGACGAAATTAAATTTATTTTTGTTGGAGTCGTGTTTTCGGTTAATCTTGGAGTCGGAGTCATGTTTTTGGTAAAGGCTGGAGTCATATATTTTTATACCAGTTTTATTGCAAAAATCGACAATTAAGCTTATTTCGAAGCTTTCTGGGTTTTAAAATAGCCATTGCAAGAGCGAGAAGTTTTCTGAAATAATAATTCTACAAACACAAGCTGAGAGAGCATAAAACCTCCGAAAAATATTATGTACTCTACAAAGCCATACCGTCAAAAATAAAATTTTGGAGTTGGCCACATTTGAATCATATTTTGTTGTCGGCAATAAATTTATAAAATTTTGAAGTCTGAGGTCGTTTCTCAATAGCGACTGAATGTCAAAACTTTCATGCGAGCCACAGCTCAGGCAGAAGTCGTGTTTGGTTTTTTTTTATTACACCTTGTTACACCTGCCGATGATTTTTGAAAAAAAAAATCAGCGAAGGAGTTCGCCGCATTAACGAATGATATATTTCTTATCGCGTTGGCATTGATTGATGAATTCCGTATGGCCTACCAGACTGGTAACGAAATTAGAATTAATATTAATATGGTTGATAATAAAAAAATATCACAGTGATATTTTGAGAAGCTCGTATGATAGCCGGGCAATTTAATATTTAACACAAACTGGTGATAAAGAGCGCTAAAAGCAAAAAGTTGAAAAGCTCTTTCAGATTGGTGGGTTTATTTACAAGTCAGTTCGACCCACTGTCGAACCGGTTGGCTACGAGAACGAATCACGTTGCCTTAATAATAAAAATAACATTAGTACTTACTCCACATTGAATTTATTTAGATCAGCACCGGTTTCGCTCAACGCGAGTATTATCTACTGATACGAAATACAAAAATAGAGCGGTCTTTGTACAAAAATTAAGCTCTGTTAAATTGTATAAATAACTATATTTTTTTTTTTACTTCTTATCTGTTGATAATGCTTGCGATGAGCGAAACCAGTCTTATATAAATTAAATTCCATGGGAAATAAGTGCTGAAAATGTGTCTCCACAAGTCTGTAAAAAAAGTCCGACTCCGACTCCAGCATTTACCAAAACCAGGACTCAGACTCTGACTCCGACTCCAAAATTGACAAAAAACATGACTCCGACTCCGACTACGGCCGAAAAAGTCTAATATCGTCACTTTTTCCCCCTACTTTTCCTATTTATGTGTATTCAATTGAATATCAACGCTATCAATGCGACCAAAAGCCAAATTTTACATATTAAATGGAAAAATAAAAAAATTCCGACTCCGAGTACGACTCCGGTCAAAACGCCGCGTCGACCCCGTCTCCACGACTCCGACTCCACAGCCCTGTTTTCAACCTTTAATTTCATCAAGTTACATTCTAAGATTTAACTTCTTCAAGGCAGTTGCATATATATATTTAGATAGATTTCAGTAGAATGTAGTGTATTAAGTGTTGTCATGTAGTTTGTTAACTTCAGTAAATCAAGTTTATAGTCAATTAGCTTTTTGACATCACACTTCGCCCCTATCTTCACAATCTTAATAAGATAATAATTCGTCATTAATTTTATCCATTTTCAAGATGGCACCCAGCTTCTTCCCGATATAAATTTATATTCAAAAATACTCGGTCAATTTCCTTAAATTAAGTTGGGTTAGTAAATCTCTCCAAATTATTTTTGTGTTTTCTTTAAACTCACCTATAATGGGTGCATTGTTTTCTTTGCATGGCAACATCACGTGTTTATAACAGAGGCGTACGAGCTGAAACAGAGAAAATTTTTATTTGTTGTGTCATATACTTACGTGTGTTTTATCAAATATAAATTCGATGACTAAATCAGCAACTAAAAGCAACATATTATAATTGTTTATCTAATATTATCAGTGAATATCAGTTACTTCATCTGCATTTTGTGAATATTTATACTTTTAGCTTGTTTGGGAAAACACCATTTCAATAAACAGATTTGTATTTCTTGAATTATAGCAGTTTAGGTTATTAGTTTGTGATTGATATAAGTATATCTAAGGCTTATTATTATATGCGAGTGTTTTATTTTAATCTATAAATAAATAAATGCTAAAAAGGACTTGCAAGCCTACAGGGTAAGCTTGAAGAAAAACACGAATGTGGAGTTGGAGTCAGAGTCGTTGAGTCGAGGGTTTTTTGGCCGGAGTCGCACTCGGAGTCGGAAATTTTGAGAAGTTTGAACATTTTATTTTTGCATGTAATATTTCAAATTTGGCTACTGGCCGGATTGGTTGGTTGATATAAAATTGAATACACATCAAAAGGAAAGGTAGGAAAACAAAACGTGAAGCAATTAAACATTTTTTAGCCGGAGTCGTGTTTTTAGTCAATGTTGGAGTCGGAGACAAAGTTGGAGTCGTGTTTTTGGTAAATGCTGAAGTCGGAGTAGTATTTCGTTTACCGACTTCACAGCCCTGGAAAAAAGCATAACGAAGAGATCTAAATTAAGAGATATTGTGTTACTTTAAAAATACACCTATTGATGAAAAATACATAAGTAAAATTATTAGCTATCATAATTGTTGCTATCCTAAATTAGAATGCCACTGACAAATTTAAAGTGTAAGAGCGCGTGGGTGGGACACAAAGGAAGGGACCAAGAATTTAGTTTCTTTGCTAGGACACTAATGACTTTTTAATTGCGCCATAATGTGTGCTCATGCAGTTACGAGGAATGTTTGTATCATCTTAAAAGATACAAGTTAGTGGTTTATAATGATAATAACGACTAATTGAATTGATGCGTATGTGAAAACTGAATACAATTACTTGGTTATTAACAATAGATGAGAGACCCCCTGGAAATTCTAAAGCGATACTATTTAATGATCATATTATTATCGCTATCGGTTAAGTCCAAATTTTTTAAGCTAAATAGATTGTACATTTTCAGAGAGAATGAAGAATGAGAATATTAATTTTAAGAGAAAACGTCATGCCTTCGAATTAATGATGCTTTATATACGAACATATGTGAATCAGTTTATTCAAAATTAATTTGAATTTAGTTATAATGGATAATTTCTTCACCCTTTGCACTCCTCAGTGGACTATTTTTTTCATTCCAGCAAGTCCTGAATTGATTTGAGAAATTGATTTCTATCACAGGGTTTTGCGTATGTTAGCATGGTAAAACGAAATACCGAAAAATATACCACATGATGACATGTAACAAACTTTAATTAAGGCACACAATGCAATAAATTGAATTATTTGTTATTTGAGATCTTTCGGTAAGTTTTTTCACCGAGGACCCGGGTTTCGTCTTTCGGCATCTATAGGCAGTTCAAGTGACCGTATGAAATTGAACTATCAACTGAAATAAAACTCGGGCTGAGTGACGAAAAATGGAAAAGTACCAAAATTTAAAAGATTAAAATTTTATGTTGAAATTCCATCATGTACCTCTAGAACAGCGGTCCTCATGTGCGACCACCAGAAGATTTTGCTACGGCCACCAACAGCTTGATAGTAAATATTGATATTTAATAAAAATGTGTTTTTATAAGTTAATTTATCAACAAAGACACTGAAAATTTAATATTTGTATGCATTTCATTGTGCATCAAGAATTGTTAGTTCGCAAAAGCTCAAACACATACATGCTTAGGTATTTTTGACAAAAAGACGGCCACCAGACATTTTCGTAGGACCGCTGATGTTCCTAATGCGGGCACAGCCAAATTTTACGTGAGAACCACTGCTCTAGAAGAAACACTCAATCAAATACATGCATTATTATATTTCAAACGAAATATTAATATCAGAGACAAAGTCCTCTGTTTTGGTATTATTTATCTTTATATTTAAAACTTGTATTGCTACCCGGCTTCGCTCGGACTAAGCGACCAATAATTATTTAATGTTATATCATTCCCAAAGAAATACAGACCCACAGACATACATACATTCGCCGTTTCGGTTTTATATATAAGACTAGTATAGCTACCCGGCGTCGCTCGGACTAAGCGACCAATAATTATTTAATGTTATATCATTCAACATAATTATATCACAAAATCTAACATCCAAAATAGAGTTAAAATAAAATCACAAACTTTATTTAATTTGATGACAGCCCCATTCTCGCCCATTAAAATGTCCAAATTCAAGGAAAAAATCTAATTTGCTGTCAAAGAAATGTCAAATAATACCTTCACGTAAATAATAAACCTTATTATTAATAATAAAAGCCGGTAAAAATTCAGTAGAAGACTAAATTTATTACATTTTGACTAAATGTCTTCGCCGATAAAAATTCAAATATATTTTCATTAATATTCGTTTTTATGGCAACTTAATGACCAACAATGCAAAAGGGAATTACAGACCCACAGACATACATACGCCGTTTCGGTTTTATATATAAAATATGTGGAATACTAACAAATACTTGTGTGTGTGTTTTTTTTAATAACTAGAGTTGCCAACTGGTAAGAAGCTGTTATATCAAACATCAAGATATACTGAGGAAATAGTGCCAGAGGTCAAGATAGGGGAGGATGTCGTAAAATACATACATTTTTTGAATTTAGAATTTAAATAACTTTTATCTTTTTGCGCGCGTGGAACACATCCGTCAAGATTGTTTATGGCACTTTGCCCATAAATAAATGAAAGTAGTTTTGATTTTATTTCTATGATAAGCTGGTTAGTTTTTTTTTTTAATTTTCTGCTTTCGATTCTATGGTGGGAAACTATAAGAAAAGTTTAATTTAGGTATACAAAGAATAGAAATGTATGAATCATATCTATTGTTTTAATAAGCTGTCTTGCAGTGGTGGAAAACATTTTTGATGTTGAAATCAAGTGGCGATCAATCTTTATACGCAAACATTGATGAAAAGTTGTTTGCAAAGGCTGTGGAATCGGAGTCGGTGTCGTCGCGATGTTTTGGTCGACGTCGTAAAAAACATATTATTTATGCATATAACATGTAAAGTTTGGCTATTGGTGGGATTGGTCTGTTGATATTTAATTCAATACACACATGTACATACGAAAGGAGGGGAAATAACGTGACAAAATTTAACTTTTTTTAGTGGTAGTCGTGTTTTTGTCAATGTTGGAGTCGTCCTTTTTTTATATGCTGGTGTTAAATTATGAGTCTTTTTTTTCAACAACTACACATCCCAGATATTTCTCATGGTGAATAAGACGGTGGGAAGAAGTGGCGGCTGGCGACAGAGTATTGAACAAAAAAAGATTCAACTATTTTTCCGTACTACGGACAGCCAAAAATTCATAAGACTGGCACTCCGTTAGTATTGCGAACATCTGAATTGAAAGTCCATGCTATGGAAGTGTTTTAAAATCCAATGAATAGGAAAGAACTCTTGCAAAAATAGTTGAATCTTTTTTTGTACTCCCTAATACTCTGTCACCAGCCGCCACTAGTGGAAAGGTTGAACTGTATAAATTTCACATCCAAGATAAAAAAAAGTGCTGAAAATATATTTATTATTTTCACATAATATACGCTAACTCTTCCTAATTTTTAAAAATAGCTGCTTTTATTCACCAAAAACATTTGGCGAATTAAAAACATAAATCTAGGAAGTATGAAGACAAGGGGTTAGTAAATGTGTTGCAATTGAAGCAGGAGGGAGTTTTTGTCACGAAATAAGAAGGAGGAGATCAAGAGTCAAGACTAGAGACTCCAATTCGAGTATCGAGTACTCGATACTCGAGTATATTCGTCCATTTTCCAAGTACTCGATACTCGAGTATTTTGAAAATTACTCGAGTAATACTCGTTTTAATAATAATCGTCGAAAGTTTCTTCTACTGCGAGAATTATAAAAAAAACATCAAACCAATTTAAAATTTGAGTCGTTTAATTCTCTATTATTGTTGAAATATATGTTGCATAAATGGAAATAAGTGTATTAGTAATATTCAATAAGTTTCTTTGATTATTGGTCATTTATAAAAATACACAAATTCGAACTAAAAATGTATATATTTTGGTACATCTGAAACTACTCGTGTATACTCGAGTACTCGAGTATTTTGAAATTTTACTACTCGAGTAGTTGAGATGTCGAGTAATTAGAGTCTCTAGACAAGACACACTCGCAATACTTTGAAGCTTCTTTTAAGACTGTTCACTGTCTATACTTGGTGGAATGGCGTAAAATAAAAAAAAAAACAATATCAACCTTTTTTTACTTTATCCATATTAAATTTACTAAGACCTCGGCCGGTTTCTTACATTGCGAGATGATAATACTCACGTCAGGTCCTGTACCTGATAAATTAAACGTGGGATAAGTACAAAAAAAGATGTTATTATTTTTTAGATTTTGAAGCTATTTATGAACGACCCCATACTTATGTGACCTTGAACAAAATCGGATTCCTTGACCACGGAAGCAAACATATCACATATATGGAAAATTATGTTCAACTTTACATTGTTTACGGCCAATTATGATGCTAAAGAGGCATTTTTTTCTGAGAGTAATAATCAGTAGTTTTCAATAATAATAACCAACTTAAAATTCTGATTTATTGCATGCCATTATCACCGAATTTGGGCCACCTTAAATTTTGCCAATAAACATTCCATACACTCCACTCAAGGAGTGAACATGGCCATAAATTATTGTGATGGATAATTCTTTCAAGATTGGATTACACTCTTGAGTGAAATAGTTAAGTTGGTATGTTCGCAGTATCAAACCAAATTGAATGAAACCGTGTCATATGGATGTAACACAGTGATGCACAACATTTTTGGAAGAAAGGCCATATAATCAATTATCCGATAGTTCGAGGGCCGCATGGGTAAAAGTGATTAAATTATCAATATTTTTTGTGTTTATAAAATTTTAAATTTTATTATTTTATATCTTTCTTCCATCGTCCGTAAAAAGTTCTGAAGGAAAAAGGGTAAATTATGGATATATGGTCACGGGACAGAATTGCAATCCTCTCGAGCTAAGCTCAAAAAATTTATACATACTGGCTTATAATTTTATGTTTTGACTTTACTCTTTACTTTTGAGTTCTTGTGGATTATTATAAAATTTGGAATCAAAATGATTAAATCTGAAGAATATTACTGATTATTGTATGAGTTCTGAAAGAAGAATTTGTTTTTTAATATTAGCCTATAATAAAATTATTCTTTTTATTTTAAACAAATAATCAACTTACGTGACTGTCTCTATCTGTATAATATTATTATTTGTGTAGTTTGTGGTTGCATTTTTCCTCCTGTGAATTAAAACAACTCGATTACATACTTATTGCGAAGTATTCTTTAGGATCTTCTATTAAAATAAATTTAAAAATTAAAGACTAAACATTTCAAAAAAAATCGTAAGCCTTACATTCATTTCATTTAATGAGCTTATTTTTCATAAATCTTTACAAAAATTCTGACCCATGACCATACATCCATAATTTACCGGAAAAGGGTAACATATCGTCGTTTCCCGCACAATATCTTCAATGTGGATAAAAACACATAATGAAATAATCAATCAAGTCTGTTAAACTGTGCTCAAAAAAACATGAAATTATTTATTAATTGTAGAGATACAATAAAAGCCTTGCGCAATTTTTCAACTGTAACGTAACATTCATAAAAAATCTATTAAAACTGACTATTTTTCCTTGAATTTTGCACATAGAATTTATTGTGCACGATAAATAAAGCCAATAACCTACTCGGTAAAAATAACCAAGGTCATTTGTTGTCACATAGGATATTTTGTGTTCCACGATTATAACTGTCGACACATCGGATTTAATTTGAAATCAGTATATTTATAAAACGGAATAAAACATTCTCATAAAAAATATTGTGTCACATGGAGGAAAAAAATCCGAATCGAATGGTGTAAATAACTCATTTTGGCAAAAAACGCACATACATAGGAGATATAAAAAATATGCCCTCCCAAACTTCAGCCGGCAATCTCCAAACGTGTCTATAAATTTCACTCAGCGTAAAATGTACCATTCATCTTTCCACGTCGAAGTAAGTAGTATGCTAGTTTGTAGATGTCGCAATGTGATAGTGACATCACGCACGACCACCCTGTAGCTATTCAGTTCCGCAAACGCTTTGTCACGAATTATCGACGATCGAAGATTTGGGATACGTGATCAAGTTTTGCATGATCAATCAACCCCTTCTCGTGATCTATCATTCGTTGTTCATTGTTTATACCACGTACGGAGAGATTTCGAATGCTGCGAAACGGTTCGATTGCGATTGCGCGAGAGAAAGCAATGTGAATGGCCCAGTGATGCACAACCTGCGGGCCGTGAGTCGGGTTGTTAACTTTATACCGAGACGATGTAATTTTTTTTTGATTTTCGGTGATATTGGTTGAGCTTTCTGGGACAGTTTAAGATTTTTTGACATTCAACCCGGACTACGACACTATTTCCGGGATAATCTAGGCCAATCCGGGCCGGTTGGCAACCCTAGATTTTTTTTGTTCAGTGTAACGGGCAAGCGATTGGAAATCTTTACCTGAATAAACAGATGTTTGTTTTGATTTTATGTGACTATGTTAAACGCAAATTTTTCAAATTTATTTTGTCAAATAAATCCAGTGGACCCCCATTTACATCTCGTGGACCCCCTTTTTTTTTTCTTCCCTGACAGGGACCCCCTGTTAGTCCCTCGCGGACCCCTGGGGGTCCGTACGGACCACTTTGGGAACCCCTGAATTAGATACTAAATCGGCGTTCGCAGCTAAAATCTTTTTGATAGAACGTGTATTATGTTGGGTAAATTGTGATTAAAAAAGATTATATTGCAAAATACTGAGGGAAACGTCCTTGAGCATTTCTAAAGTCGATATATTTTGTGGATTTGGATTGTTCACATCACGTTCATCAAGAAGTTCGTGTTGTACAGGGTGTATCATAACACAGAGTACTTGCCCCTATCATTTGATCACACGTTCCACGAAGTGATTATTATACTCACTTGTACAGGGATAACTGTCAATTGTTGGTGGAAAACTGGAAAGGCATACATCTTTTGCTGTACGAATTATATAATTTGATAGAATATTCTGTGCCCTCCACACATCCATTATTTCTACTATGCTTGCAATTAAAATTGCAAAAGCTAAAGCGAATGCCAAAGTTTTGTGAAGAGGAAGTATGAGAAGAAGATATATAAAATCCAGGCCAATACCGAACACACATCTTCATGGGTCTTCATGCTAAATAACAGCCGACTGAGCTGTGGAGTCGTTAAAAAAAATTACGACTCCGACTCCGATTCGGACTAAAAAAAGTTTAATTTTATCACGTTTTTTTCCTACCGGTTTTTTCGTATTCAAGTTGAGACGACTGTGACAGACAGCATCCTTCCAAGGCGTTCGGTGACGGAACTTAGGGATAGGATGGGAAGAAAGGTATCTCTTGTAAAGATTTCAATCGGTATTATCTTGACTGTACTCTATATGAGAGTAGACTAGTTTATTTTCTTCAAATTTCAGATTACAAAACACAGTTACAATTGCAGTTGCGACCACATTTAAACGCGTAAGACCAAAACGATTATATTGCGACCTCCTGCCGTCCGGAGGGCAGGAGCGACTGTCGACTTAGATGAACGATCACGACTGACTAATTCGGCATTAAACAGGCGTATTTATACAGTACGATTCTAGTGTGCAAAAGAGCTCAACCAATCGACGCGAAGCGGTCGCGCCTGAACTGAACGAGAGACGTCGTTTCTAGAAGTCGGTTACAAGATTTTATAACATTTTAGTGAATTTATTCGCGTTATATTAATCGTTTAGGTCGTATATTTGGGTGAACAAGTTGGTTGTCCCACCACCCATCCGTTGTACAGCCGTTTTTCACAGCCGCCTTCCATAACGCTATACGATCAAGAAAAGAAACGAATTTACTCCTCACTTACTTGGCCCGAGACAGAGCTGCACGGGACTGATCTTTTAACCATGAACAAGGTGCTTAAAGAGAAGAAAAATAGAAAGAGAATAAAAAAGAAAATGTGACCTGCTCAGCCACTTTGTTAGAGGGATATTAAGTATCTTATGTATCTGTATACCGTAACTTCGCGTTGAATCTGAAAGAATCAAGACAATCCCGTTCCCCATATGATGTTGTAAATTTATCAAAATTGGCCCACCAATGCATGAGGACGGACCGCAGCAAACAGCTTTGTCGTTCGGCATTCATCTTGGGGCGGTATCCGGCCTTTCGACCAACTTGCCCAACCCAAATAGTTTGTGATAGTAAGATCGTTCGAGAGAGTCCTGATGACCTACAATATCAGGCGGTATCAAAGTGTATGCAATAATATATCAACCACCAATCCAGCCAATAGCCAAATTTGTCATATAATATGCATAAATCTAAATTTCCAACCCCGAGTACGAATCCAGCCAATACTCCGCGACGACTCTGATTCCGACTCTACAGCCCTGCAAGAAACCCCTCCTTCCTTTTCCCATTTTAAAAACCTTTCTTTATGCTTAGTCATATAAATTTATATTTGATAAATTGACATGTCAAAATTTGGAGCGTTGACACCCGCCTTTTATAAGAGAACAACTCATATTTTATTTATTGGTATAATTATATGAAAATGGATAGGCAAGTATGGTTACGATATCCGTGGGTGAATAATATGTTTTAGTTTTTTCAAATTTATTTCCTGTCCGTTTTGATGTATCGATCTAAATATTACGCATAGCAGATACAAAAAGCTATCATTGGAACGTTATTCCTAATTAACACATCAATGTCTGTTTCGTATTTATTTGAGTACATGCCGGGAATGTGTTTGCTCATTTAACATACTGGTTATGTAGCGGGACCGGTTTTTGCCGCATCATCGTGGTTTTTTTTTGTACGCCAAACTCAATCATGATAATTTATATACTATTATTATGTAGTTAACACCAGTTTTAATAGTTCGATTTTCCTCGACTTTTAATATTTTATGTATAAGTAACATAAGAGAACTGGTGGCTTAAAATATTTTTTCTGAAAATAAACATTACAACACATTTTTTGTACCTTCTTACTTACCACATTGGATTTATTAAGATCCATGACCGGTTAGAATTAGATAAAATATAACGAATTAACTGTAATCAGTTCTGCAGGATTACAATGTGGAATAAGTACTAAAAATGGAAGCTACGGAACTCCAGGATGTCCTGGGAGGTTAACAAGAAGGTTGGCGAGTGACTGAGAATCTTGGAGGCACCGTGTGTCGGCCATATGATCCGAATAAGGCGCGGATATGGAAAAAGCAACGCTTAAACGCTCTACTATCTTTTATTGAAAATTTACAGCTCCCTATTCGGAGCATATGGCATCTACACTCTTTTGACCATTCCGAAGACTCCACGTAACTCCACCGCTGGTCATCAGTTGCCTTTCAGGGGTGACGGAGGCCATTCGGCTGGAAGAACAGGATTCCCTGTGGCAAATAAGGGACTGATTAGTTTAATCTACTACAGGAGAACATCATAGGGTTGAAAGCATGTAGTTTTTTTATTAATTATATTTCAGAAAAAAATTCTAATGTTTTACAAACACAAAAATTTGTAATAAATCTATTATGTATAACAATATTAAGCATCTAGTGCAGTGTTATCCAACCTTTTTACACCTGCGGACCGATAAAAAAAAGAAGAAAAAAACGAGGATCACTTATACTGAAATAACAATGGTTTTCATCTCATATTTTTTTAATAAAGAATTTCAAATGTAAAATTTAAATATCAAACTTGAGTCGTTATAATTTTGTACTTTTACATGAGTTTTGTCGTTAACGATACGGGTTTCACCTTTCGGCCCCTTCAGGCCTTTCAAGTACACGAATGTACTTAAACTGACGCGTAGTAAACAGTTTGTATCGTTAGTGAAAAAAATAAAAGTAGACAACTAAGCTTGATTGTTATGAACGTAATCTATATGCATTAGTATTTTTTTTTATCTAAATGAAGTTCAAGAATTATGCGGGTAAAAGTATCGCAAATACTAATTACAAGATAATAACATGAAAATGTCAATAAATAATTTTTGGTTTTCATCCGACATATTATTATTGAATTGATTGATTTCAAGTGTTTGAGTTTATAATAAATGATTTAAATTTGGCATTCTGTTTGCGGCCCGGTAGAGTCTGCGGCCGAGCACTGGGCCCCGGACCACCGGTTTGGGTTCACTGATTAAGTGGACAATTTTTTTTTTTTAACCATGTCCGAGTTTATCTCTACACATGTTTTTCTACGAGAACTGCTTGTTACTCAGTTGCTCAACCTCTCTTTTTCGAAGAGAGTTTGGGATGGAGAGGATACGAGGACTAGGACTGGACTAGTGATCAGCTAATCGCTGTCACTATGCGTCGCTCTTTGGGATCGAAATGGTGGGAAGGGATTTTTCAACAACACATGCCTTTGAACAGATTTATCAACTGAAAAAATCCACTCATACCGAGAATCGAACCCGGGCAGTCCGGCACGCAAGTCAACAACGTTGACACTGCGCCACGGACCGGATAATTTACCCGACCATAATAATGATATAATCAAGATTAAATAAAGTTATCTTTTTACTCCCCCAATTATTATATACAACCCATCAGATTCAAGCGCATGCGTAATAAGTAATAAGGAAAAGCCTAAACCCAAAACATTGATTAAAATACTAGATACGGCAACCAGTGGCGGCTGGCGACAGAGTATTAGGGAGTACAAAACAAGATTCAACTATTTTTCCGTACTACGGACAGCCAAAAATTCATAAGACTGGCACTACGTTGGTATTGCGAACATCTGAATTGAAAGTCCATGTTATAGAAGTGTTTTAAAATCCAATGAATAGGAAAGAACTCTTGCAAAAATAGTTGAATCTTTTTTTGTAATCCCTAATACTCTGTCACCAGCCGCCACTGACGGCAACTACGCTTACAATAATTACGGGCTTGTAAAATATACATTTATTTATGATTGCTGTGCACACGTGTTTTTTTTGATATTGTGCTTAGGATCAGGGGCAGTAAAAGTGTACCTAACAGAACTGGAACATGGTATACAGTGGTTGGCAACCCGGAACATAATGACCGTGCTAAGCAGGGCTGTGGAGTCAGTAAAAAAAAGTTTGACTCCGACTCCAGTATTTACTAAAACCACGACTCCGACTCCAACATTGACCAAAAACACGACTCCGACTAAAAAAGTTTAATATCGTATTTTTTTTTTCATAATTTACCTATTTATGTGTATTCAATTGAATATCAACCCTACCAATCCGGCCAATACCCAAATTTGACATATTATATGCAAAAATAAAAAGTTCAAACTTTTCAAAAGTCCCGACTCCACGACTCCGACTCCACAGCCCTGGCTAACGCAAAAGTAGTTAGCCCTTAGTAGTTTGTTATTTTATTTGATAATCATAATACACACAACTAAATACACGTGTTGTGTCTTTAATGCCATTCACTCTAGAACAGTGGTTCTCACGTAAAATTTGGCTGTGGCCGCATTAGGAACATCAGTGGTCCTACGAAAATGTCTGGTGGCCGCACAATTTTTTTTGTTGAGTCTTTTTTGTCAACAATACTTAGGCATGTATGTGTTTGAGCTTTTGCGAATAAACAATTCTTGAAGCACAATACGATGCATACAAAATATAAAATTTTCAGTGTCATTGTTGACAGATTATCTTGAAAACTAATTTTTATTAAATATTAATATTAACTATCAAGCTGTTGGTGGCCACAGAAAATTCCTCTGGTGGCCGCACATGAGAACCACTGCTCTAGAATAATAATTAAAATTTGTTATATGTACATATATTACATACTATCTTTTTATATTTGTCAAATGCATAGCTAAAAAAACATTTATACTAAGCGCTAAGCAATGTCAATACTTGGTGAAATAACATAATTGAAAGCGAACATCTTAGCAGTGATTAATGAAGCTAGTACGGCTAAACTTACTGTCTTATTTAGGAAAAATTTGTATTTCTTATCAGTTTATAATGCTCGCCATGACCGAAATAGTTCCTGATCCATTAAATTGAATGCGAAATAAGTACTGCAAATGTTTTATTATTTTTATCTTTATTGCTGTCCTTGTCTTCGTATGCTTTCAATCAGCGACGGCTGGTGACAGGGTATTGGGGGGTGCAAAGGAAGATTCAACCATTTTTGCAAGAGTTCTTTCCTATTCATTGGATTTTAAACCACTTCTATAGCATGGACTTTCAATTCACATGTTCGCAATACCAACTGTTTCTCTTCCGTAGTACGGAAAAATAGTTGAATCTTCCTTTTGCACCCCCCAGCACCCCGTCACCAGCCGTCACTGCTTTCAATCCTTATTCCTAACACACCTCGAAAAAAAGAGATTGGGCAACTGAGTAACAAGCAGTTCTCGTCGAAAATAATGTTGAGTTAAACTCCATCAGGAGCCCATACGCTCCAAGTTGAGAGCGGACATGGTTTAAAACAAATACACGTAAACGTCCAACAATAGTTGCCGACCACCATATGGCGTATAAACTGGTAGCTTATTTTTTTTTTATCTTGTATGAACATAGTTTGGGAAAGAAACAATTATTCCATTTGGAATGTAGAATACTAAGCAACGAATCGTATGTTTTAGAATATTTGTATTAATTGTTTACGGTATTGCGCAATGAAAATTAAACATTCTGTATAACGAAGTGATTTCTCCTAATTTATAGAATTTATTTGGATTTATGCAATATAACTATAAAAGTATGTCAATTGATATCATATTCCTATTAAGTAAGAACAGAGCTGAAGATAATTACATACATATATTGGATAAGGATTTCACAGGAAGCAATATCGTTGGCTCAATTGAACTCATTACCGGGATTTCCACATCTAATTATGGTTGACAGACCATGCATATTTATTTATTTTATCAAATGCACTCATTTTTGGGCTTTTACTTTGATAATGATAGTTCATACTTAATTGATTTTTGATGTATTAGTTTGCATTGCTGAGACGACTTCAACATTTTATTTATAGTCTGTTTTTCTTGTAATTTGCTTCAATTTATTTGCTTAGTTGTAATACCAATTGTTTGTCATACCTTGTATTTCTTACTTAACTTTTGTATAAATATCACTGTTGTATTGTATTCCTTATCAGTTGACAATGCTCGCCATGAGCGAAACCGGTCCTGATCTAATAAAATTTATGTGGAAAAAGTACTAAAAATGTATTATTATTTTTATTATATTGGATAACTTTGGTATTCCACTAATTGTACTGCAAAAAGTTACCCATGATTCGCGTCTTTTAGATACATCTTCATTATAAATATGAATACTAAAATTATTAAATTTAATTTATATTAAAAATGAATTCACACTTTCGTTAGATTCGGCGGTAGCTTTGTGAAAGTTCGTAAAAAATTATTTTGACTAACGGGAATTAAAGACTGGACGATAGAAAAATAACTTTTCTTCCCGTTTTTATAATACATGTATAATGATAGATTATAGAAAATAAATCTTAATTTATTACATAAGCAAACTTTGCGATAGTCTGAAGATACCTTTTAAAGAGGCGAGACACATGTCACGATTAGTAGCGCAATACGTGAAATAATCATAGCTATTTTTAATTTATATGAATTTACACAAACTTAGCGTTGAATTCATTGATATCTATGAGTTAATGGAGGGTAATTATATTTTGAAGAAGATTCTTTAGGCACAAACACAGAAATCTTAAATAATAAACATTGATTTTATTTTAGTTTTAAACTGATACACAAAAGAATCAACTTGTCGATAATCATTAAATGCCATTAATTGAATATCAGGTCACTTCTGGTGTATTGAGTTGACAAGCAACGAATCTTCTAATAATTGAGGATTTGGACTGAGGGTGCTTGTTGGAATTTCAATATCAAATTTGAATCTTCTAATGTCAAGATTAAGAGGTAAACAATTACGGATGGAAATAATGTATTATTAGTATTTCAGTATTAAAAAGGAGATTCATATAATCTTTAAAAAATGTTTATGTATTGTTAGGATCGTAGACGGAAACGTTGACGAAGGTTGAAAGTGTTTTCGTTCTAATAAAAGTTAACAAAAGGCCGCCCGTCATTTTGAACAATTCGCCCTGAGCCAACTTCTGTTCAAATTTCAAATCCCAAATATGTATTTAATGAACTTGTAAAATACGTATTCACGTCAGATTTAATAACAGATATGCCCGCGCATCAAGGTTTTACTTGTATGTATGTTTCTCACATTATAAATCAGTGTTATTCAACCTTTTTATATCCGCGGACCGTTAAAGTTAAAAAAAATATATTAGATCTTATTTTGTGCGGTAGATAAGTCCCGTAGAAAAACGCACAAAAAGGTATGACTTAATTTGGTAACATAACATGTACAAGTGCACTCATGTTAAAGCTATATTGTAATAAACAGGTGAAACAATGGATTTTGCACGAACAGTATTTGAATAACGCTCTGTTTATAACGTCCGTCCATATGTACATTTAAAAGTCCCAATAATTTATATAAAAAAAAAATTGCATCAAAGAAAAAAACGCATTACTTTGATATCGCACAAAAAGAGGTTTGAGGGTACACATGTTTACAGTCAGTTCTGAATCTACGACATAGATAAAAAAAATCTTCAGTTTCTGTATTTTTTTTTTATGATGACGGAGCGGAACCAGTTGCCAGTTGAGAACATACTGCACATGTGTGTTTAGGATATTAAATTCAAAGAAAAGACAATTCAAACGTGAAGTCAATATTGCATAGAATTTTATTAACAAACTTATAAAATTACAACTTTTGGTTGGTGCCAGTGACATGTGTCCGACCGGCAATAAACTCATGCGGCTCATAAAGTCATAAACTCATCGTGCCGGTCTTGCGGACCACTGGTTGAAGAGCACTGTTATAGATCACAGATAAATCCTTTTCCTAGCTTTTGAATGTATACGCACGGAAAACTTTAAATCGTTATACAAATTTAAAGCTTTTTTAAAAGCAAGTTGTTGCTCCTGCTCAGTTATTATGCGATAAAAAGAGACAGACTGCACAGTCTGGACAGGTGAGTTGGGTATATTGTAGATTAGGGTTACATTGTAATATTCGGATGTAAAGGTATCTTTAAAATTCATATCGATAAAACTAAAACACATTATATAGTACTATTTCCAAACATATCTTCTAAAAGATCAGGACCGGTTTCGCTTATCGCGAGCATTGTCAATTGATCAGTTTATTGATTTAAATAATGAGTTTTCACTTGACAGGCAACGATTTGAAAGTGATGAACACATCTTTATGATTGTTGCTTGATAACATATAACATAACAGAGAAAACAATATATATTTTTTCAATACATTGATATCTATCTACTAAGGCCGTTTTCTCGCAATTATTTTTTACTGACAAATCTACTGTTTATCAACACTGGTAACATATGTAAGCTTAAAGAGAACATTTCAATTGTAATGGTGTTTTCGCCATGATTCATTATGAGTTTTTTGTAGGGAGAATTTAAGGTTTTCAATCAAAGTTCTTTTATAATTAATTATATATGTATTGATACCTAAATGGTAGGTCATCAGAAGTCTCTCGAACGATCTATTTTCCACCTCAGTCTATGAGTTTAAGTCGATATCAGGAAATAAATTCATTCTAATAATACTCTATATTGAAATCTATAGCGATTCAATATAGAGTAATTTAAAATTTATAAAAGAGACATTTATGCAAGATGTTCCGGAATGGGGGAATGCGGGCGTCTCGCTCAAAAATGTCTCTAACTCTTTGACGCCCTGAGTGCATGAGATACGAGGTATTTCATGCAAAGTTCAATGGACCATAAATGATGGGTTATCGGGCGGACTTTTAACGGTCTTTTTTGTAACAGTTTGGCTACCTAAAGGAACCGCTTTTTTTTCATTCAATAAGTTAGAGATTGGAGAGCATTGAGTGTGCACGTACTAGCCAGATAAGTCTTACAGTCGTGGTTGAGGGGCTTCTCTCAACTGTAAGCCCTGGAAATAGCCTACAAGCTTCTAATCCTCTCCCTAAAGATAAAGTCTAGTAAATTCCTGATATCGCCTTCGCAATTATAATAGTCGTGTATTATGTATTGTAGAACGTAACGTGTATTGTAAATCTATCTGTGTTAAATCCGTGTGTAAAGTCTGTGAAAGTTCGTAACAATTAAATAATGGGTGCTAACCGCACCCACATAATGCATTGAGATCGTCTTTTTTATCGTTTATAAGAGCACCATGTTTCTCCTACTCCGTTCCCAAAATTCCTCTTCCGAGTCTCGGATAGGAAGCTCCTTCTCGATTTACGAGGGAGCCGAATCAAGGTCGTCTTAGTATGTACAATATTACAATATTTTTCACAGAAAAAATTGCAAAAATCTCACAACCTAAAACGTTTGTGTGATGTTACTTATTAATATGTTTATGTATTAATAATAACACATTTGTTTGCCAAAACTTGATTCTAGAAAGTATCACAAGTTTATGACTGCTTTTAGATTAGTTCTCATACTCATAAAAATACGTGAGGAAATTATTATAAATGTATATCCAGAAATAATTACCTCAGCGGGTGATTTTAATGGATTTAAAACAAGTAAATAAAGCCGCAATATTAAATAATATTTGATAACCATTTGCTATTTATTACATGAACGTATTATGTTACAAAATTTTGCAAATCACGTGTCGCTTTTTGGTAACGCAATTCGTGGAAAAATAATGATAACTAATTTAATTTTATATCTAATATGTATGTATATAAAAATCAAAGTTTGATTGTATTGTTCGTATTGTATGCGCTGCCATACCGTTCATCCGGTTGCGATAAAACTTTGTCAAATTATTGCTTGCACTTGCGCGCAGGTTATAGGCAAAAAATATATTTTTAATATTTTATGCGCTGCCATACCGTTCATTTTAACAACTTATTGTTGCACTTGCGCAAAAGTTATAGACAATGTACAATTAACTTTCAGTAGGCGTCGCGTGTGTCGTACCATAGACAATCGATAAAAGACAAACAGCAAACGTCAAACTGCAAATCTAGTCTCATCGATACCGATCAATGTTAGTGACATTAAATCGAAATTCTTCATCTAAAATATTGTGTATCCCAAAGAACTTCAATAAACACAAACACTTTCTTTCTTTGAGTGGCATTGCAACGTTTGACGAATACCGGATAGTAATAAATAAAATATCAATCTATATTTTTTTAATAAAAATAATAAAACATTTATAGTAATAAAACTTATAATTTAATTGGATTAGGACCGGTTTCGCTCTTCGGTTTTGCTTTGAGCATCCGAAAGCACTTCAAACTTAAATAAACACAAAAACTTTCTTTCTTTGAGAGGCATTGCAACTGGTACCGGCTAGCTTAAAATAAGTTCTCTCATAGTTACCGCTGAAACCAGTGGCGGATGGTGACAGAGTATTAGGGAGTACAACAAAAGATTCAACTATTTTTCCGTACTACGGACAGCCAAAAATTCATAAGACTGGCACTCCGTTGGTATTGCGAACATCTGAATTGAAAGTCCAGTGTATAGAAGTGTTTTAAAATCCAATGAATAGGAAAGAACTTTTGCGAAAATAGTTGAATCTTTTTTTGTACTCCCTAATACTCTGTCACCAGCCGCCACTGGCTGAAACCATCAATAGTTTTGTTGACTTAATTATTAATTAGAGCTAGATGTTTGAGTCGAAATGTGAAGAGAAAGCTTTTGGTGCTATATAATATTAATGTATTTCCGGAAGCGTTAAATATAGCGGAAACGTTAGAAGCGCCGCCTTCCGGTGCCTCGGCGGAATACGACGTTCCATGATCCGTTCCTCGGAGTGATTAGGAAAATTCGATCGCGTGAAGCTCAGTCAGAAATCCACGGACAGAGAGCTCGAGCTTCATTGACCACACACGAAGGACCACCGGCCGAGCGGGAATCCCCCCTCGCCCTCCCAGACTAACACTTTCAGACCTTGATCGCTATTCGGCCGGAAAATCACCCAATAAAAATTTGCCAATCTATACAAGGTCGGTCGCACATTGTTATTGCTGGCGATACGCAGTGCCAAATCGCGATTAATATACATACACCGACAGCCATGTAAAATGAAACTGTAAAACAGGGGTGAATAGAGACTGGCAGGTGAATAGAGACAAAAACAAGGATTGGACTTTAGCACAACTTTACTAAGTATCCAATGTATTTTTTACTATTTATGTATAATTATTTACAATGACAATAATACTAACTCTCGAATGACAAAATCAAACCAACTAAATGATTGGCCAAAATTGAAACAAACATTACTTTTTGATCTCTTAAAAATTTCTCTTTTATTGAACGAAAATTAAAATCAATCTTGTTTTTTTTGGTTAATAAGTACCGTCAAACGGAATGAATAGAATAGAGGTTCATATATTCCAATCATTACAATCTGTATTTTTTTCTTCATTCACCTGCCAAGTCTCGATTTACTCTCTCTCGTATCTATTCACCCCGATTCAATGTGAATAGAGACATCGAACAAAATTTTCTGCGTCTTAATAACGATAGTGAATATTTGAAAAATATTGTCATGCATTGGTAGTAGGACCATAGAAACTAGTTTCAAGCCATTCATATTTGAATTATATGGCGTAGGTATGAAGATACATAGTCGTGAAGGGTAAAAAGTGTCTCTATTGATCACTTTTTACGGTACTTCCACATAAAATTTATTGGATTAGGACCGGTTAAGCTCATGGCGAGCATTGTCAACTGATAAGAAATACAACAAAACAGTGATATTTGTACAAAGTTTAAGTAATAATTACAAATCCATACATCCATACATAAACAATCCAACTTAAATGGCTTTTGAAGATGTCTACACTATGGGGAAAATGTTGGTTCCGAATTGCACACAATGTTGATGTAGATTTGATAAACATTTAAATAAATAAATCACATTATATCGTACAATTTTCACAAATATTGTGATAATCATCAGGACTGATTACTCTTATCAACTGACTAACGAATTCTGAAAACCGTTCCTGGTAATAATCATAATATATGTAGAAATTGTACTATATATTTATACGTTTTGCTTAGGTATTTAAATAATGCCTTTCCACCAAGAAGTAACAGTTAACACCTCAAAATAGATTGATACGAATTATCAAGTCATTTTTTTTTAATAATTTTATTTAATTTTAAGATCAGTTGGAATTCTCACAATGAAGGAAACCGGAATCGATCATTATATCAAATTGTGGAAGAATTGCAAAGGCAACGTTTGTTTTTTGAAATGTACTTCTTCCAACATCAATTACCAGTTGTTGACAACTTTATAATTATTGAATCAATAGCGTTATAATGAAAAGTGATCCACAATTTCAATTTTTAAGACGATTAGGACACAAAGTTTTCAATTTGAACACCTGCCTTTTTAAATGTACGTTTCAAATATCTGAATTTTGTACCATCCATTCTTTACCAAGTACGTGTAAAGCAGATCGACTCTATAAACATAATCTGTTTTAAGATTATTACTGTTTGTTATTCAGGAGTCCACCTCCGTAGCGGTGTTCACGGGCTCGAATTCCAGGACGAAAAAATTGATCGAGTGATCTTTCCATCAATTTATGGGGTGTCTACGAAACATAAATATCGTCCATCCATTCCACCACTAAAATGGGACGTAGCGAGAGCGATTATCTGACTAATCGAGCACTCTCCAAAATGAAGGTTGAGCAACTAAAACACAAACAATAATCGGGTAAGATATGCTTCATTAGGAATCAAATGCTCCATTTTATGAGAGGAAATGGTAAAATTAAAAATGATTTAAAGATCATGCTAAAGGGACAGGACTTTTAACTATATGTAACTAATACGGTGAAAAAAATAACAATGTATTTTCTACAGAAATTATTTATATATTTGTTGATAGCTGTTTCGGCTTACACCATCGTCAGAACTACATTGTTATTTTTTCACCGTATTATAATGAACTTCTACCTAGTTAGTGCTAATTCAATCAATATATTTAATTACATAGTTGCTTTCGCAATGCTTTATTTTTTAGGGAATTTTGGATACTCGAAATAATGTACAAAACAGAAGGAATCTACCCTTCTTACGTTCAATACTTGCAATTATTGTTTTTTTTTAAAATATTATAACACGTTTTTTTAACTTCAGCAATATAAATGAAATCCCACTATCAATTGTAAATTGAGATACGCTCTTGCTTGTGTCGATTATTAACCACAGAAATTTAAATAATTTGACCGTTAACATATATTTTATTCACAATACTATTTTTCGATGTCTTAAAATATTTCATATGCGATAATATTCATTGTTTATTGCGCGTTGTCATGGTGTGTCAATAGTTTTGCCATATGCAATAATCTACCATAGTTAATACTTCTATCCCAGTGTTCGACTCGCCTTATACAGAAAGGCCATCCTTTTATCCATGTGATAAAAATTTTCCATAGACAAATTCGTAAACTAGTAATCTATGAATGATCGCAAAATAATATGTAGCATGTTCCATAAGTTTTTATTGAAGGCCTTAATAATTTTTATTTTGTTGCACTATTGGTAAAACATGGCCAGTAAACCGTTTATAGCTTTATTCAATGAAAAGTATTCAACAAATAACGGAGAATACTTAAAATCAATAGAGAAACTATGCGACTATATTGTCATTTTATACAGAAAGCGTTGCGCGTATATTTTTTATTTTCATTTGGGCTTTTAAAGGTTAGGTTACAATACATTTTATCAGTCAGCATTCACTCAATATGCTTGTAGTAAAAGATGCGCAGACAGAGAGAGTGTGTGCTTTAAGTAAAAAAAAAACTCGCCTGTAAATGCACCCTCGCTTCCCTTATATATATAGTGAGTGTGAGAGAGAGAGAGTGTGGGTGTGTGTTTTATTACATACAAATCATGATAAATATAAGTAGTAATTATTGTGACAAAATGTTGGGAATCGAGAATGTTGACCTTGAATAAATTAAAAGTAATTTTAAACAATTATTAAAGTCCTGACTAGGCTGGAAAGTTTTGAAGTAAAGTAAGTACATATATGGTTTTAATATAGGACGTGAAAAACTAGAAACAACTATGCATTCGCTCCGAATTGAGTAGAATATTCTAGAAAATTAAAATTCGTTAAATAATAATCCCTCGGTATTCATAGAGTTAAATCTGTCGTTGCAGAAGCGCCCGTCCCAGCCGACAATTCAACGATGATCATTGTCTATGTGTCGCGGATTGGCGCGCTTTCGGCAATTTTGAAATTATTTGAAAAATCGAACGTTTTCCCGCCTCCGACATTTTCCTTCGCCGGCGCCACGCCCCTCATGGAAAATGGGCGAGATTGCTTTATTGCCGAGCTATTCATTGTCGGTGTCGCATATGAATAAATGTATCACGCCTCTGCCTTGGTGTTAAATTATATTATGCATGTAAATTACAGTACGCTGAGATATCAATTACATTGACAAGAATTCAATTTATAGACAGTAATATTTTGTGTAAGTATTAGTGTGTAGCGTGTGCCGCACACGTGGACTGTCATTTGGGAAGTGACTCAATTAAAAAGAAAGAAAACCAGATAATTGAATAATGATATTTACTTCGAATGTAGTGTTCCAATTAGAGACTCCAATTCGAGTATGGAATACTTGATACTACAGAATACTCGTCCATTTTTCAACTATGTACTCGTAATTTTTAAATGAAGATTTATTACCAAATTTTATTTACTTATTTAGAAAAAAATATAATATGTTCAACCGTTGAGTTTAACTGTCTTACACGTTTTTTTTACTGCGGGAATTATAAAAACAAAACTTCGAACCCATTTAAAATTAGAGACGTTTAATTTTCAATATTTTTTGAAATAAATGGAAGAATGAAATTTTATCGTCTATTTATAAACACAAATTTGAATTAATAATATTTATTTTGGTACATCTGAAACTACTCGAGTACTCGAATATTTTAGAATTTTACTACTCGATATTCGAGTAGTTGCGATATCGAGTAATTGGAGTGTCTAATTTCAGCATGTGTCTGTCATTCAGTCTTTCAACTTAGAAATAATAATGGTACAATTATGGGCTAGTAAATGACTAGTATTGTGGAAAATATATCCCTGCTTCCGAGTCCAGATCGAATATGGTGTGTGATTTTTTTTCAAATTCATTTACTTAGTAGAACTCCATTGTACCAAATTACATGACTACCAATCGATAGCTATTTTGGCAACACGTCATCGTCGTAACTATTTTTTTGCATCTATAATATAAACAAAACAACGAAAATGCATTATAGTGAATATGTTTCTTAGTTAATTGTAAAAGTAGGTGACCCACAGAAAACCCATCGCGACCTTTAGGCTGAGAACCCGTGCTGAAAAAACAAACCTTTTTATAGTTTGGCAGCCAAAACTTGAAGGAGTTATATATAGTCATCAAGAAAGTTCCATGAAAGCTTAAAAACAGTATCATTGAAGAATCGCTTCAGTGATAAAAAAATAAATGTTTTATAATTTTATATGGTTTTATTGTGTGCAGTAGTTAGACAGTTGTTTGTTAGCACTAGTTAGCAACTTCACTGTTCCATACGTGTATTTATTTAACAACCATATTAAAATCATCAATAAAAGTCAATAAAAGTTTAGATAATATCATAAAACAGCATACTTACTAGGGCTTTATTAAAAACCGATTTTTGAAAAAAAAACCCGTTATCGAATGTCAATAATGTTTAAAAACCGGTTTTATCCGGTTTTCAAAGTTTTACAAAAAAATGATATTTTAATTAAAATAGAGAAATAAAGTAAAACATTCTTTTTGTATCTTGTTTATTTATATACAAAATAATACACAACAAGAAATTATTAAGCGAAACTGATCATTATTTCCATAAATGTTCTAATTGTGCCTTTTCTCATTGGGTTGATTGGAAGTCCAATTGCAAAACCTAGTAAGCTTATTAAGACGAAATTGTCAGGAATATCATATATACGATCAAGTTTCCCCACCAATAATAATAAGATCTGTGCTAAAATTTAGAATTTCTGAACTAAACATGCAGTAATGATCTATTATATTCAATATCATGAAATAATCTTTATTTTTACAAAAAAGAAACTCTATTTTTGTAATTTTTCAGTACAGCAAATATCATTATTGTCAGGAAGTCTACAATTAAGAAAATTCTAACGTTGAAACAATTTTCTTTCTAGTATATTTTTCAGTTATATTGCTTAAAAATTTGACAGTGATGTCGAATGACTTACCGTAAAACGGGGTCAATAGAGACACTTTTTACCCTTCACGACTATGTATCTTCATACCTGCGCCACATAATTCAAATATGAATGGCTTGAAACTTTTTTCTATGGTCCTACTACACATTAATGACAATATTTTTCAAATATTCACTATCGTTATTAAGACACAGACAATTTTGTTCAATGTCTCTATTCACATTGAATCGGGGTGAATAGAGACGAGAGAGGGTAAATCAAGACTTGGCAGGTGAATAGTGACAAAAATATACAGATTGTAATGATTTGAATCCATTCATTCCGTTTTACGTTACTTATTAACCAAAAAAACATGTTTGATTTTAATTTTCGTCCAATAAAAGAGAAGTTTTTAAGGGATCAAAAATTTATGTTTGTTTCAATTTTGGCCAATCATTTAGCTTGTTTGATTTTGTCATTCGAGAGATAGTATTATTGTCATTGTAAAGAATTATATATAAATAGTAAAAAATACATTGGATACTTAGTAAAGTTGTGCTTAAGTTCAATCCTTCTTTTTGTCTCTATTTAACTGCTAGTCTCTGAGATTCACCCCGTTTTACCGGTATATTATTCATATTTATGTTTATTTCTCCATGAGTGAATTTGGATGAATGGATACTTAAAATTTGAGAATAAGAGGCCACATAGAGTTCTTTTTATATGTATAAGAACTGAATCATTGACATATTTATACAATTGCTATAAAATAGGGTATATTATACTATCTGTATAAATAGATTATGACAGGCATCCGCGGACTTGGAGTGGCGGCAGCGTGTGTGGCATTCATGTCCCGATCGTGTCGGTTGACACTTCTTTCTTTACGGCTCGCGTAGATGTCCAATGTCATGTATTTTCAACCCCTTGCTGCACGTGGGATAGACAGCTCCCAATTATATATTCTCATGATCACGTACACTTTACCCACACACTGAAATAAAATAATCTTTTCATCGGAAGAAATTCGCGATCGGTGTTCGGAATTTGAAATTCGATAAACAAAAATCGAATTCTTATAATCTTTATCCGTGGTTCTAGTGTGCGGCCACCAGAAGATTTGGCTGCGGCCACAAACAGTTTCATATACAAATATTGATATTAAGAAAGGTGTTTTAATAAGTTAATTTGTCAACAAAGATGCAATTATACCAATAGTAAATTAACAAGTATGTTTAGGTTCATTTGATATACGTCAAACACAACATACTCGAAGCAAAAATTTGGTGCGCTCACCAGTCATTTCCCTAGGACCAGTGACACTGGTCTATATATTGCAAATAATTCAATTTTTTTTGCAAGAGTTCTTTCCTATTCATTGATTTTTAAAACACTTCTATAGCATGGACTTTCAATTCAGATGTTCGCAATACCAACTGTTTCTCTTCTTAAAAAAAATAGAATAAGAAAAATAGTTGAATCTTCCTTTTGGACCCCCCAGCACCCCGTCACCAGCCGTCACTGCCTAATAAAGAAACCACTGATTTATATATTTATAATAATGAATTTTTATTTGACCCGTATGCGTCTCTATACCGTTCATCCAATTGCGATACATTTTAGTGATTTGTTGTGTGGACGCCCACAAAGCTTTTTTTATTATCTATAAAGAATAAATGAATGTTTGTTTGTTGGCTTGTTTTTCTTCAATAAACAGAATTAAAACCCCTTTTTTCTTTGAGTGCATTTTTACATATTCCAAATTTAAATTTTCAATTACGTACTTATGTAAATGAATGTCAATATCACATTACTTCAAAGAGAATATTTACAGTGACATGATCGGGTAAATAAATATTCATAAAGAAACAGTAAAAATATTGTCCGCTGCGTGTGTTCTTTGATGATTTATATTTGGTTTAGATCGTAATATAACATTTGATTTAAAATAATTAAGCTCTTTGATTGAATAAAGCTTTTACGGTTTTTTTTTAAATGGCTACATTAATCCGTAACGACTTAATTGCCTGCTTATAAGTGTCGTATTATATTTTAAAATATAAAGATGAACATTTTACATATACATTGATACGGAATTACGCAGATTGGTAGTAATTCCGTATCATGTCCCTGTATTATTTTTATCTTCCGTATTAAATAAAGATACGACTGGATCTAAATCGTTTTTTTTTGCATTTCAGATAATCCTACTGACCACCCGTACGATTTTAATCAACAATATTTATAACGATTTAATTCTTAGCAACCGATGCTAGGAACAGTTATCTTTTTACGCATTCAATAAATCTTCATTTGAGTCTAAGTATGAAAAGAAGATATTCCGGTTAAATTTACAAATTAAGTTGTATACGTTCATGGGTATATAGTAAAAGAATTAATATCAAAATGATGTTACTATATTATTGCCGTCAATATTTTGATAGCAGGCTTGATATTGTTATCGCTTTATTGATATGTCATAAACCAGTTCTGGGCAATTAAAAATACAGCCATTAAATGGTTTGGCAAGATGTAAGATTTTATTGGTCTTCCAATTAGTGTTTTATGGCTTCCACAGCTTATACAATGCGGATTTGCGATGGATTAAAAAGCGGTCGACCAACAACAGAATTATTCAATACATCGAAAGATGAATGTGTTTTATATAGATTATAATTGAGTTATCATACGAGTTATCTTGATTTAATTATAGCAATAGCCTTGAGATGTATATTTAAGATAAGCCTTTAAATAAAACAGAAACTTTAAGGGAATCAGCTAGTTTTGATCTCTTCAGAATGATCTACGAAAATACATTTTATTCCAATTCCAACACATTCAAAATTTTGGTGTTTTTAAAATATCAAATTATAAGGATTTAAACGCAATCCAACTTTTTATACCTACAACACTTATTACTTCATGAAAGTAATCAAATCGAATGTCAAAAATTGTAATGATGTATTGGAATCTTAATCAACCGATACAATTTTTGTTCATTTGACCAGGAAAATGTAGGTAAAATAATTGGTTGAATTTATAAATTGACCGTTAGTTTTACCTCAAAAACAATTCATATTTTCCAGTTCACAATCATTAGCATTCAGTCTTGGTGTTTCTTACTTGGTAAATATCAAACATCTTATATATAAAACCGAAACGGCGTATGTATGTCTGTGGGTCTGTAATTCCCTTTTGCATTGTTGGTCATTAAGTTGCCATTAAAAACGAATATGAAAGAAAATATGTTTGAATTTTTATCGGCGAAGACATTTAGTCAAAATATAATAAATTAGTCTTCTAATGAACTTTTCCCGGCTTTTATTAATATAATAATATTTATTATTTACGTGAAGGTATTATTTGACATTTCTTTGACAGCAAATTAGATTTTTTCCTTGAATTTGGATATTTTAATGTGCGAGAATGGGGCTGTCATCAAATTAAATAAAGTTTGTGCTTAGTCAGAGCGAAGCCGGGTAGCAATACTAGTTATTTATAAAACAAAGACCAACGTGTGTAATTCGTCTGTTATTGACTGTGGCTTAATATTATTTTTTTGTTCAATTCAAATATATTTTTTTTTAGTATTTTAATACTTCCTTTTAAAAACTTTATAATGGCCAACAAGAATTCAATGAAAGCTTAAAACTACAAATTGAAAGCGGACTATAATAACGTTTTTTTTTATAGTAAAATTAGACTACAGAAAAAATTTGGAGTCTACAGAGCGGGCTCTTGGTGTACTGAATGATTTATTATGATATTTCATAACCATATATATCCTAGCGAAGTCTAAGGTCTTACTAAAAAAATATTATAAAAACTGGTAATTACGAATATCAATTTAATAAGTTCGATTAACAACGTTATATAATATATGAGCCCTTGAGAGGTTAAGTGAGCCAAGTTTAAAAAAGTGCAACTTTAAAGTTCAATTACGTTTCTACGTTATTTGTAGAAATCGGAGCAAAATTAAGAAGCTTTTGTACTATCTCAGCATATTTTTATTTTTGTATAAATAAAACACTATTTTCGTGTGTTTTAAACAATCTTACTTCACTTGTAGGATACTTTAAGACCTGAAGAATATGATGCTGCATCTATTACGTTATTTCCAAAAATTCCATTTGGCTTACTTCACTTTTCTGGGGCTCATATAGTATTTTTAAAAGATTTCACTGTTTAGCAAAGTATTATGAAATAGTTACAATTTGTGAATTCGATTTTTTCATTTAAATGGTCAGATATATTTATTTATTCATTTGCTTCCGAAAGGGTTAAGTACGACGCCATCTTACGGGGATAAAAAACGACGTAGCAGATCGCACCGTGTGTGTAGGACGACGATTGTCTTGTACAAATGTTGTAGGACGGAGCGACAAAAAAACGGATAATTTATGTAATGTACCCAATAAATCGCTTCGACAAAGGGCTTTTTTTATGATCATCGCGCGCCTAAAAGCATATCCTACAAATTAATTTTCAACGTGGTCAGTTTCACGCAGTCATAGAAACGAGGATATATGCGCGATAGTCGAAAGCAAATGGACCACACTGTTGGGTCTTAGGAAAAGGGCCACAAATCGGATATGGCTATTACGGAGATCATTACAGAACTAAATTTATTGCAGCATTGAATGCATCTAGGGAATTATAAATTTTCTTGATCTGCGTACATAATTCGGATTTTAGAATGCCGCATCTAGATATTCTAGAACGTGTGTGGCATTTTCATTTCAACCCACACGCTTGTGCACTTAATTATTTGTATGAACAAAACAATAGTATTTCACGCTACGTGTGCTCAACGGCTGTAAGTGCTGTTATACGAAAAATGTGAATTTATTTCATTTAAAAAAATTGGTTCGATTCCCGGTACGAGTAGATGTTTTCAGCCGATATAATCGATTCTGCTCAGAGTTAATGGGTCATCTTTCCCATCCCAAAAAGCGACGTATTGTGACAGCGATTAGCTAACCACTAGTCCTGACCTAGTCCTCGTATCCTTTCCATCCCTATTTTCCTTGAAGAGGTTCGTAAAAAGTTGAGAGGTTGAGTCGGAACTTTTTGGCTGAAGTAATAGACAGTTCAAAATAAAACATATTTTGAAATAAAATCTGTGAGGAGTCGATATGATCCAAGCTTTGAGCGGACATGGTGAAAAAAAGGCATTGAAAACAAATTTTGAAATTGTTAGTCCATAGTTAAAAGTCAGGAAGATTCAACTATTTTTTCCGTGATACGGAAGAGAAACTTTAATAATTTACAATGTTCCTACTTATTCCACGTTGGATTTAATTAGATCATTATCAGTTTTGATAGTGTAGGAAATAATTCAAGCTGAAAGCAACATTTTCATCAAATGAATCAGTCGCACACCCAAGTCTTATATGTAAGTACAATATTTCATTGCAGACCAGCTGTTAATATTTTGAGCTGATTTATTCATTAAAAACATTTTGCATTATTGCAAAACTAATGCATCAACTCACAGTCGCGTAAAATCGTAACCTAGTTTAGAGACTTTCAATCATATAAACCAACTTAGTACATATATATTTGGGTGAACAGGTTGGTTCTCCCACTACCCTTCCGTTATGTGTGTGCAGCCGTTTTTCACAGCCGCCTTCCATAACGCTATACGATCAAGAAAAGAAACGAATTTACTCCTGACTTACTTGGCCCTGCACGGGACTGATCTTTTAACCATGCACTAAGGTGCTTAAAGAAGAAAAAATAGAAAGAAAAAAAAAAAAAAGATAATGTGACTTGCTCAGCCACTTTGTTAGAGTGATATTAAGTATCCTATGTGTCTGTATACTGAGAATCCGTGGAGTTTAATCTAGTTCGCGTTGAATCTGAAGAGGAATCAAGATTATCCCGTTCCCCATATGATGTTGCAAATTTATCGAATGCCTTAAAATTGGCCTTGGTTGAGATCAAGTCAGCGTGGCATATTGGGCCCGTATGAGGACGGACCGCAGCAAACAGCTCAGCTCGTTCGGCATTCATCTCGGGGCAGTCCCACAGTACGTGATTAGCGTCCTGGTAGTCGTGTCCACAAGTGCAATCCGGTCTTTCGACAAACTTGCCCAATCCAAATAGTTTGCCGTTGAACTTGCCATGTCCAGTTATAAACTGGCAAGACAGTGTCCAGGCGCTAGACTCTTCACCTTGAGCCTCCAGGTCACGTCTGGGAAGAAAAGATATGTTTGACGCCCTTTGATGGACGCAGACCACCTAGTTTGCCAAGCTGTTAGAGCCGTTTTGTATGCCAGCTCATATACGAATGAACGGAGAGTATAATGTTCTGGTATATTTTGCGACAATGGTGGCGTCAGAGGAATCCTTCAATATCCGTGTTGATGCCCTTCAGTAATAGGGTAATTGCACCGCGTACCTAGTACTTAGTACATATAGAATAATATCAAGTAATTGTTGATTTTACTCTCTGACCAATTTAAAGTTGTGTATTTTTCATCTGAATAAATAATATCAGTAGCCGGGCGTTCGTGTTTTAAAATATTAAAACAATAATTTGGGATCTCTTCTGCGAACGAAATATCCTCGCTTTCCTAGAAAAAATATACTTGCCTTCATTTCCTGTACGATTGTGTCTACTTCTTAATATTTCGTATCCGGTTCGTTTCTTATATTAATTGTACTAATGAAGTTTGTCAAATGAATTATCAAAAGCCATGGATACAATAAAAATATCAAAACATTTTAGTGCTTATTCGACATGAAACTTATTGGATCAGGACCGGTTTCGCTCATTATCGACTGATTGGAAATACAACGAAACAGTGATACTTATACAAAACATAAGCAAGAAGAATCACAAGGTATGACAAACAATTGGTATAACAACTAAGCAAATAAATTGAAGCAAAATAGATTATAATTAAAATATTGAAGGTCTCTTCCAATACCAATTGTTTGTAATTCTTGCTTAACTTTTGTATAAATATCACTGTTTCGTTGTATATCTTATCAGTTGATAATGCACGCCATGAGCGAGACCGGTCCTGATCGAATAAATTTTATATGGAATAAGTACTGAAAATGTGTTATTATTTTTATTATAATGCCATCTCACCAAGTATCGACAGCAGGGCTGTGGAGTCGGTAAAAAATAAGTCCGACTCTGACTCCAGCATTTACCAAACCACGACTCCGACATTGACCAAAAACACGACTCCGACTCCGACTCCGACTAAAAAAAGGGTTAATATCGTCACTTTTCTTCCCTAATTTTCCTATATATGTGTATTCAATGAAATATCAACCCTATCAATGCGGCCAAATGTCAAATTTGACATATTAAATGCAAAAATAAAAAGGTCAAACTTATTAAAATTTCCTACTCCGACTCCGACTCCACAGCCGTGATCGACAGTGAAAACCTTAAAAGTGTACGATTATAATTACTGAAAAAAAAACAGAGATGACCAGAGATCGCGATTGACTGGTCAATACTGGCACGTTTTTTGTTTTATTTTATTTTATTTTATAAATACTAATAGGTTTTTTTATTCTGAAGCAACATCTATCCTGACTTTATGGTGTTTGCCAAGACATTTAAACAAGTCGTCGACGTTGTTGTCATTGCTTACGATGTCCACGAGTCTATCCCCAGGGCAAGCAGCTTCGTAAATTGATATTCAATTCAATTTATGGATGTGGGTTCCAGAGTTCTAAAAGTGCCGGCTAGGACCACGTCTCAAAAACTGCGTGTAAAGCGCGCATTTTGTTTGACAGGCCACGGAATTGATTGGCGATTAATACTTTTATCCTAGCACCAACATTTCATCCTCACTCTCTTCCGAAAAATAAATGGTTGACCAAATGAATAACCAGCTGTTTTAGCTCATAGAAAAATTTCTGTTGAAGTTCTGCTACACATTTTGAGCGGATATGTTTATGAAAAAATGCTTTAGCCACATAATCAATTTTGTTTCAAATTATTTGAATTATTGGATAGTAAAAATAATCATTTTTTGAATTGTATGAATGCATGAACGTATCTTAAGTGATAAGTGATTTTTATATATCTTTAAGATATCTCGTTTTATTGTTATCTTTATGGCACCAAAAATACACTAGAAGATCAAATAAACAAGAAAAATCGGTAGGTATGTAATGTGAAAAAAAAAATTACGTTCGATCGTTCCAACTTTATAAATACAATTTTAAAAGAAATAGATTGCGTTAAATAAATATGATTTTGAATCTAAATTTATGAGGAAATTTTTCACTCATTTTTAAGTCAATCACTTCTACGAATATTCTAGCATTTTGCGGTTGCTTTTGATTCGATGTTACCATACGTTTTGCGGCTTATTTTTTTAAATTAACCTATAAAAAAAATAGTTACCAATTAATAAAGAAATACAGACTGTTGTGATCGCAAGTTCTTCTTGCAATCGTTGATTGAGAAAACTATCAATACAGTAGAACCTCGATTATCCGGACTGATTGGGGATGAAGGTAGTCCGGATAAGGACATATCCGGATAATTGAAAAAATCATAATTGACAGGAAAAGACAAGTATAGTCAGTATAAATCATTTTTATTTCTTTAGATTAATAAAGTTAGCTTTTCTTTTCACACATAAGTTGTCTTGAATAGCACACTTCAAGACTCGTCGAAGCATCTCTTTTCAATATAGGCGTTTGAATGTTTCAATTACACCCTGATCCATAGGTTGTATTATCGATGTCTCTGAGCTTCCATCTTCGATGACTAGCCCATATTTTACACAGGACTTATTTTTTAGAACAAATGCAACGCTCATTATATTAAGACTGCATTCCATCACGTACGTACGTAAACAGTGACGCAATTCGCCACGTGCATATCAGCAAATTTGTAATATTTTTGTTTATTTTGAAAATCCGAATAATCGAAAATCCGGATAATCAAGGTTCTACTGTTTATATATATTGCTTCAAAAAGGCGGCTGCTTCCTATCAATTGTAGATGTAATGGCATAGATATCTAGGCAGCCAAGTCTTGAATCAAAAAGGTACAGTTATTCAACTCGGTTCATTTTTATACAGTGTCAAACTAAAACATATCACGGTTTATCAATTCTAGCAAAGCTAATCCAAAACAGGAAGAGAAACTTGTTCAACTTACTATCTCTGAGTTGATACATACGCTTAGCTGAGCTCAGAGGTGGATTCAGGTCAAGAGCATTGTCAACTCGTTACCTTACTTTGAAAAGGTTCTAATTGTCATTTTTGCCTAAAATGACCTTTTGCTTGGAAAAGCTTGTTTTTACCGCATTCTATTATATACTTATGTGAATTGAAGAATTATCCATGGTTTCATATCGGAGTTAGCAGAATTCCAGAGTTGCACTGCATCGGCACACCTTTTTACTAAAATTATTTGACAATGTTTTAAGATTGTCATTATTATTTCCGTCATTAGATCTTTAAGATCATTATTTACAAAGTTACCGTAGAATCCATCAAACGAGTTGACTTGTGTCTGGTCGTCAATTGACAACGCTCGCGATGAGCAAAACCGATCATGATAATAATACACGTAACGATACTATTGTATCCACATAATTGCGGAATAAAAACAAAAGTAAAAAGTCCGGGCCAGGTCCGTGTTGCAGTGGTCAGCGTCGTTGGCATCCATAACAGACCATCCCGGGTTCAATACCTTGTATGCGTAGACTTTTTGGGTGATTTATCGATCCTGTTCAAAGGCATGGGTGTTTATGTTGTTGAAATTTACCCTGCCTATCCTTTGGATCCTTAAAGCGACGCGTAGCGATAACGCTAACCACTAGTTCTTGTTCTTGTCCTAGCATCCTCTCAATCCCAACTCTCTTGGAAAAAAAGAGAGTGGGCAACCGAGTAACAATCAGTTCTCGTTGAAAAATATATGTTGAGATAAACATTGTTAGGAGTCCATATGCTCCATGTCGGGAGACAACATGTTAAAAAAATGAAATATTCGGCCGTAACTTTACGGAAGATCTTTTTAATATATTTTTTTTAAATAACTTTGATTATTCCACGTATTGTGTTGTGTAATTGTGACACGTGTTTCGCCTCTTTCAGAGGTATCTTCGGACTTACTATCGCAAAGTTTACTTAAGTAATAAACAAGTTGAATCTATATATTTTAAAATCATAAAATTTCATGTCTTATGTTATTTGTTTTAGTTTTATTATTTTTGGTAATGTACAGGAAAACCCAAGGCAGCTTATTTCTCGTTGTTCACAAGAACTTCAACTGAATTGAGGAACTTCAGGTAAACGACCGCAGACAACGCCTGATTGGGTTCTGGAGCAGTTGGAAGTTTACCCAAATTTGTCAAAAAGTCAACTTTAGCGACATGGCCCATTTTATAATGAAGGGACATTGGCAGACATTTGATGCTATATTCCATATTTAATGCCGTAAAATATACTTACAAATGAAATCTCACAAACAACTTGTTTTATTTACATTTCAAAACTGTTTTAATTTTTGGTGTATTTAATAATTATTCTGAAACTGGTTATTACTGTCACTTGACTCCATTTATAATATTAGAGATGACATTCGTAAAGGGGGATGCCGGGTTCGTCGCTTGCTCGCTCATCAGCTTTGTCGCTTAATTAAACATGTTTTAATAGCTTTCCACAAAGATTACTGTCACTTCTCCATTTATAATAATACGAAATATTTTAATCATTGCTTCTTATAAACTTTTCTTTACTACCAAGAATCCATGCTCATGAAATATCGAAGGTACATCGTTAAAAATTAGACTTTTAATGTTCAATATAAAACGATGCACGATATAATTAAGAATTTCGACTGTGGGTGCTTGATGGAATTTCAATATCAAATTTGAATCGTTTGAATTGTGTACTATTCCATGTTAGTCGGTTCACGTACATGCCGAAAGGCGTCACATGGGTCGATATCGACAAAACCCATGGATATCTTTTTTGAGGTGCTCACTGTCAATACTTGGTGAAAAGGTATTCCATTCAAAAAATAAGTAGTTTTTGCACTTATTCCATAAATATTATTTAGATCAGGGCCGGTCCGGTCTGATCTGAATATTTTTTTGTGAAATATGTAAGTTCAAAAAATATTTCATTATTTTTTATAATCGATGTAAGATATGATGAAACGTTTGATGGAAAGACATTTTATTGATTGGATTGGCATTTATTTGGTAGAACTCCATTATACCACGTTGAAAAAATAACGATTTATTTTCTTCCAACAAAAAATATATAATGTATAGTTGATTGGTATTTCGACTTACGTCCTCGTCAGAACTAAATTTAAACATACAATAACTTACCAATATATAGTGACTGGCGTAGAAGAGGCACATAATACATATTGTCTTAATACGGTAAGAAAATGTATTTTAATTCTACAGAAATCCATAAAATATTTTGTTATTTTTCTTACCGTATTATAATGGAGTTCTACCAAATAAATGCCTACTCAATCAAATTTTTGCATATTTTTTTTATATCTCATATATATTTTTATTACGGTAAAAAAATAGTAATTTATTTTAGTCCTACAAAAATTATTTACGCTCATTCTGACGATGGCGTATGCCGAAATATCTGTCAACCGCTAATTGAAACCAATAAATATTTGTCATATTGGGTACGCATTAAATGTCATTTTGGTTGCATATGACCCATGGGCCGCAGGTTGTGCATCACTGGCTTCATTCTGAGGCAGATTTTCTGACGGATCAATTTACTTTTAGTTTGTCTCTTAATATTATATGATAGATATTGCTGATCATTTTTTAGATATTTTAAGCGGCGTATTATACAGTAGGTAACATTATGTAAACATTTCATAAATAAATACAAGATCATAATAATTAAAGGTCTAAATTGCCAATATTCAAATGTGAATAAACCCATTCGAGTTGATTTTTGTTTTGCTGTCTACATAAATTAAACTGATTTTTCATTCGTCGTATAGTGGCGCATTTTAATTGGCCAATTTTAATTCAAAAATAGAATAGCCGGTCTGTTTTTCTCGATTCATATTAAATTATAACGTGGAGTGATAGACATTGGGAGATTGCTTTATTGATTAGACTTTTTTGTGAAACGTAATTATAAATCGATCATTGATATATTCAGATAGAATATTCATTAGTATATTACATATTTCGAACGATCTTTACAGTAATAATTAAATGATTAAATATACTGGCTGCCTAAAACATAGTGATCTTTCAATTAATGTAAGAATAATCATTGAGTATTTTTTCTTTACATCAGGGATGCTCAAGCATTATATGTTTTAGCCCAATTTATGAATTCCGTAAACAGCCGCATGCTGCCCGAATGAATTTTCATTCGGCCCAAAGTGACAAATATCAATCACCTTTTTTCAGAATTTTTCACGGACGACGAAAGAACAATATAATATTATTCGATTTTCCTTGAAATATATCCCATGCGGCCCTCGAAGAAGCTGAAAATTGAAGCATACCTTTCTGCCAAAAAGGTTATGCAACACTGGCCTAGATGAAATAATAGTCTCTTTTACTAAGTGCATTATTATTACCTATAATGGACACGGCTATGTCTTTTAATGGGAGAAAAGTTCTCTATTCCAAATTATCTATTAGTAAGATTAATTTATTTTATATCATACTAACCGGTACCTGGCAAGCATTTCAATGCCACTCAAAGAAAGAAAGTGTTTGTGCTTTAATTGTGCTTTTTGAAGTGCTTTTGGATACAAAATATTTTTTTCTTTTCTGTTTGGTGCCTTTGTTGGCGTCCACACAACAAATTACCAAAGTTTTATCGCAATCTGATGAACGGTACGGGATCGCATACGGGACAAAAAAAATATTCATTTTAATATGTATACGTAATTAAAAGAAAATTGTGGGCAACACTTTAGGGGTTTATCGCAATTGGATGAACGATTTGGGAACGCTAGAACCTTCTCGGGCGTCTAGAGAACAAGTCACCAAGTTTCAGTAATTTTGCTAATAACACTTTTGGCTGATAATACCATCTTGTTGCATGTAACATAATGCCATATTGTTGCATGTTTACGGGACATGTAATCTGCATATTACGAAATTTTTTCTCCATTGTCGTTGTAAAATCTACTCTGCTCCAACTCCACCATTTTGTATTGTCACCTATCATTCATTCGTTGTTTTTCAGCGGTGGTATAAAAAAATCGTTTGATGTCCTATTTTAAATTTTCCCGATCGGTTTGAAAATACCAAAATAATCAATTTTTACCCTCTACTGCACAAAAATCTATCTTACGTTCTCGTATTATACGTTTTCCCGCGTGCTGCATTCATTTTCTATAGTCCCGGCATTTAGTTCATATATAAAACTTTCCCGCATTCATCGTTTCCCACATTAATCGTTTGTTTTATACGGTCCCTTGAGAAACGTAGAATCGGGGTTTTACTGTATATAAAAATAGTATTCTTGATATTTAAAATATCTTCGATTTTCCCTTCACAGTATATTCTTCATAGAAGAAAAACATTGGTTAGTATTACTGTTTTGCATTACTCGAGTAACGACAAAACACTCAGTTAAGTGCAAAAGCTGGCGTAGGAACATTTCGAGTGCCTTGTTTATTGAGATATTATGCATTGTCTTCGGAGGACGGAGGATGTTTTCTTGAAGGCTGTGTGCGCTGCAGGCTGTTGTTACCGCCAAAGGTCAAGAGGAAAGTACAGTGCCTTTAATACGGCATTAACACGAGCGCATGATTCCCTGTAAGCTAGCGGGAGGCACAATCAGGACTTGATCCTGCCAATTTACCAAGGCGCTTCGTGATAAAATATAGACACACAATTTATCCAATTATTAACTTATTTTAAACCAACATAGAAAACATATTATTACACACAATTGACGTTAATTGTTTATTAAAGCTCTCCACTATGACGATTTATTATTATTTTTTTTGTAACCATGTCCGCTCCCAGCTTGGAGTTTATGGACTCAAGGAGTTATCTCTGCATATATTTTTCTACGAGATCTGCTTGTTACTCAGTTACTAAACCTCTGTTTTTTAGAAGAGAGTAGGGGATGGAAAGGATACGAGGACTAGTGATTAGCTAATCGCTGTCACTATGCGTCGCTCTTTGGAATCGGAAAGGTGGGAAGGGATTTCAACAACACAAACACCCATGCCTTTGAACAGATTTATCGACTGAAAAAATCCGCTCTTACCGGGAATCGAGCGCGGGCGCCCCCGGCAAGTAAGTCAAAGCCGTTGCCACTGCGCCACGGACCGGGATTATCCAATTCTTAAATTTTAACTTATTTTAAGCCCAACATTGAAAATATTTAATTTATATTATTTCACACAATTGGCGTTTATTATTTATTAAAGCTGTTCACCGTGACGATTTTTTAATACCTTATGTATTAATCAAGGTTGTGGAGTCAGTAAAAAAAAATACGACTCCGACTCCGACTCCAACATTCACCAAAAATACGACTCCGAATAAAAAAAGTTTAATTTCGTTACGTTTTTTTTCTACTTATCATATTTCAGGAAGTAATTTTCAAAACTGGTCCATTTCAAAATATTTTTTTTGAACTGCCTATTTTTGATGAAACTTTTGAGACTTTTAAAATTTTGAAAATTTTTTAAGATCAGATTGATGAGCCATTTTAAGCCGGTGATAAAGTTCTTTCGGGCAATATTAACTACACAGTGTTTTGATGTCACGTAAAGTAACGATTTAAATATTGTACTCACAGTTAGATGTGTCTTTTGCCTAAAATTATAACTGTTTAGTTTTGGGTATGATTTGATTTGTGACAATGTTTATATCTTGAACTCAAATAGTTCTAGATAAAATGTTCATAATTCATTTAATCAATCGAATAGTCTACACCCCTGTTAGTATGTAACAACTTAATGCCTGAGTCAAAATTAAACGTATGGTTTTCAAGAATTAAATGGTTGGCGAAGGTGGAGGCTTTTTTAAGCGAAGGTGGATTCATATTCAAAAAATTTTATTGAAGAAGTCTCCTCGTAAAAAAATATGTTTTCGAATAAAAAAAAATCACAATACTTTTTCATTCTTTCTTCTTTGACAACTTCTGTTAGCTCTTACGAAGAGTGAGGAGACCCGGGTTTGTGATATGTGTTTCGATAATTTACATAAAACATCGACAGGTTATACTGTATAATATTTTAATTTTGTTTAATTTAAATAATAGTTGGATCACCCAACGATACGTCACTGCATATTTCTGGCCTTGCCTCTTATAATAGAGACATTAAAAAAGCGGCTATAGGTACCTGCGAACCGCTGGATTGCCGAACGAAAAGTCGATGAAGAAGTCCACGGCAATTGTGGAACATACTGTGATATGTTTTGCAGAAAAAAGCTTGATTATATTAAAATCTTCGTTTAGAAATTATCCGCTTCTATAAAAATGTCAGCTTTCTTCGTTGCAGACCTCACGTGGCTTTTTCTTTCTCAATTTATTCTTTCCATCACGAAAATTTCCCAATTCACTGCTGATATCCGTGATCATGTTTGTTGACACACATTATAAAAGTGATCTGAACTTCATTTATAATTGAGGCCAGTGACGGCTGGTGACGGGGAGTTGGGGGCTGCAATAGAAGATTCAACCATTTTTGCAAAATTTCTTTCCTATTCATTGGATTTTAAAACACTTCTATAGCATGGACTTTCAATTCAGATGTTCGCAATACCAAATGTTTCTCTTCCGTAGTACGGAAAAATAGTTGAATCTTCCTTTTGCACCCCCCAGCACCCCGTCACCAGCCGTCACTGATTGAGGCCTACATATTTATAATGAATATTTTTTCATTTCTGATCACGCATTTATTGTATATTTCCTGTCATAATATTTTGTTGCATTCTTTTCACCTTTACTATTGGCAATTATGCAATTAATTTTCTTTCTGTTCTAAAATAATCAAACAGAAGAGTATGCTATATTATTTGAATAAAAACAAGTTTAACATAGAAATGGCACACAAAAAAGATAACCCAAGACACCAGCCAACAGAATAAAGTATTGTGACTTCGTTGCCAATTTCCTCTTTCCGTCAGTATTGTAAGGACGATATTCGTCTATAATATTCAAGAGAGAATTTGCAAATGTTTGTTACAGTACTATTCATTTCGTCATATTGAATAAGAGCAGTCGTATAAATACTTCCCTTCAATGTCTTCAAAATCAAATCTTCCATTAAAAACAACTTATTCCTTATTCCACGTATTGTGTGACACGTATTACGCATTTTTCACAAGCATTTGCATCCCTTACCAGTGATACATTTTTTTTAGTCAAAATGTTCATTTTAACTAAAACTCAAATTTGATATCTAAATCAAGTAGTCATTGAATTATTTTTCTTATTATTTACACGTATTTAAATAAATAAAACACATTATTTCGTCCCATTTCCACATGTATTCTCATAAAGATCAGCACAGGTTTCGCTCATCTCGAGCATTGTCAATCAGTTGATAATATATTTTATATTTATATTTTTAAATTTTTAAAAAAATATTTGGCCTTACAGCTTACGCCAATGCGCCAAATATTCTTAATTGTGAAAGTCATACGAGATTAACTCGATGATAAGTAATAAATCAGTTGTGCACAAAATCAACGATAAATAACATACACCCAGCCCAAGATCTCTTTTTTTTTCAATTGAAAAAATCTGACCTTGCCGGGAATTGAACCCGGGTCACCAGATCGCTAGGACAAAGCTCTTGCCACTAGACTACAGGGACCGACAATAATGCTTGAACAAGAATATAATTTATTTAATTTATTTAAAAAAATGCTTTTCCACGTAGAAGTATAATTTAATTTATCAGTTATAATTTCTACAAAATACAATATTTTCAAAAAAAAACTTTTACACATAAACAGATTAACTGTCGCTGAGTCTTACGCTTTCAACTGAATTAACAAAGCTATCACAGTTGTGAAATAATAATAAATAAATTCCGATACACTTTTAACTGTCGCCTCATATCACACGGGCGGCGCGTTTGCCGAAGAGCTCGCAGTACTGTAACATGGGATTACTTACTTCGTGATCTGAAAATACCGCGTCAACAATAAGAATGATTGCCCGCTTACGGATATCATTTCGAAAATATGTTATTATGAAAGTTAGGCCACTTATTTATTTACCACACAGAATAAAACTTAATGATAACTCGTGGATTAATAACGACATTAATGTATAAGATTATGAAAGTTCGCGACCTTTCAATGCGCGAAAAGAACCTAAAGATATGTCAGCTTTATGGATGTTTAAGAGTCCAGGACGGGATAAGTCGGCGACCTGTTATCTGAAAATGAGTCAGGGCGACGCCCTGCAACTTTATGATTCAAAAGCTGTTCATAAAATTTTAATGAATTATAATAAAAATAATAACACATTTTAAGTACTTTTTCCACATGAAATTTATTTCATCAGGATCAATTTCGCTCATGGCGAGCATTGTCAACTGATAACTGTCAACTGACTGGTTTAAGAAACAATAGTTATTGGTATGATGCTGTAACCCGATTGAAGATTAACATTTTATGACAGTGATGCACAACCTTTTTCTCGAAAGGCCAGCTTAACAATTTTCAGACTGCTCGAGGGCCGGATTGGTAAAATTGATTAAATTATAGTTTTATAGAGTATGTTCATATATCAAATTGAAAATTGCATTTGTTTGTCTTGTTTTTCCATCGTCCATGAAAAGTTCTGAAGAAAAAAAAGTGATTGATATTTTCATATTGGGCTGTCAATAGAATTCAAAAACACTGTCAAAAATTAGGTATTGACAGTGAACAACTTAAAAGTGATTAATGAATTATAACAAATATTTATTACACAGTGAACACCGGGTTTGAAAGATTTTTTGTCAAGATTCTTCTCAGACAAACAGTTGTCACCTTTCGTCAAAGTGCGAAAAACATGGTAGTCGTTAATTCCATATCGTGAATCTGAGCGACAAAACATGGAGATTCATTGAATTTATTGAGATCAGGACCGGTTTTGCTCATCATGAGCATTATCAACTGATAAGAAATACAAAAATACATTGTTATTTATAAAAAAATAGAGTGAGACTTAAAAGGAATGGCAAACAATTGGTAATACAAATATGCAAATAAATCCAAGCACCTACCTAAAATAAAACAAATAGCAGGGCTTATGATTCGGTAAAAAAAAATCTTCAGCATTTACCAAAACCACGACTCCGAATCCAACATTGACCAAAACACGACTCCGACTTAAAAAGTTTAATATCGTCACTTTTTTTTGCCTAATTTTCCTATTTATATGTATTCAATTAAATATCATCTTTACCAATCTGGCCAATTTGACATATTATATGCAAAAACAAAAAGTTCAAACTTTTCCATATTTTCGACTCCGAGTACGACTCCGGCCAAATCGCCGCTACGACTGCGACTCCGGCTCCAAAGCCCTGCAAAATATACTATAATTAAAAATGTTGAATACCTCTGAGGTCCAAGGCTTACTTGACCTTTGTTTTCATAACGCTGTATTTTTGTACGGGATCTCTTTCATTTTTAAATATTTCCATATGCCGTTAATTCCGTTAATGGCCGTTATATTATTTGTATGAAAGTTCCAATATAATTTAGGTACAAACGATTATGCCCTTCAGCTTAATATTTATGGCAACATGTATACATTGAAATGAATTTGTTTCAGTAGTTGATTGATTCTTAAAACTAAATTATAGCCATCAGACTAAAGACTCTAGTTACTCGACATCTCAACTACTCGAGTATCGAGTAGTAAAATTGGAAAATATTCGAGAACTCGAGTATACTTGAGCAGTTTCAGATATACCAAAACATATATTATAAAAAAATAAAAATAATACATTTTTAGTACTTTTTCCACATAAAATTTATTTGATCAGGACCGGTTTCGCTCGAGGCGAGCATTGTCAACTGATCCTGATTAAATAAATTTTATGTGGAAAAGTACAAAAAATGTATTATTATTTTTATTATAATGCCTTTCCACCAAGTATTGACAGTGAACACTTAAAGTTAAAAGTGATATATTATAAACTCAAATTTGTGGAAATAAATAGATGATTAATTAATAAATAAGCTTATTTAGTTTCGTTAGTACATTGATTACAATTTATAAAACTAATAGAAAATTAAACTTCTCAAATTTTAAATTGGTTCGAAGTGTTATTTGTATAATTCCCGCAGCAGAAAAAAATATCTAAGCATATATGTAAGCAATAATAGTATAATAGTGATATAAATTTAAAATAACTTTGATTCTTTCACGTATTATGCTACTAACTGTGACACGTGTTTCGCCTCTTTCAGAGGCATCTTCAGACTAACTATCGCAAAGTTTGCTTAAGTAAATTAATTAATACTCGAGTCATTTACTTAAGCAAACTTTGCGATATTAAGTTCGAAGATGCCTCTGAAAGAGGCGAAACACGTGTCACAGTTAGTAGCACAATTCGTGGAATAATCAAAGTTATTTAAAATTTTATATTAAAATGAACTTCCACAAAGTAACCGCCGAAACCATCGAAAGTAGTATAATAGTGGATTACAAGTATTTTTCAAAGTATACGAGCAGTGACGGCTGGTGACGGGGTGTTGGGGGGTGCAAAGGAAGATTCAACCGTTTTCGCAAGAGTTCTTTCCTATTTATTGGATTTTAAAACACTTCTATAGCATGGACTTTCAATTCAGATGTTCGCAATACCAACTGTTTCTCTTCCGTAGTACGGAAAAATAGTTGAATCTTCCTTTTGCACCCCCCAACACCCGTCACCAGCCGTCACTGTATACGAGTATCGAGTACGTGAAAAATGGGTGAGTACTCTCGAGTATCGAGTATTCGATACTTGAATTGGAGTTTCTACATCAGACCAACAGGCACAAATCTTTTTGAGATATTTATTTATATTCTCAAATAAACGAGCACAATGAAAGCAGTTGTTGCCACATCAAAGCATGTTATAATACATTTCGTTGTCAGCAGATGTCGGGAAAAATGTTTTGATAATGCTGCCACATTTAAGAGCCAACTGAACGAAGTAATAATAAATAATAGAATTAAATCTTTGGTGGTCCGTTGCGCAATCCTTTGCTGACATTGAGGCATGATGGCTTCTTTTATTCCGACTCCGTTATTAAGTTATTATTGAAACGTAACTGTTGGTAATCGTGAATTGATAATTACTATGTTTCGTAGGAAGTAAATGTAGGAACGAAAAATATTGCATGATTTCAGTGCCTACCAATGTATAGTGGTTTATTGCCATATTTGAAAAGAATTTAATCGATTATAATGTGTAGTCCGGTCCGTGGCGCAGTGTCAACGGTGTTGACTTGCGTGCCAGACCACAAAGGTTCGATTCCCGGTACGAGTGGATTTTTTCAGTCGATAAATCTATTCAAAGGCATGGGTGTTTGTTTTGTTGAAAATCACTTCCCACCTTTCTCGATCCCAAAAAGTGACGCATAGTGATAAGCTAATAACTAGTCCTGTCCTAGTCCTCGTATCCTTTCTATCCATACTCTCTTAAAAAAATGGTTGAGCAACTGATTAACAAGCATTTATCGTAGAAAAACATACGTTGAGATAAACTCCGTGACGAGTCCATATGCTCCAAATTGGGAGCGGACATGGTAAAAAAAATAAAAAATAATGTGTTACATATTATAATTCAAACTAGAGAAATAATAAACTAATATACTAAACAAATAACATCAAACTATGTGAAGCATTTTCTCTGTATGGTCGTGAATATTTTTTTTTATATCATTCAGAATGCGTGGCGATTCTTTTGATAGAGATGTTGTTCTTTAAATTAAAAATGAGTTTTATTTTACCTGATAATAAACCGAAACATTTCTGAACCACGCTAAGACAGGGGGTACTGTATTCTACTCTATAACAGTTAAAAAAGGAAGATATAAAAACTTAAATATATATCTCCGAAAATAACATTAAAACTATCCAAAAAAAATAACTTACAGAGAAACGAGAGGTTCGATCCAGAGCTGTGGAGTCGGTAAAAAAAAGTTCCACTCCGACTCCAGCATTTACCAAAACCACGACTCCGACTCCAACATTGACCAAAAACACGACTCCGACTTAAAAAAGTTTAATATCGTCACTTTTTTCCCTAATTTTCCTAATTATGTGTATTCAATTAAATATCAACCCTACCAATCCGGCCGATAGCCAAATTTTACATATTATATGCAAAAATAAAAAGTTCAAACTTTTCAAAATTTCCGACTCCGAGTACGACTCCGGCCAAAGCCCCGCAACGACTCCGACGCCACAGCCCTGGTTCTATAATATAAGTCTAATGTCTTTCTCAGTGTTCTTCAACCCGTGGTCCGCAAATCGGCACCGGTCCGAAAGAGTTTATTGTCAATCCGCAAAAACGTTCATGTTTCGAAAATTTTGATTACAAAAAAGGAGCAACAAATGTCATACGAACCAACTGTTTTGTTTTTTAATAGCATTAATAAACAACATTGACTACTTTTAATTGAGTATCCAAAACAAACATGTATATACAGCAAATTGTCGACTTGCGACGGGCTCCGATCCACCACTTTCGATGAAAGTCAAAAATTATTGTATACGACAAATTGTGACATCATATCAGCCAAATATTTGACAGAAACTAGAATTGTTTTCTTTAATTATACTTCGAGCGGTCGTTAATTGTGAACTGAATGTAAATATGTTCTAATCTCCGCGAAATATTTTTCCAATTCTCACCGGTCTGCAGACGTAAAAAGGTCGAAGAACACTGGTCTACAAGACACAAAATACGTGTATCATAAACTCTAAATTAGAAAATTCTGAACCATCACAAAATGAAAAACTATTAATTTTGGAAAAAAACATCTTGTAAATTTAATATGATAACACGGTGAAAAAATATAACGTATAAACATAATTCTGACGATGGCGTAAGCCAAGTAATTTGTCAACGTGTTATAATGGAGTTCTATCAAATAAATACCAATTCAATCAATAAATATGATAACTTTACTATTCCTTAATTTAATCAAATTTTGGAGGATTGGCATTATTTAATAAATCAAATTATCATCTACAAGTTTTTGTGTGCATACCTAATAAATAAAGGAAGCACAGATGAATTCGAATAACTCATACGTCACTCTAGATTTGCTAATGTACTGTAAAAAAACACGATTTAAAGTAGCAAAAAATGGTAGAAACTGCTTCTGTAAAACCACATTCTATCAAACGCTCGATTGCCTCCATTTGTTTTACGCTTCTCTGGGTTTAATTGCAACCCATCAGGCTTACATTTCCCGTAGACTGTAGAGCTACGACAAAAACTATAACCCCTTATAAAAAAAGGTATAATCCCAAAATAAAATTGAGATACACCATTCAAAGTCTACCGTATGAACTAAATCTGTCAGAACAATTCAATTTTGTTATAAGAGATTTTAAAGGATCTTGTTCCCTTTATTGGATCAGTTTCTTTCCAGATGTTTACTGTTAGGAAATGGATATTGAATTTAATGTAGCATTATCTCGTCTTTTTCTTCTTATTTCATTTGTTAAAACATCTGCTGCCCCGTGCATAGATTTTAAGCGAATAAAATTTCTGGAATGATCTATGAAAAAACTAAGTAATCATTGCAATTTAATTCGCCCTATTGCTCTAATGCTCTTAACGTTAGAACCTTAGAGCAGTGTACATTGGATGAAATGAAAATATAAGTATCTGCTTAAGGTTTTGGTTATGATAAGAATTGTTTGTTAGATGTCAAATATATCAGGCAATAGCATTGAGAACAGAAAATAATGCGAGATGCGAATATGCATGTTTAATTTGTATTCGGTATTTATTTGTTATGTCCGCTCCCAACTTGGAGCATATAGACTCCTCACGGAGCTTATCTCAACATGTTTTTCTACGACATCTGCTAGTTACCTAGTTGCTCAGCCACTCTCTTTTATAAAAAGAGTAGAGATTGAAAGGATACGATGATTAGGACAGGACTAACTAATCGCTCTCGTTACGTGCTCTTTTGTGGGATCGGAAGAGAACACTTTTGATTACGAACAGAATGGATTTATCGACTGAAAAAATCTGCTCGAACCCGACCGGTCCATCACAGAAGCCAACGACGCTGAGCACTACACCACGGACCTGGCAAAGTTTAACTTGATAACAAAAATAATCATTAACAAAAGAAAAGCCTTGCTGTAGTCATTATAAATGTTATATTTTAAAACAAATAAAAAACCCCAATGATTAAATATTATAATTGGATCTTTTTTTAGACATTTTGACAATCAAGAATATTCTGTGGTTAAATAAGAATGCTCGATCATGCGTGAGTTGGGTCGAATATCAAAAGTATTGTCAGTTTTATCTTGTACGCGACCAAATGACATCTTTCTTTATTTTTAATTACCTTAAAAATATACAGATATTTCAAACCTGTTTGAAACAAGAGTTTTGCGACGACATAGCATGATAATATATCGCTCCAAAAACAGGAATATGTCGTAATTGTGTAATAAAAGTATTTGCTTAATGACATACAACTATTGGTCAAACTATGCATTATCTTATATATAAAACCGAAACGGCGTATGTATGTATGAGGGTCTGTAATTTCCTTTTGCATTGTTGGTCATTAAGTTGCCATAAAAACGAATATGAAAGAAAATATGTTTGCATTTTTACCGGCGAAGACATTTAGTCAAAATGTAATAAATTAGTCTTCTACTGACTTTCCCCGGCTTTTATCATTAATAATAATGTTTATTATTTACGTGAAGGTATTATTTGACGTTTCTTTGACAGCAAATTAGATTTTTTCCTTGAATTTGGACATTTTAATGAGCGAGAATGGGGCTGTCATCAAATTAAATAAAGTTTGTGATTTTATTTTAAATCTATTTTGGATGTTAGATTTTGTGATATAATTATGTCGAATGATATAACACTAAATAATTATTGGTCGCTTAGTCCGAGCGACGCCAGGTAGCAATACTAGTATCTTTATAAACAAGAATGACATTCTAGCTTTAAAATTTGGCTGTGGCCGCATTAGCAACATCACCGTTATTACGGAATTGTCTGGTGGCCGCACCAAATTTTTGTGTGGAGTCTTTTTTGCCAAAAAGACCTAATCATGTATGTATGTGTTGAGTTTTTGCTAACTTACAATTCTTGATGCACAATGCAATGCATACAAAATATTTAATTTTCAGTGTCTTTGTTGACAAATTAACTATTTTTTTATTAAATATCAATATTAACTATGAAGCTATTGGTGGCCGCAGCAAAATCCTCTGTTGGCTGCACATGAGAACCACTGTTCTAGCTGATTTATAAACATATGAGGCGTCTCAAAGCAAAAACCATCTTTATGTGTTCACGCCTGACATATTACGCGGTGAAAAAATAGTAATGAACTAGATATGACTCTATCCATAAGCTTTCGTGTAAAATGCATATTATAATTGTTTCTTATCATTCGATAATTAAATACTAAAAATTAAAAATAGTAATGTGGAAAAATCAAGGCTTAAAAAAAATACCAAAAACCACAACTCCGACTAAAAAAAGTTTAATTTCGACACGTTTTTATCCTACCTTTCCTATTTATGTTGTGTATTCAATTAAATATCAACCAACTAATCTAGCCAATAGCCAAATTTAACATATTATATGAAAAAATAAAAAGTTCAAACTTTTCAAAAATTCCGATTCCAAGTACGACTCCGGCTAAAACGCCGCGACGTCTCCGACTCCGACTCCACAGCCCTGGGAAAAACTCCCCTTTAAAATTATGACTGTGTGTGTTTAAAGAATGGCACACTAATCCCATCTTTCTGTCTGCGTATTGAGCGAACGTTGACATGTAGCACTTTCAGAGTGGTATATTTGAAATATGTATGTACATGTATCGTAATTGACACTCTGACGAGTGAAAGTCAGGGCTTTGGAGTCGGAGTTTTTTTTGGCCGGAGTCGGATTCATCGCGGGGTTTTGGCTTAAGTCGTACTCGGAGTCGGAAATTTTTAATAATTTGAACATTTTATTTTTGCGTATAATATATTAAATTTGGTTATTGGCCGGATTGGTTGGTTGATATATAATTTAATACATATAAATAGGAAACAAAGGAAAAAAACGTATTTATTTTAACGACTTCCAAAGCCCTGGCGAAAACACGCGCTATACTTACATATGTCAAAACGACGTGAGAAAAACTGTTTAATTTAATTGTATAGCTTTTCTTTCAATGCATAAATATGAAGATATTTTCTCGTCCGTAAATATAGTGTTTCGAGGCATCGGAGACTTATCTTATAAATAAAAATAATTGGTTTGATTCTCGCTCTGCCAAATGAAGCCATTGTCGGCATTCTACCGTGACTTGGTAGCGAGATAAACTGTATTATGAAGATACGGTCATGGCAATTGACACTAAACAACCTTAAATAAGGGTACTACGGCGTAAAATCTAAATTTTATTTATCACTTTTAAGGTGTTCACTGTCAATACTTGGTGGAATAGCATTATAATAAAAATAATAAAACATTTTTTGTACTTATTTCACCTTAAATTTATCAATGATAATGTTCGCTATGAGTGAAACTGGTCCTCACATTTATTTTGGATTTGATTTGGGAACTTAACTTACCTTTCTTTTAATTTATCTGATGATAGTTACATTTAAAATTGAGACTCTCCTGCTTAACCAGTGGCGGCTGGTGACAGAGTATTAGTGAGTACAAAAAAAGATCAACTATTTTTGCAAGAGCTCTTTCCTATTCATTGAATTTTAAAACACTTCTATAACATGGACTTTCAATTCAGATGTTCGCAATACCAACGGAGTGCCAGTCTTATGAATTTTTGGCTGTCCGTAGTACGGAAAAATAGTTGAATCTTTTTTGTATGTACTTCCAATCGGATATATTTTTATATTTAGTGTTTTAGTATTTATATTATATCAAAGATGCCCCGCCCCCTTCGGTACCTTTTCACACATCTTTGATTGATATGTTACGTATACGATATGTTTGTTTGTATGTTTATCAAAAATTATGACCCAGTATTATAATATTTATTATTATACTGCTGTCACTACTGAATTCATCAGTCACAAAAGCTGTCTCTATTTTAAACATAAAAATAGTGAAATAAGTAACAAACAAAAAGATCTGTTCAAATAATCTGTATGAACTGTAAGGACTCCTTCCTAATTGATTGCATCTCATTAGTTTATATTTTGTAACGCTAACGTCATTAGTAGTATAATTATTTGTTTGCTTTGCTTTGATTCTATAACCTCTTCCTTGCTTCCCGTAAAAAGAAAAAGTCCCAACCTCCATTTTTGTAATTTTATCATTTTAAAATATTAGAATCAATCTTTTATTATTACATAGGCAAACTTTGCGATAGTAATGCCGAAGATATATCTGAAAGATGCGAAACACGTGTCATAATTAGTAACACAATACGTGAAATAATCAAAGTGATTTTATATTACTCTGTATGAAGTTAATATGCTTTTAATATGAGGTAAAAACATGAAATTTGAAAAGGTGCAATGCTAATTATTGCAAATGATTAAATAAAAACTCTGTTTTTTACATGTTTGAAATCAAGCGTGTACTTTTAATCACGCCGAAGTATCTTTTGAAAGGCGCGGTCAGTTCTTTGATCTTACCGCTGTACCCCTCGCCCGACCCCGCGCCTATTTACCATGACCAACCCTTCCTGTCCGAAGAACGGTTCCTGAAAGATGACGGCTTTATAATACTAATGCTGATCTCAAAGGAAACATACCAACCTAATATTCGGTTCAATTAAATATGCATTAAAATTAGACTCGTTATTAAAAAACGTTATTTACTGTCTTTTGACAATTTATGCATACATATTAGCACATAAAAGTAAATAAATCAAGAATTGAATTGTCATTGTTGAATTGATGATTATGATGATGGTTGGTAATTGATTGAGTAGGCATTTACTTGGTAGAACTCCATTATAATACGGAAAGAAAAATAACAACGTAAGCCGAAATAGCAAAATCAAAAAATATATAAAATAATTTATGTAGAACTAAAATACATTGTTATTTTTCTATCCGTATTATGGTTGGTAGTCCTTATATCCCAGATCAGCCGGGATTATTTCGGGATGGGAGCCACTGTCTTGGTTTCGAGCGGTTAATAATATCTCGTAATTTCAAAGAAATCTCTCGATAAATATAGCCGCATTCTCTGAAAGAGTTCTTTCAAACGCACGAAACTATTTATTTACGAAGTTAATGTTCATTCATTGTGAAAAAATATCTCTTTGGAACCGCATTCTCTAAAACTTTCTCAAAAAAAGTTGGTAACAATGCATGAAGATGCCGAAAGACGAGACCCGGGTCGTTAGCGACAGATCTCATAGAAGTACAAAATTCAAACAATTCAACACAAGCGTTCGTTGGCCATTCACTTACAGGATTATTTAAACATACATATGTACTTTCATATTCTAGAATCTAGATCAGTGGTTCTCACGTAAAAATTGTCTGGTGGCCGCACCAAATTTTTGTGTTGAGGCTTTTTGACAAAAAGACCTAAAAATGTATGAATTTCAGTTGTTGCGAACTAACATTTCTTGATGCACAATGCAATGCATACGAAATATTCGATTTTCTGTGTCTTGTGTTGACAAATTAGCTTGTAAAACCAAATTTTTATTATATATCAATATTAACTTTGAAGCTGTTTGTGGCCACACATGAGAACCACTGATCTAGATCAACCATACTTAACCTGAGGCCCGCCTAGCTTTTTTGTGCGGCCCTAAACACATTTATTATCAGGGACATGATTTACAAAATCTGGCATTCTATATTTCGTATATCTTGAGATTAATTTTGACTTCGACGTACAAATAGTGACACCCAAAAAGGATTGTCATTGTTGTGTCAACATCAGATCTGGTATAAGAGTGTTGCAATAGCCCGATTTGTTTAAGATTTATCACAATTTCAAAAATTAGGTAAATTATGGATATATGGTCACGGGATTTTAAGCAAATAAAAAATTTATACATACTGGTTTATAATTTAATGTTTTGAAGATTCAACCATTTTTGCAAGTTAGTTCTTGTGGATTCATTATAAAATGTGGAATCAAAACGATTAAATCTAGCATGAACTTTCAATTCAGAGTTCTGAAAGAAGAATTTGTTTTTAATCTTAGCCTATACTAAAATTATTCTTTTTATTTTAAGCAAATAATAAACTTATGAGACTGTCTCTATCTGTATAATATTATTATTTGTGTAGTTTGTGGATGCATTTTTGCTCCTGCAAATTAAAACAACTCGATTTCATACTTATTGCGAAGTATTATTTAGGATCTTCTATTATAATAAATTTAAAAATTAAAGACGAAACATTCATTTCATTTAATGTGCTTATTTTTCATAAATCTTTACAAAAATTCTGTCCCGTGACCATATATCCATAATTTACCAAAAAACATACTAATTTTGAAATAAACGCTGTTAATTTTTGAGTTTTAATTTTTTCACTATTGTAATTTTTAAGGAGCCGTATGCTGCTAATGATAATTGTTATGTACTATTATTATTATTATTCTGTTTTAGTTTATAATTTTTTAAATCTCAAATTGTTTTCCAAAAAAATGGGGGGTTTCATAATTTTTTCTTCATACCAGTATAGTGTTGCGGCCCGCGTAGCTTTACAAATATATGTATGTGGCCCGAAGACAAAAAAGGTTGAGTATCATTGATCTAGATGGTGCAGATCATGTAATAGTTAAAGAACCACTGTGTTAGTTGCTCTGTAAGGATAAATTATTTCATTCAGTTTTTCTGCGAAAAATAAAAATACTTCGCCACGCTTCGTTGGTATAAAATATTCGGTTGCCGTGGAACGAGTTTTTAAGTGTAATTTTATTTTTATTTTGTTGTTTTTTTTTGTTGATAACCATTAATTCTGACTGAGAATGAAACGAGATATTAAAAAATGTTTTAATTGTATTGGGAAAAAATGAAGTAAACGTAGGATGTGCAGAAGGTATCAAGAGTTCACCAAAGTTGTTAGATGGGTGATTAATAGATTATTTTTTAGTGAATACAAAAATCAAGATCTTTATTTTTGGTATATACTCATTACATTACAAAAATGTTGCTTGTCCAAAATGTTCTCATTTGAACTTCTGTTTTGCGATTTTTGCCAGATAGCTTAACTCAGGGGTTCTTAACCTTTAGAAGGATAGTGACGGTTGCAGATATTGATTTGTTGTGTAAAAACATGCAATCACAACCATCTCATTTAAATTGTTTTGTGAGCTTCATGCTATGAATAATTTTTCTTATTTTATTTTTAAAAACTGTAAGTGAGTTACCATTCTTTGTGATAAAATATAAACATGTAAAATAAAAAATTTGACGACTAAAATATGTATTTTTTCGGGGGTTCGCCCATTATTTTTTTTCAGATTTGTGGGTCCGTGGTATGAATAAGGTTGGGAAGCACTGATGTAGTCGATATCTCTTTTGGCTCAAGTCCTCGTCAGAAATATTGTTCTATTTCAGTCAAAATTACATAATTTTTTTTTCACCGGGTTATGATTAAAGAATTTACGTGTCTACAATAAAAGTCCATTTACTGTCTTTAGAAACTCAACTGAAGCTGATTTTTCAGCACGAACATATTTCAGTTATATTTAAAATATCGTTACCTTACTTTGAAGTTCTATTTGAAATTGTTGTCTAATATGACCTTTTGGTGAGACAAGCTTGTATCTAACGCATTCAATCATATGGATGGCTTAAAGCAGCGGTCACCAGACTTTTTGAGAAACGGGCTGGATTGAAATTTTTAAAAACATAGCCGGGCCGGTCGACAAATAAATTCGTGTTGGAATCCAGCTAGAATATTAATTTATATGATTATATAATCATTATGCTTACTTTATGCTTATCCCAATTGATAAATTGAAACACATGTCCAATTGTAAAATCACAATAAAATCTTAAATTTCTTTGTAAATTAATATTTTCTAAATAAATAATTTATACGCGGGCCGTAGTTCGGTGACCGCTGGCTTAAAGAGTAAATTTGCTATCTGCGTTTTTGTCAATTGTGCAGGAGAGGGTAAAAACTGATTATTTTGGTATTTTCAACCTGATCGGGAAAATTTCAAATGGTACTTTTAAACGATTTTTTTGTACAACCGCTGAAAAACAACAAATGAATAGGTGACAATAGAAAATGGTAAAGTTGGATAATTTGCAGAGTAGGTTTTAGAACGACAATGGAGTTATCAATTTTTCCTAAAGCGTTTTTACGATGCACTCAAATAAAAAGTTTTGGTTTTAAAAAATTTACGGGACATGCACATTGCATGATACAACAAGATGGCATAATTAAGTCATTTTCAGCCAAAAGTGGAGTTATCAAAATACCTCTTTAAGTCATCGATATATGTATATTTATTGCCGAATTATCTATGGTTGAATAACGGAGTTAGCAGAATTCTAGAGTAGAACTGCATCTGCTCACTTTTTTTACTATATTGATTTGACAATGTTCTAAGATTGTCTTAATTAGATCTTTAAGATCATTATTTCTCAGCAAGAGTTGTGAAATAATATGCTTAAAATAAGTAATTTGAAGCATTTTTACTTGCTCATTGTTACAAGTGAATTTTAATCAATCGAAGCTACAAACGCTCATATCCCAAAACAGTGTTCTTTTCAAAGCAAGGTGTCGATATGCTTCAAATTCTTCGCCATCTTGGTGTTGTGGTTGTAAGGATGTAAGGTATAAATGTTCGGTGTTTTCTTCCCATTGACGGATACCAGTTATTAAATTGATTAATGCACGTTGCTTTATGACAGCTAAACAATAAACGGGGATGTTAAAAGATTTTGTTTATCACTTTATAAGGCATGTTTCCAATCATCGGCCAATAAAATGATCGGAAAGAACTTCTACCAAACGATGAGGTTCTTTAATTTCGTGGCGAGAAAGAAGGTGGAAGTAAGTACGAACACTAAGAACCTATCCATAACCTTTTTTATATAATGTCACAGACATAGACGTGCCAAATAATGAGACAAAATATATTTTTATATTCAGGATACGCATCTAACGATTTATTCCAGGGCTGTGTGCATTTACCAAAAGCACGACTCCAACATTGACCAAAAACACGAATCCGAATCCGACTCCGACTAAAAAAAGTTTAATTTCGTCCCGTCGTAATGTGTATTCAATTAAATATCAACCATACCAATCCAGCCAATAGCCGAATTTGACATATTATAAAGCAAAAATAAAAAGTTCAAAATTTTCAACATTTCCGAGTACGACTACGGCTCTGACTTCGGAAAAAAACCTCGACTTCCCAGCCCTGATTAATTTCATATAATCAATTTAATTCCATTCTTTTTACTTGGTAGAGTTCCAAGGGAGTTGCCACGGGTTTTCTGTGGGTTTGCCAACTTCGACAACGTCAACGAAAACAAATATTCACTTTACTACATTTCGTTGTTTTTATAATTACCTTATTAAAAATGTCTTTTTTAATTGCATCGGGGTCGCGGGTCATATGGCTTTTGTAAAAAGGGGTCTCCACACGAAAAATGGTTATGAGCCTAAGGTATAGTGGGAGAATAGAAAACATTAAGTTTATAATTTAGTATTTCGACTGAAGGTGCTTGACGGAATTTCAATATCAAATTTGAATCGTTTGAATTTTGTACTTTTCCATGAGTTTTGTTGCTAATGACACGGGTATCGTCTTTCGGCATCTTCAGACTTTTAAAGTGCTCGAAAATTCTTGAACTGACGCCTAGTAAACAGTTTATATCGTATACAGTAGAACCCCGATCTTAAATTCTCGCATTATACGTTTTCCCGCGTGGTGCGCTCATTTTCTATAGTCCCGGCATTTAGTTCATATTTAAAACTTTCCCGCATTCATCGTTTCCAGCATTAATCGTTTGTTTTATACTGAACCCTTGAAAAATGTAGAATCGGGGTTTCACTGTATATACAAAAATAAAAAAAGATCACTATGCTTAATTGGTATTAACGTAATCTATACGAATCAGCGAAATTTTTCATGTGTATGAGTTTCAATGAATTATCAGGTTTTATCAATCTAGTATCGCAAATACTTATTGCATACCAGATAATAACATAAAAATGTCGATAAATATAATTTGTGTTTATTTTTACCGATTATTAAGTAATTGGTTTATATCAAGAGTTGGAGTTTGTAATTAATGATATTAGAGATTAAATGGGTATAACAATAGTGTGTTTGTAATATAAAATTGGCTGACAAATTATTTTATTATTTGTACACATAAAAACAAACCAAAATATTTTTTTTACATAAAACTTATAGTCAACCCTCCTATAGCACTGAGACAGGGATTTTTTAATAGTATAAGTAAATGGGAGCGACTGATAAATATTTTTCGAATACACTAATTTATGAATAATATTACATGTCTATGCAACATATGATAAATATTCTTCGAATACACTTATCGATGAAAACGGTATAAATGTGTGGTGGCCGCAACATATTTAATTCTTTTTTTCCTAAAAATGAAGACTGCAACCTCATGTTTTGTGAAATCAAATACCACTTTATAGCAGAGACTGCTGTAGAAGGATTGATTGTATTGATCGTCTCGTGATACTTTTGAAGCCTGCTTTTTTGTTGCGAAAATTCCCATTTTCTTTTTATTAATGGCACCATTCCTTCGTCGAGTAAATGTGGACATTTTCTGTGTCCGTTCAGTTTCTTTATAATATACAAATTAATATAACCGACTTTTCTTGATTCTTTTTGTCTATGGACGCCACTGGATGAAAGGATAGACGAAACCTTTTTGGCTCCCATGGGCGTGGCAGGGGTCCATTTTGGTAATTCGTGGTCAAAAGCAATTTTGGATTTTTGTAGTATGAATGTACCTGCATTGAATCTATGTAACAAAACCATTATATACAGGCGAGTAATCGATGTGGTCAACATGATAATAAAAATATTCTTTCCGTAGACAAGTCTATTAAATTTGATTTGGAATTAGAGAACAATTCATTTTATTACGGTGGATGTATTTTTTTGTCATTGAAACGGATTAAGAATAAATTTAATCAACTCAAGTTCATGAATATTAAGCAAAAGGAAAACATTCTCTTAGTACAGGTATAAACATATTTTTTTTTTCATAACCTATTTTTATTTAATGTGTGTAATCTCGGTTTTCATAAATATCCATTTAATCAGGGCTGTCGAGTCGGAGTCGGAGTCATGGAGTCGCGGTGTTTAGGCCGGGGTCGTGAATTCTTTTTCGTCGTAGTCGTAGCTACTTATTTTTGCACATAACATGTTAAATTTGGCTATTGGTCGGATTTTTTGATGATATTTAATTGAATTAGTACACATAAATAGGAAAGGTAGGATAAAAATGACAAAATTAATCTTTTTTTAGTCGGAGCCGGAGTCGTGGTTTTGGTCAATGCTGGAGTCAGTGTCGGAGTGGTTTTTTGTTAACGACTCTACAGCTCAACACAAAGTAATTTGCAAAAGTATTTTGTACAGGAACTTATTTTTAGGCAATCTTTATATATTACTGATTAGAATAATTATTATTTTATTAAATGGACAGGGATCCAAAAATGATGACGCCATTTGCCATGTGTAAAAAAACAAATATGGGTTTAAAGTCACTTGTTTGGAAGTAGTTTTAAATAAATGTGTGTTTGTAATAAAAAGTATATTAGACTGTAAGGAAAAATTTCCAACGCTCTTATAATTCATCAAGCCAGTGGAAGTTCATTCGTGCACTTGAAACGCACGAAGAAACTGAAAGGCAAAACCCCGGGTCGGACAAAAATCATGGAAAAGTACAAAATTCAAACGATTTAAATTTTCATTTATAATTATTAGATATAACGAAATTTAAAGCATGAAAAGGAAGCACACTCTCTCCCGCCTATTATAAAGAGTTTTACGAGATTTACAGATTATTTCTAGTAGAAAGACTTAAAACATATTTATGGCTGGCGGTTAAAAGTGGCCACAAAACGCCATAAATTAAGTTATCAAAATATTCAAGCAAATAAATTTCTTCGAACGAAATTCTTTATTTGAAATTTTTCGTTCTACCGTTGTTCGTTTTCTTTTATTTATGAACATTTATCACGAGGTTGTCATTACGTCACATAAAAACGAATAAAAATTTACATACAAAATTACAAACGTTCTGGCAAAGGCGTCCGGTATTAAGTTTAAGTTGAAATTACAGATTTTATAACGTGCTGGTATTATGCGCAGAGTCAAGGAAAAATATTGTCAGTCTCTGTTAGTGGTCTTGTGTCTAGAGCAGTGGTTCTCATATGCGGCCACCAACACTTCATAGAAAATATTGATATTAAAAAAATATGGTTTTACAAGTTAATTTCTCAAGAAAATGACATATTTCGTATACAATTAAAACCAATAGTAAATTGACAAGCATATGTTGGTCCATTTGACATACTTCAAACTCAAAAGACTCGAAACAAAAATTTGGTGCGGCCACCAGACATTTTTAAAGGACCGCTTATGTTTACGATACGGCCACGGTGCAATTTTCCGTGAGAACCACTGGTCTAGAGCTTTGCCCTAGCGTTTATGTGAGCCTAGTCTCAAACCCGGCAAGGTAAAAATTTTTTCAATTGAAAAAGATATCTTGGACATTGTTTGTCATTTTTCTTTGAGTTTTTCTTGACTGAGTTTACTCGTCGAGCTTATCTCGTATGTCTTTCATTTCAAAAAACTATTTGGCGCACTGGCATAAGCTGTAATGTCAACTATATACGTTAAATATTGCAATTTTGCAGTCGGGATTGCCTTTTCCGATTCATTCATTTGAAAACAATTAATTTGCAGTTCAATTTTAATTGGATTCTCCGCGAGTCGATTGTTTTTATTTTATAACTGCTACTCGAAAGTGGCTCTGATGAGCAACAAATAATTGGACACTTATGGGTTAAAAAATGATTTTGCTCGCGATGAGCGAAAATGGTACTGATCTTAATAAATCTAATGTGGAATATTTAAAAAAAAATACGTTTCTTCTGTTTAAATTTAGCTTGTTTCTATTCGTTATAATTCGTTCTGTCACGCATGTATTTGATTAAGCTGCCGGCTTAAAAGATATGTGGTAAAAGAAGATAAATACATGTTACAAATGACCTCTTTAATTTATTATGTTTATCAGTTGACAGTGGCAACCACCTGAGCGAAACATGCTTTTTTATTTGTAAAAAAAGTTGCGGAATTTATACGAAACACAGCTTTTTAATTAACAGATGTAGATGAGATGAAAAAAAAACAATATAGTGGACATGGTCATTTGATTCACATTATATCTTGAACGTTTGGCATCGCGCCATTTTGTTTGAACTTTTGGTAAATAATATCTAGAGATAAAAGATAAAAGTATTGGAATATCACAATAAAGAAGTGGAATTAAAAATGCGATAGTGGAAATTTTTGAAACTTTGAATTTAATAAAATTTTTAATGATGTGTGAAATACATATGTTTTACTGGCGATGAATTGTCTGCATATGAATCGTCCACGATTCTTTTATATAGGTAGGTATAACTATGTGAGAAAAGCAGCCACAAATAATACGGCGAAACAAAAAACACCTGATGTATGTTCCCCAGGTATGCCGCATAGAGATGTACATTACTATTATTTTTTTCATACCTGCAGTATCGATAGTTTTCGTTGGATACACGATTCTCAACATCATCGATATAAGTAAAAGAAACAACAGGGTATGCAGTATATTATCACATGCAACTAGCTGTCACTCGATTTAGATTATAAAAGCTACGAGTGATTAAAATCGTGTAAAGCTATCAAAATGTTTTTTTGATAATGTTTGACAACAATTCTTAAAAATAGATAATTTATAAATAAGTTATAGTGAAGGTTAAAATCAAACGGTTAAAAAGGTCCATCACTAATAAGACATATTTTAAAAAAAATTGAAAGCCATTTATTTGTATGTATTTTTTGTAAGATGTCCACTGCATCGAGAAATATTTCATTAATTATTGATAATTCCACTAAAAAATAAGAGATACTATTTGTACTTATACCAAATTTAACTTAATTAAAATCAGGACCGGTTTCGCTCATCGCTTTTATTTTCATCTATTGAACTTCAATTTCAGTTGAAAATTCTCGCGCTTAACGAAACCGGTCCTGTTCCTAATTGGTCTAATTATTTTTTACACTCTGCCATTCCACTAAGTTTTGACAGTGATCACCTTAAAAGTGAATTATTGACAATATAATAAAAAATATTTGAATCGTTTGAATTTTGTTCTATCCATGCGTTTTTTCCAGAGCTGTGGAGTCGGTAAAAAAATTACGACTCCGACTCCAGCATTTCCAAAAAGCACGACTCCGTCTCCGACTCCAACATTGACCAAAAACACGACTCCGACTAAGAAAAAAAATCACGTTTTTTTCCTACCTTTCCTATTTATGTGTATTCAATTATATTTCAACCAACTAATCCGGGAAATAGCCAAATTTGACATCGTTAATGCAAAAATAAAAAGTTTTCAAAATTTCCGACTCCGAGTACGACTCCGGTCAAAGCACCGCGACGACTTCAACTCCGACTCTGACTCCACAGCCCTGGTTTTTTCACCCGTGACACGGGATTTGCCTTTCAGCGTCTTCAGGCACTTTAAGCTAGAAACTCACTGCATAATACATGAATTTGCCAAATTTATATAAATTCTTGATTTTCACAGTTTTTACCAGATATAAAATGGCCGCAAAATATTAGTTGTCTTGTATGTCAAAAGTAAGCGACGGGACAACATTATTGGCAAAGAAAAAACTTAATACGAAAAATTACTAATATGCAAAAAAGCATATTATTAAGGTACTTCGTTCTTTTATGCCAGGCAAAGATATCACTTCACCAAAAGGTTGGCAAAACCTTCGCTATCCGTATGAAACGACACATAAATCATAAAACTAATGGCCGAATACTTGTATGTGTGTATACGTGTATTTTTTAATGTATTCCAGATTATTGAATCTTATGCCTTGCCCCTAGGGCCAGCGCTTCTCAATCATCTCGATAAACTGCCAAAAATCAGCAATACCTTCTGATAACAATAAATTACCACATAAATCTCTTCTGGATGATCCCCACATTCTCTCTAATTGCTGGGTGTTTGCAAATGTATCGGGGTTTATAAAATTATAGTAAGTGTATAAATGAGCACTGATCTCCGAGTATGCACTCCAGGAACCGCTACCTACTCAGCAACCATCAGCAAAAAAACACTTGGCAAACCCAGCGTGTCCTGACCTCAAATGAAAGGGTCATTAAATGTCCGTTACTACACATAATGTCCCGCGGAATAATATTACGTGATTGTAGAAATGTCATTGCACTCTTCTCGTCATGCACTTCCCCGAATATTTTTTTAAAGTTTTACATGCTTTGGGTGATCTTTTGCAACTGACGGCAAGGAATGAATTCTTTGTTTTTATTTCAAAATAGTCAAGTGACGCCTCCCGCCCATGCGCTTTGAGGGTGTAGCGACAGCCAACCTTTACGTGAAGTCATATTTTTTCGTGTATCTATGCCTGGCATATAACAACGTAGTACCATTATTAATTTGTGGATGATCTTCATATGTAATTTGCTGTAAATATGTGTATCTGGTTGATGCCGATCTGCGAAATATTTTTCCAATTCTCACCGGTCCCTGACAGTAAAAAGTTTGAAGAACAGTAGTGTTCGACTGTTCGACATTACAAAAATAGATCCCGCTTCACTGAAGGCAAAGTTTCTCGTATTGAAATGAGTTTTCGGTAAATAAGTACCTGCATTATTACTAACTAACGTCTAACTCAAAATACACAATCGATACTTAATATTTGTTTATACATCACTAGTGCCGGCAAAACTAAACATCTTCATCGGACTGCAGGTGTTGTAATGAATCACTGTTAATGGTGTTGTCAGTGGTGGACTTTTAACACGAAATGCAAGACAGATAATAATAATAAATAAGCAGACCGCATAGTAAAAAAAAGCTCACACAACATACAAATTAACTTTTTTTTTGTGTTCAGTAGACCGATACTGAAACAGGTTTGTCGTAAATTGCAAGCCATTATAAATCCTCTTTGCTATTATTAATTAACGAGATCATGATTTCGGTTTGTAATTAAGCGGTTAGAAAATGGCGTGTCATGATATTGAATTGCAATCAACGACAGCTTTCGTAGTTTCAATGTTATAATAGGCAATTGTGCAGCTATTCCAATTAAATCAGTCATGTCGAAGGATCCTTCTAAGTTGCGCGCGCACACGGCCGCGCAGCAGTTTGAAAGCCCACGCGTACCTGTCCTAGGTAGGCGCACTCTTATAGTTGATGAATTCAACGACGTGGTCAATAAGTATTGCTTGAAATATCTCGTTGATCCGAGAAATTTAGAAGCATATCGACACCTTACTTTGAAAAGGTTTTAACCGCTCTTGACACTGTTTTGAGATATGAGCGTTTGAAGTTTCGATTGATTAAAATTCAATTGTAGCAATGAGCAAGTAAAAATGTTTCAAATTACTTATTTTAAGCATATATTTTCGCGAATCTTGCTGAGAAATAATGATCTTATTTAAAGATCTAATGAAGACAATCTTAGAAATTTGTCAAATACATTTAGATAAAAAAGTGTGATTCAGCGCAACTCTGGAATTCTGCTTACTCCGTTATTCAACCATAGATAATTCTGAAATTCATAATAATATGTAATTGTATGTAGCTCCCTTCTTATTATAATATTGTTTAGTTATAATACAAATAATGCGAATGGCTTTATACCAGGGGCGGGCAATCTTTTCGGATGAAAGGCCAATTCCAAGAATACAAAATGAGCAGCGGGCCGCAAGTAAAATACCATTTTTAAATATACACCCGATCGTTTTTTACGTGATACATTGATTTCAAAAAGTGGCACACCAAAAAAATCGCAGAAAAAAGTATTCAAAATAAAAGAAAAAACAAAAATAAAAATTCAAATTTGACCTAAAAAGTTTTTTTTGCATTAAAAATATACCTAAAACATTCCCATTCCCATTTTCATTCAAAAATAATATTTCTGTATTCAGTTCGTATTAATTATTGTGCATTTAAAATATTTAGACGTCTGGAGTGGATTTATTTGACTTAGTAACTCTCTATGAGTCACCAATGATATCGCATGAGTTTGCGCACCATTTTGTCTGTAAAAAGATAAATCGCGTACCTACGAATAAATCACGGTGCCGTCCAAAAAATCACAGAAAAAAATCGTTTAAAAAGAGGACCGGGTGCACTCTATCTATTATCACGAAAAATATTTTTTTTTATGATTTTGAAATTTTTGAATTTTTTTTTTTAAATTCAGTTGCTCATTTTGTAGTTGATATTTTTAAAACTGCTTGTGAATGGTCATAGAAGAAGATGGAATCAGAATTAAGCTGAGTTTCATGATCGAAAATCTCTGTTCACATTTTTCAAGTTTTTAAATTGGTCGAATTTGTCTGAATTGATATCATTGTAAAATTTGCAGATTTCGTCACGACGGTGTGATTCTCTTAAATCGGTGTTACATTGCAGATCAATAATCTCAAGTTGTAGCTCTTTCAATACAGTTTTAATATCTAATGAAAATGGATCGCTTACTAGGGCCAAACTTGTCTCAATTTTTCGGTCACCAAATTTTGTGAAAGATCGTCATTCAGAGCATTCATAACACGGAGTTAATAAGCTAATAAGTTTAAGTGTGGCACGATGTCCAGAGTAAATCTTAAATCACTAATCCCTAATCATCAGTATCTGGAAAGTCCGTAACATTCTTCATTTCCAAAAATAAAATTATAATATTTTTTATATCCCGAGCTCTTCGAAGCACTTTTTCCAATCAATGCCATCGAATTTGACTGTGAAAAGGAATATCGGTATACTCACTCAATATCTTGAAGAGTTTTTATTTAATTTTCAATATTTTTTAAAAAAAATATTTTTACTTACAATTAGGATTTATGATGGCGGGCCGCAGAAAACACTCGGCGGGCTGCAGTTTGCCCGTGCCTGATTTATACTGTGAGATTGTATTATGTATTTAATTTGACTTGCAATGTTAAATGGGGGAGATTAACAATGATCCCAGCCCTCAGAGCTTTATAGTTAGGCCCAGAAATGATAACCTCAGTACATTGTACTATTTATCAAAATCTTGGCGCCGGTACATGTACTTGTTCGATAATTTGAGGCTGGCTTGATCATAAACTGCCTTCAAATATAATAGTTTCGATCCGATTTATAAAAACCTTGGCAATTATTATAAGGCGTTAACGCTATAAAGGAATTGACGCCCAGCTCAGGCGTTATATAATGCTTTACTCGTAAAATAATTACATTCTGTGGAACGTGTTATTCTGGCTGTGATTGGCTGAAAAAGTCACACAATGGAGGATTTTTAAAGGCGCTTTCGGATTGGACGAATGAAATCGATCGTCGAGTGGTTTTTCCACTGTGATACTATTTCGAGATTTAAAAAATTCAAACGCGATGTAAAAAAATGTTTTCAATTTCAATTTTTAAAAAAAAACAACAGTGAAAATAATACATTGTAAAAATGGAACAACATTTAACAACAATATTAAGAATAGTACATAATTTGCCAATAAAAAAAACTATTAATATTTAAATATACTGAATGAATTGTGCAGTTAATATTATTCAAATGGAGATTATAAAAGAAACAATACACTATGTTCTCTGTGGAAATGTCCAGAATTTTTAGGTAGTGTATTGATCAGCCGAATAGCCCTCGTTACTGGTGACTTATCATTCAATTTCAATAATATGTAGAGACAAAAACAGTATTCATCGCCAGTTCCGGGCACTTTAATGAAGGACTGGACATAAATTGCTTTCGTCGCTAGAAGTGTCGCACAGGTCACATGAATAAGGATATGTATATTGAAACATTAGTCATAGGGAGGGGGAATGGTCCTGTCACACGCCAATTCGATAAATTGGGGCAGGAAGAGCTGATCAGTCCTCAACCATCAGAATAGTAGAGTATATTTGTGTTATTTAATGAAGCTTATTCTGTATATTACATCTGTGCTCGTGAGTGTCTATTCGAATAAACCGAAGGAAGTACACCCATCCCTCGCTTAACACGGTTTCGCTTTAACACGGTTTCAGTTTCAGTAAGAAAAAAATGGTTTTCAACGTTAAAGAAAGTTTGAAGAAAAAATGTCAAATGAAGAAGAATTAATTGATATGACTACTAGTGTTCCTCCTGAAATCTAAAGCGATACCGAAAGCGACACCGAAAGTTCTGGTCAAATTTAAACGATTACTGCTAAAACAATAAAAGATGGGTTGCAAATGGCAAAAAATATAGAAATACATTTCCTAAATAATGATCCAGATATGGATCGAGCTTTGAAAATTCAACGAGAAATAAAACTATACGTTCCAGAAATGAAGAGATTTACAAGAATATCAAAAGGATGAAGATTCAAAAATTACCGATTTTTTAAACGATGACGGAACATAACAGAAAATGTAATTGAAAGTAGTAGTGATAATGACATTCAGCCGAATAAAAAGAAAATAAAAATCCTATTTTAATATCTTCTAGTGATAAGTGACATTGAATAATATATTTTATCCGTGTTCATAATATTTAAATAAAGTTCTACATACCTACTTTTTTCTAAATATTTCTAAAAAAAGAACCAATCTTTTTCATACATTTGTTAGTCTCGCTTAACACGGTTTCGCTTAGCACGGTGATCTTGCAGAACCTATCTTCCGTGTCAAACTCAACAGTGTGTGGCGATTTGATATTCCCAAGAAGAAGCAGGAGAAACGAGTCGTTATCGGAGTTTTATCTGAACGTTGAGAGACGGCGAGAGGGCATAGCGGTGCGAGGGCTCAAATTAAAGGCGATGTTCGAAGGCAGATGAAGACGTCGAAGAAATAACAACGCTGCCCGACCCTCGCAATTATGTTAATGCCTCTTTGGATATGAACGATTCACAATCGGTTGGCAGCAGCGAACATTACACTATAACAGTGGCTCTCACGTAACATTGTCCTGTGGCCGCATGGTACATATAAGTGGTCCTACGGAAATGTCTGGTGGCCGCACCAAATTTTTGTTTTGAATCTGTTGTGTTTGATCTTTGTCGAATGAAGCCTAAACATGTTTGATAATTTATTGTTATTAATTTCTTACGAAATGTTTTCATTTTCAAGAGTATTCGTTAACAAATTAACGTATAAAACAACATTTTTTTTAATATCAATATTTTCTATGAAGTTTTTGGTAAGAATTTAAGAAGTGCATTCAGTGATGTTGCACGAAGTGAATATAGACACCTTCTAAGATAGTAAATATATTTTTAAGATGACCGAAGACACGAGAAATGTATGCTCAACTAGTAAAACGTTAAATTGCAATGTATTAAATAACACGTATGGCGCGTTATATTCAAGCTGTGATTATTTTAGTAGTGTATGGGTGAACGAGCTTAGCTGAAAATATTGTCACGTTTCCGTTTCCATGTGCCATTCCGCCAAAATCCTCGTTGCACTTCGCAACTATGTAAAGCAGTAAAGGTTGCACCCCTCCATCAATTCATGCTTTTTTGCCTTACCTTTCTCACTTTTAAGGTGTTCACTGTCAATAATTGGTGGAAGGAATTACATTAAAAAATAATTACATACTCAGTGGCAAATGCTCACGATGAACGAAACCGGCCCTGATCAGAATAAATTACAAATTAAATTTAAATCAATTTACAAGTACAAAGAATGTTAAATTATTTTTTTTTAGCATGACTTTCTTTTGACATAGTAGGCAGGAGTTCAAGCCAGGGCTGTGGAGTCGGTGAAAAAAAGTCCGACTCCGACTCCGACTCCAGCATTTACCAAAACCACGACTCCGAATCCAACTCCGACTACAACATTGACCAAAAACACGACTCCGACTCCGACTAAAAAAGGGTTAATATCGTCACTTGTTTTCCCTAATTTTCCTATTTATGTGTATTCAATTAAATATTAACCCTATCAATGCGGCCAAAAGCCAAATTTGACATATTAAATGCAAAAATAAAAAGTTCAAACTTTTCAAAATTTCCGACTCCGAGTACGACTCTGGTCAAAACGCCGCGACGACTCCGACTCCGACTCCACAGCCCTGGCTCCAACGCCCTATTCATGTAGCTTTTCCTATAAACTCTTACTATTCGGAGCATATGCCCACCACATACTTCCTACGAGATACTCCGTCACCCACCAGCATCTTTGTTTCCCCCTGGTCATATCAATATTTTGTTTCGTTCAACAGTACTTTTTTGGGGTAACCGGACAAATCAGAACATGACGTTTCAGAACATGACTTTTCAGAATATGACAATTCAGAACATGACTTTTCAGAACACGACTTTTCAGAACATGACATTTCAGAACATGACATTTCAGGACAAGACTTTTCAGAATATGACATTTCAGAACATGACATTTCAGAACAATCGGCGTATCTACGGACACCGTCCGAGCGCGCTCGCTTTAAAATTATTAATTAATAATAACAACATAATTAATAATTTTTAATGTTATTATTATGTGTATAAAAATTCTGTGCAAGTCGATCTCGATATGACATTTGAGAAGCGTGTAAAAATATGATATAAATGTTAATTTTAATCTTAAGATTTTTTCGTTATATATATATATATATATACATATTTGTGCCAGCCCAACGAATGAATTTTAAATGCACGCGAACTAACTACAATAGTTAGTGAACATTTATTTTAATTTCGGCGATCTCATAATTACAGTTATTTTCTTGTTGTGGCAGCCCTATTCATAATTTTAAATAAATATTTGAAAACCCAATATTATAAAGCGAGCGCGCTCGGACGGTGTCCGTAGATAGGCCGATTGTTCTGAAATGTCATGTTCTGAAATGTCATATTCTGAAAAGTCTTGTTCTGAAATGTCATGTTCTGAAAAGTCTTGTTCTGAAATGTCATGTTCTGAAAAGTCGTGTTCTGAAAAGTCATGTTCTGAATTGTCATATTCTGAAAAGTCATGTTCTGAAACGTCATGTTCTGATTTGTCATGGAACTCTTTTTTGGATATCTGTTCCATCTAAAAAAAGCCCTGTTTTGTAAGTATCGATGTCCATTCTATTGGTTTGTTCCGTATTCATAGAAATTGCGCTGTATGGCATTTTACTTGGTCCTTTGCTTTAAATAAATATTTTTATAATACAGAGTAAACATGATAAATTGTTCTCTAAAAATAGCAACTATTTCAAAATCTCCTTTGCTGAATCTTGTTTTTTTTTAAATTTTCATGGTCAAGAAATGAATTTATTAATTTAACAATAATAATTGTTTATAACGCCAGGTAGGCGCGAATATATTTTAGGCCCCTAGCTGAGTTTAAAATTTATATAACGTCTTTTAACAACTTATTCACCTCCTCCAAAAATGTGTTTTTATTATAATTTTTATCGAAATTCAAATTTATGTATGGGATCAGATAAGCATTTATCATGTTTCTTATTGATACATAAAATATTACACTTGTAAAAAATAAAGTAAGTTGGAACAACACTAGATGCTTAATCACGGGATGTGAATAAAAATATATGTTCGTAAAATGTTGAAAATCGATTAATACACTTCCTATATGTATGGGCAGGAAATCGATAGCAAAATATTATGTTTTTATAAATATTGTACACATAAGAAAAACTAGCTGATTCAAGCAAAGTCGTTAAATATTTCATCGCCGATGTGGCAAGTCGTAAATAAAGGGTATTTCAATAGGGACGCTCAAAATATGTTACATTGTCCTGCTGAGTAGATTATTCATTGTTTAGTGGCCAAATTTGAGTCAACCAGTTTGGTAAATAATCGGCCAACACCTACCTGTACGTCATCAAAATACAATATCTGGTGAAAACATTGCTGCTGTGTGTGAAAGTGTACAGGAAAACCCAAGGCAGCTTATTTCTCGTTGTTCACAAGCTTGGCTTTTCTGCGACTTCATCTTGGCGAATTTTGAATCGGGCCTTATGTATAAAATCCAACTAACCAAGGAACTTCAAGTAAACGACCACAGACAACGCCTGATTGGGTTCTGGAGCAGTTGGAAGTTTACCCAAATTTGTCAAAAAAGTCAACTTTAGCGACATGGCCCATTTTATAATGAATGGATATTGGCAGACATTTGATGCTATATTCCATATTTAATGCCGTAAAATATACTTAAAAATGAAATTAAAATTTAGTCGAAATCTCACAAACAACTTGTTTTATTTACATTTCAAAACTAAGCGTCCTTATAAAAAGACCCTATACATGCGGCTCTCGACTTTCGCACGTAATTGTGTGCGAATGTTGAATGTTCAAAAGTAGAGGGATGTAAAAAAACATCATGGATTTAATTTTAATCAATATCGCGCTCGGTGTGTTGTCTCATCCATTGCATTTCATAGTTGAGCATTGATTCCTCGTGACTTCAGTCTTCTTCGAAAAAATATTCCTCGTCTTGGTCAGTATCTGTGAGCAACAACAAAGTTTCAATACACTTGTATTTTATGTGGTTTCCGACTTTCGTATTCAATTGGTTCTTAAAAATCTGTACGAATGTTGAATGTTCGAAAGTAGAGAGCTGTAAAAGTTCAACAATAATTGTTTTTGAAAATATTTATTTATTGTTAACGAGGCGAGGCTATTTGAAGGTTTTCTTGAATAACTTTTTTTACGCTCTTAACTTGGAGCATATAGATTCCTACGGAGTTTATCTCGGCATGCTTTTTTCTACGAGAACTGCGTGTTACTCGGTTGCTCAACCTCTCATTTAAAAAGTGTTTAGAGATTTAAAGGATACGGGGACTTGGACTATCTATGCGCCGCTTTCTGGGATCGGGAGGCATTTCAGCAACACAAACACCCGTTCCTTCATCCAGGGTCGATAAATCGTCTAAAAAAATCTGTTCGTACAATAACTCGAAGCCCGTGAGTTACGTTACGGAAGCCAACGACGTTAACCACTGCACTACGGACCCTACATGGACCCATTGCATTATTATGCTAATATTATTGAATAATTAGTGATCAGAAGCACTGGCGGATGAAAATACACCCAGTCCCCCTTTTTACGTGATTTTTTGAACGGCACCGCTACTTTTTTTGCACGATTTTTTTTACGGAATGATGACCCTGCGCTTAAAGAAGTGATGGTGCCGAGCAAAATCTTGTGTATAATTGATGACTCTGACTATTATCATCGGTTCTTCTATTTCAATTTAAAAATGCAAACATTAAAAAACATAATATTGAAAAAATATTGTTTTATACCAGAGAAAAATCGCAAACATTATAAAAAAATTAAGTCGAATTTTCGTTTTTTTGACGTTGCAAATAGGTCCAAAAATATTCAGGTTAAATATTCATTTCCCAGAGGATATGTTACAAAGCTAGACCATACAGTCTTTTTGAAAACAAACGATTCCTTAGCCAGGTTTTCATGTGTCGTAATGTGGAAAACCTCCTTTCAGCGAATGCAACGCTGATTGTCAAACAGTAAAATTCGTAACAAAACCTCACAATTACGACATAATTATTAACTTATCACATTCCGTATCTATACAGTTGTGGCAAAATAAATCCGTGCACTCTTCATAATTTCATTCCTTTGCGAATATTTCCTCGAAATCTTAACCGATTTCCATTTTTTTTCATTCAATTGTAAAAACAACCTATAACCATATTTTAAAAACCAATCAAGATTTGAAAGCTTCAACAGTAATGAGCCAGACCTAGTCGCGTAAGCATCTGACGAAATTATGGATAGCTGCAAGAAAAATTAATTGCGATAAAAGCCCAAATTGAATCAGTTTTCTGGGAAAACTTACCAAGTAGAAAAAATTCGCTTATGATAGACTGTGTAGAAAGTATAGTGTAGATATTTTTGAAATATTTCGTGAAACTGGCGCTCTGGATGGGTATGTTTGAACCGGCAGAGAATGCTTAACAACCGACCGGGACGACCTTCATATAAGGAGTATGGTTTTTCGAAAACGCTTCAAAACTGCTACAGTTTTCCATGCTGAGGTTTAGTCGACTAGTGAAATCACATGATTGATGCGAAATGTCCGTAATAGCCGCAATAGAATCGTAGCATATGGATTTCCCGCTCGGCGCCAAAAAAAAACAGTTCCCAATGTAAAAATGTAAAAATGGAGGTAAGAATGGACGAAGGTGCATAAAAATTGGACTTTGGACGATTGTATACACTGATGATTTCAAGTCTAATTCATAAGAACAAGACGCGGTAAGCAGCCAGGCCATCGTAAGGTTGGTGAAAGGTGTCAACCAATTGTTCTTCAAAATATGGCTATAAGTTTTCTTTACAATCGGTAGAAACAAAAATGGAAATCGGTAAAGATTTCGAGGAAATATTTGCAAATTAATGGAATTGTGAAAGGTGCGCGGATTTTTTTCCGTAATTGTAGTTGTTAAACTAAAGGGTCGTGAAAAAAAATGAAATACAACATATTTATTTAAATAAAAATCATTTGAAAATTAATGTTATAAAATTTTGTATGGAATAAATTCTCTCAGGGGGGCCATGGCCCCCATGGCCCCCCCCCCCCCGTGGATCCGCCTATGATCAGAAGACCGATTTCAGCTGTTTTTTTATTCAAGCATGATTATAATCACAGAAAATTAATCTATGCGTGAAAACTGCATATCTTGGTAATATAAACAGGCAGTGTTTCGTTATTTCTTTTGATAATTTAATTGGTAACCGATTATAGAATTAAAGGTGTGTTCAAAAAAAAAAAGAAATACACACCTGTCAAAAACAAATGAATAAATTGTACCAAAGTGGCAATGAAGAGAAAAAAAACAAACGAGAGTTTTTACTGGCCGTTTTTTCATTTGACATGATCAGGTGCTAACGATAACAATTATACTTATTTTTATTATTACCACGCGATATTTTTTATGGTTAGGAAACCATGTCCGAGCAAGAGGTATTTATTGAAGATTTTTTTATGAGATTGCTAAGCGCTTTATATCACCAGAAAGACTCAGAATCAGACTACCTGCTGTTATTTCTGTTCTCCGGATACTTTCAACATAATATATTTAATACCAGTTGATATGACTGACCGACTATTCGTAAAACAGGGATGTAGTTATATTGTTTTATCAACGTGCTGACGAAAATATATAATATATAATTTAAGTAAATAATTTGCACTGAGTCTAGATTAGAGTTCTGCACGGGCCTAAAATTTAAAAGTCTCCCGGCCCGTGCCCGAAAATCACCGACCCGGAATGGATCGAGACCGATGCTCATTCCCGAATACCTTACCCGAGCCCGACAGTTTTTTCAACATTTCAACAAATTATAATAAACATTTAAAATAGTTTCATGTTAACTCATCAAATTGGAAGATGGATAAATTTAGATAAACGATACTGGCGTTGAATCCACACCTTGTCTTTCCGTGCCCGTGTAGACCTCTAATATAGTATGTTCAGCTTGTTTATGTATAAATTAAACAAATAAGTCGATTTTTCTGAAATAAAACATACCACTCAACTGAAGAAAAGAAATCTGTCCGTACTGGGACTGTCGAAACCGGGCAGTTCGCCACCGAAGCCAGCGGCGTTGACCTCTGCACCACGGCTTTTATTCTCTATGCTGTGTAATTTTAATGGAAATCGAATTAAAATAAATGTTGTTAAGCTCACCTCTTAAGCCGTATCCTTTTATACATCTTGAGCTTACCTAACGTTCAAAGTCACGTTTTGTTATATTTTTTGCTATTTTAATCTCCGCGAAATATAATAAATAATAATCAATAAATTCGTTCAATTATAAACATGCTCACTGAGTGGGACAGTTTTTTTACACAGCTTCGTGGAAGGTGTTAAAACCGCAAGTTTATTTTTCGATGATATATCACAAACAAGCTGTCAAAAATGTCTGACGGCTAAGAATTCGTTTCCTGCGAAATATCAATAGTCACACATTTTCCAAGGATACCATTATAACATATCGGCAATTTTTTTAACCAAAAACTTGACACACTCGTATTTACCATTTAATTTTTCTTTGCACATATCAGCAGTGAGAATATTAGCAAGGCAACAATAGGATGCACTGGAGAGCTACGACAAAAACAATATGTGTAAAATTTAAAGATTTCGATTCATTTGCGAGCAACGTACAAGCGTTTCATGGGAAACTGTATCCGCATTTGAGCATTGGAAATTGTTCACTGTCCGAGTAGTTTTTCGAAAAAATTGATTTTGAAATTGGTCAGTCACAAAAATAGCTATATATATAAAAGATCAGTTGACAAATTTGGGAAAATAAAAAGGTTTAATAAAATTAATGCTTAATGTCAATAGCAAACTAAAGAAAAATGACCTAATAACATATGTACAAACGAATGAAAAAACTGATTTATTTCAGTTCGGCTATAAAACACCACACCACTAGAGACTCCAATTCGAGTATCGAGTACTCGATACTCGAGTATACTCGTCCATTTTTTTGGAAAATTTTCGAGTAATACTCGTAATTTATAAATGAAGACATATTTCCAAATTTTATTTACTTATTCAAAACATATATTTAAATATTTTTCATCGTTGCGTTTAACTGAGTCTAACGCGTGGTTTTACTGTCAGATAATATTTATTTATAATGGTTTTGCCGTTGAAAATGCTGTGCGAGAATTGTTTTTCTACTTTTGCTTTGGGTCCTGCCGACTTATCTTACCAGCAACTATGATGACAAGGGACAAAATAAAATATTGAAAAATAGTCTTGATTTTCCAACTATGGATGCAGCTGTGTCATAATCAATTAAATACGCTTTTTTATTAATTAATCATTTATTTATATACACAAATTTGAATTAATAAAAAAAAATTGGTACATCTGAAATAACTCAAGTATACTCGAGTACTCGAGTATTTTATAATTTTACTACTCGATACTCGAGTAGTTGAGATGTTGAGTAATTGGAGTCTCTACACACCACGAACTGAATGAATTGTCGAAATTGTGAAGTGAATATATGATATTTCATTAAATCCAAACTGAAATTGTGATTCTTTAAATTTAATTCATTGCTTATTTAATCTAATATCTTGTATAATGTTGTTGTAAATTAGTGTAATCCTGTCGTGCAACTCGCCATGCTTGGTAGGCTCTGTAGGGACCGCTGGGCGCTTAAAGGTTAACGAGAATCGCAAGAGTTTGCTTTGCAACAGATAAACCTTTTTTGAATCAGGAATTTATAAATATAAGATTACGACAGACATTTTTAAGTTTTTTTCTAATCAGCTCTGAAACTTCACCGGATTCTGTCAATTCTGTGTCAGATTTCTTGATAGAGCTTTCTAGAAAATGTCTTCTTTTGTATTTTTGACAGCAATTGTAAGATGCTAACGATTATAAGATGCACTCTGAGCGCAGTGGTTAAAACACGCCGCACATAATCCAGGAAATACCGTATTATAAAAACCAATTGGAAAGTTGGTATGTCTGGCGCTTATATGTTATCGGAGAAGTAAGTACCAATCTTCATTGGTATGTTTCAAGCTGTTTTACGGCGCCACTAGCCCTGTAGGCGATAATGAATACCCATTTGTACTGTGCATACCTCAATATACAATTATTATGCGCATCTTAATACAAAATATTATAGAAACAACAGTCCATCACTCACACCGCATCGATTTTACAATGCATGTCTTTTTGGAATTCAGTAAAGACTAGAACAGGACTAGCACCGCAATACGTATTCATTTGACACTTTCAAGACTAGACTAAGATTACACAACCAAAAATGCTCGCGATTATAGGGGCAACACTGATGTATGAATAACCTTAAATTAATGCAATAATTTATTATCTCTTTTCTCTTTATATATAAAAATCTCGACACAAATTTTTGTCGTCGAACTCCGCCGAAACGGATTGACCGATTATTATGATTTTTTTATGTATATTGGTTAGATATGAGAGAAGGTTGTAAAGTATATTTCATTCCACTAGGTGAAGGATGTTCTTATCAGGACTTATTTTTTCAATATTTTTGATGTCCGTCGTTTTATTTATGTTATTGAATCATGCATCGCATTTTGATTTTTGCACATTTATTGAACTAAATTCATTTTAAGTATTCATTTTAACATAATATAAAACAGAATTTAATCAAGCTAATAAGTTAACACATCTTTTAATTCTGAGGCGGTACGAAGTTCGCCGGGTCAGCTAGTTTCCATATAAAAGTAAGATGGTAGAACAGAGAAGAAGATGTTTTGTGTACCCTGTCTACAACGGTATATATAGAATAAGTAAATGCAGGTTAAAACATAGTTCTGATGATAGCGTAAGCTGAAATAGCTATCAACAAATATATAAAAAAAATTATGTAGAATTTAAATACATTGTTATTTTTTTCACCGTATAATAATGGAGACTACCCCTTCATATATTTAACTCCGTAAGTCCGTAATGACACGAGCCTTGGAGTTGGAATATGTTGATTTTAAGGAAGAGAGGTACATTATTGAGTGTTGTCTTGTATGTCTTGTTTCATTTCGCACGAAAGCAATATGAAATTTTCTTTTATTAATTGGGAGTGAAAAGTGTTTTTTAAGATTCCGTACAGCCATTGAATCCGTGAATTCGCCAAACGAGTGGGAACTGAAGTTATCCTTTTTGGAAAAAGGAATTCATCAATATGTATTTTCCAGGACAGCGTTCAAAACACGACTCCGACTCCGACGACTCCGACTACGACTCCAGCATTGACCAAAAACACGACTATGACGAAAAAAAGTTAAAATTTGTCACGTTTTTTTCCCACCTTTCCTATTTATGTGTATTCAATTCAATATCAACCATTCAATACGGCCAATAGTCAATTTTACATATTAAATGCATATGATTTAATATCTTAAAAACATAAATTCTTTTGATTTAATAAAACGATTAATATGTTTGAATTGGGTTCTTTACATGTTTACCTCATATAATATTTTGAAATATCTTTCATTTATGATTTGGATTTCTTGTATCCTTAAACTTAAGACCAAAATTCGGATCAGATAACCAATTATGTATTTTCGTGTAATTATAGAATCGATCTTCGTAGAACGATGATCAGATAAAGAATAAGTATAGATTATTATGATACAATGTGCGTTATGAAGTCCACTAGCAACTGAGCTGGTAATCGTGTCGGTTCGAGCTCGTATTATTCATCAAAATAATAACCAACAACTGAATCTAGATCTTACATTATCTGCGAGCAACAATTGAGGCAGATTTCTACCCGTTAATGTAAGGATTGCAATACCAACTGTATAAATAAATATATTGCGGTTATTTTAATTAAATGTAATACTACTTATTCTAAAAACAAAAATAGTTCAATATTAAACAATCATACGGTAAGAAAAATAACAATGTATTTTAATTTTACATAAATTATTTTATATATTATCGGCTTACGTCAGAACCAGTGACGGTGGTGACGGGGTGCTGGGGGGTGCAAAAGGAAGATTCAACTATTTTTCCGTACTACGGAAGAGAAACAGTTGGTATTGCGAACATCTGAATTGCATCCATGCTATAGAAGTGTTTTAAAATCCAATGAATAGGAAAAAACTCTTGCAAAAATGGTTGAATCTTCCTTTGCACCCCCCAACACCCCGTCGCCAGTTGTCACTGGTCAGAACTATATAGTTCTGACGAAGGCGTAAGCCGAAATAGCTATCAACAATAATATAAAATAATTTATGTAGAATTAAAATACATTGCTATTTTGCGTACCGTATTATAATGGAGTTCTACCAAGTAAATGCCTGCTCAATCAATAAATTAAACAATCACATTACAAACGGTCGAGAATATCGCTTATCCCAGAATCTTATATTAATTTATTATATGACATTAATAATGAATTAATACTTTCAGCCTTCTAATAATTCAAATATTTACTGAGTTATAATCAATTTAATAAATATAAAATACTAGTATTGCTACCCGGCGTCGCACGGACTAAGCGACTAATAATTATTTAATGTTATATCATTCGACATAATTATAACACAAAATCTAACATCCAAAATAGAGTTAAAATAAAATCACAAACTTTATTTAATTTTATGACAGCCCCTTTCTCGCCCATTAAAATGTCCAAATTCAAGGAAGAAATCTAATTTGCTGTCAAAGAAACGTCAAATAATACCTTCACGTAAATAATAAACATTATTATATTAATAAAAGCCGGGAAAAGTACAGTAGAAGACTAATTTATTACATTTTGACTAAATGTCTTCGCCGATAAAAATTCAAACATATTTTCTTTCATATTCGTTTTTATTGCAACTTAATGACCAACAATGCAAAAGGGAATTACAGACCCACAGACATACATACACCGTTTCGGTTTTATATATAAGATAATAATAAGCCATGGTCAATTTTGTATGATCAGTTTTCTGTGAACCGAAAAAATCTAACACTACTTCATTTTGCATACATATATTTGCATGCGTATATCATATAATGTTATATGAACACGCGCAACCTTTTCTGTATGAAAAACACGTTACTACAGTCACTATAATGCCATTCAATTATTCCAAAGGGACTTTGTTTCATAATGGTTTCGATATTTATATTCACTACTATCTAGTAGCACATGCTATTCCAAAAACAATGTCTATCGATGTTACAATCTATCACGATGAAAATTATATAGCTTTTCAAATGAAATTTTGATAATTTGTTTGAACAAACGTGACCGAAGTAAACGTGTAATGTAGTTGTTTGACCCTGCGTTGAGATCACTCACCAAAAGATGAAAGATAACAGCAGTGGTGGCTGGTGGCAGAGTATTAGGGAGTACAAAAAAAGATTCAACATTTTTACAAGAGTTCTTTCCTATTTATTGGATTTTAAAACACTTCTATAACATGGACTTTCAATTCAGATGTTCGCAATACCAACGGAGTGCCAGTCTTATGAATTTTTGGCTGTCCGTAGTACGGAAAAATAGTTAAATCTTTTTTTGTACTCCCTAATACTTTGTCGCCACCAGGGACGGCTCGTGTGAAGGAGCAAACGTGCATTAGTCCCCCAAGAATCGAGCTCATCAATTTCAAAATATATATACCAATTTGTTCATTCAAAATTCCAACGATGTATGGTTTCATAAAACGATCTTTCACGCATGCGACCTAAACACACAAATATTATATAAGTAGATTCCCCGAAATAAGCTGATTCCAGATGTTCCTCAATATGGTGCATTTCTTGGAAATTCTCGAAATGTCCCATTTGGCATAAAAAAAGTAGGTAGAAAACATGACTTTATTTCACACGGCGAAGGCGTATGCAAAAAAAATCTTTTGAAATTTCGACTAACCCGGTGCATTAAGACCCAATGCACCAAAATGACTTGTGTAAAGAAATTGAGCGAAAACATATATATTTGTATTCTGTCATTCAGTATTGGCCCAAATTTTGGCAGATAAGGTCCTTTGACGAACGGAAAAATAAAGATATTTGCGGGTGATTTGTGAAGTGCGTTTGTGACAGTGCATTCTAACCTCATCTGTAGTTTCGACTTGATTCACGCAACACGCAACTATAACATTTTTATTATTATTTTTTCATACTTGTTTTCATTTCATAGACATCTTAATACAAACCCTATTAGCGTATATAATATGAATCTTTGTAAGTTTTTGTTATATGGAAAGGCTTTGTCTATATAAAACTGTTTAATAACTTTAAATACAATATCCTACTATATAATATTCTACAATATAATTTAACTTTATTATTATATATCTACTATATAATATTAACATATATTATAAATAAATATTAACATATATAATAAATTAATATAACAAGTATTATTAATATATGTATTATAGCATTGAATATTATTATATATATTTATTATTTATTAATAATACTAAATAATAATCAATAATGTTTCCTGCAAACTCAGTGTCCTATATCAAAGAAAATCGTCGAGATTTTTCTAAAAGGCTAGAAATAAAAGCAGGAGGACGGCCTTTGCCAGTTTTAAATATAGTTCAGAAGTGTACGGCCAAAACTAAAGTAGTCAATCGGTATTTTAATGTAGCGATTTATAAAAAGCTCCATGGCTCTGTGGCTGTACTAGCCTTAATAGAGTTTTTGTTTTCCTTGCTTAATTTTCAAGGGCGAGTCGAATTGGTCAGAAAGTGGAATTAAAGATTTAGCACACCTGTCAACAAAAATAAAAAAACATAGTAGCTCTGAAAAGCATATTTTAAACGAAATGCAACTTGCGGTTTTAGGATCGTTAGATATTCGATCTCAATTGGATTCTGGATATCGTTCGTCCATGAAACAATTTAATGAACGTGTAGACAAAAATCGTCATATTTTATCAAGATTAATTGACTGTATTAAATTTTGTGGATTATTTGAGTTAGCTTTGAGGGGAAATGATGAATCTGTAGATTCAAATAATCCAGGTGTTTATCGAGGACTCATTGACTTTGTAAGTGAAATTGACAACGCAATGAAACAGCATCTAGAAAGTAATAGTGTTTTTAAGGGTACGTCCAAAAACAATCCAAAATGATATTCTAGATTCAATTTTGGAGGTGTGTCGAAACGAAATTAAAAATGAAATTTCGCAGAGCAAATTTGTCGCTATACAAGCAGATGAAACCACCGATGTTGCTACTTCGCAACAACTTGTTTTAGTGATACGGTACGAATTGCGCGGGAATATACATGAGCGTTTCTGGAAATTTATGACGCCAAAAGATCACACCGCGATAGGTATTGCATCTGAGATTCTTAAAGAACTGGAATATCTCGACATTAAGCCATGCCAATTAATTGGGCAAAGCTATGATGGTGCAGCAGTGATGAGTGGGCGATTAGGTGGTGTACAGGCTTTGATAAAGCTTCGTATCCATACGCATATTTCATTCATTGTTATGCGCATCAATTGAATTTGATAATGGAAAGAAGTGCTTCGGGTCACTACATGGTTCGTAATTTTTTGCTAATTTACGGTCATTCCCAATTTTTTTTCGAGATCAGCAAAGAGAGCTGACGTATTGAAAGATATAGTTCATAAAAGAATACCTTCGGCACCAACAACTAGGTGGAATTTTAATATTAGGACAGTCACAGTCGTGCACACTTATCGCGAGCAATTGAAAGAGTGCATGGAAAGCATCCTAGAAACCGTAAATTTAGACGCCGATACCATCAATCAAGCTGGAATGTTGTTACGATACCTCAACGAAGATAATTTTAATTATTGGCTAGATTTCTTTGCCAAAGTAATGCCAAACTGTGATATACTTTTCAAGCAACTTCAATCGAGGTCTAAAGACGTATCAGAGATAAATAATGACATCGAAAATTTTACGCGTTCAATTCAAAATATTCGGGAAAATAGCCTCGCAAATGTCGAACCTGCAAAAAAACGTAGACCGAATGATTTGCCCCATTATGTCATATGCAATGAAGTATGCGATACTATTGTAAATCAAGCAAAAGATCGTTTCGCATATCATGGTCATTTGATGGCAGCTAAATTGTTTTTCAGCGAAAAATTCCCAATTTTAACAGACATTTTCCAATATCAGACTTTAATATCGCAACATCAGCGTACAATTTTATTGACAAGCTCAAACTTAAAAGCGAACTTACTGTCATATACAGTAGGAACGATTTTTACGTCACCGATGGGGCATTGTCCATTCTTCAACTTTTCACAAAGAATAATTTACTCGAAGTCTTTAGCGAAAGCGTTAAAATATTACGAATCATTTGTACAATTCCGATGACTTCAGTTGAAAGTGAACGTTGTTTTTCAACTTTAAATAGAATTAAATCATTTTTAAGAAATACTATGACCCAAGATAGGCTCAATTCCCTTGCCATGCTAAGTATAGAGAAGCAGTTGGTATCGTCAATGTCGGACTTTAATATCCGTGTTATAGATGTATTTTCAAAATCCAAGAATCGGAGGATGGATTTTTTGCATAAATAGGTTGTTTTATTGCACTCCCTAATATTCTGGTCACCGGCCGCCACTGGTCGCCACCGCCACTGGATAATAGAATTAACAAATAAAATGTAATAAAAATAATAATACATTTTTAGTACTCGATCAAAATTGACAATGCCGTCAGATGACAGCGCTCGCCATGAGCGAAACCGGTCCTGATCAAATAAATTTAATGTGGGAAAAAGTACTAAAAATGTATTTCTATTTTTATTATAATGCCTTTCCACCAAGTATTGACAGTGAACACCTTTAAAGTGAAAAATAAAATGTAAGTAAAATCACTTTGTAAGAGCCTAATTTTCATGATGTAATCATTTTCACAATTTTTACATTCTTAAAATCAGAGCTGTGGAGTCGGAGTCGGAGCCGTCGCGGCGCTTTGGCCGAGTCGGAAATTTTGAAAAGTTTGAACCTTTTACTTTTGCATATCATATGTCAAATTTAGCTATTGGCCGGGTTAGTTGATTGATGTTTCAATTGAATACACATAAAAGGAAAGGTAGGAAAAAACGTGACGAAATAAAACTTTTTTTTCGGATTCGGAGTCGTAAGTTTTTTAACTACTCCACAGCCCTGCTTACAATCTCTACATTTAATAGTAAATGCCAATTTAATCAAGTATATTCTCATCTTTAGCAAAACATAGCTTAAAACGTATACCTCAATTATAATCAGTCAACTGATTTGAATAGGGAAAATAAAAATGTAGTCAGTTCACTGTAACCAATCAAAGAGTATGTTCATAATACCGATGTTGTTTTTTTATTGGTGAATTTCTCGAGCTCCCGTTCGATGGGGATATTAATAACTTTGATGCGTGGAGCTTTTTTTCAGTGCATTCGTAGCATGTGAATCTACCAAGATTTCATTTAGTTTAATGCACAACAGATGTTAAATTTGTGCTCACCTTATATTTATTAAGCTGCAAAGAATAATTGATTTTAAGTTATCGTTCACCAGTTAAAATTTATTGTACAATAAAAACGATGGAGTATAGTAGATACATATTTCGTGACCGCAGACGCCCTCCTTCCTTACTCACCGCAAAATGTCTTCATTTGTTCTTCAGGAAATTGCAGCATCCACGTCGATAATCGTGTCGTTTCGATACCAAATTTATATCTATTTTGCTAGATGACTTAATATCTTTATCTCCACCGTCATAAGAAAAACTTTGCAAGTAAAGGGTCTTTTTATAAGGACGCTTAGTTTTGAAATGTAAATAAAACAAGTTGTTTGTGAGATTTCGACTAAATTTTAATTTCATTTGTAAGTATATTTGACGGCATTAAATATGGAATATAGCATCAAATGTCTGCCAATATCCATTCATTATAAAATGGGCCATGTCGCTAAAGTTGACTTTTTTGACAAATTTGGGTAAACTTCCAACTGCTCCAGAACACAATCAGGCGTTGTCTGCGGTCGTTTACCTGAAGTTCCTTGGTTAGTTGGATTTTATACGGGTGCAGACATAAGGCCCGATTCAAAATTCGCCAAGTTGAAGTCGCAGAAAAGCCAAGTTCTTGTGAACAACGAGAAATAAGCTGCATTGGGTTTTCCTGTACACTTTCACACACAGCAGCAATGTTTTCACCAGATATTGTATTTTGATGACGTAAAGGTTGGCCGATTATTTATCAAACTGGTTGACTCAAATTTGGCCACTAAACAATGAATAATCTACTCAGCAGGACAAAGTAACATATTTTGAGCGTCCCTATTGAAATACCCTTTATTACTTTCCCGGTTAACATCGGAAACCGATACATTGAGCTTTTACCTGTGCATTTAAATTGATCTTCTGATTAATGTCTCATTACAGTCACTTGCGTCACCCAATTATGATGTAAGCTATCCTTGTTTCATAAATGCAATCATAGTAAATTGCACGTAAATTCAGATCTTTAAAATCGCTATACAATACTACAATTTCACAGGATACTTAATTAGTATTTAATATTTATTTCAGTGGCTGAGCTCGTTAGTCATTTTGAATGATATTATAAATTTATTTTCTATTTTTCTAAGCACACTTAGTGCATGGTTCAACACCCGTCCTTTGCAGATCTGCTCGGGCCAAGGATTTAACGATTAGGCTTCTTTTTTCAGTATGGCTGCATATACACAACGGGTGGTGGGAAAACAAACTAGCTATTCAAAACCGATATTTATATTAACTCCTAGAACTACTATGTCAAGTCTAGCTGGACATCGTATAGGAAACGCGCCACTCTATGTAGAATCCTGCTCGATATTGTACAACTTGTCTGGAAAAATATTTTTTACTCATTTTAAATTATCCTTATATCAAAAACCGTATATATTGTTTAAACCCCAGTTAAAGTTTGAAGCATGTCATAATGTTGTATATTTTTCGGATTATCGTTTTAACATGCTAATAAATGCGCAAACTTTGTGATATCAATCAATTTCTGAAATCTATTGAGGAGTTGCTGGAAGGAAAAAACACAAAACACTGATATATTTTTACCGAATAGACATTTACGTCTTGTATCTTATATATAAAACCGAAACGGCGTATGTATGTATGTGGGTCTGTAATTCCATTTTGCATTGTTGTTGCAAGTTGCAATATAATAATGTTTATTATTTACGTGAAGGTACTATTTGACATTTCTTTGACAGAAAATTAGATTTTTTCCTTGAATTTGGACATTTTAATGGGCGAGAATGGGGCTGTCATCAAATTAAATAAAGTTTGTGATTTTATTTTAACTCTATTTTGGATGTTAGATTTTGTGATATAATTATGTCGAATGATATAACATTAAATAATTATTAGTCGCTTAGTCCGTGCGACGCCGGGTAGCAATACTAGTATACTATTAAAAGGAAAATATATCATTAAGTTTGATTGTGAATATTGTATTATGGATGAATTAACGAAAATTTTCATGATAATGAGTTCCAATGAATACTTATTAATATAATATTTAACGAACAGTGTTTCAAGTTGGAATACTTCCTTGGTCTATTTCAATCAATGGTCAGAATGATTGTTATACGATATTCATCTTTGTAATTCTTTTAATGTTCCATTAATCGTTGTATTAGATTTTACGGTGACCAGACCAATCGGCACAAGTCAAGTCGGCACATGGCACGTCGACACATGTCAAGTCGGCACATGACAAGTTGGCACATAGACAATTCAGCACCTGGTCAACTTGACAAACCACTCCTATTTTTATTCGATCTCCGTCAAAATACTGCACGAAGGGGGTGTTTTATGGAAGAAAACACCTTCTGGCACACTAGGGGAAGTGAATTCCTACATAATTACGTAAAATTTGCATGCTAGATTATGAAAAGTCATGTCGTTATTACAGTCTAACATAGCCAGCCATAGCCATATCTAGCTTCCAGTACAGAATTACTATTAATTGGCCTTTAGATAAATGCATTAGAACAATTGGAAATTAATAGATATCATCAATCCAATGACATTTTTAATGAGAAAACAAACATTAACCCAACATCAATACTCTGATCATCACAGATCGCCAATGCTATTTTACTAATATCATCTTGATGTAAAACTAATGTACGTTCATTACCTCTCACTAAAAACCCATATTTGCTTTCATTTAGAAAAACTTATATCAATTTGTCACAATTCAAGCATTATTATGAAATAGCCATCAACAATATATTATTTTTGTAGAGCTCAAATACATTTTTTCACTGTATTACAAAAAGGTAATTTTGTCAAGATGTCTAGGTGCCGAATTGTCCCAGTGTCAACCTGTCATGTGCCGACTTGACATGTGTCGACGTGCCATGTGCCGACTTGACTTGTGCCGAGTTATCACGGATTCAGTTTTTACATATGTATACGAGAGAAATAATACGTCAATTTTTTCAATATGAATGAATACAAATAACTGTAAAAAATAAGTCCTTAACCTTTGTTTACAATGCGAAATATTGAACAATGAGTTAAGCTTTTGTTGATGTGCATCGTCAAATGAATACAAATAATAAAAGCGGATTGAAAAACTTTTAAATATGCAACTAACTATCAGTAAACCTTTTGTGTGAATCTTCTCGGAAACAAAATACGGTAGCCATTAATGAGGCGTTTCCGCAAACTAATCCTTCACCGGCCAGGCCCGATCCTTTGATAATATTTAATGGTTGTTAAGCTGCTAAATTTGGCAAACCAGTGCTTCAAAAGCAACAGTCGGCGGACTTCTAAAGGTTTCAAAATTATTTGTTGTTATTAATTATAAAAAAATAGTAAAATATATTTTGTACCTATTCCACATTTTACTAGGATCATCGGGACCGGTTTCACTCAATGCGAGCGTTGTGAACTTAATTGAATTAACATTGCAACTGAGTTGATAATGCTCACGATGAGCGAAACCGGTCCTGATCTAAAAACATCGAATGTGAAATAAGTAAAAAATATGTGTTATTATGATTTAATATTCATTCCACCAAGTATTAACTTACAAAGTATTAACCTACAGTGAACATATAAAAAGGTTTGCCATTTATTTAAAAAAAAAAAATTAAAATTTGTCTTTTTAGCTAAAATGTTTTCAATTATTAAAAGTGACTTTCCTAAGAATAGACAATTTTTTTTACATTTAGTTTTTTTGACAGTTAATGATTGCATTGGTTACCAATAACTTGTGGAGAAAATTAAGAGAGTTTTCGATCTCCAATTTCAATAATCATTTATAAAATATTATGACTTGATAACTATCATGCACATATAAAGAAATGGATGATTCGAATATTACCTTTTTATTTGTAGATTATATGTTCAACCATATCTTAAGTAAACGGCTTTATGTTACGCTATATGAAACGGACTTCACTGAAACATGAATTATTGTAGTTAGACTCGAGCAATCCTAAGCCACATTTGGTTCGCGATTCACGATTTGAAAGTACCTTTCAAAATAAATACGAAAAAACAGACAATATACTCCTGGTTAGATACTCCTGGTTCAAAATCCAGGATATAAATATTCGTACATTCAATTTTCTATCGATGTGCGTATTTGTATCTATCGTCATGTATGTCTCCATACCTTCCCATTTATCCCCTATCTATTAGAAAATTTACATTATTGTATTTATTTGTGGGTATTCTTTGTCAAAATCAGTGGGGGGTGGCGACAGAGTATTAGGGAGTACAAAAAACGACCTAACTATTTTTCCGTACTACGGACAACCAAAAATTCATAAGACTGCACTGGCATATATTCGGTATAAATGTTGTACGAAGCTCAAGTAGTTTACGACAAAATCTTCATTAATACGTAATAGTACTCTTCTGAACTCACTCACGTTCACAAAGAATATTTAGACATCCTAACCAATACCGTTGACCATTTTTAAAGATCTTCCCAGTTGTATTCCCATTGCAGCCAAAATAATCATCATTACATTCAGTGGCGGCTGGCGACAGAGTATTAGGGAGTACAAAACAAGATTCAACGTATTTTTCCGTACTACGGACAGCCAAAAATTCATAAGACTGGCACTCCGTTGGTATTGCGAACATTTGAATTGAAAGTCCATGTTATAGAAGTGTTTTAAAATCCAATGAATAGGAAAGAACTCTTGCAAAAATAGTTGAACCTTTTTTGTACTCCCTAATATTCTGTCACCACCGCCACTGTAGGTAACATCTTAATGCACATTAATATCTCGAGTGGTTCGCCTTCAGACCAATAACATTGTCCTATGTGGGCTTTTGTTAAGCTCTCGGCGGCAGCTTTTTGATGTATGTAAAGCTCCATACTAAAACTAGATGAACATATATTACTATTGTTAGTGCGGATATCTATCACTATCAGATCACATATTGAATGAATTACTACCATGAAGCTTTCTGGTCCGTTTCGTCAAAGAATTTTATCAAAAACTGAAGCAACCCTTAAAGCATGTCTCTTTTCATTTTGGTAAACTTCGAAAATAATATATCGTAAATACAATTTTGTGAGACTCCTTGCAAGTGACGTTTTGTAGCACATTGTGTCATTTTTCTCAAAAGTTTATCAGTGTCACTAAATACCTTCTTGCTTATAACGGCATTATGGTATTCAATCTTGTTCAGCTATTCATTCCCAAAGTGGAATATATCAGTGGGTCACATGTGCGGCCACCAGAGGATTTGGCTGCGGCCACCAACAGCTTCATTGTAAATATTGATATTAACAAAAAATGTGGTTTTACAAGTTATTTAATATGCCAACAAAGACTCTGAAAATGAAATGTTTGGTGCGGCCACCAGCCATTAGCACCGCGTATGCTTACGATGCGGCTACAGTACAATTTTATGTTTTAACCCTGGGGGTCGATTACGACTTACAGGAGTTTACGTCAGTGAAAAAAGTGGGAGTCTATGAGATATAAATGGGGGTCCACGATAGGTTTAAGGTTAAACCTGACTAAATTGATGCCAAATATTGAAATTTTAATATCAAAATATGTATCAGGCTTATCCGTCCCATTAAAAGCACGGTTTTTATGTATTTATTTTTGTGCAAAATTATTAGTAGATTTTCATTTTGTGTCATTTGAATAATACATGAAACTATAAATCTTTTTATTTTAAAAGATTCTACTCTACAGTAAACCTGATCAAAGTTAGGAGCTCTGTGTCTGTGGCCCTTATACATCTGGGCAAAATAATTGAAAAATAAATTAATAGTTCCAGGGAGGATTTTTTTTTAAAACCATTTTTCCGTGCGCGGATTTCTTTTGGCGCGACTGTAATTCTTATGTAGATGAATTGAAGGCACTAATAGAGCAATATGATACAAGGCTTGCTGACTTCCAAAAGAAAGATACCACATTCGCTATATTTGCTCGTCCGATAGATTCAGATATAAAAAATGTGCCAGCAAATTTACAGATGAAACTTATTGAGCTTTAGGGGGGGGGGGGATATTTATTGCTAAAACCACAATTTAACAACATTACTTTGACGGATTTTTATAAATTATATTTGGTGAATGAAAAATATACAAATTTACGCGCATTTGCAAGAAAAATCATTTGTATTTTCGGCAGCACATATACGTGCGATCAGTTGTTTTCGAGGATGAAACACACTAAATCAAAAATTCGAACGAGGATAACAGATGAAAATCTCGAAAATTCTATGCGATTATCCTTAAGCAATATCATCGCCAATATGGAGTATCTTACTTCCACACTCAGCCACACAACATTTTGTAATCAGTAATATTAATATTATGTCGTTCATTATATAAATAAAAAGATGTAGTGACGTGTTTTATTGAATTAAATATTACTTATGTGTAGTAATTTGGTCCGGCCCTTGACTCGAAGACGGAATGACAATCCGGCCCCAGACCTA